>CM030359.1:328717558-329317558 GCA_017893485.1 Hemerocallis citrina | reverse complement strand
ATTTAATTTTTTTTTTCTCTCTCACTCCCATCCTTTTCTATTTAAAAAATTAAGAAAATAAAAATTTTTAAAATTTTTTAAAATAAAAAAAATTAAAACTAGAAAAATTAAAAATTTAAAAGCTTTAAAAATAGTTCAAAAAAATCAAAAAAAATCATATTACATGTTTTTTGCTGGACCCCAAAAGTTTCTCACATAAAATGTTTGCTACTTCAATTAATTTGCTCGACCTCCAAAACTATTTTATATGATCAAATAAGGTGCACCGTTCCGAAGACGTGCCGTAGGCACGTGTCAACGGGCAAACCTAGTGTGTATATATATATATATATATATATATATATATATATATACAGGTACTATTACTTGATGGAATCTCAGTCTCTCCCACATATTTCCGCCGCCTCCATTGACTTTCTCGATGCAACCGCCTCTCGTTCCTCCTCCAGATTCAAACAGCAGCAGCATCACTTTCAGTCTGCCTCCGATCTCCTACATTCTCCTAACATCATTGCTCACCCCACCTCACCTCTACTTCCGACACCGGTAGCACCGTCCTGCTCTCTAAACCGATTCAGACACCAGCAGCATCTCCCTCCACATTGTGCTCTCAGTCACAGCAGCCCTCGCAGTGCGTCGTCCCTCACATCCTCGGCCATGCCCGTCACTCCAGTCTTGCCATCTCCTGCTGATTGGGCTAATCATCAGCAACGCCCCACACATCTGGAACTACAGCTCATGGGTCAGTCTATCAATGTTGGCTCCCCTGCTTCTGCACTTTCTGCCACTCCCGGTATGAATTCCTTCTGGATTTTAGATTCTGGTGCATCACATCATCTCACTAGTAATCAGATACTATTCACCACCTGCACAGCACTTCCCTCTCACTCTCCATCTTTACACACAGCTGATGGCTCACCACTTCTTATTACACACTCTGAAACAATTAGTTCTCCCACTCTCACATTACCATATGTTCTTTATGCTCCTCATTTATCAATAAACCTTATTTCTATTAGTGTGTTGTGCGATAGTTGTCTTCTTGTTACTTTTGACTTGTTAGGTTGTTCTATTACCGATTCCTCCACCGGTGAGGAGTTTGGGCGTGCTAGTCGTCAGGGTCGTCTATTTTATCTAGATTTTCTTCATGCACACCATTCTCCTAGTTTTGCCGGTATTGTTTCCTCTGATGCTGATCTGTGGCACAGACGTTTAGGTCATACTAGCGCATCATGACTCCAAACTATAGCTCGCAGTGGTGCCCTTGGTTCTCTCACTTTTAAACATTTATCTGATTGTTCTGATTGTCATTTGGCCAAACACATTGCCCTACCCTTTAGTCACAAAAGAACTTCTGAAACCACTCATCCTTTTCAACTTGTTCATTCTGACATATGGGGACCCTCTCCCATGCCTTCGTGGAAAAGCTATCTCTATTATGTTTCCTTCATCGATGACTTCACTAGACATACATGGGTTTTTTTATGCGTCAGCGATCTGAGATACCTGAGATTTACCGATTCTTTACAACTATGATTCACACTCAGTTCGATGTGCGCATTAATAATTTTCGACCGGACAGTGCACGTGAGTACACTTCCACCACTATATTGATCCTTCAGTCTCACAGCACCCTTTTTCAACAATCATGCCCTCACACACATGAACAGAATGGTGTAGCTGAACGCAAGCATCGTTACATCCATGAGACGGCTCGCGCTCTTTTACTCTCCTCTTCTGCTCCTCATTCTTTCTGGGCTGAAGCCATCATGACCTCTATTAGTCTTATCAATATTACTCCCTCGTCTGTCCTAGCTGGTACAACGCTTTATGAGGCTCTTTATCATTCACCTCCCGACTACAGTATGCTCCGTATTTTTGGGTGCACCTGTTACGTCCTTCTCCCTCCTACTGAGCGCACAAAGCTCTCCGCTCGTTCTGCTAAGTGCGTTCACCTAGGTCTCAGTCCTGAACGCAAAGGTTATCGTTGTTTTGATCCATCAGCGGATCGTGTCCGCATTTCTCGACATGTATCCTTTGTGGAAGACTCCCCTTACTACCTAACCATCCCGAGGATACTAGATTTCTCGATTCTCCAGTTGTTGCTATTCCCCCGACTTTATCTTCCCGCATTCCTTTTGATCCTACTCCTCTGGCTCTATTCACATCTCCTGCAGTCCTTACACCTATTGTTCCCCCTACCGAAACACCACCTGCATCCCCACAGTAGCCAGCACCCATCCAACCTACTTCCCCACCGACACATGCACCTACTCCAAAGTCCAGTTTCAATTCCAGTTCGGAACCTCACCCCCATGCCCTGTCAGTCCACCACCTTTTCGTCAGTCTACCCGTTCCACTTCTGGTATTCCTCTGGCACGTTATACACCTGATGCCACTGGTCCTTTTGACCAGTTTGGTTCTGCCACCCTAGCTTCCTACTCACCACAGTTTCATGCATATCTCACTGCTATACACTCTACACGTGAGCCCAGAACCTATCAAGACACAATTCAATATCCTGAATGGAGGAAAGCTATTGCAGAGGAATTCAGTGCATTTGATCAGACTGGCACTTGGGATGTTGTTCCTCTGCCAGAGGACGTTCAGCCTATTAGCTACAAGTGGGTCTTCAAGGTCAAATATCAACCTGATGGATCTATTGAGCGGCACAAGGCTTGTTTAGTAGCCCGATGATTTACTCAGGAGCATGACATTGATTATGATGAGACCTTTGCTCCCATTGCACAGATGACTACTGTTCGCACTCTTCTTGCTGTTGCAGCCATACGCCAATGGCCGTTATACCAGATGGACGTGAAGAATGCTTTTCTTCATGGTACCTTATCTGAGGTTGTTTATATAGCTCCTCCTCCTGGCCTCCCTACTCCTCGTCATGTTTGCCGGTTGCGTCGAGCTATATATGGTTTGAAGCAGGCCCCTCGAGCCTGGTTTGAGTGTTTTCGCCTTGTCATCACCAAGGCTGGTTTTAGTCAGAGTTCTTAGGAATGTTTATGCGGTCATCACCGCAAGGGAGGGTAATTCGACTACTCTATGTTGACGATATGATCATTACTGGGGATGACTCTGTGGGCATTACATTCACCCAGAAATACCTTCATCAGCAGTTCCATATGAAAGACCTTGGCAGACTACGTTATTTTCTAGGCCTAGAGATTGCTAATGGATCTTGGGGGATACTCATTTCTCAACAGAAATACACATCAGATATTATCTCCGCTGCATGCCTTTCTGACAGTAGATCAGCCGATACTCCCTTAGAGCTTCATGTGAAGCTTCGTCCCACTGATGGTGAGCTCCTTCCTGATCCCACTAGATACAGACAGATTGTTGGACAGCTTATCTACTTATGCATGACTAGACCCGATATTGCTCACGCAGTCAGTGTTGTCAGGCAGTTTGTTTCCACTCCTACATCAGTTCACTACGGTGCTCTTCTTCGGATCCTCAGATATCTTCGGAGCACTATCACTCGCTTATTATTCATGCTTTCTACATCCAAACTAGAGCTCAGTACATATTCTGATTCAGATTGGGCAGGTGATCCGACTACCAGAAGGTCTACCACAGGTTTCTGTTTATTTCTTGGTGATTCACTTATCTCATGGCGGAGCAAGAAACAGGCAGTTGTTGCATGTTCTTCTACCGAGGCTGAGTACAGAGCAATGTCAGCGACTACTAGAGAGATTGTTCATGTTCGTTGGCTGTTATCAGATATGGGTGTCACTCTTACAGGAGCTACTCCACTTTATTGTGATAACCAGAGTGCATTTCACATTGCAAGCAACCTGGTCTTTCATGAACGAATGAAGCATATTGAGATCGATTGTCATTATGTTCGTGAGCGTTTTGAGACAAGGACCATCTCTCTTCATTCTGTTAACTCTTTCCAGCAGACTGCAGATTTCTTCACCAAATCCTATACTGTTCAGAGATTTCGACACTTAGTAGGCAAACTCACATTGTTTGACCCATCGTGAGTTTGAGAGGGGGTGTTAGAGATTATAGTCCCACATTGGGTAGTTGGCTAGTTTTGTAATTGGTTTCTCCTATATATAGGAGATATTGTATTCAGTTATTTCTCAATTCAATATTCAGTATTGTCTTCATTTCTCTCTAATTATTCTTAACAATAGGAAAGGAAACTATACATGGAAGTTCAGGTACACTACATACTTCAGAATTCAATTACTTCAAGAACATAGAACTATACATTGATAAGCTGCATTGTTTTTTGGAGAAAGGAAATTGTTATTTCTTTTGTTCCTCAAATTTTCTTGCTAAAGTCAATGAATAATAAGTGTATCAAGTAAATAGCATAGGCATCTCCTTTTCTTTTATTACTAAAGCATTCTCAATATGTCCATGAGTTTGATGCTATAAGCATATAACAGACAAATCATTTTATTTTTTCGTGTTTTATGTATATATTTTTTATTACTATTATTTTTCTTGGAAAAAAATTGAATAAAGAAATTTTATTTTTATTTTGAGTGCAGTATATCTGCTAAATTCTTATAGTGGTTGTTCTAGGCTGAAGAAAAGCTGCGAGCTTATTATGAAAGGCAGTGTCAGCATCTGAGACATTTGGATGAGCATGGAGAAGAATCCCATAAGATGGATTCTACTCAAGCACCAATAAGAAGATTGTAAATGAAGTTATGCATTGTTTTTGGATCTGCAGATGCCATCTCACAGGATAAGAGATAATTAAAGAGCTGCAACCTTGTTTGTAAAGTTATTGTAGTTACTGTAGTAAAGCTTAATGCATACTTTTTGAACCTTTCTATCTTGACCAAATGCAAGGCTTATCATGAGAATGGAAGATATTCTTTAATTTGTGGAGCAAGCACAAGAAGCTGTAATGCCCTTCATTTTGAAAAAAGGACTTTTCTTTTTGTTTCCCACGGAAAGCTTAAAGAAAATCGTCTTTCTGCTAAACATGATCTATTGAACTCATAATCCATAGATACTTTTTTTTTATCTCTCTCCTGTTCTTTTTTAAATCATTTTATACCTTAATATGTTCACCCTGAATAGTGCAAAGTGTATACTGCAAGTAAGAAGTTACTAAGGATTTAATTGAGAATTGCAAGATCGACAGTGCATATTTTGACTTACAGTGGAGTTAAATAGTTTGCTCAGAAGCTTTTCTTTTGTGTAATTTGGATATATTGATTACATTCAGTAACATCAATGTAACACCAATGTGTTGTTAAGTTATGATGTATTTTATGGTTATTGGAAGTACTGAAAATTTAGTTATTGAGCATGTACATAACACAAATGCAAGAATTTGTGTAAGTATTCTTCAGAATACATGTTATATTTTATGTAACAGTAATTTTTATATATTTCTTGCCAATAAATTTGTACATTTCTATCCAAAATAAAACCATCTTGGTTTTTAGGAGTGCTTTTGTATAAAAGTAAATTTCCTTGTAGAGTTTGTTTAATTCTAATATTAGTTTGGGTTGTATGTCACTTTCATTTGCATCCCAGGTGGATGATGATTTTCCAGTTTAAGATGAACAAACAGATGAAGTTGAAATGCACAACGAAGAAGTTGAATTACATTATCACTATGATAAAGAAGCCTCTAATGAAGGAGACATCAGTGGAAAGATTAAGGGGACATCGATGGAGAGATTGTGGGCGAAGGGGACAATGGGGATGAGATAGATAAACTGGTGTAAGAGAGGTTAGAATAGTTGGAGAATAGCAAGAGAGCAGAGAAGAAGCTTCTTGCTTCTATGAAGTCGTTGGAATTGGCTAAGGTGCTTGAGAAGAAGCATGCTTCGTATGGAAAACTCTACGAGGAGGAGGTGGCTGCTCAGCAGATGATGTTGGAGGGGATTTAGAGGGGCCCACATGTTGTTGGGCATTTGTAGATAGATCTTGACAACGTTGTGACGATGACTATTTCGTCCCATAAGTTTAAGCAAGACATATCAGTTGCTTTTTTGTAATTTGCAACTACTTGAGAGTTTTAGTGCTGCAATGTAAAGATTTACTCATTAATTTGTTACTCAATCAGTTCAAAATTTTGAACTTTGAAACTACTTGGGAGTTTGAGTGCTACAATATAAAGATCTACTCATTTGATGATTAATGAATTTCATACTATATCTCTTACCTTTAAATATCTCTTACCTTTAAATATTACTCTCTCTTTCTTTCTTACCTTCTTTTCCTTATTTTTTCTCTTTTATTTTGTAAATGATTCCCCTTTCAAATAGGAGATCTATTGAAACTTCCTAGGTAGGATACCAATGGATGTAGTTGAGGTCAATTCATATTTGGCATGAGTAACGCAATGCTCTATATCAAGTTATTGTGATTTATATATTTTTTGAATTTTTTTCGGAACAAAAAAAACAAATTAAAAAATATATTTTTTGAATTTTCCGGACTTTTTTGCAAAAAAACAAAATATCCTTTCTGACATCGACTAACTCATGATTAATCCACCAAACTTGATGATTAATTAGCCTAATTAGGTAAGTAAGTTTAAATAATTAACTAAATAATTATCCTCCTAAACTAATAAACTAATTTAACACGTATGTCCGGGATTTTTCTTTTAATTCACAAAGGTCTTCTGACGAAACTTCAAGTTTCGTCAAATGGATTAAAAATAATATAAAATATTTTTGACGAACTTGAAGTTTCGTCCTGTATAACATGCTTATTAATATATCCTCTCTCATATATAGCAATATACTGTAGCGAACTTGGGATAAAATGCATAAATAACACACGATTGCAGCGCAACAAATTCTATTAAATGCATAATATGCAAATATACCACACAACTGGGAATGCTCTTAACCTACCAAACTTAGTTTAGAAATTTCAGATAAAAAAAGTTTGAATATACACCCATTCAATTCATTTCAATGAACACAGGTTTGGAATTGAAGCTTTTTGATGTGAGGAAATTCTTAAATTGGACAACATGCAGCACAATTTTCTCAGCTTATTTTGAGAGGATTGGTGAAGGTTGTTGGGATAACAATATACTGTAGCAAACTTGGGATAAAATGCATAAATAACACACGATTGCAGCGCAACAAATGCTATAAAATGCATAATATGCAAATATACCACACAACTGGGAATGCTCTTAACCTACCAAACTTAGTTTCGAAATATCAGATAAAAAAAGTTTGAATATACACCCATTCAATTCATTTCAATGAGCACAGGTTTGGAATTGAAGCTTTTTGATGTGAAGAAATTCTTAAATTGGACAACATGCAGCGCAATTTTCTCAGCTTATTTTGAGAGGATTGGTGAAGGTTGTTGGGATAACAATCATAAAAGATTCTTCCTTACCATTATTCTGAAAATTATGAATGAAATGAAACGATTCAAAAATCAAAAGATATCACTACATATCTTATTATATGATTGCTAGACAAGATGGTTAAAGTTGACCACTTCTGAATATCAGGTGAACGATCTATTAGTCAAGCTATTGTGGACAATATCAGTCTAAGAAAGAGCAATGCTAAACCTTAATAATGAATAGATTTTTCTGCTTGCACTATGAAATATATAATAACTCTTCAAGCAATAATTGATTCAGTTGAGAATGTTGAGTTTAATTTTCATTCATTCTCTGCTTAAATTATATTATATCATATTATTTGATTATCTTTTTGAAACATCGCTATGGACATAACTTCTATGAAATTTGCTAGCTACTTATAATATTCATACTTGTCATATGATTCTTAATTGAAAATCTTACACATTGTATGTATTATTTATAACTTTAGATAGTAGGACTTTGAATATGATGCTCAAAGATGTCAATGTTTAGACTTTATTTTACTAAGGTTTTTTTACAAAAGATATCCTCTTAATATTTTCTTTTCCATATGACATTCCTTTGCTCTTATAGTAAGAGCTTTAGATAAAGATAATTGATTATATGATCTCATAATGCTAGAAGGTTATGTTACTTTTTACAGTGAATATTGGGGGTAAATCTCAGTTCATTTCATATGCTGGTTGCAAAACGGAAGGTCAAGTATTACAATTTGAGGACATTACTTTTACCAATGGGAGAAAAAAGAAAAACTATAAACAATCAAAAGCATAAACTAAGAAGTTGCACAACATCAGTTTAAGAAAGACCAATGCTAAACCTTAATAATGAATAGATTTTTTTATTTGCACTATGGAATATATAATAACTCTTCAAGCAATAACTGGTCCAGTTGAGAAGGTTGAGTTTAATTTTTGTTCATTCTCTGCTTAAATTATTTGAAACATCGCTATGGTAATATCTTTTATGAAATCTGCTGCTCTTCATAACATTGAAATCTGTGATATGATTGTTAAATCTTACACATTGTATGTACTATTTATAAATTTAGATAGTAGGACTTTGCATATGATGCTCAAATTTGTCAATGTATAATGATGATACATGTAAATTAATATTAAAGACTCTTAAGTATTATATATAGTCTTGAGAAAATACAAAATAACATGTAAATAATTTTCTAATCTAAAACATAAAAGATATTAAAAAAGAACAAATTAGTAAATCTTAAACTCAAACTTAAGCATCATATGCATTGGAGATGAGTATACATTTTTGATCAAATCACAAGATGTCCAATATGGAAGAACAACTACAAGAATATTGACAGGATGCAAAATTAAAATGGATGAACAAGAAATTACAAGCAATTTTAAGCTCAAGAAAGTTAAAGTCAAAAGTGATGATTGATCTTATGAAAAATACGATGATATCAATTTAGGATTTACTAATTTGTTTCGTTTATTAATTTTTTTTTTAATATCAGTTTTGAGTTCAAGAAAGTTAAAGTAGAAAATGATGATATATGTTATGAAAAAATACAATGATTATATCTTTATGTTTTAGATGAAACTATTACGCATATAGCTCTCTCTTACATCGTTCGAATTTTGATCCATTTGCGCTTTGTTTTGATTGAAATTTTGCTAGAATTAATTAACTTGGGTTCTTGATGCTTGCTTCAAATCTGATTTCGCTGAGCTTGTTGTCGTTGGAGTAATTTTGAAATTCATGGCTTGCTTTTTAAGATGATTGACTTCTTTGAATTTGTAGTTTGAAGAATATGAGTGTGCAAAATGCAAGTATATTTAGATAAATTTTCACCATTTATGTGCACCAAGTCACGTGCACTTGGTGCACGGTAAATTCCAACTAGTAAATAAAAAGGTGGGATAGGGGATTATCTACCGTCCCTCCCCCAAAATAATTTTTCCCATGAATTATGGAATTACGTATATACCCTTACTCTCTCTCAATGTACCGTACATTTGGAATATTTTTTTTAAAAAAATTCGTCGGAAGGGAATTCATTTCCCGACCCATATATTTTTTTAATTTTTAATTTTTCCTTTCAACAGACGATATATAATCATCCGTCCATTCTAATTTATCTATACAAATCACTTGGACGATAGATAATCTTTCGTCTGACCCAAATTTAGCTTTCGACGACTGCAGCGCAAACTCATTTTTTCTATTTTAATTTTTTAAATACCCAAAATTTGGCTCACGACCACGACAACAGATGCTCGCTATGAGAGTGGTTAGGTTGTGATTCGTTCTTCATTCCATCTTAAGGGTTGGGAATGTCATTATATTGTATCAGAGTATACCTTGATCTATGATGAAATGTAGATCCAGGACCAACTTCTAGATGATAGGATTGACCCTTTTGATCATTTAGACTGGTACTAGAATATTTAGAGGCTAAGAGTAAGTTTGGTTTGTTGTTTTGAAAACAGTTTTCTGAAAACTCTTTTCTGAAAACAGTTTTATGAAAATGAGTGTAAAAGCTGTTTGGTAATATTTTTTTTCTGAAAACTATTTGATGAAAACTGTTTTATGAAAAGTGACTGTAAAAGCTGTTTGGTTATATATTTTTTTCTTCTGAAAACAGTTTTCTGAAACAGAGAGTGTAAAAGCTGTTTGGTAATATTTTTTTCTCAAAACTATTTTCTGAAAAGAGAGTGTAAAAGCTGTTTGGTTATATATTTTTTTTCTTCTGAAAACAGTTTTCTGAAACAGAGCGTGTAAAAGCTGTTTGGTAATATTTTTTTCTGAAATTTTTTTTCTGAAAACAGTTTTCTGAAAATAGTTTTCTGAAAAAGAGTGTAAAACCTGTTTGTTAATATTTTTTTTTCCTAAAAACATTTTTCTGAAAACAGTTTTCTGAAAAAGAGATTGTAAAAGCTGTTTGGTAATATTTTTTTCCGAACACTGTTTTTTTGAAAGTAAGAGTATAAAATGCGTTTGGTAAACCAGTAAATATGAAATTTCGATTAAATGGCAAATGAGGTTATAGAAGGCGTTTGGTTTTAAAAATAAATTCGCAAATTTATAGGAAAACTGTTTTTTTGCCAATGAGATTATAAAAGGCGTTTGTTCAATCAATTTGCATTAAATTTTTGCTGAATTTTTTTTAAGTGTTGCTATTACAGAGCAAAGTTGTACAAGTATGGGAACAAGAAACCTGAGCAGCATGTGAATCGAGCAAATCTTATCAATATGAGGAGTTGTATTAATGTGATATACCTTACACTTGTTCATATGAACTGTTATTCGACTATGCTTTTTCCAATGGAGATTTTGTATTATTATTGTATGTAACATTTCCTTAACTTGATATGCGATATGCAAAAGAGTAATATGATAGATCATTTGTATATAATGTAACAAAAATTCTTTGATCGCATCCCTTGTTTTGTAACTCATTACACTTGCTTGAATTACTAGATTCATAATAAGAATAAAGTATGGAAATTTGTTAAAGTAAAAAATTTAAGTTCAAGTATAAAAAAATCAGACGCCATCATCTCCACGATTGTATCGTCATGCACATCAACTAAATTTATTGAAAAGCTTGTGTCAACATACTGATAGTTTTTTGCCCAAAGCATGAGAACCCATCAGTTACACCTCAATCCACACCCCAAATTATTTATTCACAGTTATAACATATCAAAATCCTTTACAAACCATGATAACATCATAAACCATGAGCAGAATCTGAACCCTTCGCAGGAAGGAGATGTACACATTATGGAAATTTGTTAAGGTAAAAAAAAATAGTAGCACTTGAGTTATACAGGATCAGAAGCCTTCATCTCCAAAATTTTCAACCTCCTCATCTACAAGAAAAAGAGTTGAAACAGTTGTGTTAGCATACTTGATTATTTTTTGCCCAAAGCATGAGAAGCCATCAGAAGCATCCCAATGCACATCCCAAATTATCATTCTTCATAGTTATAACCTACGAACAGCAGTAAGAAACCCTCATAACATTATAAGCCATAAGCAGCAATCAGAACCCTGCAGAGAAAGGAAATTGTACACAGTATGGAAATTTGTTAAAGTTAAAAATCAAAAGTGGTTTTTATACGGGATCAGAGCCATCATCTCCACGATTGTATCTTTCGGCACAGTAACAAAATATATTCAAAAGCTTGTGTTAGCATACTGATAGTTTTTTGCCCAAAGCATGAGAACCCATCAGAAGCATCTCAATGCACACCCCAATTAACCATGATAACATCATAATCCATGTGCAGAATCAGAGACCTTTCAGAGGTAGGGGATTGTACACATTATGGAAATTTGTTAAGGTAAAAAAAAAAATCAACACTTGAGTTATACAGGATCAGAAGCCATCATCTCTAAATTTTTCAACCTCCTCATTTACAAGAAAAAGAGTTGAAACAGTTGTGTTAGCATATAGATTATTTTTTGCCCAAAGTAAGAGAAGCATTCAGAAGCATCCCAATGCACATCCCAAATTATCATTCTTCATAGTTATAACCTATGAACAGCAGTAAGAAACCTTCATAACAGCATAACCCATAAGCATCATCAGATCCCTGCATAGAAAGGAAATTGTACAGAGTATGGAAATTTGTTAAAGTTAAAAATCAAAAGTGATTTTTATACGGGATCAGAAGCCATCATCTCCACGATTGTATCTTCCAGCACATCTACAAAATGTATTCAAAACCACTCGTTAGCTTACTGATAGATTTTTGCCCAAACCATGAGAACCCATCAGAAGCATCTCAATGCACAACCCAATTAATCTTCACAGTTATCAAATATGGAGATGCCTTGACAAACCATGATAACATCATAATCCATGTGCAGTATCAGAGACCTTTCAGAGGTAGGAGATTATACACATTATGGAAATTTGTTAAGGTTAAAAAAATCAACACTTGAGTTACACAGGATCAGAAGCCTTCATTCCCAAAATTTTCAAAGGCACATCAACAACATTTATTGAAGCCCTTGTGTTAGCATACTGATTATTATTGTCCAAAGCATGAGAGCACATCAGAAGCATCTCAATGCACACCCCATTCACATTTCTTCACAGTTATCAAGTGACAAAAGCCTTGACAAACCATGATAACATGATAAGCCATCAGCAGAATCTGAACCCTTCACAGGAAGGAAATTTTACACATTATGTAAAATTGTTAAAATAAAAAAAACAATACTTGAGTTATACAGGATCCTCATCCATCATCTCCAAAATTTGTATTTACCAGTGTTTGGTCATTTTCAATACTCCAAAGGTTATATAGAATCAGAATATATCATCATCATCTCCATGATTCTCAATTTCTACCAACCAAACAAAAACAAGTATCGTCCACTGATTTGTTTATAGAGACGATGGCTTGTGATGCCAATAATAATCAGTATGCTAACACAAGGTTTTCAATAAATGTTGTTGATGTGCCTTTGAAAAATTTGGAGATGAAGGCTTCTGATACTGTGTAAATCAAGTGTTGATTTTTTTTAACCTTAACAAATTTCCATAATGTGTACAATCTCCAACCTCTGAAAGGTCTCTGATTCTGCACATGGATTATGATGTTATCATGGTTTGTCAAGGCTTTTGATACTTGATAACTGTGAAGAATAATTTGGGGTGTGCATTGAGATGCTTCTGATGGGTTCTTATGCTTTGGGCAATAATAATCAGTATGCTAACACAATCTACTTTAGTGAAATCAAATACTACAACAAAGCCATGTGAATAAGCAAAAAAGCTCAAATTAGTCGTAGGCTCAGAACATGGTTCTATAGAACAATTCTTCAAATCAATGATAAAAACTCCAGTCTAGGGCTGCATTTTTGACAATGCCATGCCTACTAGTACTAATTAAAATGTCCACCCCTCATTGTCATCAACAAATGATTTTATCATTATCACTTCACATAATGGATTCATTCTTACTTCACATAATTCTAAACATCAACCACAGATCAGCTTAAAGGCTATCACACATCATTTTCGTGGTTATTCAGTCATATTTTTCATATTTTCAGTATCTGCTGTTGGTCAATACAACCAAGCAGAAAGAGGCAGTGTGGGGGAGGGAGGGGGGGGGGGGGGTACACATTCAACATTGAGTAGAACCTTTCATCATTTCCTATAACGACATCATCTTCGTTAGGTAAAAAAAATGATAATAAAATCACTTTCTGTTACCGACAAATCCTTTCATTCTTCTGACCATTGTTGGTAACAAAATTGAATCCATGTGCAGTACCTGTTCATCTGTAAATTGTCAAGATAACATCTCATACAATGCAGAAAACATTATATTCATAACAGTAAATGATACAATGAAACAGTTTCATCAAAATTACATTAGTGTCTCGCACTCCACATTGCCATAGCAATTTCATCTCTTTTTGTATTCATACGATTCAATTGGGAAGATGAAAAATCCAACCCTCGAGATGTGGATGCGATATCTTCAATTTATTGGTGATGAATTAATTGTTCATCGACAAATTCCTCAAAAAAAAGTATCGTCCACTGAATATCTACGTATAAAATTATGGAGTGCACAACATGCTATGACCATTATAACCTATTTTGTAAAATAGTAGTTTGTCATGTGACTGAAGATGGAAAACCTTTTCTTGAATACACCAAATGTTCTTTCAATCACATTTCGTAGCCTCGCATGCTGTTTATTAAAAAGTTGCCTAGGTTGGGTTGGTGCATGGTTGGCCCCTTGAAAGTCCTGTAAGTGATATGGCTCGCCACGTTAGGGAGCTAAAAAACCAGGCATATTAGTGTAACCACAATCTACTAAATAATATTTATCTTGGGAGGGATTTGCAACAGTCCTTGTGATAATGCACTCTGTATTACACGGGAATCGTTAGCACTGCCTTCCCATCCCGCATAAACAAATGTGAACATCATATCAAAATCACAAACCACCAACACATTTTGAGTTATATTACCCTTTCAGCCACGACAAGCATTGCTTTGACTAGCAGGTACCGAAGCATCGATTAATGTGCCATCAGCAGCACCGATAGCTCTCTGCATTAATGAATTTGAATACTACAACTTTAGCAAACTTTGAAATATTAAAATCATATGTTAGTCAGGATGGAGGTAAAAAAATACCTTAAACCATGGATAAAAGTCTGTGGAATTAGTCATCCTTTCATGTATACGTGTAGTGTTCGGGGGAGTAATTAGTATTGTGGCTGCTCTTGCCAAACCTTTCAAAACAATTGTAAAATGTCGCTCGATTGTTTCAAGCAAGTGTTGAAACCTGTCAGCACATGCTCGCATTCTATGACTGTGACCGATAATATACAAAAAAATGGCAACACTTTCTTCAAAAGACACGCGTCTACGTCGGGCTTCCTCCTCCGTTTCCTCGAGGTAGTTGCCATTTTTCAGAAAACCACACAAAGCCAAAAAACAATCTTGATTCATACAGAATATGCGAGGAAACTTATCCGGGGGACCATCTAAGATTTCTTGCAAATATTCACGTCCTGTTAGTTTTGGAGTGCATTGTGGATTTTTTTCAGAGTTGTCCTGTAGGAACTGGAGTTCCATCAAGTCATCGAAATCGTCACTATCAGATGAAGACGTGTCCATCACTACGGTAGCACTTGCAATAGTACTTCACTATGACAAAAAGTACAATTCAGTTGCATAAAGTAAGTTAAAGCTTTAATACTACGACTATAGTGGAGGTTATTTACAGAATTTTAAACTAACATATTACATTATGTAACATTGCTAAGCTCAGATTATAAAAAAAGCAACAACAACTACTAATAGCAAATCCATTTTCAAAAAATAAAAAAATCAATTAAAATAATAACCACCACGTTCTACCATTAAATAGTCAGAATACAATAGCTCATATACAAATATGGAAAATTTTTGAAAGGATTGAACAATTTGGATATGATGGACCCACCCAACCAACCAAATGGGATCGCTACTGCTCACCAGGACACTTCACCCATCTCTCCCTAACTTCCGGGGTCATACGAAGGAAAGAATGTCTCCAATGAGGGGATTCAACTAACACATCAAGTGCCTGTTGATTCTTGATTTTGATGATCACAACACAGTGCAACATGTGTCTATGTTATACAGCTAACATTGCAGATTGTACATACAAAAGACTATTCTAGCTGAACAAATGAACAAGCTCAAAAGGATACAGATAAAGACTTCACTCAAGACAAGACTCAAGACTCAAGACCTTAGCTCAATTATGTCAAAATTGTAGTGTCTTGTAAAAACATTGTATCTTACTTCTTGTTGAGTCTTAGTCTGATGTAAAGCCTTGTCACACACACACACACACACTCAAAATTTCATAATGTGTGTCTCTTAAAAACCCCCAAAAAGAGTCAAAACAGTTTGAAGAAATTTAACTTTTGAGTACCAGTCGACTTAAGCTTCTGCCAGTCGACTGATAGTACAAAAATGTTTAAATTTATTCAAACTCTGATCAGTCGACTCATATGGCAGCCCAGTCGACTGTTCGAGAGCTTTTGACCGTTTTCTGTTTTTCAAAATCGAATTTTTCAAACTCAAAAGCTTAGATCCGTTGGTTGACAGTTGAGTAACTGTCTCCCAACATTCAGGAGATCAAACTCTTTAAGTAGAGTTCAGATCTCACTGAAAAGATCTACAGAATTCTCTTTGAAAATCCGAGCATTCTTTGTGAGAAAAATTATAAGTGATTCTTTGAGAAATAAAGCTTTCAAGATCATACTCTTTGGTTCTCTACACTCAGTCCAGTATAGCAACGAATTCGCTCTGGACTGAGTATAGAAGTCGACCTTGTTTATTAGCCACGTGCATCAACACATACACCAACAAGGCTATAGGTTGACTGTAAAGTATTTCTTGTTCTCTTGCTCTCGGTTGGAGAGTGTTTTTGACTCTAGGTTGTAGAGTCGGTTTTTGTTTCACTCTTGGTAGTAGAGTGGGTCGGCTTTCTCTGGTTGAGAGAAAGGACTATGGGTTAGACAATGTTGTTGTCATAACGCCGTAGGGTATTCTTGTAATCTTTTTCAAGAATAGTGGAAATCTCAAGTGGGTTGCTTGGGGACTGGATGTAGGTCGGGAGGACCGAACCAGGATATATCTTGTGTACTCTGTGATTGATTGTCTTGTGTTTGCATTTATTCTTGTTTATTTTAGTTCTGCAAAAAGTTTCTGGACAGTCGACTCCTTGCACTATCAGTCGACTGGTCAGTGCCGTTTGTAGTTGTAGTTTCATTGTGCCTTCAGTCGTCTGTCTTATTCATCAGTCGACTGCACAGAGTTAATGTTTTAATATATTTTGGTTATATCAGTCGACTGGTTCATAACCAAGTCGACTGCACCGAGAAAAATTTTCGCAGTTTTTATTAAACACTATTCACCCCCCCTCTAGTGTTTGTTGTCTCGCCTACAGTATCCAACACTTGGTATCAGAGCAAGGTTACAGGCTATGGCAACTACGTCAAATACAAATCAGTACCATGAAGGCCAATCTACACAACGGCCACCACTATTTGATGGAACGAACTACAATTATTGGAAGTGCCGAATGAGAATCTACCTCCAATCAATCAACTATGAGATATGGCAAATGACAGAGACGGAATACACTGCCCCTACCATTCCATATGCACAATGGAATGATGATCAAAAGAATCAGACTATGAACAATGCCAAAGCAATGAATGCCTTATTTTGTGCACTCACAAAGGAAGAATTCAACCGTGTATCCAATGCTACAACCGCACATCAAATTTGGCATACACTCGAGGTAACACATGAAGGAACGAATAAAGTAAAAGAGTCTAAAATTTCTGTTCTTGTCCACAGGTTTGAGATGTTCAGAATGAAAGACAATGAGAGTGTGTCCGAGATGATTACCAGATTCACAGACATCACAAACTCTCTTTTGGCGCTTGGAAAGACTTACACTCAAGCAGAGATGGTTAGAAAAGTCCTACGTGCACTCACTCCAGAATGGGAGAAGAAAACCACAGCAATAGAGGAAGCGAATGACTTGTCACAACTTTCTCTCGAGAATCTTGTTGGCAATCTCATGGCATACGAGGTCCAACTTGAAGATCGAAAGAAGGATACAGAATCACACCAAGCAAAGAAGAAATCATTGGCTTTTAAAGCCATGACAGACTCAGAAGATGAGGAAGAAGATAAAGAAGAAATAGCAATGTTCACTCGAAGATTCAAGAAGTTCCTAAAGAAGGGTAAGTTTAACTCTAAAGTTAGAGATTCTAATGACCCTCCTACATGTTTCAGGTGCAATAAAATAGGTCACATGAAGAAGGATTGTCCCTTAGAAAATGCAAAGAACAAGGAAAAATCATCCAACTTCAAGAAGGACAAATATTCAAAGAAAAAATTTGCCAAGAACAAGAAGGCTTATCAAGCTACATGGGATGATAGTGATTCATCTTCCGAAGAAGAAACAGATGAAAATAACAAAGTGGCAAATGTGTGTTTCATGGCTGCAGCACAAGAACATGTAAGTAATGATTATGATTCCGAAGATCTTCTTGATGCTTTTAATGAAATATTCCAAGAGTTAAAGAAAGAAAAGATTAGAGTTAAGAATCTTGAGAAAGTGAATCAAACACTTAATCAAGAAAATCTTAACCTTGATAAGGAAGTAAAATCCTTAAATTCTCGCATTGCAAGTTTAGATACTGATCTTGAAACTCTCAAAAAGAATTATGAAGAGATTTCAAAGAACGTATCTAAGTTTAACAAAGGCAAAGAGAATTTAAATGAAATGCTTCATCATCAAGTTACATCTAGTCAAAAATATGGACTTGGTTTTAAAAAATCTTCTGTAAAAGAATCTCCTGTTGTAAACACTAGTAATAATAAAACAGCATCTATTTCTAGTGTTACACACAAGTTGTATGATTTCTTTGAAAAGCCTAAGGTTGTTAATTCTAGTGATAAAAGCAAGAGTACCGTTCGGTTAAGTCGACTGAACCATACAACCAGTCGTCTGTCCAGAGGAATTGGATTTTATTCAACGAGATCAAAACTTTTTATAAGTCGACCTAGTGGATCAGCCAGTCGACTGATGTACACCAACAGTCGACTGAAGGACACTGTTAAGTCGACTGGACAGAACAAGTTAGTATGGGTTCCAGTCAGTCTAAATCAGAATGATAGAATTGCTTATATTAACTCATATATGTTAAATGTGTGTAATTCTACTTATTATATTCCTGCTTATGGAGGAAGATCAAACTCTTCATGGGTTTGGTTTCCCCCAAACTAATGTATTTTGGACCCAATAAAAATGGTACCATATTTACCTTAAACTTTTTATAGGTACCCAAAAAAGAACGCTGGATATTAGACAGCGGATGTTCAAAACACATGACAGGACATGCCAACCTACTATCCACCATTCAAAGCATAGATGGAGGAACTGTCACCTTTGGAGATAACAACAAAGGCAAAGTCATAGGTATTGGCATGGTCGGTAAAACTTCTAACCCAACTATAGAAAATGTGTTATTGGTTAGTGGTTTAAAGCATAATCTTTTAAGCATAAGTCAATTGTGTGATAAAGGATATAAAATAGTTTTTGAAAAAGATGCATGCTTGATTTATGATTCTACTATGCAAAATGTTATTTTTCAAGGTTTTCGTAAAAATAATATTTATGAATTGTGTTTGAATGCAATTGATTTTTCAAATGACTTTTGTTTAATAGCATCTAACAATGAATCTTGGCTATGGCATAGAAGATTTGGACATGTGAACATGAAAAATCTCTCAAAATTATCTAAATATAACCTAGTTAAAGGACTGCCAAAACTATCCTTTAAAAAGGATAAGTTATGTGATGCATGTTAACTAGGAAAACAAATCAAATCCACTTTTAAAACAAAAGAAGTAATTTCTACTAGTAGGCCGCTCGAATTAATTCATATGGATTTATTTGGCCCTACTAGAGTTGCTTCTTTAAATAAAAGTAGATATGTGTTTGTTTTAGTAGATGATTTTTCAAGATTCACTTGGACATTCTTTTTAAAACATAAAAATGATGCTTTTGATGAATTTGCACATTTTTGTAAACGTGTTCAAAATCAAAGATCTCTAACCATAGTCACTATTAGAAGTGATCATGGTGGAGAATTTGAAAATGAAATATTTACAGAATATTGCAACAAGAATGGTATAACACATTCATTTGCATTTCCTAGAGCTTCACCACAAAATGGAGTGGTTGAAAGGAAAAATAGGACTTTGCAAGAATGCGCACGTACTATGCTTGTTGAAAGCAATTTACCAAATCATTTTTGGGCTGAAGCTGTTGCTACAGCTTGTTATGTTTTAAATAGAATTCTTCTAAGACCTAAGCTAAAGAAGACCTGTTATGAGTTATTTTTTAATAAAATTCCTAAAGTCTCGTACTTTAAGACATTTGGTTATAAGTGTTTTATTCTAAACACAAGATAATTTAGACAAATTTGATCCTAGATCTAATGAGGGTATCTTTTTAGGATACTCAAATAGGAGTAAAGCATATAGAATTTTCAATAAGTCTACAATGACTATTGAAGAATCAATGCATGTTACATTCGATGAATGTTTACCTTCATCAACTTTAAATAAAGATGATGAGATTGATTCATCACCTTTAGATAATGTGATTAAATCCTTAGAACAAACTAATCTGACTGATAAGGTCTACCAGTCGACTGAAGTAAAGCAGTGGACTGAAGAACAAGTCAAGTCAACTGATCCGATTGTGATATCTTCAACTTTACCAAAGTCATTTGTTGAAGTTAAAGATCATCCTCATGACTTAATAATTGGTGACATCTCCCATGGTATTCAGACACGTTCACATGTTAATATGATCTCTTATACAGCATTCTTGTCGGATTTTGAACCGAAAAATATACAAGAAGCTTGTGAGAATGAATATTGGATGAATGCCATGCAAGATGAACTAAACCAATTTATAAGGAATGATGTATGGGATCTAGTTCCTAGACCTCTTGATCAGACTATTATTGGTACCAAATGGGTATTCAAAAATAAGTTAGATGAATCAGGACAAGTTGTAAGGAACAAGGCTAGATTAGTTGCTCAAGGGTATAATCAAGAAGAAGGTATAGATTTTGATGAAATATATGCTCCTGTTGCTAGACTAGAATCTATTCGTATTTTATTATCTTTTGCTTATTTCATGAATTTTATACTTTATCAAATGGATGTTAAAAGTGCCTTTCTTAATGGGTTTATTAAAGAAAATGTTTATGTTAAACAACCACCAGGTTTTGAACATGAACAATTTCCAGATCATGTTTATAAATTGAAAAAGGCTTTATACAGTCTTAAACAAGCACCTCGTGCTTGGTATGATCGTCTGAAAACTTTTCTTTAAGAAACAGGATTTGAAATAGGTAAAGTAGACACTACTTTGTTTATCAAAAGAGTTAAGAATGATATCTTAATCATACAAATATATGTTGATGATATAATTTTTGGCTCTACTAATAATAATCTATGTCAAGAATTTGCTAATACCATGAAAAATGAATTTGAGATGAGTCACATGGGTGAACTCAATTATTTCCTTGGACTTCAAATTAAACAGTCCTCAAATGGCATATTTATCAATCAAGGCAAATATGCAAAGGAACTACTCAAACGTTTTAACATGGATGGTACTAGTAGTAAATCCACACCTATGGCTACTACTACTACTCTTGACAAAGATTTATTAGGTAAGAGTGTTGATCAAAAACTCTATCGAGGTATGATCGGTTCACTCTTATATATTACTGCAAGTAGACCAGATATTATGTTCAGTGTATATTTATGTGCTAGATATCAATCTAGTCCTAAAGAGTCTCATTTAAAAGCAGTGAAACGAAT
The DNA here is from genome assembly GCA_017893485.1 of Hemerocallis citrina. Classification (NCBI taxonomy): domain Eukaryota; kingdom Viridiplantae; phylum Streptophyta; class Magnoliopsida; order Asparagales; family Asphodelaceae; genus Hemerocallis; species Hemerocallis citrina. The sequence goes on along the minus strand of CM030359.1, from coordinate 329,296,268 downwards.
TTTAAGATATATTAAAGGCACATCTGAATATGGTTTATTTTATCCACGCACCGATAATTTTCAACTTTTGTCATATAGCGATGCCGATTTTGCTGGAAGCAAAACTGATCGCAAGAGTACTAGTGGTACATGTCACTTTTTGGAACATTCCCTAGTATCTTGGTGCAGTAAAAAGCAAAACTCCGTATCCCTATCAACTACAGAAGCTGAGTATATCGCTGCAAGTTTGGCATGTGCACAAATTTTATGGATGAAACAAACCTTATTAGATTATGGTATCTCATTTGAGAAACCCTCAATTATGTGTGATAATACCAGTGCAATTAATTTATCTAAAAATCCGATTCAACATTCACGTACGAAACATATTGATATTCGACATCATTTTCTACGTGATCATGTTTTAAAAGGAGATATATCTTTAGACTTTATCTCTACTGATAAACAAGTAGCAGATATATTTACCAAACCCCTTAAAGAAGATACTTTCATTAAATTAAGGAGAGAACTTGGAATTTGTGATTTTATTGATATTTGCTAAAAATTGTTTCTGTTAAGTCGACTGTATTCTTGAGTAAGTCGACTGTACTGGTTTTTTTAACATATCAATTTTTTTATCTGACCAGTCGCCTGGTTCCTATACCAGTCGACTGATTAGCAGACATAAATTTTTTTTTAATTTTCTTCTCGACTCAGTCGACTAATATACCCTACCAGTCGACTGTCGCGAGCTCAATCGTCTTCAGCGACTATTCATCGCGTCTTTTGAGATGGAATTCACCTCTCTTTTCACCCATGATCTCTAATCTCTACCGTCGATTTTTTTCTCTCTTTGATCTCAGCCGTTTATTCGCAGTTAAAACCCCTTTACCAGCCGTTTTCTCACCCTTACCAATCTCAAGCTTTTTTACCCCAAATTTCAAAACCCTAGTTTTTGAAGAAGAAGGTGGTCGACTCTCATTTGCTGCTGGTGCTTGCCCCTAGTCTAATCTTTCCTTTTCTTACGTAAAATCCTTTCCCCTCTCTTTTCATGGCACCTAAAAGATCTAAACGATCTCATGAGGGTAGTTCTTCTTCTCAAGACTACACTCAATATCTCTTGAGTCCCGATCTCATTGATCGATGGTACCTTTTTTGTACCATTACAATCTTCCCTGGAAGATTTGTTAACTTCAATGACCTTGATCGTTTCAATCTCATTCCCTTGTTCCAAAATAGTAGTCTTTATGATTTTCTCTCTTTATCAAACCAACCCAATTATTATCCCCAACTCATCTATTTGTTTTACACAAATATGAGAGTTGTACAAAAACCAGATGGGGATGTTGTAATCTGTTCTTCTGTGAAGAATGTTAAAATGACACTCACACCGACTAGGATCAATCAAATATTGGGTATTGATGATGGGGGATTCCCTCTTGATGAAATTCTTTTAGATGATGCCGCTATTTTATCTAAAATTTTCTTACCCAATCATGGCCCTCCAATGACAAACAAAAATATTAAACTAATTGCTAAGCTTGTAGGTAGAATATTAGCCTATAACATCCTTCCCAAAAAGGGTAGTTATGACCAATATTCTATAGAATTACAAAAAGCTATGTATGCAATTTTTGGTAAAATTGCTGTTAATTGGGGTCAAGTCATTTTTTCTAAATTGAATCAAGACCACACTCACTTTCTACCTTTTAGAGGTCTTCTTATTAGAGTCTTTACAGCTTTTAGTGTTGATCTCGATTCCGAGACCAATGTTGTTACTCGTTATGAGTGTTTCAATCGTGCTAGTTTGGCACGAATGAAACTTCTTGATGCTCCTTCTAGATCACCCCCTAGGTCTCCTCCTCTTTCTCAAGCTCCTTTAGGTTCTACTTCTAGACCCTCTAGACCTTCTACCTCTACCGATCCACTTCTTCAAGCCAACTATGATGATCCTCGTACCCTATATGACTGTGTTTCCTATCTAATGAAGCATTCAGCCACTGTAGATACCCAACTTCATAACCTAGATTCCAAACTAGACCACATTGATTCTAAGCTTGACAACCTCACTCATCTCTTCAACTCTCAATTTCATCCTCCTTCTCAAGATGACGATGAAGACTCCGATGAAGCAGATTGAAGACTTTTTATTTTTCTTTTCTATTATGTAATTTTCCTTCTTAATGCACTTATTTCTGTATAAGACTTTATCTTAAGTTTCCTTTTAATGCAAAAGTTTGTTATTTTGTGCTTTTTGATGATAACAAAGGGGGAGAGATATCTGTATTATGGTTTGTATTATCTGTGTTATATGGTTGCTTTATTATCTACTGTTTTTATGTTTTGATATCCTCTCATTTGTTAACTTTGTTCTATTTCTGGGTATTGGAAAACTCTCTTGTTAGTCGACTGCCTTAAGGCATATCAGTCGACTGCTGCTACTGCATCTATACTTATTTTTTGCTTATGATTTTTCTAAGTATAGTTTCCTGATCAGTCGCCTGTCATTTTTGATAAGTCGACTGATACATGTTACATTTGTTAAGACAATGCATTTTGTGTTTTTAAAAGGGGGAGTATGTCTTCACTATGCTTGTATATTATCTCTTATTATCAGCTATTGAGTTGTCATCATCAAAAAGGGGGAGAATGTTGATTCTTGATTTTGATGATCACAACACAGTGCAACATGTGTCTATGTTATACAGCTAACATTGCAGATTGTACATACAAAAGACTATTCTAACTGAACAAATGAACAAGCTCAAAAGGATACAGATAAAGACTTCACTCAGACAAGATCCAAGACTTCACTCAAGACAAGACTCAAGACTCAAGACCTTAGCTCAATTATGTCAAAATTGTAGTGTCTTGTAAAAACATTGTATCTTACTTCTTGTTGAGTCTTAGTCTGATGTAAAGCCTTGTCATACACACACACACACTCAAAATTTCATAATGTGTGTCTCTTAAAAACCCCCAAAAAGAGTCAAAACAGTTTGAAGAAATTTAACTTTTGAGTACCAGTCGACTTAAGCTTCTGCCAGTCGACTGATAGTACAAAAATGTTTAAATTTATTCAAACTCTGATCAGTCGACTCATATGGCAGCCCAGTCGACTGTTCGAGAGCTTTTGACCGTTTTCTGTTTTTCAAAATCGAATTTTTCAAACTCAAAAGCTTAGATCCGTTGGTTGACAGTTGAGTAACTGTCTCCCAACGTTCAGGAGATCAAACTCTTTAAGTAGAGTTCAGAAGTCACTGAAAAGATCTACAGAATTCTCTTTGAAAATCCGAGCATTCTTTGTGAGAAAAATTATAAGTGATTCTTTGAGAAATAAAGCTTTCAAGATCATACTCTTTGGTTCTCTACACTCAGTCCAGTATAGCAACGAATTCGCTCTGGACTGAGTATAGAAGTCGACCTTGTTTATTAGCCACGTGCATCAACACATACACCAACAAGGCTATAGGTTGACTGTAAAGTATTTCTTGTTCTCTTGCTCTCGGTTGGAGAGTGTTTTTGACTCTAGGTTGTAGAGTCGGTTTTTGTTTCACTCTTGGTAGTAGAGTGGGTCGGCTTTCTCTGGTTGAGAGAAAGGACTACGGGTTAGACAAGGTTGTTGTCGTAACGCCGTAGGGTATTCTTGTAATCTTTTTCAAGAATAGTGGAAATCTCAAGTGGGTTGCTTGGGGACTGGATGTAGGTCGGGAGGACCGAACCAGGATATATCTTGTGTACTCTGTGATTGATTGTCTTGTGTTTGCATTTACTCTTGTTTATTTTAGTTCTGCAAAAAGTTTCTGGACAGTCGACTCCTTGCACTATCAGTCGACTAGTCAGTGCCGTTTGTAGTTGTAGTTTCATTGTGCCTTCAGTCGTCTGTCTTATTCATCAGTCGACTGCACAGAGTTATTGTTTTAATTTATTTTGGTTATATCAGTCGACTGGTTCATAACCAAGTCGACTGCACCGAGAAAAATTTCCGCAGTTTTTATTAAACACTATTCACCCCCCCCTCTAGTGTTTGTTGTCTCGCCTACAGGATCCAACAGTGCCTTCCCGGCCTGTTTGTTTGTAATCAAGTTCAGGCATCGCATTAATTATATCAATGCATTAATCCAGCTCGGAATAATCATGTTCAACCGAGACATTACTTTGGTCCCCCATTTTCTTCTTGTACTTGTTTCTTTTGACCTCCTGGGTTTCCAAAAAGGAATCATAGCATTCTTTGATATCCGAGCCTTTTGTTGCTCGACCACTTGATGCACCGGATTTTCTCTTGCGAGACCCCCGGACCTCGAAACAAATGGTGCATCATCATCCTCATCAGGTACATTTACGTATGGTAGATTAGGGTGGGCAAACTCATAATTCACCCTCCGTTCCTCATCGGAAAAGTACACCCTTTGTGTTGAGCCCTAGAGACATAGCCCTGGGCAATACACTCTTCAAAAATTTTGGTCAAAGCATCGTAGTTTGCGAACCCCTTCTTCTCAAATTGTTTTGCCTTAGGGTGTGCCTAATAAAAAATGTGTTGTTAATTTACAAGTAGTAAAGTCCTGGTTAAGTATAATAAGAACAGATTCACAGACAATTAAAAAAAATGAGTTTATATATGAACCTTGACATAGTTGTCCCAAACATTCTTCTCGGCAGTGACTGTTTCATTCTCTTCATCCCAACCAAAACCACTATGCTTCTTCATATGGTCAAACACACTCCATAGAATTCTCAGTCTCGAATGTTTATCCTTCAATTGTTTAACCGTGAATGAACGATTACACATAATTTTCATATGTTGTGTAAATCGTTGCCAAACTTTGGCTTCAAATGTGGAACTTTTGAGACTATTTTGGTCTACTTCCTCCTCCATAAGATGCACAAATACCTGCACAACAGTTGGATTCCATAACCCAACATCATCATCCACCTCCATCTCCTTCCCCTTCCCCATACTACTCATCTATATTAGGAAAAGAAACGATAAATAGTAACAACAATGACAAATTGCAGCACTTAAAGAGTGATCGAACTCATTTGCAGAAGTAAAATATATTCAAAAATGAGAACTTCTTCTATCTCCAATGTAGGATTTGAAAAAAGTGTTTTTGACTGGAACAAAATGAACCCTGATTTTAATCAAATAATAAGGAGTTTAGTCGACCATAAGATCACAAGTAATGATATCCAAATCCATCCCAATTCACAGTCTACAGTTCGTAAAATCAATACCTCAAAAAAAATTTTAACAAATAAAAAAACCCAAAAAACCAGTTTTGGCCCACGGATCTAGCCATAGGATTGGAAGTAAACATCTCCAAATCCACCCCATTCACTCTGTACAATCCCTCTAATGATCCGTTGAACAAACCCATCAGACAAACACTTTCTTCAAAATTCGTCAAAGAATCGGGAATATCATCTTATAAACGGAAATCATAGCGCTGTAACAAGGGAGAAAATGGGTACCAATCGGATCATACCTTCGACTGCAGTTGAAGAGCAAAGAAATTGTCAGCAACAGATTCCACCTTCAATCGGCATTTGATTCGACTTGCCCGTTGTCGAATACACCTTCTCTTGTATGCAGCACAGGTCTCACAAACCATCAACCCTAAATCGAGTACTCAACCCACCAAATAGACTGATCGAGAGTAGTATGCTCTCCGCTAGCAATATGGTATCAACACGGTGGAGTAGATTTGGGGCTAAATAATTCCAAAATCGTTGATTTTGGGTGGAGATTCACTCAGATCTGGTTTGGAACGATAAAATCGATAAGGAAGGAAGGAGGTGAAGTAAAGACGGGATGGAAAGAAGCAACAGCATCTCAATGAAGAGAGAGAAGAGAGAAGGAAAGTGGGGGGGTTGGGTTTTGTGAAACTTTTTTTTTCACAAAACCACCTAACCAAACACCATTTCATTTTTTAGAAAAAGAAAAAAAACGTTAAACCAAACACGCTCTAAAGATTTTCTGAATACAATATATTCAGCGTCATGAATTTTGTACTTGTACATCCCTTCTGGTTCTGATTTTTTTCCAACTGACCCACTTTTTAAAAGTATTTACCGAACTGACCCACTCACCTATCTGACTGACATCACTATCTCGGATAGTGAGTGTAGGTCTATACATTTCAGGAAGATTTTTCATATTTAAAAATTATCTAAAAAAATGAGTACAACTACACTCGCTATCTGAGAGGTCAGTTGAACTACACTCGCTATTTGAGATAGCCAGTGTATTTATAAATATTTCAGGTAGAAATTGCATGTTCAAAATTTCTCTAAAAATGAGTATAATTACAATCGTTATCTGAAATAGCGAGTTCATTTGAATACAATTCATGTTCAAAATATTTATAAAAAAATGAGAACAACTACACTCGTTCGCTATCTGAGATAACGAGTTCATTTAAACTAAACTCGCTATGTTAAATAGCAAGTTCATTTGAACTAGACTCACTATCTCATGTAGAGAGTGTAGTTGTACTCATTGCAGGTAGAAATTGCATGTTCAAAATCTTTCCAAGTGTTGGAGAAAACCATAGAACCAAACAGTGAGTAGGTGAATTTGATAAATAGTTTCAAAAGTAGGTCAGTTCGGTAAATACTTTAAAAAAGTGGGTCATTTTGGAAAAAATTCTCTAGTTTTAGCAGATTAAGGCAATGTTATACCTACATGAATGAGGTTCAAGTCCCTCCTCCCATGGGCTTGTAGTGGAAAAATTGTTGAACAAATTGTTGAAAAAAGTTCATAAAAGAAATACTAACAAACCCTTGGAATATTAGACAAATAAAGGTAATAAAGGCTTCACCCAGTGAGATAAAAGATTGCATGGCAGTATAAAACAATAATGTGGATCTTTTTTTTTGATAACGAGAATAGAATCTAGCGATTCCAACCCAATATATATATATATAAAAGAGAACAACTAAGTACAATTAGTTGATCAACTTGAGTCCATTGATCAACTTGAGGAGCTTGGACCTATTTCGGAATCCCTTCGTTCCGAACGGGCATCTTGTAAAAGAGAATATGCGTCATTTCTTCACAACGACCACATTAAATGGGCCCAGAAGGCTAAGTTTCGTTGGTTGAAGGAGGGTGACGGCAACACCTCCTTCTTCCACAATTTCGCATCGCACCGTCAGCGATGCAATCGTTTTTCTTCTATCATCGACAATGGCAATGAATTAACTACTGTCTCAGATATCCATGCTACTTTTCTTCGTTTCTTTAAAGATCTTTTGGGATCTCATAAACATCGTCCAATTCATCTGGACTGGACCCAATTGTATGGGAAGCAGACGCATGATATGTCTAGCTTGGAAGAACCTTTTTCTTTAGAAGAGATTAAGTTAGCAGTGTTTTCTTTAAAAAGTGATTCCGCCCTAGGTCCAGATGGGTTTCCAGCCTTCTTTTTTCAACGTTTTTGGGATTGTCTCAAAGACGATCTTTTCAAGTTGTTCTCCGATTTATAATAAGGGAATTTCTCCTTTGATAGATCAACTATGCGCATATCGTCCTTATACCCAAATTCTTGGGAGCCAACCCGGTTTCCAACTTTCGGCCAATTAGCCTTCTCAATACGACTTTCAAGATCATTATGAAAGTTCTCTCGTCCTGCCTCAATGCTATTATATCTCCTTTGATCGATCCTGCCCAAACAGGCTTTATTAAAGATCGCTTCATTCTAGATAGCGTGGCGTCGGCCCAAGAAATCATTTCCGACTGCCATAGATCCAATTCGGAGGGGATCCTGTTAAAATTAGATTTTCAAAAAGCTTATGATAATGTTAGCTAAAATTTCCTTTTCGAAATCCTTTTACATCGTGGATTCAGTCCTAAATGGATCGCCTGGATTAAATCCAGTCTCTTCGTTGGCACCTTGTCCATTCTTATTAATGCGACGGAAGGTCACAAATTCAAGTGTAAGCGGGGTCTTCGCTAAGGTGATCCTATTTCCTCACTATTATTTTCTCTTGTTGCTGATGTGTTCAGTAAGTTGCTCCGTAATGCTTGGGAGGCCGATGTTATCGAAGGTCTTGGGGGTTCTCAAAGTTACCGAGGTGTGTTGAACCTTCAATACGCTAAAGATATCATTATCTTTGCGAAACCCAACGGGTGCTCATTACATAACCTGAAGTTACTTCTTTATATTTTTGAAAGTGCTTCTGGTTTAGCCATTAACTTTCAAAAGTCTTTGGTTCTTTGGCTTGGAGGGTCTCAAAACCGTCAAGCAGAAATTGCACAATTCTTTAACTATGCTTCGGCCTCTTTTCCTATCCATTTTCTTGATATCCCCTTGATATGGGGGAAGCTTCATAAATCGGATTGGATGCCGATGATTGAAAAAGTCGAATCTAGACTTAATGTTGGTCTGGTAAACACCTTTCGTGCGGAGGCAGACTCATCCTTGTAAACTCCGTTCTTTCCTCTATTCCTTTATATATGATATCTTTCTTTTACCTCCCTACTTGGGTGATTAAGAGGATCGACCAGATCAGAAGGAACTTCTTCTGGTCAGGTGTTGATTCTTACAAAGCTGGCACTCATCTTTGCAACTGGAAGCTGATCTACACTTCAAAGGCAACTGGAGGCTTAGGGGTTCTTGATCTCAGGCACCAGAACTTAGCGATCCTGGGCAAATGGTTATGGAGATTTCTAAAAAATGATCAACTGCCCTGGGTTCGTCTTATCTCTCTTAAATGTTTTACCCATCGTAAGATGTGGGATTTTCCAACTCCCCTTTCCTACACGGCCTCCTCATTTTGGAAGGGAGTCTGGAAAGTTGCTAGTCCGTTCCAGTGTGGATTAGCCCATGAGTGCGCTGATGGTTCTAAGACCAAATTCTGGGAAGACTTATGGTTCGGTAATATCAAGCTAGCTTTATCTTTCGCTCTACCAGATGTCATCCAACCCCTCCGCCTTGGTAGCGGATTATGTTACCATCATCAATAACCAAAAGTTCTGGTCGATTCCTTTCACGGACGTTCTTCCATCGCCTCTTGTGAATGAGCTTCACGAGCTCTTCGTCGGTCTCAACCTTTATTCCTGGCATCCCATAGAAGATTTCAAATGGAGATGGACCAGTTCTGGTAACTACTCGGTTAAATCCTTCTACAACTTCCTGAATTTCGGGGGAATCTACTCCCCGCATGCTAAGTCCTTATGGAGCAGTTGCCCTCCCCTGAAATCCATGATATTAACCTGGCTAGCGCTTAACAACAAGCTTCTTACAGTTTAAGTCCTTAACAAGATGAACCTGGCCATAGGCCAATCATGTTCATTATGCTCCTCCGATTATGAGGACGTCGATCACCTTTTTCTCAAGTGTAACTTTATTCAACCATTATGGATGATTACTGTTATTTCCTGGCAAGCGCCTAATATCCCCAGCAAATTCTCGTCCTGTTGGTGTCTCAATCTATCAGAAAAGAATTTCGTAAATCTTGGGTTCTGTCTATTATGGCTATCATTTGGGTCATTTGGTCGGAACGGAACAAACCTATTTTTTCTCACTCCGCCTCTTCGACTGATAATATTATCGAGGACTTTTTATTCTTCTCAAAATTTTGGCCTTCCACTTTAACATATGATAAAGTGGAAGCTTTGCACTTAAGTCGTCTGGATGAGGCGATTAGTATTTTTTGTTCTACTATTCCTTAATCTAATTAACACTTGTCCACTTCTAATTTGTTCTCTTTTCCCTACTTTTTGCATACCTGAAGTGGTTGTTGTGTCTATTTGCCTTCTTCTTTGGTGGTTATTTTGGGGTCCTTTTGGTAGGAGCCGAAGGGTATGGCCTGCAATCTCGCATCTCGGTTGTTCTGGTCTGGGTTATTAAGCTCTGATGGTTGTTTGTGCTTTTTAGATGTCTCTTCTTCTTATACTGTTTAGTAGGGTTGGATGTTCTTTTTGGTGGTTCTTGGCCCTTTCTTTTGGAGGTAGCTTGTTTATTTTGGTTCCTAGATTTAATGCTGGTTAGTTGGAGACTATAATGTAGCTGTGATGTTATGTTCTTGTTGTTGGGTTACTACTGGTTTGTGTTGCTTTGGTGCGATGCTACTGTTAGTGCAGCTAGGTTGACACCTTCTGGGCCTTTGTCTCCTGAGGCTCTTATTATTTTTGGTTTATGCTTGATTGCTGAGTTCTCTTGGCCTGAGATGGGGACTTTAATGCAGTCCCTGTCTGTGCTTAGATAGCAGCTTTGTTATGGTGGGCTTAGTCCCTAGTTGCATTTCGTTGGTAACCTGGTTTTTTTATGCTTTGTTTTACGTGATGTTCTCCGACCACTTAGGTGAGTTGTGTCGATCTTGAGTTTTTTAGGCGCTCATGGCTTCTTTGTAACATATTTGGCGCTCCACCTTTCGGAGGATGCCGTGGTGGTGCTCCCCCATGGGTGGGATCATCGCTCTGGTTTGATGCTGTGCATTTTCAGTGACTTTGTCTCGGTGGCATTGTAGCCTTCTCTGTGTTTTGGCATCATCTCGAAGTTCCTCGAGATTGTGTTATGCCCGTTCCCTAGCCTTCCTGCTGGCTAGCTTCTGTTCTTCCCGTTTGGGTTCGCATCGTTATTTTCTGTTTAGGGGTCGTGGACGCGGCCGCAAGTTCTTCCCTCTTGATGGTTCGGTTGCTGCTCTGTCGTTTGTGGTTTTGCCTTTAGAGTGGCTCTGGGTCATTAGGGCCCCCCCAACGATGTGGATCGTGTAGCACTGGCGTTTTTCGGCCGATGGTTTTGAGCGGTCAACGATGTTCGCGTTGTTGTCCTTTGGACCAGCCGCCTCTGTTGCTGCTTTCGATCTTTGGCTCTTTGTTTTTTGCTTTTAGCCCTAGGCAATTTACTCAATTGCTGTTGTGGAAATTGTGGTGTTGTTGTTTGCTTATAATTTTACTTTCGGTAAAATTGTACAATAATGCGGATCTTGAAAAGAATTCATGACCATGTTTGATTTATATTATTATTATTATTACTATTATTTATATCTCTAATCTCTAATATTATAATGGTAGAAAGCCTTAGTGTCATTTGTAAATTTGTAAATCTATAGCCGTGTGTATTGCACGTGCACAACTAATATGAAGGAGGTCTCAGGTTCGAGTTCTCACTACATCAGATTTTTTACTTTATTTTTTTAATATATATTAAATATGCATCACACGTGTAAATTACTATCTATCTATCTATCTATCTATCTATCTATCTATCTATAATATAATATATATATAATAACTATTATAATGGAAGAGTTGGAGTTACAAATCTACCTACTTACGTGCAACACACGTGCAACTCCAACTCTCTCAATATAGTCTTTACATTAACTTTTAAAAATATATAATCATATTTATTAAGACATGCATTTCACGTGTAAATCAGAGTTCTTACTTTAAATTTTTTAAAAAAATTAATACGTGCATCGCACGTGTATATTACTAGTATATTATTATAATGGGAGAAGGCCTTAGTGTCATTTGTAAATCTACCAATGCGTGTATTGCACGTGTATAACTAATATGAAGGATGTCTCAGGTTCGAATCCTTACTACGTCAGATATTTTACTTTATTTTTTAAAATATATTAAATGTGCATCACACGTGTAAATTATTATCTATCTATTTATCTATCTATAATATAATATATAATGTATATTATAATGGGAGAGGTGGAGTTGTAAATCTACCTACTTACGTGCAACGCACGTACAACTCCAACTCTCCCATTATAGTCTTCACATTTACTTTTAAAAATATATAATCATATTTATTAAGACATGTATCGCACGTGTAAAAAAGAGTTTTTACTTTAACTTTTTTAAAAAATTATTACGTGCATCGCATGTGTATATTACTAGTATATATATAGCCCCCTTCCGTTGTGCACTAGGCCTCCGTGTCCACTCAAGTGCACTTGGCCTTCCCGCCTTTGTATTAACGATCCGAACCATTCACATTGATCTACAAATCTAAATTAGTCTAAATATATAAAATCATATCATTTGAAATTCATTTGCCCATCCAATGAAGTGTTACAAAATTGTATGGCTGAATTTTTTTTTTTTTTTTATAGTCACATGATGGATGGACAAATGAATTTCAAATGATTTGATTTTACATATTTAGACTAATTTAGATGTGTAGATCAATGTGAACGGTTCAAATGTAAATGATTTGATCTCTCATCAAATGTAAATGATTTTACATATTTACTAAATAAGCAAGTTGCTCATACCCCTTTTTCCCATATATATATAGATATATATGAGAGATCAAATGAGAGATCAAATCATATATAATAAATGAGAGATCAAATCATTTACATTTGAACCGTTCACATTGATCTACACATCTAAATTAGTCTAAATATGTAAAATCAAATCATTTGAAATTTATTTGCCCATTCATCACGTGACTATAAAAAAACAACAATTTTCAGCCATACAATTTTGTAACATTTCATTGGCTGGGCAAATGAATTTCAAATGATATGATTTTACATATTTAGACTAATTTAGATGCGTAGATCAATGTGAATGGTTTGGATCTTCAATACGAAGGCGGGAAGACCGAGTGCACACGGAGGCCTAGTGCACAACGGAAGGGCTCTCTCTCTCTCTCTCTCTCTCTCTCTCTCTATATATATATATATATATATATATATATATATATATATATATATATATATAAAATAATAATAATAATAATAATAATAATAATAATAATAATAATAATAATAATAATAATAATAATAATAATAATAATAATAATAATAATAATAATAATTATTATTATTATTATTATTATTATTATTATTATTATTATTTTCCTATTTTATTAACTAGAAATTAATCAAACAAACCAAGAGTACTGGGCCGAATACAGAATACTACAGTGTATAAAATAAAACATAATTCCTCCATCATATGTAGGAGGCTGGGAAAAAATGAAGTAAAGTACAACGTAGACATTAAATGAAATACAATCAGATCGTAAGTCCCCCCCAACAAAATCCTGGAGGGTGGGACTCTGTCCTAAACTGCCTCCATCACTCCAGAGTAGGGTCGATCACCACCTCCTCATTATCATATTCCTCAATCATAATGGCTCTGACAATCTGCCCTCTAGGTCCTACTGTAGAAGCAGTGGCCCAAAAAGATATCAGTTGCATAATATGAGTTAGATTGCCAGCAATATTATTACAATTCTCACAAAAGTAAAAGTTATTCCTATAAAACCACAAAACTCAGGTCGTAGCGGCGGCTGCAATATACAAGGCCTCTTTCATCTCATGCCTCGCATTCGAAAACTTTGTGTAATACCTCGTATTTGGATGATATATATATATGCCTCGCATTCGAAAACTTGGTGTAATAACTCGTATTTGGATTATATATATATATATATATATATATATATATCATCCAAATACGAGGTATTACACAAAGTTTTCGAATGTGAGGCTTGAGATGAAAGAGGCCTGGTATATTGCAGCCGCCGCTACAACCTGAGTTTTGTGGTTATATAGGAATAACTTTTACTTTTGTGAGACTTTCTCATGAACTATATATATATATATATATATATATATATATATATATATATATATATATATATATATATATATATATATATATATGGTTCATGAGAGTGTGGTTGGGCTATGCATGAAAGAATTGGCTCGGGGTGTGTAGCATAGTGTGTGCATGGACGCAAGCATGCATGTCACGTGAGCATGTGTGCATGTGAGGAATTGTGCTTCACGTGAGTGAAGTAGTGGGTGGTAGTTGGGAAAAATCTCATATCGGTGGTGAGTGAAGTGAAGGAGTGTTTATTTAGAATTGTCCATGATCCAAGAGTACCAACTTATGCTAGCTCTTTTGGTGAGGCTCTGCCCTGTGGTGGGGCCATGATTAGGTTTTATTTTACGCGTGCGCGCGCTTATGCGCGTACGGAGCTGAGCGGGACTCGGGGCGTTACAAAGTGGTATCAGAACTAACTTCAAATTGTAGTACTAACACTGTTGAAAATTAGACTTGGATGCCTCAGTTAGAGTCAGAATTAGTTTGGATAGCATGGTCATGAATAATATTGTTGCTTTCTCAACTTATGTTTGTGATTATTTATTCTATATCTGGAGCTAATTCTTCTTCCAGCTTCGCATAAGACTCGTGCTCTTGCAGTTAGGATACCACCTGGTTCACATCAAGGAGGAGGATATGAAAAAGATGAAGAATGATCATGCCAAACACTTAGCAGAAGTGTTGAAGAAACTGCAAGAGCACGAGTCTTATGCGAAGCTGTAAGAAGACTGAAACGACATTTCTTGGCTTTGTCCCTTTTTCTTAGGAGGGAGTGGCCACCGACCAAGAAAAGATGCATCGAAGTGTGAAGCAGCATTGCTGGTGGGCATGAACGAAGCAGAGCGTTGCTGACCTTGTGGCTAGGTGTCTCTTGTGACAGGTGATTAAGGAACCAGAGACCTGGGGGATTGCTACGGGCGTCGTCTACTCTAGACTAGAAGCGGAAGATTATCAATGAGGTTTTCATCGCGGGCTACCTAGAAGTCCAAAGAACAACAACTCGATTGGGTGGAAGTGAACCAAACCAGCGCACTCTCTAGCAACAAGATTACTTGGTCACTGAGGAAGTTGGCGGAAGTATACATCGAAGGATTATGAAGCTTCATGGATTCCCAGTATCGATAGTCATTGACATGACTGCAAGCTTACTTCATGGTATCGAAGGAGTCTATGAGCAGTCGTGGGAACAGGATAAACTTCAGCTTAGCTTTCACCACAGACGAATGGGTAGACGAAAGGCATTGAGAGCTAGAAGGCATGCTGGGCTGGCAACAAGCACCTTGGAGGGACCAGTTCGTTAAGGAAGCCACTCGGAAACTAGAAGACCGTTGATGAATATATTTCCTGAACTGATTGATCAAATTGTGTATTTGATTTTCTCTCCACTCGTGTAGTTCTAGGGACATAACTATTCTAAGGAGAGAGTTATGTAATACCCTGCAAAATAGTATATAACTATTTTGTACATTAATCCATGCACATTTGAGAGTTGCACGTTTTAATGAATTTTTCTCAATTTTAATTGAGTAAGTATTGAAACATATTATGTTTTGAACACGACAAAGGTGTATTGTTTGAACCAGAGTTGGAGTATTTTCTCAATTAAATTGTGTGGTTGTCTCAATCATGATTGAGATGGAATGTATACTATCCCCAAAATAATTAACAATTATTTTATATAATTATATGATTGCATGTGTTAGTGAAATTTCATCTTAATCGATTGTATGTACAAATGGTATCAGAGCCGACTTTCAACACTGATAATGGGTGAGATGTATGCCTGAGATGGAGCTAGTGATGCACACTGCAGAGAGACCAGGGACCTGGGTAGGATTGTACACTAGCAGAATTAGGGTATTGTAAATTACATCAGCTAAAAAGGCAGTGCTGTATTAGATTGCAGGTTCCGAGCTTAGCGAGGACGCTAAGTCTTAAGAGGGGGTTGAATGTAATACCCCATATTTGGATGATATATATATGAGATATATATAATATATAAATGGGCCATGAGAATGTGGTTGGGCTATGCATGCATGTAACCCCCATTTTATTAATAAGTATTTTCCGTGTATTTTCTATAAAATAACTTTTTTTTTGTAAATTTATTTTGCACTAAATTGTTTCAGATCTTTTATTAAAGTGATTTCTAATCAAAAATTTTATTTATTTCGAATAATGATGTATTTTGATCTTATTTTGGATATTTATATTTGAGACTAAAACAAATATATTATTATTATTTGATTATTTTAATAAAAAAATTTAACCCGGATACTATTTTGTTGTATGATTTTATTATTGTTATGATTATAATTGTTAATTGCTATTTCTTGATTATTTAATTAAAAATTCATCTATTGAATTATTTTATTATAGTACTAGACTTGGTTTTCTTGGCGAATTCCAATTTATTTTCAAGCTAATTTATATTCTTCTCATTTGTATTATTTATTTATTTATTTGGATTTAAATTTTCGTTCATGAAATTTCCGTTCTTCTTGATTGAGCTTTTCTTGTTGAACCTATTATCTTTTATTTAATTGTGGGTATTTTTATTTGAACCCTATTAATTTGGATCTATCTCTTATTTGAACCATAAAATCCATTTTTTTGTTCTTGACCCAAAACCGCTGTTATTGGATCCTAAACCACTAACTCAACATCACAATTGTACCCTATAAATACAACCCTAATGCAAATCCTAAAAATTGCACAATTTCGAAGCCCTAGAGTCGTATAATCTTTCTCCTAGTTTCTCTCTCCTCTCTCCTCTTTTTTCTCTCTCCTTGACCCTTGGATTCCCGCCCAAGCTCCAAACCCAACTGCCGTTCATCTTCCTCGAACAACTCTTGAGCATCGCCCTCCTCTGGTACCCCCCCTGCGTCGCTATCCTATGTTCGCGCCACCCCCTGTCGCTCTCTAGTACACCCCTGAACCCCCTGTCCTCCTTCCCCGTTCATCGAAAGCCAGACCCAGATCCCGTCGCCCCCTTTGCTGCTCCTGTTCCTCTCTCATCGACGCCGTCAATCGACGTCGATGCCCTCGCGCCAGTCGACGATGCCTCCCGCCGTCGCTCCTCGTCGACGTTCTGCCGCCGCACCACTGTCCTCAGTCAACGTCAGACCCAAAGCTTGGCTGCCATTGTTGCTCTTTGCTGTGTTGCATTGGGTTCTCTTTTACACGTGAATTGCACGTGTTAATTTTTGGAATTGTGTGTTCGTGGGTTCATTGCTTCGGGATCCATATCCCGTTATTCTTGGTATTCGTTTTCACCATTTATAAGAAAAGTCACCGTCCTCTTGAATTGTTAATTGTATCAAATTCAAGTTTTGTTGAAACTCTTGCAAGTAGATCTCTTTGTTATCGTATTATCCATTGCTCATCTCTTCGTCAGGTCTATTGAGGGCTTACACGAGATAACCCCAATATTCTTGACATCGTGCTACTTTTGACTATAAAGTTTGGTTCTTTCATGAGTGCATATAGAATTAATAATAGGGTTGTTCATATAATCGCCATACAAATAAATTATTGTAGAGACAATTGCTAGGTTGTATATTGTTTATCGATTGATGATTGATTGATGATGAATTGATGTATGAGCGTGTTCTAATTTTATTTGTCATGTTTTGACTCTCATCATGCTGATTATACAGATTATTGACTAAAGAATCGATACCCATCATGTTTAATTAATTTATTTACATGAAAAATACCCTAAAAACTGTATCTTGCTTGCTGCCTAGAATTTGTTTGCTGTTTTCGACCCAGTATTTGACCTCAAATTAAATTACTTCCTGAACAAGAATTTTAGCCTCATCTTTCTAGTTTCCAGAACATCTTGAATTTTTGAATTCTGAGTTTGGTAGTAAAAGTTATGCCCATTTTACTACAGCTGTGTTTTTATTTCCAGAATTTTACTTTTCAAATTTTTAATAGAGTAATTACTCCTATATCCTATTATTGCATGAATTAATGAATGTATGTTGCATTGCATGATCCCAATGAGTTATTATCACCGGCCATTCTAATTGTCCTATCCATGTTATCATCCTATTGTTTCCCTATTGTTACCATCGTCCATTAAATGTCTCTAAATTGCATATTGTATTGTTATATCGATAAAATAATTAACAAGCCGGGGTTTATGGGAGTGACTTGAGTAGTGAATAATATAGTGACTGTGTCAACCAGTGTTTATCGATTGATTATGGAGCGCTGACTACGGCACCCTAATCTCTCGTGTATTACATCAATGAATCGTATCAATGAATCGTATCAGTGTACCAATGTATCAATGTACCAATGTACCAATGTACCAATGTATCAATGAATTCGTGAATCACCGTAATGTATCGAGCAACAATATTGTACCGTATCAGTGATTACCGTACCGACACATGATCTATAAAATTCACCACTCGGTCTAAACGAAATTGATTGTATGCATCGAACCTATAGTATAGGATGCAGTAGTACGTGCATTAGTTAGGATTAAAATAAATAATAGACTTAAGGATTTGCATCACATCGACATTGCATTTTGTTCATCATTGTTCCTATTGATATCGAATATTGTCTAAGTGTTATTGATACCGAACCATTGCATCGATTACCATATTATTGATTATTTCTATCGTGCCATGTTATTGATTCCTATTGATTCATTGATATCATTGTTATACCATTATTCCATTGTTCCCTACTTTCTCTACTTGTTGTCTATGACTTGCTTTAAGGATAATTTTTCTCCTTTTTTAGATGAAGTGTTTACAGGTGTTGATGAAGAATTGCCTGCTAGAATTGGAGGACAGAAATTCTGAAGATTTAATACTTTCTAGTTGCTTATTGTTTTATTGAACTATTGTTATTTCATTGTATTGGGCTTATGACCCGAATATTGCTATTTGTTTCTAGATGTTGGATTATTATTGCATTTGGATATTTTTATTGTTTCATTCCAAGTATTATTGTTCATGAGATTATTATCATTGCATGCACAATTGTTCTGTATTGGTTATATTGTTGAGTTGATCGGTTAAACAGCTTATGAGTGACGTTAGTCATTTGCTGGGCCAATGTTACGTGCTCGTATTCCGTATTTTTGGGAAGCGAGGCGTGACAATGCAAGAATTAGCTCGGGGTGTGCTGCATAGTGTGTGTATGCATGCAAGCATGCATGTCACTTGAGCATGTGTGCATGTGAGGAATTGTGCTTCATGTGAGTGAAGTAGTTGGTGGTCGTTGTGAAAAATCTCATATCAGTGGTGAGTGAAGTGAGGGAGTGTTTATATAGTACTGCCCATGATCCAAGAGTATCAACTTAAGTTATCTCTTTTGGTGAGGTTGTGCCCTGTGGTGGAGTCGTCGTTATATTTTATTTTACGCGTACGCGCGCGTATGCCCGTACGGAGCTGAGCGGGGCTTAGGGCATTACACTTGGGACTTATCCAAAGGTCCTCATAGGAACTAGGGTAAATGTTGGTGCCTAGGGTCCTTAATACCTCTACCAAGACCGATTTACTCATATGACACTCAATGAACATGTAGTCTCTACTCTCAACGGCCACATTGCAGAACCCACAGGTGGTCACAAAATTAGGTTGCCCATTGCTAAGGTTCTCCCTTGCCAAGATCGCATCATTGAGAACTAACCAAAGAAACACCTTAACCTTTAGGGGCACTTTAGCCTTCCAGACGATGGTTGATCAATCGGTATGCATCCCCTAAAATGAATGTGGTTGTAGAGCGAACAGACCATGAAGGAACCATCACTTTAGGGCCCCCAAGCTTTCCGGTCTGGGCCATATAAGCATTTCACTCATGTTTGGGATAGATGTGTCTGAAGTTCCTCCAATCTAAGTTGCAAACCTTGATTAATACGATGTCTGAAGGTAGGTTTCCATGACCCCCTTTTCTAGGCCTTGGCCACTAGGCAATGTGGTTGCGTGGCTAGTTCATATAAGTCTAGGAATAATTTTTTGAGAGAATGTGAGCCACACCATTTGTCCAACCAGAACTTAGTCAGCCAGCTGTTGCCAATGAATGAAACTACACCGGTATTGATCGGGTGATATGCTTTAGAGACACCTCTCTGAAACTAGGAAACTCTATTGCCAACTCTGAACCCCAAGTTTCGCGACCTTTTTTCTTGTAGGTAGGCTTGGATAAACTCCTGCCACCCTTCTCCATTATGGTGACACACCTTCCACCACCATTTTTCCAATAAGGCCAAGTTAATGTCTCTAAGGGGGCGTTTGGTACGCAGATTGGAGAATTCCTTGGAATGGGCAAATTCGCGAAAATGTGAGGATATGAATCATGATTCTCAGAAATGTTGCAATACTGCGTTTGGTACGAAACATTGCATTCCAAGAATTATTTTATTACTGTGTTTGATATAGACCAATTCATTTCTGTTAATCATTCGCTATATTAAACATTACCGAAAATACCCTTTCAGCTTTATTTATAAAAAAAAACCAATATAACGGTTATCTACTTTATTAATCGATGCATATGCGTGACACGTGCAAAACCAATACTGATATATATATATATATATATATATATATATATATATATATATATATATATATATATATATATATATATATAACTTGAATACAAGCTAGATAAAAAAACATAACAAAAAGAAAAAAAAAGAATTAAACGCAGTACAAATACATGATCTTGGGATACGTGAATTATAATTATCAATGAAATATATTATTTGTAACTTAGTAGACAGAGGGTTTCCCCTTCATTTTTTATTATGAATAATGGTGATACATGTACTTTTTAAAAAAAATTCTGTTCAGTCTCTAATTGGACGTTTCTCTTTATATATAAATATGCACAAATCCCGCCATGATAAGGCAGAGTAATAAATTTGTTGGATGGAATATAGAGCGGCAATATGATACGGCAAAAAGATTATCAAAAATCTGGAGGGTATTTTGGTAACGTGATAATCTCAGTTATTTTTTATGTGGAGGAATCCACAAATTTCACTATTTTAAAGAGAAATGTATATCATTCCCAATAAAGAATTTTGATTCCTATGGGAATTTAAGAATTCTTCCAAAACTATACCCATATCTTACAAAACCAGGTAATCCAGAGGATAATCCTAGATTCCCTAATATATTATTATGTACTAAATGCCACCTAAGGTCGATGATGCCTAACCCCCATGCTTGTTCTTCATGCATAGCTTTTCCCACCGGATGAGATGATACTCCCCTCTGTCCATATCCGCTCCTTTCCATAGGTATCGTTTTCAAACCCGATCGATTCTTTGAATAACCCATTTGGGGCATTTCAAAGAAAGAGAGATAATACGTTGGAAGGTTAGAGAGAACCGAATTAATCAGTGCAACTTGCCCTCCAAGAGAGAGAGACTGGCCCTTCCATCCAGCTAATCTGTTCTTAACAAGGTTGATGTTCGGAAACCTGTCTGTTTTCTTAAGTCTGCCGGGTCTCACTGGTTGGCCAAGTTACTTGATGGGGAAGTTTACAGTTTTACAGGGGATGAGTGCATGCTCCTGGGCATCCTCAAAGGACAAAGCTATTGGAGTGAGAGCACTTTTATGAAAATTAACTTTGAGCCCTGACCAAGCATCAAAATTGTAGAGTACTCCTTTGAACACGATGGTTTCTCCTGGATCTCCATTCCCAAAAAGTAGAGTATCATCCGCATATTGTAAGATCATGCGTCCAAGGGATTTCTACCACTGAATACCGGCCTGATCTAACCCTCTCGCTTGCAGTTGTCTAACATTGATTTGAGAACATCCGCAACAATGGTGAACAGAAGCCGGGACATAAGGACCCCTTGCCATAACCCTCTTCTACAGGAGAAAGGTTGACCTGCATTACCATTAATCATGATAGCCGTCCTACTAGTGGTGAGGTAGTGTCAGATCCATTTGACCCACCTGTCACTGAACCCTCTGCCTTTAAGAGCTTCTAATAGGCATTCCCAATCCACCGAATCGTAAGCTGTCTTAAAATCCAATTTCAGGGGGTAGCTACTATTATTTGAGATGTGACACTAGTGGATGGTCTCTTCCGCTGTAGCAATACAGTCTAAGATGCAATGACCCTTGATGAAACCGGTTTGCTCGCTATTGTCTGTCCATTACTCTCCCTTACCTATTAACGAGGGTCTTTCTGACAATCTTGACTGAGCAGTTCAGAAGGCTGATGGGTCGGAAATCCCACACCCGAAAGGTGTCTTCTTTTTTAGGAATGAGAACCACCTCTGCCGAGTTAAGTCTTCCCAGTTTGAGCCGGGGATCGTAAAATTCATTCAGAACTGACATAAGGTTATCGTTAATTTCTTCCCATAATGTATGGTAAAAAAGAATTGGGAACCCATCTAGACTAGGTGCCTTTTCTTTACCCATCTAAGAAGTCACCTCCTTAGTTTCCTTTTCCGTGAAGGGAAATTCAATGGAATTTACTCATGAAGGAGGTCATCAAGTTGGTTTCGCCAGAAGTCTGGTCTGAGTGGTATTCTAAAGTTTGCCTTGCACTCGAAAAGATTTTTGTAATATGACTGGAACACCTATTTGACTTCATCTTAGTCGTGAATCTCGCCCTCTTCCATCTGAACCAATAGGATGAGATTATCCCTTCGGCGCGTGTTGGCAGTGTGGTGAAAGAAAGCAGTATTCGCGTCTCTCTCTTTGAGCCACGAAATCCTGAATCGTTGTTTCCATTTAATTTCCTCCAATCTATACAGTTGTTCTATGTCTTCCCTAAGTTTTAAGAGTAGATTCCATTTTTCTTGTGTTAGGTCTCTAGTTTCCTCTAATCTTTCCCACTCATCAATTCTTTCCAGAACGGATTCTTTGCCTCTCCAGATTGTCGCGATTCTAGTCCGGATCTATTTTCTTAGTTTGGATTAGAGTTTGTGAATTTTTTCACACCAAATTACCGCTGCCTCAGTTCCCCTCGTAGGTTGGGACCAATTCTCCATGACTAAATGAAGGAAATTTTGAATATCATGCCAAGCCTTCTCAAATATGAATTTAGTCTATTTCCTTGGATGTACCTCTCCTGAAGATAGGGTAATGGGGACATGGTCGGACGTGGGCCTCGGTAAAGATTTGGAAAATGCAAGTGAAAACTTTAGTCTCCCAATCCAAAGCAACCAAGATTCCATCAAGTTTCACAAAAATAGGGGAAGCCTGTATATTGGACTAGGTATAGATTTTATCTGATATAGGAATGTCAACAAGATCCAACTCCGTGATAACCTGATTAAAATCCTCCCTGTTGACGTTGCTTGATCCCCTAACTCGGTGTTCAAACACGAACCAAGTGATATTGAAGTCCCTGCCAACCATCCAAGGGTTTCGCCATAGAGCATGTACAACGTGTAATTCTGTCTGGAACACTGTTCTGGAAGAAGCAACATTTGGACCGTAAATAGCAGTAATCGTTTGAATCCAGTTATCTACCTGGCGTTGTAACCGTAAAGATAACGAGAATTCACCAAGGAACTCATCAAGGCAAGTGAAAGCATTAGGGTTGAAGCCTACAACGATGCCCCCCCCCCCCAAAGCACCGAAGGAAGGGCGGATTTTCCTTTCTATAATCCCATTCCCCTCATTCCTCTTGAGTCTAGAGATGTGAGAGAGTTTGGTCTCAAGAAGACCAACAATGTCAACTTTAGAGGAATTGATAACATCCCTAACCATGTCCCATTTCCCCCACCCCCTTAGACCCTTAACATTCAAGAAGAGGGCATTAATGACAGGATTTGGTTATGTGCCAAACTAGGTTCTGGTTGTATGCCTAGACAAACTCTATCTAGTTCCCACCCTCTAATCTTATTGAGGAGGAGAGAATTATGCTCTCTATTGCCAACCTCTAGACCACATATTTTAGCAAGAAGATAAGCATCTGAATCAGATATGAAATTGAAAATAGATGTTAAAAAATTGCGTGTACCTCCACTGTCGACACGAGCAATTTTGGCTACAGCCACAATCTCCAAAAAAATTCCCCTAAGGACTCCTCATGAGCCCTCTTAGTGACTTTCTGCACCTTAAAACTCTTTGCCCTTCGATGCAGACTAGGACTATACTCTAGGATGGTAGAGGTGACCATCTCAGGAGTGGGATCCAAGATCATAGCATGTTGCCTCACAAGAACATGTTCTGTATCTTCAACCATCTCGACTGAAAAATCAGAATCGTCGCCTGAGTAAGGGTCATCATCTTCTAAGTTGAGACACTCATCCCCATCAAAACACAAGTTTGAATTGAAATTGAAACCCTATCTTGGCTCAACCTCACTATTCCCAACAACCTTAGCCAAATTAAGCAACTTGGACCCCTCAATGGGCCCAAGTCCATTTGGCCCACCAAGAGAAAATGCCAAATATGAGTTTGGGGCCTCTGTACTGCGAGCCCCCCCTTGAGCCCAAGTACAACATGCCCAACAACAAGATCCACAAGATTAAGGGGATACGCCCGTGCCTCGCACGTGCTTACGTTTTGCATTGTCAGAAGCATCTCGTGAACCCTATCTCGTGTCTACTGCTTGATCACATGCGTTGGTAGCCAAGGGAGGGATCTAGGGGGCTATGATAGCTAAGACTAATGGAGAGGGGTAAAAAGGTAAACTCCTCTTTCCATCTTTCATCCCCTTCCTCTTATCTTGCACTTTGGCAAGAGCGCTCGAATTCATAGCCCCAAAACTTTCATTTTCTCTATAATTTCTACTTGATCCTTTTTGGATTTTTCCACTTCTGGTTCAATTTGTAGCCCCAAACCCAAATTCACGCCATCGCCTTCATTTCCTCTTCTAGCAAAGTCGCCCCTTTTTGTGTTTACCAACTCCAACTGAACAGTTTCCAACTGCTCCTTCTGTAGCTTTCCTTTTCTTGCTTGTTGCAGATCCAAACATGGGTTTGAACAAGGATCTGAGCAAGAAATTAGTAGAATTGGGAAAGTATTGGCAGAAAAGTCACTTCTTTGACTCCCTTTGTTGACCTATCCTGACCGTTGGATGTAGGTACATCCCTCAGATCTTGATCGTTGATTTTGTGTGGTCCTTGTTGTAGTGTTTCTGGTGGTAGTTTTCGGTGTCGCTCCTCCCGTTCTTGGGTAGCTTTTAGCAATCAAATACACAATGCCGCAAAGTTATTGTATCTTTACCTCACATTATCTTTGTCACTCTCCCACAAATCATGAAAGATCCAAGTACTCTTTACTCTCATGAAGAGCATCTCTGCCACTCCACTATGTGGAGTGCACCAACCACCCCTCATATGCTCGTGAAGGATGTGCCCTACCAATCGTATATGGCACAAACATCAGAGAAACAATCTGCTCTGTGGATTCTATGTTACAAGACTCTGCAATTCACAAAATCTATGCTAACAACGGACATGGTTCAAAACCTCTCAATGCACCCTCTGTACTAGAAGTCTATGTGGATGACACCTCCACAAAATTAGCAAACTACTTAACCCCCACTGCCCCATTTCGGTTACACTCATCGACATCACCCTGCATATCGATATTGGTGCTTTGTACCTCACATGAGAGACTTGAAGCTTCTTCTGTCATATCGAAAAGAACCCTTACCGCAACAACGTCTTGCTTTCTAGGATCCCTCTCATAGCCAACAATTCCCACTAAATGTGTAACCTCTTCTGAATCCGCCTCACAACTGAAAGAACTCGATTGCATCCCACAACCTACTACTCGATCCCGACTGAGAGTCAAAAATAGGAGAAATTTCCGTCACATCTGTAAGCAAATACAGCATTCTCTTACGCGTTCCTCTTACTATCACCCTTGAACCTGCAGCTATACACCACTCTTCACTGCCAAATGTAGTAGACAAACCCTCTTTGTCTAGCATTCCCATCAAGATAAGATTTTCCTTCCAGTCTGGAACATATCTTGTCTCCCGCAAGACAATACTCTGATTATCACCGACTTTTACGTGAACAGTACCAACTCCACTTACATGACACTGCTGACCATTCCCACGATCACAGCTCCGAAAGAACTCTCTATGTAGTCCTCAACCACCTCTCTCCTCAGAGTGCAATGAAAATAAGCTCCTGAATTAATACATCAATCTCGCGTGTCCAACTCCACCCTGGCTGACAGCACAACTGGCCACTACTTGTTTCATTGACCACCACATTGGCTTCCTTCATTTTTTTTCTGCTGCTTCTTCATTATCATCAGACCCACTCTCAGAATTACTACTCTGATCCTTTCTTCTTTGACTTCTCTTAGATCTCCCACGTCGCCTCGCAACTGACAGTGTGGAATCCCTAAAAGATGATGAAAATTCTACGTTTCTCTTCCTTCTCACTTCATCGTTCATGATGCTGCTCACAACATCCTGTAGAGTCGTCGAACCTACCATAGTCCATGTAATAGTCTGTTCCACTATACCATAACTATCGGGTAGAGTAAATAGAAGTAACAATGTCTGTCACCCTTTTGAAAACTTCAATCATGCAGCTTCCATTTGATTATAAACCATCCAGTATTTGTTCACATATTCTTTTACTGAACCCTCTTCTTTCAACTTCATGTTAACCAATTTCTTGAAGTGAAGAATTTGATTAGATGCCGACAGTTTCTCATACATATCCGTAAAAGTCTCCATAGTCTCCTTTGCGGCTTTTGTCTTCGAGATGTGAAACAACACATTCCTACTCAGTGCCAACTGAATCTGTCCTAGCGCATTCTGATCCAAATGATTCGACGTCGTCGAGATCTTCGCATCTTTGTCTGCACCTTGCAGATTCTCATCAAACAATGGACCATCTAAATTTTTTGACGGAGATACGCTATCATCTGAATCATCCACATCGTGAAATCGCTCTCATCGAACCAATCGACTTTTGACTTGCTATCGGCCATCAAGAAACCTTTTCTCTGATACCACTTATAGTGCCCACATCGGAAGTTTAACGTGCACACAAGACCTAGATGCACCAATATCAAGACACCTAAATAATCTCAAACTCTCACAACCACAAGAACACAATAATATGCAAAGATAACCAATACTTCTTATTTCCCAAGAAATACAATGATTATAAAGAGATCAAAACTCTCAATATCTCTCTCTCTCTCTCTTTCTCTCACCTTTCAATTACACGACACTCACATCTATTGAAATTGTACTTGATACGATTCGAAAATTCAGGTTACAAACCCTAAAGTCTACAAATTCTTATATAGCCCTCAAGTAAACATTAAAAGATATACACAAATACAGTCTATTGGACCCACCCCAAATAATATACAATGCCGCACTTGGTCGGCCGCACCAAATTGCGGTTGATTGCAATTAAGTCTCGTCAAACCCGAGAGTGGGGCAGTCGACTGCATACGACTATCCTTACCTCTATCTGTTGTTTTCTTTTTGCTGTCACAGCTACCTCTTGTTGTTCTTCGTCTTCTCTTCCTCCAACTCCAAAACCTAGTGCCTACGTGTATTTTATGCCACAATCCTAACAAGAGCCAAGTGTGGCCATCACCTTCCAACTATTGACCAATAGCAGCAATGCAGGGTCTTCCTGAACCATAGTCATTTAGCTTATGCCGGATTGGTTACTCAAGTAGCGTGCAACAAGTTGTTGAGATGCTTCTCAAAGTGTTTGTGGTAGAAGGAACTTAGTCCTCTTGCCATGTACATTGCGTGTTATTTTGATGTTCTTGTGCTATTTTATGTTGTTGGCTTTTTTCTTTTTCCTTATTGTTTTTTTCTTTCCCAGGTGAATCTGGGTTAGAGCATCCAATCTCGTTTTCTATATTTGCAAAAAATACATTTTTTGAGAAAAAAAAAGTGCTCTGTTTGCTAAATATGCATATTTAGCAATAAGGATGAACAGTGCCCATCTAAATTTAGCAATTAGATTTAGCGTTCTTTAAATATAGAGGATGGAGGAAGATTTTCCGTCTATTAATTTTTTTATATTTTTTAATACGACGGACCACGGATGAAGATCCGTCCATCAACTTTTTCAAAATAAAAAACCTAAAAATTACCAAAATGCCATCTAAAAATTACCAAATGCCATTTTAAAAAATCAAAAAAATAAAAAAAGAAATTGCTTGGACGGAAGATCTTCCGTCCAGCAACTTTCTAAAAAAAATTCAAAAAATTACTATATTGCCATTCGGTAATTACGAAAATGCCATTTAAGCAATTTAAAAATTCAAAAAAAAAAAAAATCAAACATATGAAGAAGTTCCGTCTGATCTCTTTTAAATTTTTTTTTTTATAAAAAATTGTCACGACACAATAAAAAATTAAAAAAAAAACATGAATTGGGCTCGAACGGATGAAGATCATCTGTCCAACCATCTTTTTGGTTAAAAAAAAATTCAAACGGAAGAAGATCTTCCGTCGCACCAACTTTTTAATATTAAAAAAAAAAAGAAAAGGGACAGACATATGAAGATCATTCATCTTAAAAAAAATTCTCTTTCAATTATCAAAATTTGACACCAATGACTGCAACGCTTCTTCTCTATTTTCATTCGTTATTTACTAAATATGCATATTTTGGATGCAACAATAGTGGATGCTCTTATGCTTTGTCCTATTTTATTCTCTTTGACAAAATAGAATGATCATACTTCATATTTTCTTATTAAAAATATGTTAATAAAAAACAATTTAATTTAATTAATAGCTGCATGCTCAGGGTAACACTTTTCCTTTAATTATCACCATCACTGAGTTTCTTTCATCTAGTGGTCAAAGGTGATTATATCCCTCTTCGCTTCAAAACATGGGAGGATTACAAGGACACAATTCACGCTGACAATGATGAAAACAATACATTCATGAAAACAATGAGAAAGAATAGGAAAGTAAAAGAATGACAAAAGGAGGATAAACTTTGTTAAAAGGTAAAAGCAAATGCTAAACCAAGAAAAGGTACATTACATTACATCATCTAAAACCACTCTAAAGTGACTGAGTAATGCATATGCATTGACTGATCCAAACTAGGGGTGCGTTCGGTACGGTACCGGACTTTTTGACATTATACCATTATCATATCAAACTAATTCGATTTGAAAATATGCAAACCGTTACCACCAAAAATTTCGGTATACCGACTACTTCGGTTGGTACGGTTCGGTATTGGTGTTATACCAAATATGACCCAACAAACACCTTAGCAAATATCAGTACAAATAAAAATAACAAGTTAACAATTTCTATGTCGTGTGTTCTTACAGTTTAGTTAAGTTTAGTTAAGTAAACTTGAAATGCATTCTATAATTTGGCATGGTGTAAAACAGTAAAAGCAAAGTTGTTGCATTCCTTGGTTTGTCTACATTCCATCCGCAGGCTTGCTGCAAAAACATACCCCTATGGGACTTAATTTCTATGACTAAAGTACTCACAGAGTACATAAAGAACCAAGCATTGGAATTCTACAAATATTGTGAAGTTGAGATGATTTATGTATCTTTGTAGCTCAGAATAACTTTCTTTGCAGTTGCAGCAACTCAGACAAATGCACAAGTTTTCTTTATTTGAATGCCAAACAAAAATAAAGTTTGATTGCCGTTTTTTAAACCGTCTCATCGACTATATTCAATCTTCAAAATCGATCGAACCGGGAGTATTGATGTTAACCATCCCCCTTCGTAGCAACTCGAGAAAAGACCAACATTTTAGTGGTGCAGACCTGTACATGAAGAACTTTTCATCAAAAAGAGCGCATGTAGCATTTCATTTTAGTTTATGGACTGTTTCCATAATCAAGAAAATCTTCAGTATCATTTTCTGTTCACTTGAAGAAGAAAAAAAAGAAGCAAAGTAGAGGTAAGATGAAGCCGCCAATATTCCAAAGAGACAACCAAGGAAAGAGAAGAGCTCTGATTCTCTGAATCCATCATTCGGTACAGTATGGTAAAATACCTACTGAACTATATTCATACCGAAACCGAATCGGATTTTAGAACTTGGTACGGTTGTACCGTACCATACTTTTGGTAACCGAATTTTTCGGTACCGAATCGATTGGTTCGGTTGGAAAACCAGTCGGTTGGCTCATTTCGGTATGACCAGTCACCCCTAATCCAAACAAAAGATTTTTTTATCAAAATGGCCCACTTTTGAAAGTATTTACCAAACTGACCTACTTTCGAAAGTATTTATCAAAATGACTGAGATAGTGAGTTTAGTAAAAATACCATCGTTTTTTGAGATAGTGAGCATAAGCTTATGTGTGTGGAGAAAGTTTTTTTTTGAAAAAAACATATCAAAATATGACTCGCTGTCTCAAACAGCGAATGTAGTTATAGCAAGCCTAACTTTGATATTTTTTTGTTAACTTGATCTACAAAAAAAATTCAAAGTTAGGCTCGCTATCTCAAAGCCATTTGGGAAAGCGAGTCTTACTTTGATATTTTTTCTTCAAGTTTTTTTTTTTCAAGTTGTGCAGAAATACCGAAGCCTACACTCGCTATCTCAAATAACGAGTCTTACTTTAATATTTTTCTTAAATTTTTTTCTCCAAACATCTAAGCCTACATTCACTATCTCAAAAGCGAGGGTATTTTCACCAAACTCTCTATCTGATATAGCGAGTGGGCCATATTAGTAAATACTTTAGAAAGTGCATCAGTTTGGTAAATACTTTCATAAATTGGATCATTTTGGTAAATTTTTTAAACAAAAGTGAGCACTAAATCAAAAATCATACTTTGTACTCTCAAAAGAAGAGGAGATAAATCATATATGGACGGAAAGGTATAGCATTAGCTTAAGACAAACTTAATTGGAAAAAGGAACAAACAATAGGTGGATTTTTCCCCCAAATAGGTCTCTTTATTAAACTAATTTTTAAAATAGGTCTATTTCAGTACTAATTTCGAAGATAGGTCTGTCTTTATAGGCCGTAGTACCGAAATGTGGTTTGTTCGATTGTGAGGCCACAGTTCCCAACTGTGGTCTCTTCAAAAATATTTTTTTCTTAGGCTGCAGTTCGCAACTGCGACTTTAGTTCATTTCATATTTGGACTAAAGAGACTTGAAGACTTAGACAAAATTTTCTAAGTAAAAAATGGCAAAATATAGGTTGCAGTTGGGAACTGCAGTTTAAATATAACAGAGACTGCAGTTGGGAACTGCATCTTCATGTTTTTTTTTATTTTTAAATTATACTAAAAAAATTTATAACACAAGTCGCAGTTTCGAACTGTAGCCTCTATTATAATTAGATCGCAGTTGGGAACTGCGGCCTATTTTAAGCCATTTTTTACTTATAAAAAATTTTCTAAGTCTGCAAATCTCTAAAGCCCAAATATGAAATAAACTAAGGCCGCAGTTGAGAACTGTGACATCCGAAAAACACATTTTTGAAGAGGCCACAGTTCCCAACTGTGGCTTCACAATTAAATAGACCGCACTTCGATACTACGGCCTATGATGATAGATCTATCTTCGAAATTAGTTTCGAAACATACCTATTTTGAGAAATAGTTTAAAAAAAAGATCTATTTCGGGGAAAGATCCAATAGATGCACTGGCAGAGTTGGAAATTTCATCGGGCAGAAATTAAGTACTAATATTTTAAGCTTGGATATAAAATTTGGAAGAAGATGAGAACTGGGACCAAAAGAAATTAAAAAGTTGTTACTTTATTATTATTATTTTTTTTCATTTATAAAAATATTGCAATTTTAATATTTTGATACAAAGGGCCGGCCCCACCCTTGAGGCGGGTGAGGCGGCCGCCTCAGACCCCCGGTATTTTTGCGATTTTAAGGGCTCCAAATTTGTAATTTCCTTGTAAATATAAGCACGTATTTTGCGCGTAAAAAAAATACTATGATTAGGGGCCCCAAAAATAATTATTTGAGCCTTTAAATTTTTTTTAAAAATTATTTGGGTTTAAGCTTGAAGACTTGAATTGAATTTGAGACTTTAAATTTGGGTGATTTAAGACAAATTTATATATTTTGCATATTTTGCTTTCAATAATGTGAAATTTTTTTGTATACAATATATTTATTTATTTATTTATTTTTTTATAATTTTTTTTAGTGTGTGGGGGACCCCATTTTAGGAGTTCGTCTCGATCCCGAGAACTCAGGGCTGGCCCTGTTGATACTGTTAGATATTATATTATATTAGATATTGGTTTAGTCCCATATTGGTTATGTATCAGTTTAGTCTTCCATTCTCTCCTATATATAGGAGCCAATTGTATTCAGTTTATTCAATCAATAATAAAGAATATTTTCCTATCTCTAATTTTAACATGGTATCGGAGCCTATCGTTCTATAAGGCCTATACTAATTTGATCCTTGTTGACGAGGTGGGGTGGTTCTCGTCTTCATCAAAATCACTCCACCTCCCGACATTCCTCTCCTGATCTTGATCAAAACCCTAATCTCCCCCAAAACCCATAATCAACAGCACCAAAACCCTAGCCATCATCAATTTCTCAGGCCCAAACCCTAACTTCATCTCTCCCAGCAGCCGCCATGAAATTCAATCCAAGAGTTTCAAGCTCCCGTCGCAAGAGCCGCAAGGCCCATTTCACGGCACCGTCGAGCGTCCGCCGCATTCTGATGAGCTCGCCGCTCTCGTGCAACCTCCGCAGCAAGTACGGCGTCCGATCTGTCCCCGTCTGCAAAGACGACGAGTCTTGGTGGTTAGCAGGACCTACAACGGCCGCGACGGGAAGGTAGTCCAGGTGTACTGCCGTAAGTGGGTTATCCACATCGAGCGCATCACCCGCGAGAAGGTCAACGGCTCCACTGTCAACATCGGCATCAACCATTCCAAGGCGCCTAATTCACTGCATTCAACGACTCACTGCATCCAAACCCATCAAAGAAGAATAAGCAACTCCTGCCATCTCCTCTTTCCTCGCTCTCTGTTTCGATCGGATATGTTGAGATCCAAATTTTTCATTGGTGGATTTTGCTGTTCCGTGTTCGGGGATAAAAGCAGATCGCTGCCACCGCCTTCTTGTTTCAGATCCGCTTTTCGATTGGGTGGTTTCCTGGTGTTTCGTGTTTGGATCCAAGAAGGGATCTTGCTGTGGTACTACTTTGACTCAGAGTCTTAATAAAAAATAAAATCAAAAAAATCAAAAAAAAAAAAAAAATCTTGCAGGTTCTTGTGTCTCTACATCCATATCGTCAACTCACTCCGGTTGATCGATCTTTTCTTGTGCTTCTACATCCTGATTGTCAACTCACTCATGTTGATCGATCGTGAGTTTGAGAGGGGGTACCGTTATCAGCATCCAGTTCTCAGTTCAGGGATAAGATCCTATCATCGACAATTCTCAAGTCTGGGATGAGATCCTATCATCGACTATGTCTCAAGTCAGGGCTGAGATCCCATTACAGATCGGGATATGGAGATTCCGCCACTGTTCGGGGTGAGATCTCAACAGTGCGCCACCACTACTTCCTTCCGCAACACTCTACTTCTCAGTTCCGTCACATGCGCCATCAAGCACTGTTTCTGCATCACAGTTTGCCGTTCCTTCCACATGAACATCGTCAGTATTCTAAATTCTTATTGTTTGAACTAACTTGAGTTTGAGAGGGGGTGTTAGATATTATATTAGATTAGATATTGGTTTAGTCCCATATTGATTATGTATCAGTTTAGTCTTCCATTCTCTCCTATATATAGGAGCCAATTGTATTCAGTTTATTTAATCAGTAATAAAGAATATTTTTTTATCCCTAATTCTAACAGATACATTCCATATGTTTTAGTGACTAGTAAATAATGGACCCTACTATGATTCTCTCTCCCGATAAAATTTTTTCGTAAACTATCAGCCTCTCTATTTGATTTGGGAAAGATAGACTTGCACTTGTACTCTTTTCACATGACGCCAAAAAAAAAATAAAAAAAATAAATAAATGAATCCCTTCATTTTTTTTCACCAAAATCTTCTTCATGCACTTGTACTCTTTCGCCACCTTTTTTTGGCTTAGTGTACACTCTATCATGATCATCTTCTACTGCAGGTCAGTTGCATCAATTCAGTAAATGTGAGAGGCATCCTCCTTATGGCTTGTAGTGATGAATCTGCCTTCACTCCCAACCCCTCCTTCGGACTCAGTAACACTGTATACACAAAAACATATAATGAAACTCTTTTGATAACTATAGTTTCAATCTAAACAATATCATGATCTTATGATAAGATATTTCTCACATCTGACTTGCTCGAATTGTGTTATTAGACATAACATGTAGATTATATTGATCACTTTCAAAAATCACTACATTGATAACACTGATTATTCAACAAAAGTTAATTCTTAGCTAAAATGTACTTCTACAAACTGATATAACATATAAATTTGATTGAATTAAAGTAAAATAATGTGCTTAAACTAAATGAGAGAAATCAAAACTACAAATCCTTGCAAATTATGTTGTTCACTTTCAACCGTCTCAACTGACACACTTGGGACACTTGGCATACTTTCCTTCTTCCTCGTTCCCCTCTCGCTAGTACTCCTTCAAGATATTAAGTTTTGATTGTAGACATTAAAAAACCAAAAGTTATATTAAATGAGATGAATCTAGTGATTCTGACTCACTGAGAAGGATTTATTTGTATTACAATCTCCTAACATTTAAGATGTACCAGCTGGCTCCCATTAAAAAGATTTGACTGACAACCCTATAAGAGCATCTCCAATGCTTCGTTCATTTTGAAGGCCTTCAAAAAAAAATATTTTTGAAATATTTCTTTTTGAAGGCTCATCAACTCCAACCATTTTCTTTTAAAATTGGTTTCTTCAATTTTTATTCAATTTTTTAGTTAAACTATACATTAATTGTAATTCTAATAAAATATAAAACTACTTTAATATCCTGATAAATATTTTTAATTATAAGATTATTAGATTTATTTTATTTTAAGCGATTATCTATTTCCAATTAATGATCACATTGTATGAGTGGGTAGTCTTTTGAAAATATGTTAAGCTAATACAAAATAACAAAATAATCTTGACTATAAATATTGTATCAATTATTTTTTTCAAACAATAAAAAAATATTCAAAATTGGTCTCATTTTAAAGGTATCGTCGAGACATTTTCAACAGTACCAAAATAATAAAATTTGGCTTAATTTTTTATAAGATACATTCAGGAAATATATAGCTACACATTTTAATTGAGGGATATGGAAGGAATTCTTAAAAAGATATTAAGGTAAAAAAGGGTAAAATGGAAAATTTAAATTTTGAATAGTGATTTGAAGGAATTTGGAGACTTTTTTGAGCTCCTTCATTTTGAAGCTTCTTTTGAAGCCCGGTTGGAGCCACCCGGGACTTCATTTTGAAGCCCGGTTGGAGTTGCTCTAATGAGATATAATCAATCTGATTACATTTTTCTTTACTACCTTAAGTAGCACGCTATTAATGGAGATTATTATAGAATAGGTGGTAGGAATTTCCAAAAAAATGTAGTAAGATTGGTTGTAGGTGTAGTATTACTCTAATAGAAAAATTAGTTGAGATTGAGATAAGCGTGTTTTTAAGTTATGTTACTAACCTTAGGATATGATATCTACTGTAAGTTGTATTTGAAAGATAAAACTTGCCGAGATCCAGCATTTGTATTGGTTTCTCCTGCTTGGCTTTGTTCTTGATGAGTTGGTTGGCTATCATTTGTTGTTGGTTATTGAGAAGGTTGTATGCGTTGATTGATTGGTAGCTTACGCTTTTCCTTATAGTGCTCTGTCCCTCTACCCCTACAACAATGCACAACCCTCTTGGCGTTTCCTTTTCCTCTGTTTGTTCCTTATATCTCATCAAGTCTGCTCTTCCTCTTCTTAGCTGGCCTTTCTCTTGGCCTTTTAGCATTGGTGGGGTGGGGGGGCAATAACATAATCCATTTCCACCCTATTCCATTGTTCTTCAGATGGTAGAGTGTCGATTGGCAATTTATATGTAGCTTTGTACCTTAAAAAATCATACAAGATAATTGTTGAATTTTAACTACGGAATAAACTCAACAACGATGACGAAATGCAAGAACTATAGAATCAAAACAAGAAAAGAAAGAACAATCAAAAGCAACACACAAGAACACACAAGATTTTTATCGAGGTTCACTCAAACAATGGCTACTTCACCATGCAGAGGCACTCCTGCGATTTCCACTAGAAATATGAAGATTAGGTTTTACAAATCTCTCAAGAACTCGCCACTAAGGTTTAGGATTTCTCTCTATCTCGCTCTCTCTTAATGAAGGCAGGTAGATCT
Organism: Hemerocallis citrina; assembly: GCA_017893485.1. Lineage (NCBI taxonomy): Eukaryota > Viridiplantae > Streptophyta > Magnoliopsida > Asparagales > Asphodelaceae > Hemerocallis > Hemerocallis citrina. The sequence continues at coordinate 329,260,418 of CM030359.1, read as the reverse complement.
CTATTTTCTTTTCACTTAACCCTAAAATCGTACACAATACAATATATATAGGATTCCACAACTCTAATCTCAGCCATTCATCTATTCAGCGTCGGGATGGTCGACCGCACCATCTTGACAGTCGACCGGTCCTTTCCTCGACTGCACGAGTTCCAACAGAGAGCAGGTCGGTCGAATGCGCGGTTGACCGGTCATTTTTTCAAGGTACAGAGTTGAGTCAGAGAGCGGGACGGTCGACTGCGCGGTCGACCGATCGTCTTGCCTGGGTGCGATCGACCGCAACTCTGCTGTAGCCTCCAACTACTCTTGACCTCTTGCTCCCACTTCGACTCTCCTTCCCATCTATCTTCTTCAGCTCATTATCATGTATTGGATCCACAAACCCCAACAATCTCCCACTTGGAGACATATATACGAAGTCTCTAACCTATTCTTCATTCTTCCATTGGCCTAGTCTAGGCCTGTGCCTCTGCGAGTCTCCTCAAAAATTAACCTGGAGACAATCCGATAGCGGTATAGCAAACTGATGTTTCCTGCTATCCAGCACCTTAGTTAGCATGTCCGCCGGATTCTTAGTGCCAAGAATCTTAGTTAGCTTCAACCATTTCTTCTCAACCGCCATTCTGATAAAATGATACCTCATTTGAATATGCCGAGTCCTAGAGTGATATGCCGAGTTTTTCGCCAAGAAAACTGCACTTTGACTGTTACACCATATGTAATATCCCGAATTTTTTTATTTAATGAGAAATGTTAATTTTTACGTGTTGTGCACGTACAAATTTTGTATGCATATTTTCTTATAAAAATTATCTTATATAACATGGACAATTATTTCTTCCTTTCTAATTATTTTTTTCTTCTAAAAAGCCTATTTTATAAAGCCTAAACTTGTTTCTTAAATTAAGCCAACCCTAATAAATTAAAGTATTTTATTAAATAGCCCATGAGCCTAAAACCCACTATTTTGAGGCTCAAAAACTTAATTAATCTTTTAATTGTCACAACGTATCATGTAGACACAATTAGTGGACAATTGATTAATTAAATTGTACAACATTATAATAGGGGGGGTACTAGGGAGCACGTGCACACACTAGAGTATGCAATGCACACCCTAGAGAGTGGCCGGTTTTGAGCAAGAAGAGAGGGAGAGTGGTGTAGTTGAAGAGAGTGGGTATGTGATCATGGAAGTTACTACAACTTCCCAATTCATCTTGGTCCTTAATCCATAACTCCTTGATTGAATCTTAGCCTTCCATTCTCAACCTAAAAATGTATAAATACCCTTTCGCTATTCTTTTCATGAAGCCACTAAACAATTTGTTAAGAGAAAAGACTAAGAAAGCAAAAGATTGAGAAGTAGTAGTGAGTGTGCATTTGTGTGTGTTCCAACCAAGTAGAGGCCGGCCAATCATCCAAGGAGCACAAGAGGAGGCTTGGGTTCCTAGCAAGCACAAGGAGGAGGAGACAATTTGCAATCCATTCTAGGAGGAGAAGGCTAATTTCTTGCATTCTAGTAGTTTTCATTCGTTTCTGCAACTATAGGTGGGTGTTTCTCAATACTTCTAAATGTAGATGCCATGCTAGGAATGTTTGCTAAAATAGTTGAGAAGAAATTGATAAATTGTAGTCTCATGTTTGGTTGATTAGAGATAAAATAGTAGTTTAAAGAATGATTGTTAAGATGATTGCTAATGAATAAAGATATGAAATTGAAGTGCTAGAATCAATCTTATCATCATGCTTTATGTCTATAAATTATGCTATGTGAGACGAATTTGTACTTATGAGACACAAATTGACTAAACGCATATTGTAGAATTAATTATTTGAATTAGAACAATTCAATTGTAGAGAACAAGATCTAGTGCTTTAATCATGGTAATAGGTTGATAAAGTATTAAATAGAGACATAAAGTGAATTTTGGGAAGCTAGATTTATAAATTTTGTAGAAATGGAAAGTGTTCTTTATGTCGAAATTATGGACATAAAACACAAAATATGACTCAATATATGTTTTTATAAAACCAATAATGACTATAAAAATACTGGTTTACTGTATTTTCGTATAATTTACATTCTGAAAATTTTGATTCAAAAAGAGGAGAAAAAGAACTAAAAACTTTTTTGGGAATTTGAAAAAAACCTAGTAGCACAGTCGACCGATTATATTGAAACAGTGGACTGCTCTGAGTAATTGTTTTTGAGTTCAAATCTTTGCAGAACAGTCGACCAGTTATATTGAAACAGTTGACCTTCCTGATTATTTGTTTTCGAGTTCAAACCCTTGCAGATCAGTCGACCAACTACACTTTGACAGTCGACTACCCAGACCATTGATTTTCGAGTTGTAAATCCTCACAGAACAGCTGGCTGTCTATGTTTTAATAGTCGACTGCCCTGAAGTTTCAACTAATATCTGGATTTTCGTAAAAGAACTTTCTATAACCTGTGGCCCAGTATGAATAAGGATTTGGGACTATTTTTGGCAAGAAAGAACTTATTATTTTTATTAGTTCAAATTGTCCTTGAATAAAGAAAAATACATGCCTTGTTTAAAAGAGTTTTGAAATGAGTTTTGGCAATGAGAGTGTAAATTTTTGATAAAATGACAGTACGGTAATTTCATGGTGGTTGAATGAGCTATGAATGTGACAAGTTAGAAAAACGAATTCTTTTGTTTATGCATGAGTTTGTACATGAAAGGGAAATTGATTGTTATGATGAGTTATGAAAGATTTTATGAGCATGAATATACAAATACTATGAACATGAAAGGAAAATTAATGTTAATCATGAAAAAGACTTTATGACTGTGAAAACTAGATTTTGTGATTGTGAATTGAAATTGAGAACTAGAGTGTAGTTAAGCCTCATACTGGCATTGAAAAGAGATATGTTGAAATGAAATTTGAGATGAAAAGATCAAGATTGGGTCATGTTATATTAATGGTTAAGACCGGTATAGTGAAAAGACTAACTTTAGAGAATCAATTTTTTTGTTCATGATTCAAATAACTAAGGATTAGATACATAGTGAAGAGGTGATGAAAATAAGAGAAAAACACGAGTATGAGGGCCTCGGAGCTACGGTGTGAGAGTATTCATAGGCTGTCTTCACGATGCGTCGTAACATGACGTGGACATGTCTCCAGGAGTCCGTACCGCAGGCGATGCTCGTGGGGTGTTTGGTGACTGCGGGTGGTGTCATATCCCATGACGGAGGCTGAATTGTCCACAGACTGTCTTCACGATGTGTCGTGATATGACGTGGGATTCCCCTCCAAGCTGTCTGGACATGAGCTCGTACCTCATAGAACATCTAGGATACTTATCGTAGTTACAGTAATAGTTAAGTCATGACGAAGGATTGAACCCTACAAGATGAAGAACAGTTAAGGGCTTGCCGTCAGACCTATGTAGTATGAGATTCATAGAATCTGAACAAGTGCGCATTAGTGTTATATAACATAACAACTGCATTAAGGACTAAGTGCACCGCACAACACGACATCAATAGGATAGTCCCTTTAGGTTTGTCTGTGAACAAGTTTGTGGTTTGTTAAGCATTTGAGAATCGTTATACTGTTTTCGGCATAGAGAGGATAGCCGTGTATAATATCTCGCAGTTGAATGAACTGATGTGCCCTCAGTTTTATGCAGGGCAAAGTGATTAACAAGAATGCATGCTGATTAAAAGATGATCCAAGTGTTGTACATTTCAATTCATGTAATTTGTTGTAAAATTTCTTCCGCTGTAAATATGTAATGAAAGTGTAAACTCTGATGTACAAAAGTTTTTATTTCCTTGTAAAATTGTACGAAAGAAGTGTAAAGATCCTGTGGAACTTCGAATTCAATTGTATTTGGAATTCGGGGTGTTACAGAGTGGTATCAGAGCCAGGTTTCCAAGTAGTACAAATTTATAAGGAACGACACCCTAGAAGTGGATATTAGTGTGTTGAGTATAGAGATTTAAATGTAAGTCACTTGCATTTGTGTTGCTCTATGATTTATGTTGCTTCTTCTTCTTCTCCTCTCTCTAAGATGGCGGACCACTTCGACCCAGCAGGAGGTGACGATTGGCACATTGTTGAGGAGGAAAACTACCCCAGGCAAGCTGATTCAGACGAAGAGGATCCTGAAGAATTTGAAGAGGAATGGTCTGAGTCCCGAGAGATCACTCCACCTCCGGATTCATCTGATGATTCCTCTGGCGAGTAAGAACCAGTTCCGAGTAGTCTCATTGTGTCTCTTTAGAGGCAGGTAGAGACTCAACGGGAGAGAATTGGGCTACTGGAGACTCAGTTGGCGAAGTGCAAGGATGATATTGCAATTCTCAGTCATCGTGTTTGGAAACTCGAGAAGAGAAAAAATATGTACGATGTACTGAAGGAGGAAGTGGAGGAACTATGGGGAGAGCTTCGAGAAGCCAAGAGGAACCGTAGGAGCTAGACTGTTGTATCTTCTTACTGCTTTCATTTGATGTCAGAAATGTTTTAAATTCGAATGTATAAAGTTTGAAATTTAATGAGAAGTTGATTTAAAATTCATGTTTCATACTTTGAATTTAATGGATCTTTTGCATCAGAATATGGCTAGAAGAGGATCTCGAAATGGAGAAGGTCTGGACTTGGAAACGGAACTAACGAGGGTCTATCAGACACTTAATGCCGTTGCCATGAATCAGAATCAAGTAAGGGTGCCTGCGAATCCAGTACCCGAAGCAATCAAACTCGTGGAATCATTCAAATGGATGAAACCACCGGTGTTTGAGGAGAAGTCAGACCCTGACACGGCTAAAAATTGGATTCGACAGGTAGAGACCATCTTCGAAGTCTTGGAGAACCCGGAAGACAACAAGGTGAAGTTGGCAGCGCTGTAGTTCGAGAAGGATGCAACTGTGTGGTGGCAGTCGATGAAGCAGACAATGGGAGGAATTGTTCTCGGCTGGGATGAATTCTTGGAGGAATTCCGCAGTCATTATTTTCCCTCAGATGTCCAGGAGAAGAAGGCCATGGAGTTTCTGGTGCTGCAGCAGGGCAGCATGTCGGTTAGGGAGTATGAGACAAGATTCACTCAGCTCGCAAGATATGCACCCGAACTGGTAATGAACGAGGCGAAGAAGGCTCGGAAATTCGAGCATGGGTTGAGGCCAAGTCTGAGATCCAGAATGATGCTCCTCATTATCAGGAGGTTTGACAAGCTGGTCAAACGAGTGGCAACCACGGAGGCAGACATAGAGCAGTTCCATGCTGTTCAAAATCGGAGGACCAACTGGAACGTTGGGAAAAGGCCCGCAGTTTCTGGCAATTTCAAGGGGCAGCCGTCAGCCCAGAGGTTCAAACCAATGGGAGTGAATGTTGTCAACATAGCTGGGAGACCCAGAAACAATTAGGTGAGACCTCCTGTGGTGACTTGCTACATTTGTGGTAAGACGAGACATTACAAGTCTCAAAGCTCCAAGCCGCAGAATGTCACCTGTAGTGGACCGACGCAGCAAGTTGGGAAGAAGCCATACTAGCAGGGACGAGTATTTGCTTTGATTGAAGCTGACGCTAATGAGGTGGATCACGTCATCACTGGTACGAGGGATGATGTTTAGAGTGTTTTCTGTTGTTTCTCTTTTTCCGCCTTATATAGTGAACTGTTATGTAACGAGTGTGTGTTATGTAACAGGAGAACTTATTTTGAATGGAAAGAAAGCTTTTGTTTTGTTCGATACTAGGTCCTCTCACACTTTTGTATCACCTAAGTTTGCTAAAGTTTTGGGAGTCGAACCGAAAGTCTTTCCAGGCAAGATCTTGGCAGTAGCTACTCCATCAGGGAAGACTTTAACCACTGATCGGTACTATGCGGACTACGAGATCGTGGTTGAGGATAGAATTTTTGGGATTGATCTGATTGAGCTGAATGTCTTGGGAGTCGATGTTATCATTGGCATTGATTGGATGTCGGTATACAGTGCAAGCATCGAGTGCAAGACCAAGACTGTAACAGTGAAGGCTCTAGGTGGACCTGAAGTCACTTTCCAAAGGAAGAATAGATGTTCTGGTCTGGTGGTAGCTATCTACAAGAGGTATGTTCCTGTAGAGGTGCAACAAATTCCTGTGGTTCAGAATTATCTGATCATGTCTTGGAAGATTTTCCTGGGTTACCCCCGCAACGTAATGTGGAGTTCAGCATCACTATTCAGCCACGAAGTGTGCCCATTTCCAAGGCACCATATAGGATGGTGCCTGTGGAGCAGGATGAGATCAAACGGCAGATTGAGAAACTGTTGGAGAAATGCTTTATTCAACCGAGTGTGTCGCCCTGGGGAGCACCGGTGCTGTTGGTAAGGAAGAAGGATGGTTCGATGAGGATGTGCATCGATTACCGGGAGCTGAATAAGGTCACTATTCAGAATAAGTATCATATTCCCCGGATTGACGACCTGTTCGATCGTCTACAAGGAGCCGCTGTTTTCTCCAAAATAGATCTTCGATCAGGTTACCATCAGGTTCGAGTGAAAACTGAAGATGTGCATAAGACTGCATTCAGAACTCGACACGGGCATTACGAATTCTTAGTTCTGCCGTTCGGAGCGACGAATGAGCCTGCAATTTTCATGGATATGATGAACAGAGTTCTAAGGCCGTTTATTGATTCTTTCGTCATAGTGTTTATCGATGATATTCTTGTGTACTCCAAGTCGGAGGAGGAGCACACAGCATCTGGCAGCAGTTTTGAAGAAGCTTCAGGAGCATGAGTTGTATGCCAAGTTGTCCAAGTACGATTTCTGGAAATCTGAAGTGGCATTCCTGGGTCACATCCTTTATAAGGAGGGAGTGGCAACTGATCCACAGAAGATAGAGGCGGTGAGGGATTGGGCAAGGCCTCCTATAGTGAAGGAAATCAGGAGTTTCCTTGGGCTGACTGGATATTATAGGAGGTTTATTTAGGGCTATGCTCAGATAGCCGTGCTGCTCACTAGTCTGACCAAGAAGAATGTGAACTTCAAGTGGACTGAGCAGTGCGAGGCAAGCTTTCAAGAGTTGAAAGAGAGGCTGACTACTGCTCCCATTTTGACTTTGCCTAGAGCAGGTGTTGAGTACGATGTTTACAGCGATGCTTCACATCGTGGGCTTGGTTGTGTCTTAATGCAAGAAGGGAAAGTGATTGCATATGGGTCTAGACAACTAAGACCGCATGAGAAGAATTATCTGACTCAAGATCTGGAGTTGGCTGCGATTATCTTCGCTTTGAAGCAATGGAGACACTACGTGTATGGTGAGAAGCTGAACATGTACACGGACCATAAGAGCTTGAAGTATAACTATTAACAGAAAGATCTGAATCTGAGGAAAAGGAGATGGCTGGAGGTGCTTGAGGACATTCGTCCAGAGATTAAGTACCATCCTGGGAAGGCTAATGTTGTTGCTGATGCACTTGGAAGGCTAATGTTGTTGCTGATGCACTTAGCTGCAAGAGCAGTTTGGCTAGTTTGATTACAACTCAGAGGCAGCTTGTAAAGGAGTTGAATCGAGTTGGTGTTGAAGTTGTTCTGTAAGGCTTGGGATCATCTTTAGCTCAGTTGAGGCTTCAACCAACGCTGAATGAAAGGATTATCACAAGTCAGAAGGAAGATGCGGAGATTCAGAAGATGAAGGAGCAGGTCGGTGCTGGCAGGTTATCCGAGTTCCAGATCAGGGATGAGGTGCTGTGGTTTGGAGAGAGGCTGTGTGTTCCAGATCAGTCGGACTTGAAAGAAAGTATTCTTCAGGAGGCGCATGCTACTCTTTGTCTGTACATCCTGAAAGTACTAAGATGTATAGGGACATTAAGCAACATTTCTGGTGGTCAGGTTTGAAGTGGGATGTGGCTGAGTTCATGGCGAGGTGTGAGACTTGTCAGCAGGTCAAAGCCGAGAATCAGAAACCTGGGGGTCTTTTGCAATCGTTACCTATTCCGGAATGGAAGTGGGATAACATCAGTATGGATTTCATCACGGGTTTGCCCAAGAGTTCAAAGGGCAATGATGCGATTTGGGTCATAGTCCATCGACTACCAAGTCCGCTCATTTCTTGGCAATGAAACTCACTTCGTCGATGGACAGATTGGCTGAGCTGTATGTTGGTGAGATCGTCAGGTTTCATGGCGTTCCGTTAACCATTATGTCTGATCGGGATGCGCAGTTTACTTCGCATTTCTGGAGGAGTCTTCAGACAGCTTTGGGTACCAAGACGGATTTCAACACTGCTTTTCATCCCCAGACCGATGGGCAGACCGAGTGAGTCAACTGTATTTTTGAGGATATGCTTCGGTGTTGTGTACTAGACATTGGAGGCAGTTGGGAAAGGCACTTAGCTCTGGTCCCTTTGTACTTTTGGGTCCGGGTCCGGGTCCGGGTCCGCTCAAAAGAAACACGACCTTGACCAGGACCCGGACCCGTTAAAAAAAAGTAAAAAATCAACATAAAAATAAATATTCTATCCTCATCCTTTTCCTCCTTCCTCCTCAGTTATAAATCTTGCTCTTCCAAACTCAAAACTCATGCATTTTTCTTTTCTCATCTATTCTAAATTTCCCACTCGCCGCTCACACTCCCGATCGTACCCAAACGGGTAGGAATATTTTAATAGGACCCGGACCTGATCCTCACGCGTCCGGATCCGGGTCCAATTTTTGGACCGTAGGGGACCAGGTCCGGATAGTGAAGGACCCGACTCGACTCGATACCAATGCTAGACCCGATACCAATGCTAATCACGAGATTGGGGGGGGGGGGGGGGGGGAGGAGATTGCGGCTCCAACGCCAATTGTTTCTGTTTACCGCACACATATTTTCCCAACTTGACCTAGGGATATCTCTCCAATGAACATAACCTATAAAACACAATTATTTAACAAATGTTTAGATAAATTTTTAATTAAACACAATTATTTAACAAATGTACTGAATACAATGGACCATTACAAAAAGGCATAGATATTCTATGAACACTAAACGAATTAGCATGCAGCCACACAACATATACATGGATACTCAAAGTAAATATTATGAACACAAATAAACATGGACAAAAAGATGAACAATAGTAATCACACAATTTTTTTTGTTGTTGACGGAAACGATGGAGCAAAGCCCCCCCCCCCCCACACACACACAATATAGGGCCAGATTCGGTTGCGAACGGCTCTGAGTGCGAACTGACTTGCGAATGCTTGTTGCCGCTATTCCCAGTAGAGGCATGGGTGCGAACGCCTGTTGCCGCTATCCCCAGTTCGTTCGATGCCACTATTCCCAGTAGTGGCATCACTGTTGTCGCTATTGCGATAGCGGCAATAGGTGTTCACATGCCTGTTCACACCAAATCTGTTCACAATCAAAGGGCCCATATATATATATATACACACACTACTATAATGGGAGAAGGCCTTAGTGTAATTTGTCTATATCCCAACCCGTGCAACGCACGTTTAATACTACTATAATAATGGGAGAAGGCCTTAGTGTAATTTGTCCATCTACAAACCCGTGCAACGGACGTGCTGGTAGATTTTTTTTTCCCTTTTCATTTTTTCCCAAAAAAATTTCTCCGCGTGCAGAACACGTGAACACGTGTATAATACTAGTATGTGTATGTATATATATATATATATATATATATATATATATATATATATATATATATATATATACTAGATTTGCCCGTGGGCACGTGCCTACGACATGTCTTCGGAATGATACTGTCACGCCCCGCTTTCCCAAAATACGGAATACGAGCACGTAACATTGGCCTAGCGAATGACTAACGTCACCCATAAGCTGTTTATCCGATTAACTCAACAATATAATTAATACAGAACAATTGCACATGCAATAATAATAATCTCATGAACAATAATACTTGAATTGAAGCAATATAAAATATCCAAGTCCAATAATAATCCAATGTCTGGAAACAAATAACAATATTTGGGACATAAGTCCAATACAATAATAAATACAATCCAAATAATAATAAGTCTCAATATATTGAGTTTATTAAAGAAATAAGCAATTTAGAAAGCAGAAATCTTCAGACTGTTTGTTCTCCAACTACATCAGGCAACTGTTCTCCAAAATCTGCAATTTAATAAATTGCAGGAAGAGAAAAAGAAAACAAAACGTCCGTCAATACAATTTACGGGCCGCTTGTAGTGCAGGCACAAGTACCTGAAAAAAAGGATAACTAATAAAATGAATTAGGCATGATAACAAAATATAACAACTATCATGACAAGATAAACAAGTGTAAGTAGTATGTAATAAGTGTCGAGTGAACAAGTATCATGTAATATTCGATATCAATAGGAACAATGATGAACAATATGCAATGTCGATGTTGTGTTAATCCTTAAGTCTGTTATTCATTTTAATCCTAACTAATACATGTACTACTGTGTCCCATGTGTTCCGTACCACATGTTCGATGCATTCAATCAATTTCGTTTTAGACTTAAGTGGTGGGCTCTATAATTCATGTACTCTTCAACGATAAACATTATTCACCTTTTGGTGTACGATATGGTCATCGACAACGATACAATATACAATAGATTGGGTTACAGTCGTAACCACAATCACACGATAAAACAATAGCCGGAACAATATAATCATCGGCAACGATACAATACACGATAGATTGAGTTACCATCGTAACCACAATCACACGATAAAACAATAGCCGGAACAATATTTAGGAAAACACGGGCCCCTCCTCTGAGTACAGTCACTATATTGTCCACTACTAAAAATCAACCCTTAAACCTCAGCTTGTCAATTATTTTATTAATGCAACAATACAATATGCAATATAGAGACATTAGATGAACGATCGTATCAATAGGAGAACAATAGATGAACGATCGTATCAATATGCAATATAGAGTGGCGGCGCTGGTGTGCCGGCGATCGAAACAGGGAGAAGGGAGGAAAGGAGTTAGGTTTTGGGGTTTTGATCTGTTGCTCTCGATCGGAAGAGGAGGCGGCTTAGGGGGGGTGCCGGCGCGCGTCAGGGGGCGTGACGGAGGACGGCAACGGGGCTGCGGGGGTCGCCGAAGGCCAGGGGGCTCCCGGAGAAGATGCACTACAGTAATGGGTGTTAAATTAAGATGAGTAATTAGGGTTAGGGTTTATATCTCATAGCTGCTTAAGATATTATACCCTGCTTATCAGTATTGAAATATCACAGAGCACTATCTCTAGACCAGCTTTTATATGAGATGAATTGGATTTAGGGTACTGGGCTTTATGCCCACTCAACTCGGTCCAAAAATTAAACAGATAATACGTGCAAAACATGTGTTGCCCCATAGAACATTATACACAATAATATTCTATTATATTGAGAATATATCTATATATCCAACAATCTCCTCATATATTCTCAATATATTAGGCAATGCCTCGGTAACTTATTGGCTCACAAAAAATAATATAGTTCATAGACTAAATCAATTATAACTCAAACAGTTCAAATGAGACAAAACCAAAATAATCAAATAGTTCAAAGACCATATCAAAATAGAATAGTTCACAATGACTAAACCAATTAGAGAAAACTGTCATAGTTTCAAAATCAACCAAAGCAAATAAACTTCAAGAACAAAATATCAGTTTTAAGCTCATGAACACAAGAGTCTTAAACTCAACAAAAGTTTTATCAAACAAGTGACAAATTTATTTTTTAGATAAATAAACCAAAACTATATCCTTGCAAATTGTTTTATGTTTACTCCTCCATTTCGAGCAAATTATTATTTTGAAATCTATGTTGACAGATTCAACTCCTCTATCTTTGCTAGCTTATTGAAAACAAGAATATCAAGAGACACATCTCTAAGAATTCTGGCAAATTTCATAAAATATCTGATTCTACTAAAGAACTTAGTACAATTCAACGATAGCTTAGCAAAATGTAACGCAAGCATCACAATCAAGTTTCTTTAACAAAATAAAGAACAAGAACTATCATAGTTTCTGCACAAGAACTATACTATGTTTCATATTGGAATGATAGAACAGTCAAATCAATTATGGTTAATTCTGAATCATCAAAATTGAAATGAAATATGAATCCATAAAAGAGTTATATCATCAAAATTGGAATGATATAACAACCATTCTAAACATCGGAAACACATCGACAAGTTTTCATGCTTTCTTTTGGAATAATGAGATGATTCTAAGTAAATTATGAAAATATATAGCATCATCAAAATTGGAATGAAATTATATATTAACAGAATTTACATAGAACTTTTCAAATTATCTAATGCATGCCAATTGCCTAAAATTGATGCTTTAGTTTGAACTTCTCTATGGCTCCAATTGGATTCTAAATCTCAAAACAACTTGGATGTTAAAGCTTTTGACTCAACAACTTTTAACTCCATTTCCCCCACAGTTTTGATAATTAGACCACTTTCAAGTCTCTTAGCAAGAGCATTAGCCATACTTGTCGCAATTGCACTTTATCTATGAGAAAGTTCAACTAGGCTTCTTTCAGCCTTAATATACTCCTCTTACTAATATAGAGTGAGTTATGAGCTACAGTGCATTATAGCTTGGTAGTCGCATAACAGAATTAGAGAATTTACTTTAAACTTCTCAATGAATGATTAGCAATAAGTCATTCAATCCACTCAGCATCTTCCCTTGTAGAGGATAACACATAGGTCTGATTTCTTGGATGAGAACACAATACTTGTTTGCTTTTTAATCTCCATATTTTTTTTCTGCTCCTCCTAGTGTGAACACATATTCACTAGTTGTCGACTTCCACTAAACTTTGAGTAGCACAAAGCAAAATCTTGAGTACCACTCAGGTATCTCATTAGCCTCTCAAGGGCACTCATATGTGTATGAAATTATTAGTGAATCTGCAGATCATACCTACCTCAAAGGCTATGTCTATTCTAGTGCAAATCTTTGTATACACGAGACTTTCAATTCTTTTATAATGATCTACATGTCTCATAGTTGCACCATCATTAGGTGTCAACCTTTTATCATATTCATAAGGTATTTCAAAACACACTTTCAATCACTATATCCCCACTTTTGAAATACATTATTGATTTATCGAGTTTGACTAAGGGTTATCCTTTGCCAACCAAAACTCACCTTTATCATAATATGGTGTCTACACCACTTAGGAGCTAAATTTATTTGGATAGCATAATTTTAACTCCATTTATAATAGAGATGTCACTTATATTTGACACACCACAAAGTAAATAAAACCAAGTAAATAATAGCCATTATATTTGACACACCACAAAGTTAAAGGCGCTGATCTGAATTACTTGATTCATATTCTAGGCTCTTTGAAAATTTTTTCAAATTATTTATATGTTAGCTATATTACACGTTTTAAAACATACGATGATTTTACTAAATTGTAAATCTTGTTCACTAAACATATTAGTACAAAACTCTTAGTACAGAATTTTTCAATATAAAATGTTCAGTACAGAACTTTTCAGTACAAAACTGTTTAAAATCTTTTATGAATAACAAAATTTTAAAAGGATATAAAGGCAAGAAGAATCCTTATTGTAGCAATATGACAAACATGTGAGTAGACAACAAATCAGTCTACCCCATTTATCTCAGTCAATTCTTAGCTACTAGAAGTGCATTAAAATTGCTACTGAACAATCAAAATTAAGTTTCTTCTACAAAACCCCACTTACTTACTATAGTTTTAGCCCATTTTGGCAGATCAACTAATTTAAAGTATTATTGTATGACACAAAATCATCTCATTGTCTACTAAAGACTCTTCTTAGCTCATTTGTCATTCAAGTTTAAGTGTCAGTAAGACTGGTTCTTGATTCAAACTGTGAATCATTGACCGTGACAGTAGGACTGATAATTTTATAGATTTGTCTTTGATGAACACATCGTCAAGGAACTTTGTAAGTCCAGATTCTACTAACCCAAATTAGATAGATCCAAAACTGTCCATAGAACCACATTATGCACTTTCTAAGTATACACAAATATTTGTTATAGGTCCTACTTTAGGCCTTCTGGGATCATGTACTTTAACAAATGTATCATACCACATTTTCACTTTAACAAAATTATTTGTGTTTTTATACCGTTAATCTACAAGGTGTAAGTAACTTAGAGTGTGGTAACAAATTAGAAATATGATTGATAATGTAACATCACTCATAATTATTCAAAGTCAAACTAATAGTCAATAACATAGAATTCAACATTTCACTGAGTGTTTGATTCTAACTTTATTGATACTGTTTGACAATGGTAAATATAGTGCACTAGAGATTATACCAAATGCAAATTACTCTAAAATTATTAAACATATTCACCACCTCCATCAACACCGAACCCTTGATTTTTAGCATTTAACTAGATTTTAATTCATCAAAATAGCGAGTGCTACATCCTCCATATATGTATGACAAACATTCAATAATCATCTACATAGGTGATTAAATACTTCTGACCTATTATCGTCTCGTCTAGTCACAAAGCTACTGAGATTACAAATATCAGAATGTATTGACTCAAGAAGTTGTGTGCTCCTAGAGACCATATGAAATAATTTTCTAGTGATCATAATCTGAGCACAACTTTCATATTTGTCATATTTAATGGAGTACTGTCATTTAGTAGTGTTATGAGTTTTAATAAGAACAAACAATTTAATATATAGTTCTCAAATCCTAGCCAATTTGCTATGTTCAGGAACAATACACAACTAGAACTATTATTATTAATTGTCTCATTTGTTAAACTCAACTTATACATGTAATTGACAATATATGCACATTATAAGAGTTCAAACAAAATTACTCTGTCACATTTTACCAAATTGTTTGCTTTCTCTAGTGATTCTAACAATATCCACTTGTTCAAACAAATTGAGCTATATTTTTCTTTATTCGTTCTTCATCATCTTCGAAATGCTAAACGAGATAATGACCAATATTTTATAATTCAATTTTGCACACACAGTACAATGAACGAGAAAGAAAAAAACGTAACTAATGGAGTCATATGCTGCATTACAAAATGCTCTTATCTAAGTTACGGACATTTGTTACAGATCTTATGTATCAATTATATATTTTAATGAGAGACGCAAATATATAATTTTACACAAACTGCAGACAATGGATTTGTCAAAATATCTATACACATAGTATGATAAAACACTTAATAACCCTAAACATGCTAGTTTTCCAAAGTGAGAATAACTATGATCTAAATCTCTCAATCAAATGATCAAACGCACAAAACGTTAACACATTCATCACATGAAAATAATAAGAAAGATTAGAATAGATCATACCGACACTTCAAGTTAGAAGTGTTTTCCAAATTCGATGGAGAAGCCTGCGTAGTGCAGACTTATCATACCATGATACAAATCCATCGTCTCCAATATACACAATTTGTAAGTAACTTTGAAGTTCCTACATTCATCAAATCGTTAAAGATTAGTCAATTAAACAAATTATTAGCACTATCTAATTCACAACAATTTAATTGGAGATTCAATTTTATAGTCATAATATACAGTTTAACTTATCAAAATATATATTTGATCCTTAGCACATAACCAAAATAGTTATTCAAACTTGTATTTAATTAACTAATGATCAACACGGTTTTAAAACTTTTGCACTTAGTAACAACAGATAATTAAAATATATATGCAGGTAAAGAACTTATCTTTAATTTTAGATCTGATCCAGTCCAAACATATTTGGATCTAGTCCAAACATCATCCTCATTGCTCGCACTATCTCCAGCAATTACATCCACATCTCTTACTAAGTTTTTCACTTTCCAACTGTTAAATTCAGCTCTTTTGAATCCCTCTAATTTAGAAACCTCGTACGGACGATTATGTTTTTCTATCGCAAAGGAATAAACAATAGATTCCAAACAATAGAGTTCTTTTTTGAATAATTACTACTTATGTAATTTAGTAAAAAGAAAATAACTGAGTTTAGAATGGACCGAATCTTGATAAAAATCAAGAGCAGTGAAGGGTCAGATCAAGTCCCTGCAATAGGTCCCATTCTCAACCTAAACACCAAACGCCATAGCTCTCCAATCAAAAAATTGCAGCCAGGATTTGACTTGATGAGATATGATCTCTGGTCCAAACCACGCTACACAAAATCCACCCACACAGAGTTCAAAAGAAACAAGGTAGATGATCTGATCTCCACCCCCACAGACCAAACACCAAAATAGTCAACTCAAAATAGTGGATCTGAGCTTTCCATTCCCTTCTCGTCTTCAGATTGATTGCAGTCAAGAAAAGAAGAACAAGGGTGGGTGTCGTCGGTCTGTGGTAACGATTGCGGAGGCGTCTTCGCACATCGACAGTGGCGACTGGCATCAGTGACGGCATCGGTGGCGTCAACGATGGCGGAAGCATTGGGACGTGCGGTGGTCTTCGGTGGGTGGCACGATGGCTTGCGTCGTTGACAACAACGACGACAATGAGTATGGCTGCGAGGTTTGATTCTAACGAACAGTAACTCAAAACCCTCTCTCTCTTAATCTTAATCAGAGTATAATATCTTAAGATTGTTAGATTAAGATAAGTAATTAGGGTTAAGGTTTATATCTCATAGCCGCTTAAGATATTATACCCTGCTTATCAGTATTAGAATATCACAGAGCACTACCTCTAGACCAGCTTTTATATGAGATGAACTGGGTTTAGGGTACTGAGCTTTATGCCCACTCAACCCGGTCCAACAATTAAACAGATAACACGTGCAAAGCATGTGTTGCCGCATAGAACATTATACACAATAATATTCTATTATATTGAGAATATACCTATATATCCAACAATGGGTTCACACTGTTGAACGGGAATTGAACGGGGAGAGAGAAAGAGGAGAGAGGAGTGAGAAACTAAGAGAGAGATTAGATGGCTCTAGGGTTCAAAATTGTGCAATTCTTAGGGTTTGCATTAGAGTTGTATTTATAGGGCACAATTAGGGTACTGGGTTAGTGGTTTAGGGTCCAATAAGAGTGGTTTTGGGTCAAGAACAAATGAAATTGGGTTTTAGGGTTCGATTAAGGGAAAGATCAAAATCAATAGGGTTCAAATAAAAATACTCACAATAAATAAGAGAGCAATATGATCAATAAGAATTGTTCGATAAAAAAGAACGAAGAAATTTCACGAACAAATATTTAAATCCAAATAAATAAATAAATAATACAAATGCATTAAAATATAAATTAGGGCTTGAAAATAAATTTGGAATTTGCCAATAAAATCAGATCAAGTACGAAAGAAAAAAAAATAGTTCGAAAATGAATTTTAATTAAATAATCATAATCATAAAAATAATAAAATTACATAACAAAATAGTATCCAGGTTTAACAACTTTATTAAAATAATCCAATAATAATAATATATATTTTTTTGAGCTTAATTATAAATAGTTGATCAATAAGTCATAGAAATATATCAAATTACACAATTATTCGAAATAAATATAATTATCAATAGAAAGACACTTTAAGATAAAATCCAAAACAATTTTAACAAATAGTGAATTTATAAATATCGAAATACATAAAATATTCAGAAAATACGTATTTACGGGAATGGGGGTTACAGATACATCATATGAAAAGCGTTGTAAATAGTAAAACAACAATTATGTAGCTCACGTTTGAATAGTATGACAATAATTAGTTGTAAATAAAAGTCCATGTTTACATTAGTATATGTTGAAAAATAATTATAATTGAGGGTATAAAATCCATCTTCTTAGAACTCTGAGGGTGGAAAATAATGAAATGTAACTATTGAAGAGATATTTGCTATTTTCAATGTAACATGAAAAAAACATAAAAAATCTGAAAATTTACAAACCTGAAATCTGAAAATCTTAAATTTCTAAGTAAATAGAGAGAGAATGAAAGAGAGAGAGAGAAAAAGAGAGAGAGAGAGAGAGAGAGAGAATTAAATAAATAAATAATTTTTTTTAGGGGGGGTGGGAGGGAGATGTGTTTTGTGATGTTAGATTTGGGCCTTTGATTTTGAGGGGATTGAAGGATAGCCACTTGATAGTTTTCTTTGTAATTTATTTTATATATACATATATATATATATATAAGGAATGCTCCATTGCAAACGGGTTCCGAACAAACGGGTATGCAAACCACCTAAGCAGTTGTTCCCAACAATGGCTTAGGTGATTTGCAATGGAGCATTCACCTCTCTCTCTATATATACCAGAGATAATAGTAAATACAGAAGGTTAGCTGCTAGCATACAAAAAAATAGAATAGCCACCGTCAAAACAGTACAAAAGAGTTCAAAGTATCAAAGCAACATAAGTGCCGAGATCACAAAACAAACAAAAGCATGAAGTAGCAAGGAAATAATACAACAACCTCATCAGCTTACCACCGAACACTCTAGATAACAAAACCCACACCACCATTAGCCAAAAACTATCGAGAGCAAAACACAAACAAAGCACACAACCGATATAGCAACGCCAACAGCCAACCACATCAAAAGCAAGAAAAACAACCTAGCACCACCAACAATCAACAACAGGGGGGCAAAATAGTCCAACAAAACCATCAGTTAACTACAGGAGAGCAAAAATACATCTTTGACCGAGTGCTAAGTTCCTTATATTTAAAATTCCACAGTTAAGAGCTTATTATGAATAGCTAACCAAACCTAAAATTTTGGCTTTTAAAGGGACAATATTCTTCCAAATATGCTTATAAACAAGAAAAGTGATACCACCACAATTGACAAAAGAGTAAAAAGATTGAACGGTGAAACTACCTGAGTATGGCCATCTCCATCTGATGTCATCACTATCATGCCAATGATACCCATCTAGTAGAATCAGAAGTCTACCATACTCTTGGTGTTGCTTGATAGAGAGGTTTCTTCTGAACGTAATGTTCCAATCTCTTTTATTATTAAAGAAAGTCAGAAGAGAAGCCACAGTAGCATTAGGATAGTAAGCAATAGCAAATAATGAAGGAAAAAGAGAAGAAAGTTTGTTGTTACCAATCCAGTAATCAATCCAGAAATGAACTATTATACCAACCCCACAGATTTCTGCACGCCACATTTAAAAGCCTCACTAGCTTTCCAAACTCTTTTCCAAAAAACAGAGGCATTAATCACTTAATTCTTAGGTGATATTTATGCTCAATAAGACTAATCATGTAGGATGATCAAAATTTAAGACTTTCCAGAGCCATTTGTCGAGTAAGGCATTTTGGAGTCTAAGGTTGATGATCCCCAGGCCTCCTTTTCATGTAAACTTAACCCTAAATAGAGAATTTTCAAGAATATTAAAAGATTATGTTTACCAATACGTAATGCCGATTAAGTTAAAAATTAAAACTATTAATTGGTTTGATAGATTTTCAAGATATGAGATAAGTTTAACAAGCCCATTTAAAGATTCAATCCTAACAATCAATAATTATACCTAAATATTTTTAGCAAGTAAAATATTGAAAAATGATTCGTACTCTAATTAGCAAGTAAAAGTACACACACTCAATATTTGTGGACGTCAGAAATTCAGATAAAATCTAGAGACGATAAAGCAATATTACAAATAATTGAGAAGTGGAAAGAAATTACTGGGAGTTCGAAGAAAGCGTGACAATGGAGAGGAAGTTGTTGTCGGCGTGCTGTGGGAGTGCGAGATCGAGGCAGCGGCTGTTGGTGGTGGTGCTTGGGATCGGCAGGGTGTCGATGGCAGCTGCGAATGAGCTTCGGGTTGCTGGTGCAGTCTTCGGTGCAGTGGCGGCAATGGCGAGGTGCAGTTGCGACGATATGGTGGTGGTCGAGATGCAACAGCAAGGTGGAGGTGGTGCTGCGGTGGCGAGAGAGAGAGGAGTTGGTGCTCGGAGTGCCGCAAGCGGTAGGGGGATGATGGTGGCAGTCGGGGTGATTGGCAAGGCAGGGAGTTTGCAAGAAGAAGGATTTTGGGTTGTCGAGGTAAGGCAGATGGTGCGGTGGAGGGAGATGGTCGAGGGAGGCTGGAGACGAGGATGGAGGGTGAAGGGTTTGGGTTTCGGAGAGGAAAGAGAAGAAAGAAAGTGAAGAAGGGGAAGATGACGGCGGTGAAATTTGGGGATTAGGGTTTGGGTATAGTTTTAGAGTTTATCACAAACCCTAACTTTATTAGGATTTCTCACAAACCCTAATATTTTTTTATGGTATCACACAAGAAAAGCATGCAGAGTAATAACTCAACAAAGTAAATTTTTTAATCAATAATAGCATGCCTTCTCATTATTCTCAAGGTCTATATATAGGCTCAAAACAAAATCTCAATACAAATCTCCAAAATATTCTAATACAAAAAATAAAGAGTGCAAATTACAAAACTACTACATATGAATAAATCTCAAAATAAAAGAAAATAGAATCAATGTCCTCATTATTCTGTTCGGGTGGGAGAGAGCTCGATTCAGTCGAGTCAAAACCAGTGATCATGTCATAGTGCTCCAAAAGGTCTGAATCCAGGCACCGAAGCTCTTCACGATTAATCCAAGTATCCTCCGACTTCGGCTTGTTCTTCCATCTCACCAAATACTTATGAATACCACAATCTCTAGTAGAGATTGTTGAAATATAGTAATTGCTAATGTGTATATTCTGTTTCCTAATATATAGGAAACAGATTCCTTAAATCTCTTATCTCCTCAATCTTCTCTCAATCTCCTTTCTTCTTCTCCAAGAATATAATTCTTATATATAGATGTATACAGAAGAGAAACGAATAGATATGAAAATATTTTTTTCTCCCAAATTTGTTTTCAATATAGTGTCAGAGCCTAACAAGATCTAGGATAGTTGAAGAAGAAGAAACTGGAGGTAATCGAATCTGACACCTCCATCCCGACCCGATCCCGACAAGTCACCGATCATCTCCCCGAAACCCGCAACTCGAAGTCACAGCCCCAACGCTGCCTCGACCTCGCAACCCCTGAGTCCCTGCCCCGTCAACAGCAAGCCACCGAAGCCGTCACCGCTTGCTACCCAACCGCCCCTCGCCGCCATTAATTTCCGAAACCCATCCTCGCACCGCTTCAGCCCCCTCATCCATCGCTCCGACCACTGCCCCATCTCCATCCCGCTCACCTCTCCTCCACCATCGTCTGCATCGCCCATCCAACCCACCGTCTTCTTCTCCCATCGTCTTCCACCTCAAGCCGTCACTACCTCCTGTTGCACCCATCGAACCCCGCCATCATCGTCCCTCTTCATCTTCGAGCCCATCGCTGCTCATCGTCGCCATCATCTTCGTCGACCCCCCATCAACCTAACTTGACTGCGAGATTCCCCATTGCTGAACTCCTTCAGATCCAGTTCCGATTATTTTAGATCCCTGGATTGGTTCAGATCTGTTATTCACTAGTGGATTTTGTTGCTATTTGGTGTTTGAGTTCTTGGATTTGATCCAGACTGGATCTAAAATGAGCTATTCTATTGGTTGTGCTTGTTGTGTTGCTTTTCACCATGGGACCAAAACTACCATATGAATCAAGGAAGTGTGCTCATTGTGGCAAGATCGGTCACACGAAAGCTCATTGTTATAAGATAATCGGCTATCCGAAGAACTGTGATCATAGCAGGAATATTCGGAAGAAGACTTATAATCAACCCACTATCACAGATGGAGTTGTTGATCGTGCTACTGCAGGTAATGATGCTATGATTTTTTCGGCCTCTGTTATGAATAATACATGGATAATTAATTCGGGTGCTACCGACCATATGATTTTTAATTCTAGACAAGTTCAAAATTTTCAACCATCCACTAAATCAACTGTGTCCACTGCCAATGGTGATCCTGCCACTGTTACTGGCGAGGATTCGATACCTATCACACACAACCTAACCTTAGATACTGTCCTAGTTGTGTCATCCTTAAATTTTAATCTGTTATCTATTGCCCAAATAACTACTGCCTTACATTGTATTGTAGTTTTTTGGCCTT
Organism: Hemerocallis citrina; assembly: GCA_017893485.1. Taxonomy (NCBI): domain Eukaryota; kingdom Viridiplantae; phylum Streptophyta; class Magnoliopsida; order Asparagales; family Asphodelaceae; genus Hemerocallis; species Hemerocallis citrina. Next base: position 329,238,372 of record CM030359.1, on the reverse strand, counting down.
CACATTATGTGTTTAAGGATATTCGAACTCGCAAGACGATTGGTTATGGGGTTAGGCACGAGAAGCTCTATTACCTGGACTTAGAATATGAAAGTTCAAATAAGTTGACTCAAGCTCTAAGTGTGGAAGGATCCGAAGGTGAGAAGAAGAAATCAGATATTTGGCTATGACATCGACGTCTAGGGCATGCTTCTATTAGTTATTTGAAGAAATTATTTTCAAGTTTATTTTTAAATATGGATATTTCTGTCTTTCTGTGAACTCGCAAAGGTCACCGTGTCTCTTTTCCTCCAAATCCATGTAGAAGCTCTCTTCCATTTATAATTATTCATTCTGATGCTTGGGGTCCATCTAAAAACACTACATTTGGAGGAGCCAAATGTTTGTGACATTTATTGATGACTGTACTCGTATGACCTGGATTTATTTGATAAAGTCAAAAAGTGAAGTTAGTGGCTTGTTTCAGAAATTTCACAAGCATGTTATGACTCAGTATAAAGCACAGATTCAAGTTCTTAGGAGTGATAATGGCGAAGAGTACCTGAGTTCGAATCTGCAAAAATATTTGGTGGAACACGGTATTGTTCACCAGACTATATGCTCGTATACACCTTAACAGAATAGGGTTGCAGAAAGAAAAAACAGACACTTGCTCGAGGTGGTCCGTGCTTCTCGTATCCATGGAAATATGTCACTCATTTATTGGAGGGAAGCTCTTGCTTACCTAATCAATCGAGTTTCCTCTAGTAACCTAAACTTCCTCACACCATTTCAAGCATTAAAGTTGTGAATGCACCAAAAATCGTTAACGTGCCGCCTCGTGTGTTTGGGTGTGTTGCATTTGTTCATTTTCATCAACATGAACAAAATAAATTAACTCCTCGAGCTGTCCGTTGTATTTTCGCAGGATATGCAAAAGATAAGAAAAGGTATCAGTGTCATCACCCACCAACTCAAAGGATGTTTGTGACTATGGATGTTGTGTTCCATGAAGATGAGATGTATTTTTCCTCTGAGGTTGAACTTCAGGGGGAGTACCGAAGTGAAGTTCAAACTTTTGCCTATGATGAAGTGGTTACTATTCAGACAAAACAATCGGATATAAGGGATGAAAATCTGGATGTAAGTAGCGACGATCACTCGAATGAAGATTTGGTTGAGGAAGAAGATCTCCACGAAGAACTGCAATCAGTGCCGAACCTCCACGAAGATGACTAACACCGTCAGAATCATCTCTAACACCAGCACCGTTAGAACCCCAAAACCAATCGTCATCGCTGTCCGAAGCTTCAAGAAGAGAAGTCCCAAACCGTACAACTAGATGTATCCCAAAACCTACTTATGAACCTAATCGCACTAGTAATATCAAGTATCCCATGAGTCATTATGTGTCCACTCACCGATTGTCTGAATCAAATAAGTCATTTGTAAATCAATTATCTATTGTATCTATTCCTAATAGTGTGCAGGAAGCCTTAACCGATCCAAGGTGAAAAGCAGCTATGGATGAAGAGATGAAGTCCTTGAAGAAGAATGAGACCTGGGAGATAATCAAATTGCCAGCAGGAAAGAAGCCGGTAGGATGTAAATGGATTTATACAATGAAGTATAAGTCTGATGGTTCAATATAGTGATACAAAGGCTGGTTGCCAAAGGGTACACTCAAATTTATGGAATCGATTATGACGAAACATTTGCACCTGTATTAAAGTTCAATACTGTTCGAGTTTTACTGTCACTTGCTACAAATCTTGACTGGCCATTAGAGCAATTTGATGTGAAGAATACTTTTTTCATGGGGAATTGACAGAAGAAGTTTATATGCATTTGCCACCAGGATCAAATAGACCATTCCAACACAGTAATAGAGTATGTCGGTTGAAGAAAGCACTGTATGGTCTCAAGCAGTTGCCAAAAGCTTGGTTTGAGAGATTTACAAAGACAATGAAGACATTTGGATATTGTCAGAGTAACTCAGATCATACCCTATTCTTGAAAATGAAAGAATGTAAGATTACTGATCTCATTATATATGTGGATGATTTGATAGTAACTGGGAATGATCCTGAAAAGAGAATGGCATTGAAGAGCTACTTGTCACAAGAGTTTGAAATGAAGGATCTTAGTTTTTTGAGATATTTCATTGGTATTGAAGTTTCTCGCTCGAGAAAGGGTATATTTCTGTCTCAAAGAAAATATGCTCTTAATTTATTGAAGGAAACTGAAATGTCTGCTTATCAGCCGATTGGTATACCGTTAGAAGAAAGATTGAATCTTTGCAACGAATCTGATCATGTGCCTTGTGATAAAGAAAGATATTAGAGATTGGTTGGATGACTGATGTATCTTGCGTATACATGGCCAGATTTATCATATGCTTTAAGTGTGGTAAGTCAATTTATGCATGCACTTCAGGAACATCACATGGATATAGTGATGAGAATTCTGAGATATATTAAGTCTGCTCCAGGAAAACGGGTCCTATTTACGAAACATGGTCACTTGAAGGTTGAGGCATATACTGATGCTGATTGGGCAGGATCTGTAATTGATAGGCGCTCCACTTCAGGATACCTCACTTTTGTTGGAGGAAATTTAGTTACATGGAGAAGCAAGAAGCAAAATATTGTTGCACTCTCTAGTGTAGAGGCTGAGTATCGTGGAGTAGCTCTAAGTATAGCGAAAGCTTTATGGCTGAAACTCCTGTTGCAGGACTTAGGCTGTGGTCCGAATGAACATATGAAGGTGTATTGTGATAGTCAAGGAACATGTGATATTGTCGCCAATCCAGTTCAACATGATAGGACAAAACATGTAGAGGTGGATAGATTCTTCATCAAGAAGAAATTGGAAGAGAAAATCATTGAGATATCTAAAGTGAAGTCAGAAGATCAGCTCGTAGATATTCTGATCAAGGCAGTTTCGAATCGGCTCTTCTTGAAATTGTTGACAAGTTGGGCATGTTCAATATTAATGCACCAACTTGAAGGGAAGTGTTGAAATATAGTAATTGCTAATGTGTATATTCTGTTTCCTAATCTATACGAAACAGATTTCCCATATCTCTCATCTCCTCAATCTTCTCTCAATCTCCTTTCTTCTTCTCCAAGAATATAATATATATATATATATATATATATATATATATATGAATACAGAAGAGAAATAAAAAAATAAATAAAAATAATATATATATGAATACAGAAGAGAAATAAAAAAATAAATAAAAATATTATTTTTCTCCCAAATATGTTTTCAATAGAGATTATCCGATCATCTAAAATATTATCCAATTTGTCTGTCGATGGGTAAGTAGTGGCAGGTAATGGGGGAACTGTGGGAATCACACCAATAGGCTGTAAGGTAAGCTCATCTATAAGAAAATTACTAATTTTAAATTTTGGGCATTTATAGGGTACTAGATCCTCAATATTGAAATTCTTATGCCAAAACCTTCAGGAAGGTCAACGACATAAGCATTATCATTGATTTTATGCAGAATTTTAAATGGACCTGTAGCACGTGTGTTCAATTTCTTAACAGATACACCTAAAAACCGTTACGGACGAATCCGAACCATCACTTCGTCACTAACATCAAGAGTTTTAAATTTCCTTCTAGTATCTGCTATTAACTTGTAGTTAAAATTATTCATTAATTTTTTGAAAATTTATCTATGTCATGAATGCGAGATGCAAATGTGAATGCAAACTCTGAGACTTTATGATGTTCTAACACAGGGATAAAATTTATGGGTTGCCAAATGACTTGGGAATGGACGGGTGACTCAGATACATTCAATGGAGGTGAGGTGGATCGACGGAATACAGTTGAGAAGTTGGTCATCATCTTCTTCACCGAAGTCATCACTTACATGAGGTTCATAGGTAAACTCATTGTCGGGCTCATCAACAATGATATACGTACCTTCTACTGTAACGCCCCGATCTCCCCGTTGCTGGGAAACCGAGACACATGCCAAGATCTTTCCTTCAATTAGTCTCGAGACACAGAAAAACTGGGAAATTTAAAAACTTTTCTTCAACACAGAGTTACTACGCAGTAATTACAATTATCAGTTTGTAACACCAAACTGTACTGCCTGCCCCTTTTCTTTTCCTTTTTGACTCCAAAATCAATTCTTCCAATTTCTATATCACTTTAAACATAAACTAAAATGGTTATGTTTCAAAGAAAAATTGGGCAGAGTCTCCTTTGTATTTTTTGCCCAAAACACAGAAAAGCTTACGGAATTTTGCTCTAAATTCCGTAGCTTACATCACAGGCAATAAAAATACGGGCTCCCCAGGCCAAAATGAGCATCATCACACAGGCAATATATATATATGCTCTGGGGGCCAAACTCATAACGGTATAACAATTATCAAACAAAAACCATAAATTCCTTATGAAAACGTAGTAAGTTTTTAGAAATTTACCTGTAAAAACCTACCATGACGCCTGGCACTCCACACGAAATGGTTACGGGTCAAAACCATATCCTGCTGCCTCACACTATACTTTTCATCATCATGCTCATACTTATACATCAAAAATACAATTTTAAGCATAAATCTTTACTATTTACAAATAAAACATAACAACAATTTGACTGTAGCTCCACTCCACGGAACCTGTACCTACACCTCACCTCTGCACTGCTGAGGACCTGTAACAGTAGGGACCTAGGGTAGTCCAGGGACTCCCTAACCCCCAAACACTAAGGGGTTAGCCATTTCTGGTGTGAGTATAATTTATTAAAATAAGTAAATAAATTAAACATAACGAACTCACAATTTCCAAGATAAACAAATCTTACTTGACATCTGAATATGTAAACATCATAAATGCGATTTTACATCAAATACTCTCCGAGTCATTACCTGTATGTATATCTATACCCGCTCATAACATACTTATATTTAGTAACCATTTGAATAACCACTCATAATACAATATTGATTTTGTTTCCTTATCTCACGTATCACATCATAAACACATGCCTTCATTCTCATACTACCTCATTCATTCATGTCCAACCTAACATCTCATTTCACCTTACCATTTACTTGCATTTTATCACAATGTACCCCATATCCCAACATAGTTTTGGCAATAACAAATCCCACGCCAAGCCGATAGCTTGGGTAATAATCACGCACATCCCAAGCCCGACTTGGGTAATATCACATCACATCCCAAGCCCATAGCTTGGTTATTAATTTACTTTACTATCACCCTCGCAATTCATCTCGAATGGAAAAGTCACGTGTACCTATAATTTGTGCCTGTGTACCTTATGACTTAAACTCTAATGCAAAACTACCAATATAATGATGCTCTTATTTTAATGCAAGATTTACTAATGCGATGATGCTCTTATTCTAATGCCAGCAAGTCTCCGAAGCACATGCAGCCCATAAATACATGCGCCCCATCTCAAGCCGTTTCTCCATATATAGGGATTTGAACCCGCGTTATGAATTTCTAATTGTACACAACCTGTTCCTGACAATACCACGTGACTAGTGAGGTTGCAGACGTGGTCAGTGCTACCAAGGCAGTACGCTCATGGTGTCTATGTTGCCACTACCACCCTGCTAACCAAACCTCATTCCAAAATCCAAAATCATAGGGTCTCGCAAGCGCAGGGTAGCACGAAGCCTACCCTGTGGCACCCCCGGGGTCTCGCAAGCGCAGGACTGCACATTGCATCCTGTGGCACCCCAGCCACGGTATTTCAGGAATTAACAGACGAGATACGCAACCGTGCTCCCAACTCGTGAGACGCCACCGTACGTATCCCTTTGACGGGAAGGTACAACCCAATATCACCACCTAAGGCCTGCCTCGAGGGACAAGTTGGTCGTAAGGCGCCCCCTACAACCGACTCCTCTCTTTTCGGCAAGGGTCTAAGTAAAATGATCTTTATAAGTCACTACTTTAATGATGTGCCTGACTCGAACAATCCTAGGGATGACAATAGTATAAACACAATATGCTAGGCCTTAAATTAGACCTCGCAAGATAACTCTACTAGGCTGCTCAACCTAGACTCACCAGAATCCCTCAGGATCTGGTTCATGGCCTATCGACCCAAGACCCCGGCAATACGAACGCATTCGCATGCTACTACCTGAACTTGGATTTCGCCACACTCCGGTCCGCAATCAACCAACGGTTAAGATCTGACGGCACCCGCGAAGTGACTCGTCCACAGTCCCTTAGAAGTAAGCTAAACACACGTCTTGATGGTCGATAGCCCTAGGGCAATGATATCACCCTAGACGAGCACAACAAACTGCGTATTAGCTAAGAAGCTACATACGAGTGACCAAAAAACACATACGAGCTAAACAGCTACGTATGGGTCCAACAGCTACATACGGGCCAGTCGAGCCGCGTATGAGACAACAACATGCATACGAGCCAAATAAGCTCCGTATGAGACCAACATCTACATACGGGCCAGTCGAGCCGCGTATGAGACAACAACACACATACGAGCCAAATAAGCTCCGTATGAGACCAGCATCTACATATGGGCCAGTCGAGCCGCGTATGAGACAACAACACACACAACGAACCATACAGGTAATCAAACCTAGAAGCAACCAACTGTGCTTACTAGCAAACTCGATCTTCTATAATTAGAAGCAACAAAAGAATCTACTATAATCAACTTAGCATGGGTTTCTTCTAAAATCAACTCATCATGGCAAACCTACTATAATCGACTCAAACATGAGTTTCTTTCTAAAATCGACCCAAACATGATATTCTACTACAACTTAACCATGGGTTTCTTTCTACAACAATTCAAGCATGGATCTAATACAACTCAAGCATGGTAGTCCTACTTACTAACTCAACATGATAAGTCAACTAGAATGTCACATAGCATGAATGGGTTCCTATTTTTTTTTTGACATAGACAACACTCATCTTTATGCTATTTTCTCAAGTTCTACCATTCATACTTTTTATAGGATCCCTTTGATCCATAAATTTATATCAATACTTTAGTTTATTCGAACTTCTTCAAAACATCAAAATACGTATATAAACCATACACCCATATTTTGATATCATCATCTAAAAATAACTCATCCATTATATAGGTTTTTATATACTCATGAATAGTTAAAATTCACCATATTTTTACAATCACAAAAATATGTAAAATAAATCAATACTCACCTATTCTTTAACCCACAAAATATATTAATATACTAACTCACATATATTTTTAAACCACAAAAATATATAATAAACCAACTCACTTATTTCTTAAACCACACAAAAATATATAAAAATACTAACTCACACATATTTCTTAAATCACAATTACATATAATAATATAACTCACATATATCTTTAACACACCAAAAATACATAATAAATTAACTCACTTATTTCTTTAACGCACCAAAAATACATAATAAATTAACTCACTTCTTTCTTAGCACACAAAAACACATAATAAGTCATACTCACATATTTTACGAAGATCCAAGCGGCGTGCCATCTCGCGTCCAAGGTTGTGAATATATCCTATCACCAAATTTCAAGCAATTAAAACTCAAATAATTCAACTAATCACAAGAGTAAATAATCGCTATCCCAAATATCCCACAAGTGCTTACTGAACACTTGGGATATACACGCGTGATGCACGTGATGATCTAATACCAACGGTATTTTCATCCTCAATTAATTTCTAAAATCGCTCCCAAATAATCTAATAGTCCAACTACAAATTTCTATTTCTATACAAGAATTAATTCATATCCCTACAATTTTCTTTTACAAACTCAAATCCCTAATTTACTAACAACTCACAATTTCTCTAATAACCTACTAATTTCTCCCATCTACAATTTCCAACGTCTCAAACTCTCTCTACCACAACATTCTTACTTAATAAAAATTAACCCAACTAAATTCTATACAATAAAATAGTTAGGGTTTATACCTTCCGAAATCCAATCGAAAATCCGACGCTACTACGATGTCGAGAATCCCTCCATTAGTCTACTCCTCACTTTAATTTGGATTTGACGAAGAATAGGGGTGGATTTGAGGTGGGGAGCATCGATCGAATGGGTTCTCGGTTTGGGTTCTCTTCGATCGGATTGGAAATGGAACGAAGGAGAAGAAGGAGGAAGAGGGAATGGGCGGTCGGGTTTCTTTCGATCGCTGGCGTGGACGGGAGAGGAGGGGAGGAGAAGGGAGGTCGGGTGCTTCTTTGGGTTCGGGATGGGGAACGAACGGGAAAGAGAAGAAAGGAAGAAGAAGGAGAAGGAGAGGGAGATGGGTTTCTTCGTTGGCTGGGTGTGAACGGGAGGAGGAGGGGAGGAGGAGAGGAAGCCGGGCTTCTTTGGGTCGGTTTGGGAATGAACGGGAAGAAGAAGAAGAAGGGAAGAAGAAGGAGAAGGGAAGGAGAGAAAGAGAAGGGGGTTTTTGTGAAAAGTGTAATAAACAATAATAAAGGGATAAATATCTAGGGAATGTTTCATATAAGCCCTCTAACTTCAATACATTTCAAATAAAGCCCAACTCTCTATTCTAATAATTCCAAACAATACAAAATACATTAAAACTACTTTGTAGATAATCCGTATAAAAATAATTTAATTTTTAAAAATAATAATAAAATAAAATAGGCAATATATTAAAATAATTTTTATAAGAAAATCTATGATCGCGCGAAATTCTCAATCACGCACACATTTCGATGCAAAATAGCCATATGCTATTTTTCGGGTCGTTACATTACTCCCTCCTTAGAATCGTTCTGTCCTCAGAACGCTGCTAGTGGAGAGGAAGACAACCACACACATCAATGGTTCACGAGATATTTCCCTGAACCATCTTCAGTTCCTCGAGTGATATTCTCAAAACTGGTTTTCTACCAAGTTGAACTGTTGTCCTTCCGCCTCTTGGACAGGCCCACCATGAATTTGATTTGATGGTGACATTCTTCTGCTCCTGCTCTAGAGTAGACAGTGGCTGCATTGCCTTGCTCTACCCTTGTCCACAAGTGATGTTGATTCACTCCTTGATTACGACTTCTGTTAGTTGGTGACCACTCCCTCCTTAGAAAGGACGAAGTCACACATTGCCGCTTCAGCCCCTGAGCAGCTCCTCGTGGTGACCTTACTAAATTGTTAATACGATTGCCCTCTGTCTGAGCAAGACTTCCTCCATGGCGTGCTTTTAGTGGCTGCTTACTCATAAGCTGATCTTGGAGAATCTGTCGCTTCAACGCTTCAATCCCTGTATTTCCTGCCTAAGCCTTCTGACTTGCTCCCTTGGACTCGGTTGCAGCTCCCATTGTGTCAAAATTGAGCTCTAGACTTGAGTAATTACCCTAATACAGGCTCACTTGATCTCATCATCTATCTCCTTGCTTCTTTCACAGTCTTTGGCTGAGGTCAATCCTTCACTTATCTCGATCCTTAGCAGTTCAGTAGCCACTCCCTCCTTAGAATAGGGCATGGCCTACGATCATTACTTCAAACTTCCAGGATTCTCTCCTGTAATTTGCTCGAAGCTGATGCTCCAGATGGTGTATTCAAACAACCAAATCTAGAGTTGCCTCCCGCACACAACTCAAACCTTGAAAAATAGTTCGGTCAAAAGAATATGACAAACCACAATTGAACAAAACAGTTGTATGGATTCCATATATATATATATATAAATCCAATTGGTTACGAAAGTGTTTCATCATACCTTACTTCTTAGTCCAAAATAACTTCCAAAAATACACCTTTTAAACTTAGTTGCAGTTCTATATGCACATACCAGTACTAGCACTCCTGCCTTCTACAGCTTGCTGGTAGTGAGTGCGAACTCTATCCTTGGTGAACAGGCTCCTTTCCTTCATTGTTCATCTTCGAGGTTGATCTGCCATTCCTCCGGTGAAGCTAGGGAATATCTGGTCGGATACAACCAATCCTTCCACATTTGTAACATGTATGGGTATCTATCTGAGTGTCCTTCCTCGAACACCAGTTCTTGAGATGACCATGCTCACCACATAAAAATAACTTCCTGTCCTGGGGCCTCCAAGGTTGCCCTCCGTTTTCTGAGTCTTCTGCTTCTGACCTTGGTCCTTAATCCTGATGCTGGTGCAGATCTTGTTCCTTGTAGTCGTGGACAGACTGATTTCTTGTGCCTGACTCTCTCACAAAGACTGCATACTACAAACTTGGTGGTCTCTGGGATTTGCTCCCATTCATTTTGTAATCGTGCCAATTTGCTAGGCCTTCTAATATAGCTTCGAAGGCATCACCCAGTTTCTTAGCTTGACGACCCTTCCTAACCACGTACTTCCTAAGCTTCCTCATTTCCCGATGTATGTTGGCTGCCGCCGGTGTGTGTTGATCCACACTTAGTCCTTACGGTGGTGAAGCCTCCTTGGCTCCTCGCTCAAGATTATCGGATCACCCATCGATATCGGTTCACTCTCTTCCATCAACACCTCCTTGGTTGGGACATCCTCGAACATCATTCATGTGCTTAAAGGATGGTAACACATATACTGGAATTAATCCAGGTATAGAAAAATTATAAAACATAAGTTGAAAGAGACAACAATATGAATTATAACTATCTACAACTAGTTAAATCCCGACTCCTAAAGGGCATTTAAGTTTTATTTTCCTACTGTGTCGGACTGTAAATTGAAGTCAGCTCTGATACCATCTGTAACGCCCCGATCTCCCCGTTGCTGGGAAACCGAGACACATGCCAAGATCTTTCCTTCAATTAGTCTCGAGACACAGAAAAACTGGGAAATTTAAAAACTTTTCTTCAACACAGAGTTACTACGCAGTAATTACAATTATCAGTTTGTAACACCAAACTGTACTGCCTGCCCCTTTTCTTTTCCTTTTTGACTCCAAAATCAATTCTTCCAATTTCTATATCACTTTAAACATAAACTAAAATGGTTATGTTTCAAAGAAAAATTAGGCAGAGTCTCCTTTGTATTTTTTGCCCAAAACACAGAAAAGCTTACGGAATTTTGCTCTAAATTCCGTAGCTTACATCACAGGCAATAAAAATACGGGCTCCCCAGGCCAAAATGAGCATCATCACACAGGCAATATATATATATGCTCTGGGGGCCAAACTCATAACGGTATAACAATTATCAAACAAAAACCATAAATTCCTTATGAAAACGTAGTAAGTTTTTAGAAATTTACCTGTAAAAACCTACCATGACGCCTGGCACTCCACACGAAATGGTTACGGGTCAAAACCATATCCTGCTGCCTCACACTATACTTTTCATCATCATGCTCATACTTATACATCAAAAATACAATTTTAAGCATAAATCTTTACTATTTACAAATAAAACATAACAACAATTTGACTGTAGCTCCACTCCACGGAACCTGTACCTACACCTCACCTCTGCACTGCTGAGGACCTGTAACAGTAGGGACCTAGGGTAGTCCAGGGACTCCCTAACCCCCAAACACTAAGGGGTTAGCCATTTCTGGTGTGAGTATAATTTATTAAAATAAGTAAATAAATTAAACATAACGAACTCACAATTTCCAAGATAAACAAATCTTACTTGACATCTGAATATGTAAACATCATAAATGCGATTTTACATCAAATACTCTCCGAGTCATTACCTGTATGTATATCTATACCCGCTCATAACATACTTATATTTAGTAACCATTTGAATAACCACTCATAATACAATATTGATTTTGTTTCCTTATCTCACGTATCACATCATAAACACATGCCTTCATTCTCATACTACCTCATTCATTCATGTCCAACCTAACATCTCATTTCACCTTACCATTTACTTGCATTTTATCACAATGTACCCCATATCCCAACATAGTTTTGGCAATAACAAATCCCACGCCAAGCCGATAGCTTGGGTAATAATCACGCACATCCCAAGCCCGACTTGGGTAATATCACATCACATCCCAAGCCCATAGCTTGGTTATTAATTTACTTTACTATCACCCTCGCAATTCATCTCGAATGGAAAAGTCACGTGTACCTATAATTTGTGCCTGTGTACCTTATGACTTAAACTCTAATGCAAAACTACCAATATAATGATGCTCTTATTTTAATGCAAGATTTACTAATGCGATGATGCTCTTATTCTAATGCCAGCAAGTCTCCGAAGCACATGCAGCCCATAAATACATGCGCCCCATCTCAAGCCGTTTCTCCATATATAGGGATTTGAACCCGCGTTATGAATTTCTAATTGTACACAACCTGTTCCTGACAATACCACGTGACTAGTGAGGTTGCAGACGTGGTCAGTGCTACCAAGGCAGTACGCTCATGGTGTCTATGTTGCCACTACCACCCTGCTAACCAAACCTCATTCCAAAATCCAAAATCATAGGGTCTCGCAAGCGCAGGGTAGCACGAAGCCTACCCTGTGGCACCCCCGGGGTCTCGCAAGCGCAGGACTGCACATTGCATCCTGTGGCACCCCAGCCACAGTATTTCAGGAATTAACAGACGAGATACGCAACCGTGCTCCCAACTCGTGAGACGCCACCGTACGTATCCCTTTGACGGGAAGGTACAACCCAATATCACCACCTAAGGCCTGCCTCGAGGGACAAGTTGGTCGTAAGGCACCCCCTACAACCGACTCCTCTCTTTTCGGCAAGGGTCTAAGTAAAATGATCTTTATAAGTCACTACTTTAATGATGTGCCTGACTCGAACAATCCTAGGGATGACAATAGTATAAACACAATATGCTAGGCCTTAAATTAGACCTCGCAAGATAACTCTACTAGGCTGCTCAACCTAGACTCACCAGAATCCCTCAGGATCTGGTTCATGGCCTATCGACCCAAGACCCCGGCAATACGAACGCATTCGCATGCTACTACCTGAACTTGGATTTCGCCACACTCCGGTCCGCAATCAACCAACGGTTAAGATCTGACGGCACCCGCGAAGTGACTCGTCCACAGTCCCTTAGAAGTAAGCTAAACACACGTCTTGATGGTCGATAGCCCTAGGGCAATGATATCACCCTAGACGAGCACAACAAACTGCGTATTAGCTAAGAAGCTACATACGAGTGACCAAAAAACACATACGAGCTAAACAGCTACGTATGGGTCCAACAGCTACATACGGGCCAGTCGAGCCGCGTATGAGACAACAACATGCATACGAGCCAAATAAGCTCCGTATGAGACCAACATCTACATACGGGCCAGTCGAGCCGCGTATGAGACAACAACACACATACGAGCCAAATAAGCTCCGTATGAGACCAGCATCTACATATGGGCCAGTCGAGCCGCGTATGAGACAACAACACACACAACGAACCATACAGGTAATCAAACCTAGAAGCAACCAACTGTGCTTACTAGCAAACTCGATCTTCTATAATTAGAAGCAACAAAAGAATCTACTATAATCAACTTAGCATGGGTTTCTTCTAAAATCAACTCATCATGGCAAACCTACTATAATCGACTCAAACATGAGTTTCTTTCTAAAATCGACCCAAACATGATATTCTACTACAACTTAACCATGGGTTTCTTTCTACAACAATTCAAGCATGGATCTAATACAACTCAAGCATGGTAGTCCTACTTACTAACTCAACATGATAAGTCAACTAGAATGTCACATAGCATGAATGGGTTCCTATTTTTTTTTTGACATAGACAACACTCATCTTTATGCTATTTTCTCAAGTTCTACCATTCATACTTTTTATAGGATCCCTTTGATCCATAAATTTATATCAATACTTTAGTTTATTCGAACTTCTTCAAAACATCAAAATACGTATATAAACCATACACCCATATTTTGATATCATCATCTAAAAATAACTCATCCATTATATAGGTTTTTATATACTCATGAATAGTTAAAATTCACCATATTTTTACAATCACAAAAATATGTAAAATAAATCAATACTCACCTATTCTTTAACCCACAAAATATATTAATATACTAACTCACATATATTTTTAAACCACAAAAATATATAATAAACCAACTCACTTATTTCTTAAACCACACAAAAATATATAAAAATACTAACTCACACATATTTCTTAAATCACAATTACATATAATAATATAACTCACATATATCTTTAACACACCAAAAATACATAATAAATTAACTCACTTATTTCTTTAACGCACCAAAAATACATAATAAATTAACTCACTTCTTTCTTAGCACACAAAAACACATAATAAGTCATACTCACATATTTTACGAAGATCCAAGCGCCGTGCCATCTCGCGTCCAAAGTTGTGAATATATCCTATCACCAAATTTCAAGCAATTAAAACTCAAATAATTCAACTAATCACAAGAGTAAATAATCGCTATCCCAAATATCCCACAAGTGCTTACTGAACACTTGGGATATACACGCGTGATGCACGTGATGATCTAATACCAACGGTATTTTCATCCTCAATTAATTTCTAAAATCGCTCCCAAATAATCTAATAGTCCAACTACAAATTTCTATTTCTATACAAGAATTAATTCATATCCCTACAATTTTCTTTTACAAACTCAAATCCCTAATTTACTAACAACTCACAATTTCTCTAATAACCTACTAATTTCTCCCATCTACAATTTCCAACGTCTCAAACTCTCTCTACCACAACATTCTTACTTAATAAAAATTAACCCAACTAAATTCTATACAATAAAATAGTTAGGGTTTATACCTTCCGAAATCCAATCGAAAATCCGACGCTACTACGATGTCGAGAATCCCTCCATTAGTCTACTCCTCACTTTAATTTGGATTTGACGAAGAATAGGGGTGGATTTGAGGTGGGGAGCATCGATCGAATGGGTTCTCGGTTTGGGTTCTCTTCGATCGGATTGGAAATGGAACGAAGGAGAAGAAGGAGGAAGAGGGAATGGGCGGTCGGGTTTCTTTCGATCGCTGGCGTGGACGGGAGAGGAGGGGAGGAGAAGGGAGGTCGGGTGCTTCTTTGGGTTCGGGATGGGGAACGAACGGGAAAGAGAAGAAAGGAAGAAGAAGGAGAAGGAGAGGGAGATGGGTTTCTTCGTTGGCTGGGTGTGAACGGGAGGAGGAGGGGAGGAGGAGAGGAAGCCGGGCTTCTTTGGGTCGGTTTGGGAATGAACGGGAAGAAGAAGAAGAAGGGAAGAAGAAGGAGAAGGGAAGGAGAGAAAGAGAAGGGGGTTTTTGTGAAAAGTGTAATAAACAATAATAAAGGGATAAATATCTAGGGAATGTTTCATATAAGCCCTCTAACTTCAATACATTTCAAATAAAGCCCAACTCTCTATTCTAATAATTCCAAACAATACAAAATACATTAAAACTACTTTGTAGATAATCCGTATAAAAATAATTTAATTTTTAAAAATAATAATAAAATAAAATAGGCAATATATTAAAATAATTTTTATAAGAAAATCTATGATCGCGCGAAATTCTCAATCACGCACACATTTCGATGCAAAATAGCCATATGCTATTTTTCGGGTCGTTACATCTACATTGTTGATCCTACTGGGGCTGGGACAGTTGGAAGCAAAATGGCCGTATCCATTGCATTTATAACTCATAGTGAGAAGATCAATCTTAGAGTAGTCTCTTTCAATGTTCTTACCCGCGTTTTCATTTCTAAGCGGATAGAAATTTGAAGTAGGCTGGCATGGATAAGACTTTTTGGGGCACTGAGAAGAGAAGGGCTCAGGCCTAGAGGACTCAGTAGAGGTCATTCTAGAGGAATGATCTCTCGAATCAGTGGACTTGTAGGGGAAACTTGCTTTAAGGAAATTCATATCGAGGACAATGGCATAAGCTACTGCCAATAAGTCCACATTTCTATGAATTAGCTCATTCCTAAGATCAGCTCGTAGTCCAGCTCTGAACTTAGAAAGAGTTTGTTCTTCGCTCTCTTTACCTAAGGGATTGCACCGAATGAGGAAGTCGTCAAACTTATCAACATACTCGGGTGAATTTTCTTCCTTTATGGAGTTGATTCCACGAATCATGCATTGGAGTGTGGAATGATAGGAGCACATATCTCTTAGTGAGCTTCTCTTTCATGGCTTCCCAAGTGGTTATGGGTGCCATGCCTCAGCCTCTACGGGTGTGTTCAAGATTGGTCCAATGTTGTTGAGCTTTACCAGTCAATTTTATTGTGGTAAATTTAACCTTCAGGACTTCGCTCATGTCAAACCACATGAAGTAGTGGTCAATGGCACGGATCTAATCGAGATAAGCTTAGGGTTCCATACGGCCTTCAAAGTGGGAACGTCAGCCTTAACGTTCTTCTTGTATTGTTCGTCAGGGTCACGATCTTGACGTCAGTCGTCACAATCATTCTCTTGAGGAATCTGACGATGAAGTTCAGGGATAACATTTTGATTCAATTCCACTTGCTCAAGCCTCTGATTGATATTGGCAAGAGTTGCTTGAATGACAGCAAGGGTAGTGGAAATATCAGAGTTGTCCATTTGAGTTCGAAGGGGACTCATTGATTTTTAAGATTTCTGATTGGGTGGTTTGGGAGGGACAAGAAAAGCTCTTCGGTATTTGTGATGGTGCTGTGAAGACGCATTCACCAACAGTGGAAAACTAGGGATCGTGGGGACGTGTGTTTGCTGAAATTTTAAGAAACGTGTCCTAAATGAGCCTAAGTTTTTTTTAATAATCTGAAATGAACAAAAAATAACCCTAAAATTATTCTAAATGAATGCTAAAATTACGACTAGATGTTGCAAGAACTAGGATTTTAAAAACATTCGCTCTGATACCAAAATGATGTACTTAACCCTAAATAGAGAATTTCCAAGAATATTAAAAGATTAAGTTTACCAACACGTAATACTGATCAAGTTAGAAATTAAAACTATTAATAGGTTTGTTACATTTTCAAGATATGAGATAAGTTTAACAAGCCCAATTAAAGATTCATTCCTAACAATCAATAATTATACGTAAACATTTTTACCAAGTAAAATATTCTATAATCATTCATACTCTAATTAGCAAGTAGAAGCACACACACACTCAATATTTCTGGACAGCAGAAATTCGGATAATAATCTAAAGATGATAATGTAGTATCACAAATAATTGAGAAGTGGAAAGAAATTACCAGGAGTTCGAAGAAAGCATGACAATGGAGAGGAAGTTACTGCCGGTGTGCTGCGGGAGTGCGAGATCGAGGCAACGGCTATTGGTGGTGGCGCTCGGGATCGGCAGGGTGTTGATGGCGGCTACGAAGGAGCTTCGGGTTGTTGGTGCAGTCTCGGGTGTAGTGGCGGCAATGGCAAGGTGAAGTTGTAGCGGTATGGTGGCGGTTAAGATACAGCAACAAGGTGGAGGTTGTGCTGTGGTGGTGGGAAAAGGAGGAGTTGGTGCTCGGGGTATCGTGAGCGGTGGGGGGATGGTGGTGGCAGTCGGGGTGATTGGCGAGGCAGGGAGTTTGCAGGAAGGAGTTCAAGTTGTTGAGGTAGGGCAGATGGTGCGGTGGAGGGAGACTGTCGGGGGAGGTCGGAGACGATGAGGCAGGGTGAGGGGTTTGGGTTTCGGAGAGGAAAGAGAAGAAAGAAAGATAAGAAGGGGGAAGTTGGCGGCTGTGAAAATTGGGAATTAGGGTTTGAAATTTGTATTGAATTTTGGTATAGTTTTAGAGTTTATCACAAACCCTAAATTCTTAGGATTTCTCACAAACCCTAATAATTTCTTATGGTATCACACACAAAAGAGAAGAATGCACAGAAATAACTCAGCATAGTAATTTTTTAAATCAATAATAACATGCCTTCCCATTATTCTCAAGGCTAGGCTCAAAACAAAATCTCAATACAAATCTCCAAAATATTCTAATGCAGAAAATAAATGGTGCAAACTGCAAAACTACTACATATGGCTAAATCTCAAAATAAAACAAAACAGAACCGATATCCTCATCACCTTCTCTTTTAGACTTACAAAGCCTATTCCAGTTACAAAGATGCTTACCAATAAAGAAATTAGAGCTACCAGACCAAAAAAAGTTTCTTCTAATTTTATCAATACAATAAATGACCCAAGAAGGAATGTAAAAGTAAGACATCATATATATAAAAGGATAGAGGAGAGAATCGAGTTAATAAATGTAAGTTTGCCTCCATGAGATAACTGTCTACCTGTCCAAGAGTTCAAACGAGATTCTACTTTACCAGTCATAGGTAACCAATCTTTCTTGTGCAATTTCCCCCATCTCTACGAAACTCCTAAATAAGTGATAGGGAACGAAGAAGTTCTACAACTGAAAAAGGCGCAGTCCTAGTTTTTCTGTTATTAGGTCTGCCCATCCAAATAACCGAAGTTTTATTGAAATTGATAGACATCCCCGAGGCCTTCCCGAATAAATATCAAATAATTTGAGATTATGCAGAGTCGTACCACTAGAATTCGCAAAAAGAATCGAGTAAAAAAGATATTGAAGATTTAATACACCTTTAAAACTGCTAAACCCCTCAAGGCGTTCAATAATATTAGCATTCCATGCTTTGTAGAGCATATTACTGAAAACATCAGCCACAAGCACAAATAACAAAGAGGATATCAGATCTCCTTGTCTGATACCTATTTTGCATTTAATTTTGTTACTCTCAGACCCATTGATTATAATAGAAGAGGTGTCCGCAAATAAACTTGATCTGTTCCAAGAAATCCATTTAAAACCCAAACCTCTATTAATAAGAATATAAAAAAATAAATTCCATTCAACTCGGTCGTAAGCTTTCTCAAATTCGAGTTTTAAAAGGATATCCTCAGTCTTAGCCTTGTGCCAACCAATGATAATTTCTTGAGCACATGCATCACTATCGAGAATGAATCTGTGCTTTACAAACCTAGATTAAGCCGAGTCAATAAGCTTAGAAATCACAGAGCTGAGTCTATTCGCAAGAACTTTCATGACAATTTTGAATAACACATTCAACAAACTAATAGGTCTAAATGTAGTGACAAGATTAGCACCCATCAATTTAGGGATCAAGACAATATGAGCATAGTTAATCCTATTAAAAGAGAACTGACCATTAAAGAGATCGATGAACATATCAAATAAATTCTTTTTCAAGAGATCCCATAATCTTTGGAAAAAGAAACAAGAAAAGCCATCAGGGGCAGGAGAAGAGTCACTAGTCATATCAAAAACAACTATCTTGATCTCTTCAAGACTGAAAGGATTTTTCTAAAAAAATAGATCATGCATCTCATTATCATAGAGAGATTCCCAATTAAGAATAATTGAACTAGGCTGAGAGATACCCATAAGTTCTTTATAAAATCTTAGAAACAGATGATTGAGAATTATTGATAAAATTATACTCCACTCTGTTATCAAGAATAAAAGTAAGATTGTTCAATCTTTGTCGATAAGAAGCAAAGTTATGAAAGTAAGATGTGTTACAATCACCTATTTTTAGCCATTTAATCTTGCACGTTGTGCCCATTTCATATGATCTTGGTGTAAGATGGACGCATTCTTAGTCTTACACTTTGTCCTTTTGTTCATGTCCTATGTAGAAATCAGACCAATCTCTTCAAGACGGTCAATGGAATTGATAGTAGATAAGAAAGAATTCTTCAACTCCGCAAAGTTACCAAATCTCACTCTTCTAGTATTCTTGTAGCCATTCTTAACCAAATGTAGTTTGGTAAGAATTTTAGCAAGACCATGAGATTTCACCACAGAGGAGAGGCATGAAATAATAATGTTCACAAAAATTTGATCTTCAAGCCAAAAAAATTTGAATGTAAATGTACAAGGTTTAGAGAAGTTAACACTGGAGTAGAGACTCAAGGGAACATGCTCAGATGAAAGATTAGGAAGAGCTCTGACCATACAATTATGAAACAGAGTGATCCAATCATTGGATACTAAGAATCTTTCGAGCTTAGCCATCGCATGATCAAGTCAATTATTAGACCAAGTAAATAGTCTACCATTAACAGGAAGGTAACTGAGTTTCAAAAGTCTAAAACAATCACTGAACTTCAAAGAATCGCTCATGATAGAGGCTTTACATTTTCTTTCATGCACGAATCTTGTAACATTAAAGTCTCCACAGAAGATCCAAAAACCATGAATAAGACCTAGGAATGATTTAAATTCATCCCAAAATTCGTTTATCGAATTGGCCGTGGAAGGACCATACACTGATACAATAGTCAGAAGGCAATTAAACTGAAGCCACTTCAAAACCACACCCAGAAAGTATTTTGCTTTCTTGGTGGACACTAAAGGGTATTTTGGTTGGTTGTAAAGTTTATCCAATCTATGAAAATTATTATTTGGAAAAGAAATCTTTGGAAATAAGTTCTAAAAAAGTGGTTTGTTTGGATGTAGTTTTTATTGTAGTATAGGGTAGAGAGGAGAGAGAAAGAAAATTTAAAAAGTAGTAAAAAATTACTGTAGAGAAGTAGGTGAAATTGTTTTATTGGATAATGTGAAGCGAGAGAAGAGAAAAATCAATTTAAAATCCTGTGAATAATGATTTTCTTCTCTTTTCCAGTCAGTTTGGCCAGAAAAAATAATGGGCTAAAAGTGATACAGTACTCTCCATAGGAAACCAAATTCAAGCACTTTTACTCCTAAACAAAGCTATAAACAGTAATATTCCTAAGAAATCATTTCCAAATAGTACTCTTTCACCTAACCAAACCAACCATAAGTGGAAAAGAGATGTTTTGAAACCAAATAAGATACCACCACAAGAGTTAATAACATCAAGTGCTACCCATTTAGTCATGGAATTACCACCTAGAGTTCTTTTTATAGAAGAGGAAAATGAGGAGATTTTAGATTCTTGAATAGAAATAATTGTTAGGATTGTGTCTTGTATACTCGTTGTTCAGATTAAAAGAAGTTAATATGAAGCACTGAGGTCGAAGCGTCGAAGCGAGTAGAAGGAGAACAGCAGCAGCAGCAGGTTCAAGCTAGTTGCGGTCGACCAGTCTTGGTGACAGTCGACCGCACCCCCCGACTGCTCGTTGTACTGGGAAGTCAGAGAGTGGTACGGTCGACCGGTCTTGTTGGAAGGTCGACCGCCCCCGGCATTGAATCGTTTTTTGGGCTTCGATTTGTTAGGTCGTTTTAGCCCAATCTTCAACTCCAAGTTAGATTGTGCGGCTTCTATTCAGTTACTTCTTTTCCAGGTTATATCGGACGACTGAGGATCAAGATTAGACCTAGGTTTTCTCTTTATTCTTCTATATATATATTGTAAACTCCTCCAATATAAGAGGGAGTGCTTCATAGATTCTTTTCTCCATTGCAAAGAGAGGCTCGAGAGAGAGATAGTTCTTGGTGGGTGAGTTTAATTCCTTGTGTCAAGTGAATCAGTAACTCCTTGTAATCTCTTCTAGTTGAATATCAGATCTCCCTATATTTCTCTCCAGATTAAGCAAAAGCTAACCGGGATAAGTCATCGTTGTTGTGTTTGTGTTAGTTTGGTGGATCTACTTGCTTGCACAATTTATTCGCCTCGTCTACTTCGACTTTCTCATTGCTCTTATTAGTTCCGCTGCGACCAGAGGACATTTGTTGACGCCCCAATCCCAACAACTGGTATCAGAGCTTTAGGTTGCCGAGTTCCTTGGTTAAGATGACAGGCCACAGTATTTTGAAGATCAAGCAGTTTGATGGTAAAATCAATTTCAATCTTTGGAAGACTGACATGTATGATGTTCTTGTTCAGGAACGGTTGCAGTCAGCGGTAAAGAAGAAGGAAAAGACAACTGATATGAAGGATGACGTTTGAGAAGATATTCGTGAAAGAGCCATAAGTCTAATTCGACTATCCTTGGCGGATGAGGTCAAGTGCAGATTTTTTGAAGAAACTGATACGGTGAGTCTGTGGGAAAGACTCATAACTGATTACTCCGGTTCGTCATTATTAGATCGGATGCATTGAAAGAGGAAGTTATTTCGTTTATCTATGAAGGAAGGTACCAATCTCCAAGACCACATTACAGAGTTCAATAAGGTATTATCTGAACTTAAGGCGATCAACGCAGATGTGTGTGAGGAAGGATTTGTTTCATGAAACTGAGGAAACTGAGGAAACTGAGGAAAGATTTGTTTCATGTGTGTGAGGAAAGATTCTATCTTTGAATAGCAATTCGGGAAAGGTTTGTTTCATGAAACCCGTCCTTTTGTCCTAAACAGGACCAGGAGTGAGAGACAAGCCAAGGGAATGAGTTTCTTCGGGGAAGAAGAGAGTTCCTTCTTTATTTCGTTGTTACTTCGCAGATTCGGTGTTAGCAAGAGTTCCGATTCCGATTTCTTTCTTTCTTAGTTGCTTTTTTGTTCTGTTGCTTTCAGGTTGGTTTCCCGGGTTTCAATCTATGTTTCCAATCTAGGATCTAGATACCATATACCGGTGCAAAGCCCTACTCGCTTCTATCTTTTAGAGCGGATTTCTCTAGATGAACAGTCGGAAGGGCTAACAACAAGTAAAGCAAGCAACTTAGAATGCCTATTTACGTTCCCCAAACTGGACTGAACGGTTGAATAACTCGAGAATTAAGTTTAGAAAGCAAAGGTCAACTATTAAGGTAAGGAGCGGGATCTGCCAACTATGGCCAAGCTCCTAGCTCTTTCTTCTCCCGCATCTGGCTGACCCCCTTTCCTCCGTGAGTCGGGATCTTAGTGTTCAACTGCTGGGGCTGGTACCTCAGGGTCAGAGTACTCTTGCTACTCCTAAGTTGTTTGATTTGAGTCAATAGAAAAGTATTCCCAAGTTTCTGTCTTGGGCTATTGCTAGCCAGGAGGAAAGCCAATCAGTAACACAGCAGTTGTGAAAGCTAGGATGCCTTACGGGCAGAGCACGAGGTGCTACTTTAGGTTTAGGAGCGAGCTAAGGCGACTGCTTTTCCCAGTCAAGTAAGAAGGCATGGAACCCGTCTGCAGCACTTGGATGACTGGCTTTAGAAGCAGAAAACGGATCTGACTTCTCCCACATTGAAAACGTTGTTGAATCTCTCTTCTCATTAGGAACAAAAGCATCAAAGAATTTCGCTCAATAAAGACCAAAGCTTCCAATCTCAGAGCATTTGGCTAGAAGAAACGTTGCGGGAGAACTACTTGTATGGTAGCCTAGATCAGAGACAAATTCAGCATGGACAGAAATTCTAGAACCAGAGATATTGGCCTTAGGGTCCGCATTGGTTGAATGCCTTTTGGCTGAACCTCGAGAAGCTCATTCTTCTTTTGGCTACATTTCAGATGCGGGATGGGAATCTTATCTATATCTTCAGAAAGCTGATGAAAGATCGGGCTACTTTGAAGCTTGCCTAGTAGTAAGAAGGTTTCCTTACCGAGACTACTACTAAAAGGTAGCCTTTTCACTTGAAGCTATGATCTTGCTTGTACCCGGGGATGCTTAGGTGCTACTATAAGAAAGAAGTGAGAGGGACAGGAAGCTACAGATAGAAAGATGTAAGGGTGGCATGAAAACTATCCTGGTTGATCCTTCACCTTGGTAAGGGGCACTCATGCATTCACTTTGGTAGGCGATAAAGAATGGCTACGGTAAGGCACCTGCTCTACTCCTCGAGCGCCAGTCTTTGGTCAGAGACCACCCCTACTAGTTTAGCTCCCTCAACGAACTAAAGTTCGGATCTTCCCTTGAGCATATGGATATCTAGCGTGACAAGGCCGTCCCTTACGGTAAGACCTACGACGAATCCTTCGTGCTTCTTATCGTATACTTCTGCTCCGCACCTACTGATCTTATCTTATGATATGCAACGTAGCCTATGCTGGTTGACGAACGAACTTCAGAAGTATCTTCTATGCTTCCAAGTTGGATAGAATCAGAAAGAAAGAGTCACTTGACTTCGATCTTGTTTCTGGATACGCTCTCTTTCTTGGAGATGTGAAAGAAAGGTGCCTCTTCAATGAGTGATGAGAGGGGCGGTATAAGGCTTGACTTGTACCTTCTCTTTGTGTTTGCTCTAACCGGGTTTAGGTTTATTGAAGTGGACAAGCGTCAATCTTCTATCGTCCTCAACCTGTAGGCCAAGCGTTCCCCCGGTTTCTGTCCTTTGACTTGGAGCTATCTGTTCGGCTCATTCTGGATCAACGGGGTAGTCAATAGTACATTCGAAATGGCCTTTCTACCGTACTAAAAAATCAAAAGTGAGGGGGCCCCCCTCCCCTGCCCCATGGCTGAAACAGGGCCTTCCCCCACCCCGCAGTCACGCATTCGAGGACGAGCCTATGTAAATAGAGGGACGGAATTAGTGCAAGAAAGACACTAAACAAACTAATGGATTACGGTGAGCTTCGGATTTGGAAACATTTTCTCTTTCTTTTTTTTCTCTCAGAAAGTGCTTCTTTGATCTGCCGCTGTTATAACACCACAATATTCGTCCTTTTGGGGTTAATGCTCTTAATGGTGAATCGATCATTCGCTATCCTTTGAGTTTTGAGAGGATAGAATGGAAGAAAAGTAATAAAACCTGCGATGGCTACTGAATAACTTGCGATAAAGCTTTCAACCTGATATATTCACTGCCAGATTCGTACGAGCCGTTGATCACAACCATGATACACTGTAGATCTGCCAAGGAGAGTATTTCGGTAGATGGTGTAATCAAAGCATTAAAGGAAAATCAACTTAGGAAGGAGACGCATAAATCTTCATCGTCTATTTCTACAAGTTGTCTAGCAGTGGATGGTCCTTCGGGAGAAAGACAAAGTGCTTTGCAAAAGAATTCGATCTGTTACCGATATTGTAAGAGGCCAGAGCATATCAAGAAACACTGTCGGAAATTGCAGAATCAAGAGAGCGTCAAGAACAGGAGTTTAGCCGCTAATGTAGTTAGTGCCTTCGGTGCCTTTGATTCAGGTGTTTTGTGTCTTCTTGTTTCAAATTCTTTAGAAGTGGATTCTAGCTAGTTTCTTGACTCAGAGAGTTCTTCTCATATTTGCTCCAAGCGAAAGTTGTTTTCTACTTATAAGTCTACTACAGGGCGTTGTATGACAACGAGAACTAGAGAGATTTGTGAAGTAGTGGGTGAGGGAACAGATGAGTTGAAGATGCCATGTCTACACATGTTCACTTTAAGGGATGTTTTGCATATTCCTCTGCTGAAACGGAATCTAATTTCTTTGGAAACTCTTGATGCACGGGGCTGCAGGTACATAGCTCGAGGTGGAGTCCGGTCTGTTTTTCAAGGTGTCGTAAGGTGATTAGAGCTATGAGAATGGTTGGGCCAAGCCAGAACAATCTCTACAAGCTTTGGAGAATTCAAAATACTTGCGCAAATGTTGCTCCTTTTCCTGGTATTCCTGCAAGCTCAGCTAGTTTGCCGCAACTAGATTCATCAAGATGAGACCACGACGTTCGAATATCGTCGAGAGGTGGAGAAAGCCTAAGGATAGGTGGAGTTCGTGCGGAGTTTGGCAACTTCGTGAGTACATCTATGGAGGTGGGCCTTTGAGGGGCTGCACTGGATTCGGTGAGATTGGGTAGAGATCTTTTCAACTAGAAGAAGCTATTGTTCTAAGTTTTTCTTTGCAAGTGGAATTTGTTAGAGTTTGAAGATTAGTAACACATCATGTGATAGCACTCGTATGCAATCCAAGGTGGAGTTTGTTAGGATTGTGTCTTGTATACTCGTTATTCAGATTAAAAGAAGGTAATATAAAGCACGGAGGTCGAAGCGTCGAAGCGAGTAGAAGGAGAACAACAGCAGCAGCAAGTGCAGGCTAGTTGCGGTCGACTGGTCTTGATGACAGTCGATCGCACCCCCCGACCGCACCCCCGACCGCTCGTTGTACTGGGAAGTCAGAGAGTGGTACGGTCGACCGATCTTGTTGGACGGTCGACCGCCCGCGGCGCTGAATCGTTTTTTGGGCTTCGATTTGTTAGGTCATTTCAGCCCAATCTTCAACTCCAAGTTAGAACGTGCGGTACCTATTCAGTTACTTCTTTTCCAGGTTATGTCGGACGACTGAGGATCAAGATTAGACCTAGGTTTTCTCTCTATTCTTCTATATATATATTGTAAACTCCTCCAATATGAGAGGGAGTACTCATAGATTCTTTTCTCCATTGCAAAGAGAGGCTCGAGAGAGAGATAGTTCTTGGTGGATGAGTTTAATTCCTTGTGTCAAGTAAATCAGTAACTCCTTGTAATCTCTTCTAGTTGAATATCAGATCTCCCTATATTTTCTCCCGGATTAAGCAAGAGCTAACCGGGATAAGTCATCGTTGTTTTGTTTGTGTTAGTTCGGTGTATCTACTTGCTTGCACAATTTATTCGCCTCGTCTACTTCGACTTCCTCGTTGCTCTAATTAGTTCCGCTGTGACCAGAGGACGTTTGTTGACGTCCCAGCCCCAACAATAATATCACATTTATGGGTATTGGTAAGATCATATCTAAGTTCCTTTTTGTGTAAGCTACCAACACCTCAAATATTCCAGGAAACAATAATCATAAAAATTAACATTCTCCATAGCTCTAGTAACTGTATTGGCTCTAATAGAGTCAATATGGTTATTGGAGTTATAATCTATCATCAAATCCATATAACTAGAAATAGATCTAAAAGCATCATTAGATAACGAATTAAAATGAACTTTATAAATAGAGCCTAAGGGAGTACCTTGACCGTGATCCCCTGGGATAAGAGGGATGTCCATATGCCTCACTTGTGCTGCAAGAGAAGACTTAGAAGGAGCTGAAGTAGAGCTAGTTTTCTTGGCTTGAATGCAAGCACTAGCTTTGATCTTAGCTGAATTGTACTTCTTTTTGTGGGATTTTCTTTTAAAAGAAGAATGAGGGATCTCTGCTAGCGGAGTGACCATATTAATGAAACCTGCAGAGAGAGAAGATCCCTCATAAGGAATAATAGCCATAGAAAGGTTATAATGAGTTTGAGACTCATGAATTATAGGAGAATGAAATCCGGATACAATCTCAGAAGCATGATTATTATAATCAATTAGACTAGAAGAATCCTGAATAGAAGCATGATTATGATAATCAATGAAAATAGAGAAATCATGACAAATTCTTTTCAAATAAATAGTTAAACCTAAATGATAATAACAGAAATATTTCACACTATAGAGCGATAAAGAAAATAGAGTGTTGCCAGTGAACTTAATCAATATGGGGTCAGAAGTGTGAGAAAAGAAAGGGAGATACCATAAGAGATTTCTGCTTGGTAATGGGTGAGAAGTTCCTCTTCTTCCACAGAGAGCAGGTCATCACACACAAATTCAAATTATTAAAATCAATCATACATACCCCAATATTAGGACTTTTGGCTAATAAACCATTAAAAATATTGTACTCAAAACAAGCTAAAGAAAAGAAATTTGCACCTCACACACCCTAACCCTAACTTCGAAACAATAATTAAACCCTAGACATAACCCACAAAAGTTAATCAACGTACGTAAGATCAAAATTTCAGACCAAACTCAACATTAATGAACATTAAATGGATGGAAATAGATCAGCATTGAATACTTTTGTGAAAAAATTGAATATTTACCTTGCACCTCCAAGCTTCTTGATTGTGGGCAGCGCTTCCCGACCTGTTCTGCTCCTCACCCTCCACTTTGTGTCACTTCCTTCCTCGCTAAGAGCATCCACAATGGCATTTCTCAAATTTTATAATATGACAGCTACAGTAATAGCATATAGGAGAAGATTATGCAGTGGTTGTTTGCTATATTTTTCTCATTTACGACGTCGGACGGTACATGTTGTACCGCCCGCTTACGTGTCAAAGAATAAAAGAAAGAGACGGAAAAACATGTCCCGTCCCTCTCTTTTTTTTTAAAAAAAATAAGCGCGGGACGGTATAACATATACCGTCGCGCAATATTTTTTAAAAAAAACTGGGAGAGACGGTATAACATATACCGTCCCTAAAAAATAAAAAGTGTCGAACGGGATATGTTATCCCATCCTAGAAAGAGAGCTTTAATTCATTGCGTGTGTGTATAAAAAGCAACTTTATTTAAAGCCTAAATGATTTTGCCCCCATCTTTTGTTATTAAATGACGCTTTTCCCCCTGCTTTCAACGTTATAAATCCTCCCATATGTGAAGGAGTTGCTCATTGTGCTCTCGGTACGCATTCTTCTTATAATTTTTTTTGCTCTCGGTTCTTATCATTCCATCTTCAAATTTCTTAACTCCTCTCAATTTTATTGTAATCAAAATACGGAATATTTGCAATGTCTTTTTCAATTAAGCAATTTATTGGGAAAGTTAAATCAAGGCGTTGGTCAGAGTCCGCACCATCACAGTCTGCACCGTCACAAAACAGAAGCGAAGAAGAAACAACTGCGCCTATCAATTATAGCGATCCATCAGAGTGGGTCAGAGTTGTCGATGATGGACATCACATTTGTAAGCTGATTACGGAGGAACCTATAGGTGGATTTGTTAGTTTCAGAAGAAATTGGAAGGGACCGATAAAAGCCTACAAGCTAGTTTGCTCTGTCCCTATAATAAAGCAGTTCATCGACAATGCGAGTTGGTCCCGTTTTTTACACTATCGATACAAAGAAGTCCTCGACACATCTTGTTGAGGTTTTGGTTGAGAGATGGTGGGACACGACCCACACTTTCCACCTTCCTGGCAGTGAGTTGGGATTTACCCCATTAGACTGGGCAATGCTTACGGGTTTATCTATTGGAGTCGGTGAGTTTCCGCCATGTAACGACGATGCATACCCCTTGGAGGTTGTACAGTCTAGTTTCTTCCCAGAAATTACACCGGAAGATTGGAAATCTCACGGTATACGCATCTCTTTCTTAAAGAAGTATTTTGTGAAGGAATGGATCGATGCAGCTATAGCTGATCCTGGAGTGACAATGAAAGTTGGCAGAGCCTTCTTCATGTACTTTGTGGGTGAGTTTCTTCTGCCCAATGCTTTCGGTGTAGTGAGATGTGGTTTCCTTGCTGCTTTTGAAGATTTGAATGTTGTTGGTACGCATGATTGGGGTAGTCCATCTTTGGCATTGCTATATATGTCTTTGGATTCTTGTAGCCGACTAAAATTGAAAGCATTTAACGGCCTGTGGCAAGTACTGGAGGTAATCTTATTAAATAATTTTTTTTATTTTGTTACAATATTTAAAATTCAAAATATTAATGTTCCAATTACTAATTATAAATATTCATATATGTGTTTGTTTCAATACTGGGCATATGAATACACAAGTATTTGTACACCAATGAGTAATCGAACCGTAGACTTTGCAATCCATTACCAAAATGCGGATATTCGACCAAAAATTTAACGTTGGAATCGCAGTAATTTGGATCAAACAAGTTGTGATCTGATACGTTACAATATATCCATGGCCCGGAGTCAGCTAGAGATGAGGTCATCAACATCTATTATATGGCAACCATATGATGGAACCAAATATGAAAAAGAATATGATATTCAATGTGCGATCATCTTATCTCGCCACCGTTGTATCTTCCAATATGGTAGTCAGGTAATAATCTATACAGTTATTCATTTAATACTTACTTTACTTTACTTATGATTGTTAGCGCTAATTATAGTTTAAATGTAGGGGGTCTGGTATCTCGGTGACCGATGTTATCGGCAAGTAAATGGGGTTATTGCTATCCCATCAAATCCTCCGAAGACTATGTCTAGAATGAAAGCACATGAGTTCTGTAATCCTATTGATGCTTCTAGACTGGTCTGTCTTGTTCCACGAAGGGTATATGATCAGTATTGGACGAAGGTGTCAATTGGTCCTATTATGCCTAACCTGTCGCATGAAGATAACGTTGATTTCATAGGGGCAGCTAGTTGCAGCGATCCATCTACCCATTTGCCATTTTCAGCACCTCCTTTTTATATGCCCAAACAATATCCAACACAACCGGTGCTTGAGAGACCAACATTTCATGGTGAGTCCTTAGTTGAAGCACCCATATTCACGGGCGGTACAATAACAGGAGAACTTGGTCAGGAAATTTTTGAGTTTCAACCACGCGGCGATCAATCATACGTAAGAATATGACTTATTATGACTAATATCTGTAGTTGGTTTATGTTGATTTTGTTAATTTTATATATTACTACTTCATTTATAGGAGGAGCTGTATAGACAATGCCAGAAATTGTCAAGAAATAATTGTCTACTGCGAAAATTTATAATTGAAAAAATGGTGCTACGAGATTCAGTTCCCTCGATAGCAGTATCAGGAAGGCGATCGGTATCGAGGCATCGCCCCTCCACATCGAGGCAGACAGAAGGTTCTGACGATTCCACACGGACCCCTTCATTTGTGCCAAACACCCAATATGATTAGTAACATTGTTAGTTTGTATTAAATTTGCCTTTATAATGTGGTAAGGGTATTTTGGGTACACCATGTTCTAATTTGGGTATTTTGGGCACACCATCAGATTTGTGGAAATGGCAATCATGAAATGATTAATTTTGTAATAAATTTTCACTTGGTCAATGCACGCCAACCTAAACATTATTCCATTCCACTTTTCAATTCTTGGCATTATGTATCACGTGAATATTATACAAGATCTATTTATACATGTCCAAGCTCTCGGCTATTTTAACCATCAGACCAAAAATTTCAACTTCTTCAACAGAGAACCCCAAAAAAATGTCTCATTTATCTTCTTCTTCAACTTCCACTGACTCGTCCGATGAATGGGATGAAGAAGACGATGTGGCAATCATGTTCAACAAGCGCATGCAGCAAAGAGCTTTGGGTAATCTCGCTTCACAACGAGATTTGCATCACCGTTATATTCGCCGTGAGAGAGTTGAAGGCCACAACTGTTTGATGCGGGATTATTTTTGCGACAATTCAGTTTATCCCGATACTATTTTCCGTCATCGCTTTCGAATGCGTCGGACTCTTTTCATGAGGGTACTTGAAGCATGCATTGGTTATGATCAACATTTTCAACAACGAACAGATGCTACAAACGCGGCTGGCTTGTCTTGTATACAGAAATTAACAGCTGCAATGCGTTGTTTAGCGTATAGGTCTTCTGCTGATGCAGTCGACGAATATGTCAGAATTGGAAAAACTACAGTGCTGAACACGGTACGCAGATTTTGTATTGCAATTCTTAATATTTTTGGTCTGCAATATACAAGAAAATCCAACGCAGATGATGTAAATAGACTCCTCGAAGAGAATAAAACCCGTGGATTCCCGGGTATGTTGGGTAGTGTAGATTGCATGCACTGGGCTTGGAAAAATTGCCCTGCAGCTTGGCATGGTCAATATACAGGTCATGCCCGTGAGCCTATAATTATACTTGAAGCAGTTGCGTCCTATGATCTCTGGTTTTGGCATTCATTTTTTAGAATGCCAGGAAGCAATAATGATTTGAATGTACTTAACTGATCTACATTATTTAATGATATTCTTAATGGTTGTGCACTCTAGCTAATTATGTTATAAACAATCATCATTAATCCATGGGGTACTATTTGGCAGATGGAATCTATCCCCCATTGGCTACTATAATCAAAACCTACACTGCACCTGAGACACAAAAGAAGAAAAAATTTGCTCAGATGCAAGAAGGTGCACGGAAAGACGTTGAACGAGCATTCGGGGTTTTACAAGCTAGGTTTGTGATAGTAAAAGGGCCAGCTAGAATGTGGGATGCAGAAAGTCTATCCTATATAATGAAGACTTGTATTATTTTACATAATATGATTGTTGAGGATGAAAGAGAAGAAGGTATACATAATTATGACTACGAACAAAGTTTCTCAACTACAATCGTAACACCTAATACAACTTATCCAAGTGAACAGACAGCTCGTTTGGCACGGAACGTGGTTTTACATGATCGACAGAGACATCATATACTTTGCCAAGATTTGGTTGACCATATTTGGAACGAATTTGGGGAAACCGATTGACAACATGTAATACTGTCTGAAATGTTTATTTAGACTTGTAATTTTGTTTTTTATGAACGGAACATTTTATTTTTTAGTATCATCAATGAAAGTAATTTGAATGTAACCATATCTTCTAATTATAATGTAATCGAGTCTTTTTTTTATTTTAATAATAGACATTATAATGTAACTCACATAATGTAACTGTAAGTTTAGACTTATGTCCAATGCAATTTTATATTTCGTACTTTGCATATGGAAAGGTAAAATTGTATTACATGATGTGTACATGATTTGAAGTTGTCTACAAATGAAATAATAATGTTGATCATCAGTATATTGAGTCAAGTCCAACCCCATTATTCGATCTTCCTCCATTTGCTCTTTCATATCCGGGTCTTTTTTTTTTCAAAGCAAGTTTCAATTCCGTCGCTTGTATTCTACGTCCTTGTGTCTCAATATAGCAGGAGTTAAATCTGCTCGTCTCTTCAAGCATAGCCTCGTCACAACCATCCGCTTTATTTTTCGCCTTCCTTTTTTCTGCTTTGCATCCAGGTGGTCGGGACAGTGGTGTAGAGGATTCACCGCCAGCCGCTACCGCCGAGTTGGGAGAGTCAACATTTAGGGGCGTACGTTGACTGCTACCAATATCAGATGATTGTGTTCCAATGCCATACTCGAAGACACTCGTCGTACGTAGAGAAAATTTGGGCAAATCCTTCAGTAATTCATAACATTCTTCAAATCGGAAAGCTTTCCCAGTAGAAATGCATATATTCGGTTCTTACTTTCCGTATCTTGACAAAAAAAAATTACAATCAACACTAATTAAAAATTCTAACAATGCATTCAAAAAACAATAAATATATTTTTCAAATAAACATACCTTATCGGCCTCGGTGGTTCCGCTCGCACATCTATTTGTAACACTCGCCAATTTAGCAACAAATAGAGGCACATCTTTGGAAATAATGTGAAATCTACTACTAAGCGATGCAGATGTCCGATCCGTCGGAATGCCTAATATAGCTTTGAAGGTGTTGAATAAATGATCCCAAAACTGGCTACCTGATTGGTCTGCACCAATTGTTGGATTTTGACTAATTGCTATCCAACTTTGTGAAAGAATAACATCTTCACTTATTGTATAGACTCTGCCTCTTGAACCTCTGGTTGAAGTTGCCATTGTTGTTGAAAAATATTCCTCAGACTAAGCTTTTGGTTTCGGTAGGAAGAGTAGTTTGATATGAATTGTTTGTGAATTTTGTACACCCTGTTGATGAGGAACGTGGAATATTTATAGTGATTTTGATCCGATATGGCCGTTGTAAAATTATAGCCGTTTGAGTTTTAAAGCAAAGAGACGTTGAAGGGTATTTTTGGAACAAAATAATAAAAATTTAAAAAAAAATTTAAAACTCCATGGGACGGGACATGTTGTCCCGTCCGATCACTTTTGTGATCAGACGGGATAACATATCCCGTCTTAAAAGAATTTTATATAAAAAAAAATCGATGAAAAATAATTAGGGGAAGGACGGTTTATGTTATACCGTCCGACCCCCATTTAAAAAAAAAAAAAATTGGGACGGTATATGTTATACCGTCCGAAGTGATTAAAATAAATTAAAATAAGAGGGACGGTATATGTTGTACCGTCCTTTATAATTTGAGAATCGCCATTTTGTTTCTCATTTTTGAGAATCGACTGTAGCCATTTTGCCAAAAAATGGCAAAATAGAAAACGACTGCAGCCTGCCATTTCTCAAAATATGAGAAATTGGAAAATATAACAAACGACTGTGGATGCTCTAACACATAGCAAACGACATCTACTTGGACTAGGTATAACTGTGGTGATTTTCTGAGGGAGGGAGTGCTATATGTGAGTAAGTTATATAGAATTAATCCTTCAAGATAACATTGCGACAATCGAAGAAATAAGGATTTTTTTCCCCAAATATGTCTCTTTTTAAAACTAATTTCTAAAATATTTCGGTTTCAAAACTAATTCTTAAAATAGGTCTGTCATCGTAGGCTGCAATACCGAACTGCAGCATTTTTGATAATGAGGCTGCAGTTGTACATGGCATATAATGCTAAACTCCGACACATGAAAAAATTTCCTAATTGTTAAATGTGAAAAATATGAGGCCGCAGTTGGGTACTGCGGCCTCGATATAACATAGGTCGCAATCCACAACTGCGGTCTCAGTTATATGCTAAAAATTGGGTTCTACGAAGCATATAACTGAGGTCGCAGTTGTGAACTACGACCTATATTATATCGAGGCTGCAATACCCAACTGCGGCATCGTATTTTTCACATTTTACACTTAGAATTTTTTTTTTCAAGTTTCGGAACATATTAGCTATGATATGTAATTAGGCCGCAGTTGCGTACTATAAGCCTATGGTATATCGAGGCCGTAGTACCCAACTGTAGCCTCGTATTTTTCACATTTTACACTTAAATTTTTTTTCTAAGTGTTGGAGTTTAGCATTATATGACACTAGTAATTTACACGTGCGATGCAAATCTTAATAAATATAGTTTTTTTAAAAGTAAAAATTCCGATGTAGTCTGGGTTTTTCTAAAACCTTCTTTATAATAGTTATGCACGTGCGTTGCACGCGTTGATAGATTGATAAATGACACTAAGACCTCCCATTATAATATTAGATATATATATATATATATATATATATATATATATATATATATATATATATATATATATATATATATATATATTACAGATTAGAGATTAGAGATAAAAATAAAAACTCTGACGTAGAGAGGATTTGAACTGGAAACCTCCTTTATATTAGTTATGGACATGCGTTGCACATGTTGTTAGAATGACAAAATGATAAATGACACTAAGACTTTCTCCCATTATAATATTAGAGATGTACTGAGGCCACAACTGCAGCCTCGTTATCGAAAAGGTCGCAGTTCAGTAGTGCGACTTATGAGACTAGACTATTTTAGATATTAGTTTCAAAATAGACCTATTTTGGAAATTAGTTTTAAAAGAGATCTATTCCGGGGAAAAAATCTGAAATAAGGAAACGTAGAACACTCCAAACACAAAAATGTTGGGTGTATGTCTCAATTGAAGTTACTCCACTACTCGGACTTGCGAGAATCGGGTCCGGGTTAGAAAAACCTACCCGTCAGGTCCGGCAGCAGGGAATAAATATTTGCACTGAAGTATTTTTTCACCCGATACCCTACGGTTCCAACAATTTTCTGCACTTAAGTACATGAATAAATATTATATTTACACATCTATATTCAACAATTACTATTTACATGTATATCCCTATAACCATATTATTCAAATTCCATACTTTTTGGGATATTTTTTAACGGGTCCGGGTCCGGTTCGGTTCTATTTTGAGTGGACCCGGACCTGGAAGTGCATCAGGTCTTATTTTAGGACCCGGCCCCGGACCTGTATAGATCGGGTCAGTTTCGGTCCAATGCTGGGTTCGGGTATCGAGTATTTATACCAATGCTAGTGGAGAGTGCCTCGGGTTGGTGGAGTTCATGCAGAGGTTGGCAACTCCCTGTCAACGTTTACTGAGATATGCCTTTGAGGGGCATACTGATTGGTGAGATTGTGTATAAGATTGATTCAACTAGCTGAAGAAAACTACTGAACCGAGTTCACTTACGTGTGGTGTCAAAGATTCTAGAGATGATTAATCACACAATATTGATATCACACTATGCAATCTAAGGTGGAGATTTTTAGGATTAGTCTATCATATTTGTTCAAATTAGAACAAGAGACGGTGAAGCACGGAGGTCGAAGTGTCGAAGAAAGACTGTACTCCCCTCGGGTCTAGGCATGCTGAGTTGTGGTGAACTGCACATATTGGGCAGTCCACCGCTCGTGGCTGTTGTACTGTTTTGGGCCTATATTTGGAGATTTTTTTGAGCTCATATTCCACTCCATGTTAGATTGTACAACTCTTCTCGTGTGACTTCTTTTACAGGATATATCAGACAGCCTATGTATCAAGACTACAATTAGGGTTTCTCTAGATCTCTGTATATTGTAATATCTTCCATAAGAGATGTAGTACTTTATTGATATTATTCTCAATTGTAAGTGAGGCTTGAGAGATAGTTCTTGGTGAGTGAGTTTAATTCTTTGTATTGAGTGAATTTGTAATTCATTGTAATCTTCTCTAGTTGAATATTATATCTCCCTACATTTTCCTCCGGATTAAGAGAAAGATAACCGAAATAAATTCCACAAGTATTTTGTGTTGGATTGGTGGATCTACTTGTTTGGTTGTTCGATTGATACGTTTCATCTACCTCGCCATCATCGTACTCTAATTAGATCTCCGTCATATCAATTTCTTAAAACTTTTTCCCCTTGCTATGATTACTAATTCTCATTTATGAATAAAAGTCCTTATGCTTAATGGCCCAAATGCGTGTTCATCTAACTGCATTGGCTTTCTAACCAACCAAATGAAAAAGCTGAACAATGTTTTGTGTTCTTGAAGAAACCTGAATATAAAAAAACATTTGCCACATATCTTATTAGGATAAATTTCACATAACCCTATTAATTGTACTCTACTCCCTTGGCATTTTACCCTACCAAAATTTTTTTGGCACTAAACCCTACCACCGTCAGCTTTTTCGGTGTTCTAGCCTACTCCGTTATGATGCCATTGACTTTTGTATGAAATTTCTAAAATAACCCTATCAGTTCAGATTAATTACTAAATGACCATGCCCATCATCATCATCCTTTTCTCCTTCATTAATTTTAATCTCATGATTATTTTTAATCACATCATTAATTTAAATTTTAATCTCATCTTTATTTTTAATTCTATAAATTAATTTTAATTTTAATCACATTATTAATTTTAATTCCATCATTAGAGCATCCACAGTCCTGATTGCCAAAAAATGGCAAAATGCATATTTGCATATAGCATATATAGTGTTTGCTGCAGTTGTCGAATGCTATATTATAGCAATTTAAAATAAAAATATATAAGACAGACTTTGGAGATCCGTCGGAGGGCGAAACGTACATGAAATCGATTATTTAATACTTTTTTTCGTCAGACGGATCTTGAAGATCCGTCGGAAGAAGAAAAAAAATCAAAAAAGCGTCAGACGTCAGACATAATTTTAAATATTTTTTTTCGATTTTT
Organism: Hemerocallis citrina; assembly: GCA_017893485.1. Classification (NCBI taxonomy): domain Eukaryota; kingdom Viridiplantae; phylum Streptophyta; class Magnoliopsida; order Asparagales; family Asphodelaceae; genus Hemerocallis; species Hemerocallis citrina. The sequence continues at coordinate 329,201,209 of CM030359.1, read as the reverse complement.
TAACAATTAAAAACATTTTTTAGTGAAAAAATAAAAATAAAAATTGTGGGCCCCTCCATGGATGGATCTTCAAGATCTATCCAAGTGGATAACCCTATTATTGAACAATTTTTTTATTCGGAAATTTAAAAAAAAATGTGGGACTTTCAAGTTCCGTCCAACGATTTAAAAAATAATTTTTCGACGTGGGATGGATCTTGAAGATCTGTCCTATATAATATGCATAATTCCTATATCCGCTCTCATACATAGCAATCTACTGTTGCAAAATCGTCAAAATATGCATAAATAGCAAACGACTGCAGCATTTTTTTTAGCTAAAATATGCATATTATGCATAAATAGCAAGCGATTGTGGATGCTCTTACTTCACTAATATCATTCCAACCACCCCCACCACCGACTCCTCCTCCTCCTCCTCCTCCCTCGAATCCACCCCCGCCTTTAACCCACCACCACCTTCTCCTCCATCAAATCATTCACCTCCTTCTCCTCCATCAAATCATTCACCTCCTCCTCCATCAAATCCAACCCACCACCATCACCACCTCATCCTCCCTCGAATTCCTCACATCCCACCCAAATTCGACCAACCACTTGTAGCGCCCCGAATTTCTAATATGATATCTTAAAAAATACGTGGCACAATTCCTAGCATCAACTTCAATGTAATATTAAACACAACTTAACACCAATAAAATTTTTCAACTTTCGTTACAATAATCATTTACATAGCACAGCAGAATATAATACACCTTAAATCACAATTCTCTTTTATTTACAACACTTTACAAATTACATAAGTCACTATATCAATTGAACTCAAGCATCCGAATCCGAGCCTTACGAAATCACCTGTAAAATATGAGGCTAGAGATAACCCTAACCCCCAAAACTAAAGGGGTCAGCCATAAAGGTGTGAGTGACATAAAAACAAAACACATAAGTAAAGCATGGATTTATCAACAATAGAACATAACAAGAGTAAATGAATATAGGAAATCACAATGCGAAAAACACAACGAGTGAAGCTAGACTAAGTGTCAAGTGTAGAACACAAGAAGCCACAAGCATAAAACCAAGTCAAGAAAACATCAAGTCTATATGCTGACTTTCTAATGCGTACTTGTTGGAGTCTATGCATCCCACTCTACATAGGTCCGGTGCAAGCCCTTAACGTCTCCATATTATAGGGTTTAATCTCCTGCTATGCAACTAATCCTAACACGATGACTACTACGAGATAAAGATAAACTGTGAGTATTAGCCCATGTCCCGATAATTTCGGAGGTCAATCTCTATCCATAGATAATTCCGGAGACTATTTCACTCAACCTGGGAATCTTCGAGAATACCCCACACCGCAAACAATGGCACCTCATCACATGAAAACCACATGTGCGTCGCCTCGACCCCGATAATTCCGGAGATCAATCCCACACCACAGGTAATTTCGGAGACTATTTCACTCACACCTGGATAATTCCAGGGATTATCTCACATCGCAAGCCATAATGAGGTCCATAACCTATGTTCTCGTTCATCATATCACCACCAGTGCCTGTCCTTATCATTTTTAGGTTATTTAATTACTTGACGAATCTCCTAGAGTTGGTGTACCCTACCGGACTTAACTCAACAACTGATCAACTAAAATTACCTCAACAGGCCCAAACATAAATATCTCAACTGCCGGTGTACTAGGGTCACATACACCCTCTAGAGACTCACACTCAAATATCCAAACCAATCTTCCAATACGAATTGCGCAGTCAAAACAACTTGAAAACATATGTTCAGTAGAAGGTAAAGTATAGAATAGTAAGTTATAGATTAAAAACATTTAGAGAATAAATCATTTAAAAGAACATTCAAAAATATAAAGATACATCAGTACCAGTCGACTATAGACAAGCATAAGTCGACTGTCTAGAAAGAGATTTTCATGGATTTTTAAGAAAATAATTCTAAGTGTTATAAGTCGACTATTAAAACCATCGGTCGACTGTCCAGAGAGAAAATTCAATAATCTTTAAGAAAATAAATCCTAAGTGTAGCAGTCGACTGTAAAAGGGTCTAGGTCGACTGTCCAGAGTGAAAATACAATAACTTCGAGAAAATAATTCTAAGTGGCACTAGTCGACTGTAAAAGTCTTCAGTCGACTGTCCTGAACAAAATTTCAAGAAACTAGGGAACATAGCAGCCGGGTCGTGTCAGTCGACTGAGAAGTCATGCCAGTCAATTGTCGACCTACAGACTGCATACTTTTGGTTGTGCACATTTCAACCGATACGTAGTTTTACTTAATGAAAACGATTTCTACGAAAAGCTTATTTCTTATATGATCAAATATAACTTGTGGGATTTATAATAATCCATAAACTGAATCAAAACTACTTGAATTTATAAAAATAGAGATTTTTTTGATTTCTTTCAATCAAAACATGGATTGCATATAGTCAAAAATAAAGTTTCTTAAAATCAATTACTCATTGAAATTGCTTCGTATTCAGATCCAAATCGTATCAATATCAAAATCTCAAGAAAATCCCCAATTTGGGTATATTTTCTCAACTCAACTAAATTTCCAGGTTCGATTTTCATTTCATGTTCTCTTGATTCATACTTTTCCTTTCAAATTTCTCAAAACTGGATTACCATCAAAACTCGCAACCATAATCAATTTTATAACATCACCACATTAAGTTTCATTCAACCAATACTCAAAAGTAATAAAGGTCTCATCTTTATTAGGTTTATGTATAAAATCCACCATATCCAATCAATCCAACATTGATCCAAAAGAGATGGACTACCCACATACAAATTTTATTTACAAACAACTAGAGTTTCATAAGATCCAATTTTCATCCATCCATCCAATTCATAATGTGCATATTTCTATTCAAACCCTAAACATGCTTTCTAGCAAATAAAATTCAACATCCAAGATCCATCGTACAACATTCACAAAATGAAAGGAGACAACAAATCACTCACATACAATACAACATTCAATAGAACAAACAAAAATAAAACAACAAACAATTTACATCTCTCACCTCGAATGAAGAAATCTGATAAGAAACTTCTCTTTTGCAAAATCCAAGATCCTCTTCTTAATCCTTCAAAAATAATAAACCCTTTGTGTTGTGCAGCGAAAGACGGCTGCACTTCTTTTAAATGGGCCGGAATTGAAGATTAGGGTTTTTTAACACATTTGCAAGATAACCCCTTGAAAATATAACTTTACATAAATAGATCCCTATACTTGGAAACTTGATAAAATCAACTAAATTGAGATTTAAAAGTAAAATAGACACCTTATTTCCAGCCAGCACTGTTTGAAAAGTCCAGAAAAATAGTTTTGCATTTTCATCCCTTAAAATGACAATTTTGCAAAAAGATCATTCTTTTTCTTAATATTTGCAAATAGATCCAATAAATATCAGAAAAATCTGGAAAAATTACAAATAATTCCCAAATAATAAATGATGATTTTCCATGAAGAGATTTTGGCTTTTAAGCTTCTCAAGAAAATATTTGCACGTATTTTGCATGTGTAAAAAGATAAATCTCCAGAAAAATATTTATTAAATCTCCAAAAATCATTTTAATTCATTTATAAACCTTTAAAATAATATTTAAAAATACAGGGTACTACACCACCACCACCCCTCCTTCTCTTCCCTTAAATGTTTCACCTCATACCACCTCCGACCAACCACCACCACCACCTACCTCTCTCCATTAAAATTTTTCACACCACCTCCGACCGACCAACCACCACCACCTACCTCTCTTCATTAAATTTTTTAAATCCAGACAACTACCACCACCACCGCCTCATCCTCCATCAAGTCCCTCACCTCCCACCCAAAACAGACCAACCACCACCACCTCCTCATTCTCCTCTCTCAAATCTCCTCACCTACCCCACCTCTATTAAATCTTTCACCCCCTCCTCCTCCCTCACCTTCTTCTCCTCCCTTAATTCGGGACCAACAACCACCACCACCGTCGATTTCTTCTCCTCAAATTCCTTAATTCCATCAAATTAGGGTATTCGTTTTCTAATTATAACCAAATAAAAAATAATAATAAGAGTATTTTGGTCTTTGAAAAATGGAAACAATAGCACGTGATAGAAAAACACCTCAAAATAGTCAGAACACGTCATAATGCCTAATGGAGCAAACTTTAGTAGGGTTATTTGCCAAAAAAAAAATCAATATGGTTAACTGTCAAATGTGCAAACTTGAGTAGGGTTAACTGAAACTTATCTATCTTATTATACGATATATTATAGTAATAGGTCTACCACCTCTCTACTTTCTCCATTTTGAAATAAAAAAGGAGAGAAAAAGTAAGAACTAACACATGCTCAACATGTAAAGAAAATAAAAAATAAAAACAAACCACGTCACCCCCCCCCCCCCATAACTCTCTCTTTATCATTCCAATCTCTAAATCCCTCTAAAAAAATCCTCAATCCCAAAACCCTAATCACCACCGCCACCACCACCAACCCCCATTCTCCCCCATGGGTCACGTGAGAGTAAAGGTGTCGGCTCCATCTTCAAATCCCACACCGACCACCGCAAGGGCCCGGCCCGCTTCAGATCCCTCGATTTCGGGGAGCCCACTGGCTACCGCAAGGGCCTGGCTCGCTTACGATCCCCTATTTTGGTGAGCCTAACGGTTACCATAAGGTCATCGTCACTGACATCATCCATGACCCTAGACACATTGCTCCCTCACCTGCGTCACCTTCCGTCATGCCTCCTGCAACAAGCACCAGAAGAATATCTTAATCGCCGTCGAGGACATGTACACTGGCCAGTTCCTCTACTGTAGAAAGAAGCAGGTGGCGTTTATGGTTGGAAACATGCTGCCACTCAGGGCGATTCCTAAGGGGCCAGTTGTTTTCAATGTCGAGACTCATGTCGGGGTTCAGGGCATTTGGGACGCGATTATGTTAGTCACAATCCTGATAATGGAACCTCAAGGAAGAATTATATTATATTATATCTTAAGCTAATAGGACTATCCCCTCCCTCCTTTTTCTATTTTGAAATAGAGAAAGGAGAGCAAAAGTAGCAGTTCAAACTTATCTTACTACGTGCAGACCACACCTTTAACTTAATAAAACAAAATTTAAAAATATACAAAAAAAAACTCTTCCTCTCCCCAAATCCCCCAACCCATCCTCGCCCTAAACCCACCCGTCATCATTCACCGTTCGCAAATCTGCCCCAATCCAAACTGTTGTCGTTCGCCGTCCATCGGTCCACCCAAATACAAGTCGTCCCTGTCTGCCTATCCTCGTCGCCGTTCCTATCCCAAAACTCAACCGTAATCGTTCGCCGTTCTCCAGTCCGCCCAAATCCAAGCAGCAGTCGTACGCCATACCCCAAATCCTTGCCGAGATTATGGTATTCAGGAAGTTGTAAGATCCTCTCTTATTTTGGATTATATATATATTATTTTTTAGAATATTGAGAATATGATATTAAAGAATTGATCAAGTTGTAACATCCTCTCTTATTTTGGATTGTATATATAGTATAATTATTTGATAAAGAGATGAAAATATTTGATGAATCTAAGGGTAATGCCTAAAGATCCTCTGGTTTATTATGTGCAGCTTCGTCTTCCCATATTAAATTCTTCAATCTTATCTCTATTTACTATATGTGCTCATTATGTTTGATAAAATGCATGAATGAACTGAAATATGTTAGTTGTAGGAGTCTGCTGTGTGGTGGGGGCATATGGAACTCAAGTGGATGAGTTTTAATTTTGAAATTGATTAGCAATTTATACACCAATCTTTGAAATATAGGGTTTAGTAAGATGCTTATAGATGTAGGAAGGTTCAAATTTGGATTCAGAATTATCTTGATTACAATTATTTTCTCATTTATGGTGCACACGAGGTGTTTGTGAAAATGCTCAAAAGACCTTTATAATTATTTGACATTATTTTGATTCAGTTTAGTCATTCGAATTACCTTCTTTCAGGTGTTGTCTTGCCGACGGGTTTTGGATGGTTAACGAATGTGGATATAGATAGTAAAAGTCTACTACTTAGGAATTACGTTTTTCGTTTTCGATGGTTACCTCTGTAGTGGTTTCTCAGTGCTGATGAACTTTGTCCTATACTATATCTTTTGATTTATGCTCCAGTTTTATGGAGAGCATCTGTTGCCATTATGTATGTAACACCCCGCAAAATTGAAAATTACAATTTTGCCCCTGGGTATTACGCACGTATATTTTGTAATGTATTTTATTACATATTTTGGATTCGTACTATTTATACATTTTCCGTATTGATTTCAGTCAACTAAAATATAATATTTCAATCCCTGGGATTTACGTGCTTTTTACGTGTTTTGATGCACGTGTTTCCACCACTACGTATAATATTTTCTATAGGTTTAAATTATTTATTTTTATGTATTTAAATCTATTTTATAAAACGAAAATTTATTTTCCCCTTGTTTTTGATTAAAATGCATTTTTCAATTTTTTCTGCACGTATGGTGCACGTGCAAATTTTTATTCTCATTTTGCTACTCTCATTTTACTATTTTTAGCATGCATTAGTTTTATTTAGCCTTTCTTTTGATCCATGGACCTATAACTAAAATGTAGCCTATTAGGAGAGGAGCCCACTAGATAATTAAATAAATTAATTAGTAATGAGCCCATGTAGCAAGCCCACTAGATAATTAAATAAATTAATTAGTAATGAGCCCATGTAGCAAGCCCACTATTAAAATCACATTTTTAGTTAAACATGTACTAATACATGACAAGTTACACATATTAGTACACATTTGGAGTTATAGAAATGTGTTCATATTTGTTTATGCATGTGTGCATGCATACACAAATGTATTTGGACCATTTTTTGGGTAAGGGGAGGAGAAGAGTTGGTAGGTTGAGTTAGTGGAGAGTGGGGAGATGAAGAGATGGAAGTTTTAGGAGTTAGGAAAGTGGAGAGTTGTAAAATAAATTTGAAGAGTTATTAGGGTGAGATTTTTGCACTTTAGACCCTTCCAAAATTCTATAAATAGAGTCCCATTTCATACATTTCTCTTGCACCAAAATCAATATCAAAATAAGTGTAAGAAAAAGAAAGAAAGGAAGAAAAAGAAAGAGAGTAAGAAAGTTATTGTGCTTGGAGGATCTCTTGCTTGGAAAGGAGAAATTGCTAGGAGGAGAAGCCTTACTAGGAGCTAGGAATCTTTGGAACTAGAAGTGGTGTTCTCTTTTCTTTTCAAGCTTCACAAAAGGTGGGTGTTCTCATGCTTTTTATTTTAGAATTATGTGTTCTAGTAAAAAAAATAAAATAAATGAGTATATGATGTTGATATGATGAAGTAGAGTAGATTTATGCATTGGTTGTCATGAAATTGCTAAGTTAAGGAATAAATCCACTTAATGTTAGTAAGTGATTTTATGTCTTCTTAGTTGTAGAGACTTGCATGCTTGATGAATAATAGAATTTTGATGTCTTAATTAAAAGATAAATTCATGTTTCTTTTTTATGTATAATAAGTTGGATATTGAGATGAAATATATAGATAAAGTTTCATGCTATTATAATATACTATGAAGGAGAATATTCTTGTTATGATTAAGTAAATAATAGAAATTTTTGACTAATAACAAGATCATGTTAGAATGCTTGTATGCTAAATGTATATTTTGTATGGAAATTTTGATGTAATAAAGTTGAACAATTTATACTATTGGGTGAGGTGAAAATAGTAGTGAATCATGTAAATAAAATTACAACTTGTTAATTGGTAAATGAGAAAGGAAAAGATTGATTATTTTTGCCATGTGTGAATAAAGAAATGGTGATCGAGATTGGCTGGCATCAAATTTATCTCTGCAAATTCTACCAATTTACACCTGAGTGTATCGATCTACATTCATTATTTGAGATTTGGGAGTCCGTTGAAACTAGACCTGCAATTTTGATAGTGAGTAGGTCAATTTGGTAAATAGTTTTGAAAGTGGGTCAGTTTGGTAAAAACTTTCAAAAGTTCCGTTGAAACTAGACCTGCAACTTTGATAGTGAGTAGGTCAATTTGGTAAATAGTTTCGAAAGTGGGTCAGTTTGACTTTCAAAAGTGTTTCATTTTGGAAAAATTCTAGGGTTCATAAAGCATAATGAAAAAATTATTAAAAATAGTTTTTTTTTGAGATTTTCATGTACAATTAAGAAAATAGAAGGGAAACTGAAAAAGAAATTTGGGTTGTGATTAGAATCTATTTAGTAAAGAGTATGACACTTATTTTAAAAAAAAAAAAAAGAGAGAAAAATATTGTGTTGTGAATCAAATTCTTTTGAAAGGATTACACTCTTATTTTGTGTAGAAATATTGATGTGGTTGAAATGTATTACTAAAGTGACTTAAAAATGGATGAAAATATTGTTCATGAAGAAGAATATGGCTTTTGAAAGATTGTGAATAAAAGACTCATGAGTAGTATTAAAATGAGACTTCATGAATACAAATTAAGATGAGACATTGAATCACATTTGTGAATAATTTGAAAGACGAAAATATCTATGTTTAAGACATGATTACTAAAGGGTATATGTACCCATGTTTCTTGTACATGAAAGTTTATGACTTAGAGTTAGTAAGACCTCGATACCGGCGTTATTGAAAGAAAAGATTTGAGATATGATTTGGAGATATGGCCATGGAGCTATCTCGTATTTGTTGATTAAGTCCGGTAGGAGGTAAAACTAATTCTTTGAATGGAAATTATTCATGTCTTGAACTTAAGAAAATTTAGGCACATAAGTGAAGATGTAGTAAACTTAGTGAAACGTAAGTGGGGTGCTCTATATAGTCGGCGGTGGACTCCAAGACTATAGACCCAGTTGGTGGACTGAGGTTGCCCTGTGGGAGACGAATTATTATATTTTAATCCGGGACTATGAGGACGGGTCGGCGGTGGACTCCAAGATCTTGAGTAGTCGGACGGATGGATTCTTTTGTGTTTACCGTCTCCAATGTATATATATATATATACTGGGCTAGAGGGTCACATACGGGACGGTTCGCACGATGTGGAATCTGTTATAACAGCCAGCGGTGGACTCCAAGGCTGGGATTCACATTCGTGGAATAGTCTGAACTTTGTTTTGCTACCGGGTAGTCTCATGGCGAGGGATCGAACCCTTCAATATGGTGTACGTAGGCACTTGCCCTCAGACCTATGTAGTATGGGATGCATAGAATCTGAACAAGTGTGCATTAGTGTCATCCTAGTGTAGAATTGTGTGCATTAGGTATTAAGGCATGACATACACTTATGTTTAGAATAATCACTTCTGACACTTTATATGTTCATTCAATCTTTTTGTGATTTGTTAAAGTATGAGATCGTTATACTATTCCCGGCATAGAGAGGATAGCCGTGTATAACATTTCGTCAGTTGTAAGTGACTGACGTGCCCACAGATTGACATGCAGATAATGAACTATTCATGGAGTTATAAAGTGGATATGCTGTTGCTGTTTAGAAATTAAAGATGTTGCAAATGATGTTAAAGTTATACAAGTTGTATTTCATTATTGTAATCTTGTATTCTTCCGCTGTGTAAAGGAACTCTGATGTATTGTGAATGAAAAGTTTTAAAATTCCTTGTGAAATTGTACGAAGTGAAGTAAAGATCCTGTGAAATCTCGAATTTATCCTTTATTTAAAATTCGGGGTGTTACAATGTACGCGTGCAGAAAGTGGTTGTTTCATCATGCACATTGTATTAAAAAGGATTGATGTAAGTCCCTTAAGCTCAAAACAATACATAGGTTTATACTTTTTATGACTAGCATTAGCACCTTACCAAAGTTTATTGAGGGTGTTTCCGAAAAGGAAACCTATATCTTGATTAAAGTTCCTTTAATTATTTTACTTCAATTTTGATTAAAGTTGCTTTGTTTTGCTGCAATCTCAATAATTTTTCTATTCAACATTAATTTATGGTATAATTACTATATTGAATTCTTACTTGATAACTATGAAGATACATATAATCGTCCGATCAAATATTGTTAAAATTAATTATTTTTTAAAATTATGCATACTATTATATATATTATACTATTAGGAGAGAGAGTCATTCCTCTATTAAAATAGAGTAAGGAGACGAAAAGTAGAAAACTAGCACGTGCTAACACATGAGAGAGAAAAAGAAGAAGAAACAAACATATACTAACACGTGCAGTCAATTTACAAAATAAAATAAAATAAAATAAAAATAAAAACAACCACTCACCTTCTGATGGTGATTATGTTTCATTTGAGAGGGAATGAATTAAGATGAAAGCCTTGATTTGAGAGGGAAGGCAGTTGAGAAAGCGCACTGTGGAGAAGGAGATAGAAGAGTACTCATGGAGGAGTCCAAGAAGAGTCACATCCCTACCTATTACTGCATTGTATGCTCAACTTCGGTAATTATTCGATTTTTTTCTCTTTGCTTTAGAAATATATAATGATGTTGGTTGATTTGAAAATGTGAATTTGTTAATTTGTAGATTTATCATCTTTTAATTATATTGTGATCGAAATAGTTAAGAGGCATCTCTGAATTTAGGGATCTAGGGTTTAATTATGTCTTAGTGTTGTGTCGGTGTTGAATAGGATCATCTCCATCCTTTAATGACTTTTATATTTTGTTTAATATCTAAAGTTACTGTGCATGTACATGATAATAAAGAATATGATCTAATGAAATCTTCCTTGGTGGTTTCAAAGAAAATGACCGAAATAGATAAAAATATCATTATTTGGGTTTTCTATACAAGAGTAGCACATGTTATTAAATAAGATAATCTGGAAAAATAGACACAGTGCATATCATTATTGTATTGTTTAAGTTACATATAATTTTATGAGTCTGTTAAAAGTATTTTAGTCTGTGCAATTTGCACAGGGTAACACTAGTTCTTATTTAAGTTTTTGTTGATTAAGAATTGTTTTGTTTATATCTTTTATAACTTTTCAGATTTAGGGTTCGTATGTGCCTGTTTTTAATCTCATGCTAATTTAATCTCTTAAATAGAAATTAATTTAGTTGAAATGGTGATTCATTTTATAGTTATAAACATTTTTTTCCTTTACTTTTCTTAATATATGTAGTGATGAAATATAGGTTTGTTCATATTAAATGTGTTGTATTTACTTATCTTTGGACATTCAATTGTAACAATTCTTCCAAGTCATTAAGATAGCATCTAATCATAATAATATTAATCATGGGGGTAATGTATATTTTTCTTTTATAGAATGATTTTCTTCTTGAGTATACTGTTTATGACTTATGTTGTGATAGTATACTTAATGGTGTAGGCATGATACATTTTTGCTTTGTTTTGCTTATGTATTTTGAAGTAATGTGTTGTGCATGTAGTGGTTGGTGTGTAAATGAAGCTGTTGTTGTGGTGTTCATATAAGCATTGGACCGTTAATCTGAATTTTATTTGAAATCTAAAATGATTTTTCAAAAGTTGACCTTAGATGGACTATAGGTTTGGGTAAATGGTTTCTATTTTTTTTATATTTTGAAGGTATTGTTCAAACTAGTCATGATTATTCGCAGTTGAGGATATGGAGTCCAGAAAAACAGAGAGGCTTCCCATGTTGGTTAAAGGTAAAATTATTTATTTTTTTGAAACAGTTATACAACTAATTCAAAGTATTATTAAAAGTTGAAAGCAATAATTTAGCAATGAAAAAAAATTGCCATATTTTGAAAGACCATGCATATGTGTTGTGTATAGGCTGACTCATTTGCCATATTTCTTTTTATATAAATTATCTTGAGAAATAAATTTAATTTTAATTGACCTTGATTCGGATAAAAAATTATTTCTGTGAGATATCGACAATGTTGAAGTATTAATCATAGATCAGTTTTTCAGTATTCTTAACTTTCTGTATTCTTAACAACGATGAAGTATTCATTTATCAGTATTCTCTTGCTACCTGATTTCCTGTCTATCTTAGACGCTAATATCTACTTCTGGAACAGATAGATAACTCCGATGGAAAGTCTCGCATTGCCATGAAGAAGCACTCTTCTCTTGAAGTTACCTTACACCCGCCTTCTACTATGTGCATATCTCGCATTTGCTTCTAATTCCATTGCGATTTTTGACGGATGCTCAATATTACAGATGAGTTCAGTAAATGGTAGTTCAGAGTATGAATTTGTGGGGTGTAGTTTAATCCCAATTCCATAGAAAGCCAACCTCTTCCTCTCCTCGACAAGAGTGCACTATAAAATCCCTGAATTGTAGAATTTTTTTTTGAGGGAATGAATTGTAGGTTTTTTTTGATAAAGAAGATGACTACAGTCATCGTTTCATTAATGGTAATTAACGAAACAGGCACAAAATAGTATAATCTAAGCCCGAAGGCGCATCATACAATCAAAGTTCCCAAAACAGAGGCTAGTGCCTTAAAAACCTACTCGAATCGGTACAACAAAAGGAAATACAATAACATAACAATTAGCCAAAATCTCCTATATAACACAAAGCCCTTCAGCGCTCAAGCTGGAAATCAGCTACTCCTCTTCCTCCTCCAAACGAGGTTTCTTCTTGGATCCGATGAACCCAGTCCATTCATGAAAGAGAAGGTAATTTTTGTGCATCAAAACAGATAATCTATGATTTATAGTACAAAAGCACAAGTCGTTTCGATCTAGCCATAGGTTCCATATTTTAGAGGCTACAACAATTTTTTAACTAAGTCTGTCCTCCTTTCTAATTCTGTTAGTTCTTCCTATAGCCCAAACCTCCTTACTCGAACCCGGACAATCTAAAACCCCGAATCTAGGACCAATAATTCCCCAAACCGTTTTAGCTCACGAACAGTTGAAAAGAATGTGATTTGTATCCTCGTTCTGAGTTTGGCATCTAGCGCAAGCAATGTTGACTGTGATTCCCCGTTTCGTCAAATAAACCTTTGATAGAATAGCGTCGTTATCTACCAGCCAGAGAAAGATTTTAACTTTCGTGGGGACTTTCATGTCCCATATAACCTCTGCGACCTCACTTCTTATTCCTCCATCGTTGAGCCTTTTGTATAAAGAAGATACCGAAAATCTGAAGTTCGGATCCAATAACCATTGTCTCTCATCTTTAGTCTCTAGTGTTTGCCTCCCATCTATACGAATGAAGTTGTTTAGAGCTTGGAGCTGGGTGATAGACTCTTGACCTAGGGAATCGATGACTTGTTGTCTGAGCGTGTTGTTCCTCCAAACGTCACTCACCAATGTATCCCTACTTAGGACTGCATTTGCCACAGATGGGAAGAGTCCCATAAGGGTATTGCTACTGCCCCATTTATCCTTCCAGAATCTCATGTTTTTCCCATTCCCCACCCTGTAGGATGTATTGCTGTGGTAAATATCTCCCATTTTGGACACCTTTTTCCACAGAAATGAGCTTCTACCGTAGGCACGTCTTCCCCCATATCTGAATTTCTTCCTCGCCTGATACTTAATGAAGGATTTGCACCACCAATTGTTCCTCCTATTCGCCATCTTCCACTACCATTTAGAGAGCATGGATTTATTCATATATCTAAGATTGATGATTCCCAAACCCCTGATCTTTTTCCTTTTGCACACTCTCCCCCAACTTATGAGGTGTACCCCTTTCCTTCCTCCATCTGCCCATTTCCAAAGAAATCTCCTTCTACTTTTGTCGATGCGGTTGATTACCCATCCTGGTAATTCGTAAACAGACATGTGATAAACAGAAATGCTGTTAATTATTGAGTTCAAAAGGGTGACCCTTCCACCTAAAGTTAGCATGCATCCATTCCAATGAATTGTAGGTTGTTCAAGAACTTAAGAATTGTTCTTTTTTTACTTCCAAGATTAATCTACTCATGCCTTGCAGCCCTGTAGCAATTTTGGTTAATTTTTGATTGGCCATCATGTCAGTTATTCTACTTATCTGATGCGGTTTGTTTTTGGGGGTGGCTGCACCAGGTGTGAGTTCTTCTCAATTTGTATTTTTGCGGAAGCTTTGGTACTGGATTGTCCGTCCGACCCTCAGCCGGGAGAACGGGAGTAGGCGGAAGCGAGGTGGAGATCAGATGCTCGGCTCGGATCCAGAGGTCTCGTGTACCTGCACTCGGTCTAGAAACACCGGTGTTAGTCCCGGTGGCAGACCCTCCGACGGTCTAATCAGTCACTGAAGAGTAACAGTAACTAGGGTTTGAGAGGGGAGAGAATGAAGGATTGATTACCTTGAGAAGGGGTAGAGGGCCTGGTATTTATAGACATTGCCTACCGGGTCTGGACCCGTTTGGGGCCGGGTCTGAACCCGGTTGCCCGTGGGCCTGACGTGGCGGAAGCCCAGATGGTTTAGGGCTGACATGACAGAAGCCTAGGCAGTTTAGGGCTGACGTGGCAGACCTGATGATCAGGGGTGAGCGGCTCTTGAGGGGATCCTGTGGCCCAGGAGGGGCCACGTCATCTGCCCCATATCATTATCCATCTCATTTTTTGCTCAATCCTACAGTGTATGATATTTTGTAACCTATGCGTGCATGGAAATGCAGGGTTGGGTTTTCTTTCTGAGTTTGTTGGGTATTATCCCTTTAGCGTGGTGTTTGGGTTTTACCACATTGTAAGGATATTTTGTCATCTCCATGTAAAGTTTGCGCATTATTGTGATACTTTTACTTTCATATGTGCAAACATGAGATAATCCTATACTGAATGTTGTTATGAATGTGCTGGCAATTAGCATTCTTCACACGACTTAAAAGTTAGCATTTGAGCGTGTTTCTAACTGATTAATGGTTAAGATCACTAACTTTTTTTCTCCGTGTCACTCATTTTTATCAAAAATATTAATCAGCAATGTCGATTTTTTGTTGTAACAAATAGTTTATTCTTAAACTTGCAACAAGGTTAGCTATTAGCACAGGAACATTTTTAAGATAGGGTCTATTCTATCGAGGTACTAATTTTCATATGATTACTTTTTACCAAAGAGTTACGAACACAGACCGGGACATTAATCTATTTTGAAGAACTACTCTAAATTAACTGGGTATCATGCCAGAATTGCGTGTCATGGCTATCAAATGGAAATGTATGTGCCACATAAAATCTAATTAACATTCAAACAGAAGACTTATTACAAATAGAGAATTATTCACCCATATATCCAAATATTACTGTTCATTTGAATACAACTATACTTATCAGACCAGTTCATATAAGAAGCATACCTTACGATTTTATTCATCCATGTATTAAATACACACTTGATATACCATAGTATAGGATAGAGCTTGAGATCAGAGTTTGCTATAGATTGGGATGCTTCTCTGTTTCGGCTTTGCAGGAATGAGCTCTTTAGGCACAACAACTGTAAGAGCATCCACAATGGTGTTTCTCATTTTATTAAACATGACCGCTACAATAGTAGCAAATAGCGTTAGTTGCTGCAGTGGTCGTTTGCAATATGTTTCTCATTTTTTTAAAAATTTTTGCGTGGGACGGTACAACATTTACCGTCACGCAATTTTTTGAATAAAAAAAGCGATATGACGGTACATGTTGTACCGTCGCATTCGTTTAAAAAATTAATTAAAAAAATTTATTACTTATTAACTATTAAAATATGTTAATTAAATTAATTAAATAATATAATAATAACTAAACCTAACTAAAAACTAACTAAATCTAATTAACTATACCTAATCTACCCACTAATTCCCTAAAATCTAGGACGGTACATGTTGTACTGTCCGGGATTTTAGGGATTTTTTTTTTTAATAATTTTTTTGGGCAAAATCTGGCCGTCAGATTAAAAAAAAAATTAAAAAAAAAAAAATATTTGGGACGGTATATGTTATACCGTCCGACCTCAATTAAAAAAAATAAAATAAAATAAAATAAAAATTTGGGACGGTATATGTTATACCGTCCGAAGCGAATAAAAAATATTAAAATATGAGGGACGGTATATGTTGTACCGTTATTTATAATTTGAGAATCGCTATTTTGTTTCTCATTTTTGAGAAACGAATATAGCAAGTTTGTCAAAAAATGACAAAATAGAAAACCATTGCAGCCTGTCATTTGCAATATAATGTCAAATTGGCAAATATAAGAAACTACAGTGGATGCTCTAAGAACTCCATTCTCGACATTATAGCATGATTATCTTCTGTGAATGCTTCAGTAAGTGGCTACTTTTGAGCCTTTTACTGCGATCCACATTGCGGTGCTCTACTGCTGTGGTTGATTGGCTGATCGAGTTAGCTATTGCCCTATTTTGTCAAATTTCTTTGGCTCTTTAAGTTTCTCTTGGTTCTTGCTGTTCTGGAGCTTGTTGGGGCTCTTTTATGTGGTTTAGCCTTTGGTTCAGAGTGGATCACCTCTCTGGTTTTGGTATGGCCTGCTGTCCTTGTTTGCATTTGTTTCGTTATGGCGTTGGTGTTGGACTTCGTTTCCTTAGGGCGACTTGCAGCACATCCCGATCCCTAATCTCTCTATCGTGGTGCCCGTTCATGCTGTTGAACCAGGGTTGTATTCCCTGCGCTGATAGATGGATGTCTCGTGAGGTCTCGCCTCGGCGTCGCTGCCAGTTCCCGTCTCTGATCCGGTCTTTTGTTAGGAGTTTACTCTCTGTATATAGTTGTTTGGTTTCTGATGGTAAGTTTGCATCTTTTGCGGGTTTTACCTCTTGTAAAGCTATGATCTGTACTTTACTATTGATTTTAATAAATGCGTTTTGGTGTGGCTGGAGTCGAGAGACTCTATCCGTTTTCATCAAAAAAAGACATGGGCCTTGATGTGATCAATCATCAGGTTATCGGGCAAACCCAACCTCCTCTCATACTCACCCGATCCTCTTTCCAGCACAATTGCATTCTTATTTCCCTTTTATTCTCCTCATCTTTTACCCCTCCCTTATGTTCCCTTCCTCCAAGTTGATCTTCATCTCATCCCTACCCAATTCTATTTCCATCATATCATGATCCGAAACTGGACAAAAAATGTGTTAAAATATATATATAGGTTTAATGGCAGATCATTCTCTGATGTATAAGGTCAATGCAGATAACCCCTCAAATATTGGTCAACGCAAATAAAACTCCCAACACAAATAACACTCCTACTATTTAGCATGGGTGGTATGGTGTTAAACTGTGTGGCCGTTGATCGGATTAAGCATATTTTAAACCATTTTATATAACCATTTTGATTCTTCTTTATATTAATTAGTAAACATCATGTAAGGGATAAAATGATCATAATAATGTTAGTTGAGTTTGTTAGAACATGAATTTTATAAAACAGAAAAGACTAACAATATTTGTGAAGAACCAAAATTACAGGAGTAAAAGAACAAACCAAAAGCTTTAACACAGAGTCGAGATTTGAATATCTCTGTCCTTAAAGCAAAATTTGCCCCGTAGTGTGACGGTGGTTGGCGAATTGCCTCCCAGGATACAACTGTATTACATTTCCCTGAAGAGCAACATCCTTGCTTCAGAGATTCCAGCGAACTGTTGCTGTGTTGTACTCTCAGCGTTTGACACAGAGGAAGAAGAAGAAGAAGAAGTAGGATTCGGATTACCAAAATCTTTCTTTCTGGCAAACAGGACTTACTAGTCTTATAGGAGAAAATTAGAGCAACTGTTGGGAGGCCCATTACTCTGTAACAGCAGAGTAATGGATGAGCCATTACTCTGTTGTTACAGAGTAATGGTACCAGTTACTGAATGTGAAGAGCCTCAACAATGTACTGGTCGGACCGGGCCCGGCCAGGCGCGCGCGTGTGTGTATTTGTCATTTTGGCTAAGTCCTCTCTCTACTAGACGTTAGTGGTAACCCCCAGGCTACGCCGTTTAGTTCAATTTTTTAGTATATATACTAGAAAAATCTTTCCCAATTTCCGATATAGGACTATCCATTTTCTCCAAGTTTCCAAGTTAGTACATTTCGAGTACCCAACTTTGGACCAATATTTCTCATTCTTATGGAATTCGTTTCTGGCAAATGAGTACACCACGGAATAGTACTCGACGAGAGAATGGCAATCCAATCATTTTCCGGCACCGCCGGTGGCCGGAGCCCGAAAAATCAGCAACAATTAATTCCAACAATCCCCAACATGAATGGAAATTACCAGACTATGTAATCCAGACACGATATAAAAAGACATGACAGAAAAAAAACTCTGAGAGTACAATCGAAAAATCACTACACCAGGAATGGTAGTAATTTTTCAACTTTGAACCACCCTTAGTGAGTAGCTATCATATTCACTTGACTAGATAGTGAACATGATGTCTTGAACTATCCGGGCTTTGATGTGAACCTAGACGATAACTATCACACAGTTTCATCTCCTCACAAAACTAGGTTTTCTTGTTGTGTTCATTTTGGCCTTGAATAACCCTGGTTAATCGTGAGTGAACCTGAAGAATGTAGCCTCTCTTCATTCTCCTAGAAATGGCACAATTTCACACTCACAAGGTGATTGTTCATAAAGGGTATCCTGCCATACCCCACTTTTATTTCAAAACTATGGGAATCATTAAAAGCCAAGCTTATCCTTACACCTTGCAGGCAGCACTGTTTTATCATCCTAAGAGTGGGTACGAGATTTTAATCTCTCAGTGCTCACGTCGATTCAACAAGATTTGGTTGTCCCCTTGAACCTAGATCTTGGGATCTCCAGTTCCTAGGTATGGTTTACATCAAGTATCCTCTTTCGTCATAGGCTTTAAACTCATTCCTCTTGATGATCTTACAAGTTGCTCTCGCGACAAACCTTTAGTAAATGGATCCGCTAGGTTGTCGGCCGATTTTATATACTCTATAGAGATTACTCCATTTGAGAGCAGTTGTCTAATGGTTTTGTGTTGCCTTCTGATATGATGAGACTTACCATTATACATATAACTCAGTGCTCATGCTATAGCTGATTGGCTGTCACAGTGTACACATAAAGCAGGTACCGGTTTTTCCCACATAGGAATATCCTCTAAAAAGTTTCGAAGCCATTCTGCTTCTTCAGCCGCTTTTTCTAAAGCAATAAACTCAGATTCTATGATGGATCTAGCCAATAATGTTTTTTTAGAGGATTTCCATGACACCGCTGCACCACCAAGTCTGAAGACATACCCACTTGTGGATTTTGAGTTCTTAGAGTCCGATATCTAGTTGGCATCACTGTAATCTTCTAGTACTGCTGGATATCTGGTGTAATGCAGAGCATAACTCTGAGTATGTCACAGGTAGTTCAATACTCTAGTTATTCCTTTCCAGTGACTTCGTCCTGGATTACTTGTGTAGCGGCTCAGTACATTTACCGAATGTGCTAGGTGTGGTCTTGTACAATTTGTTAAGTACATCAGACTACCGATTACACGTGCATATTCTAGTTGTGATATGCTGTTACCCGTGTTTTTGAACAAGTGAAGACTGGGATCCACAGGACTTTTGGCAGTCCCATTCGAGTAATTCTTGAACCTTTCAAGTACTTTCTCAGCATAATGAGCTTGAGACAAGGTAATTCCCTCAGATGTCCTGAAAACTTTGATTCCTAGTATGACGTCTGTAACTTCCAAATCTTTCATATCAAACTTGCCACTAAGCATGCTTTTAGTTTGTTTGATAATGTCATTATTGCTCCCAATAATGAGCATGTCGTCTACATACAGACACACCAGAATGTATCCATTAGGAGTATCTTTGATGTAGATACACTTATCACATTCATTTATTTTGAGACCATTTGACATCTTAACATTATCAAATTTTGCATGCCACTGCTTTGGAGCTTGTTTCAGTCCGTACAGTGATTTTACAAGCCTGCACACTTTGTTTTCCTGTCCAGGAACGTAAACCTCTGGTTGTTTCATGTATATTTCCTCTTCTAAATCTCCATTTAGAAAGGCAATTTTTACATCAATTTGATGTATTTCAAGGTTACGTAGAGCTGCAATAGCTATCAGCAGTCTTATGGAAGTTATTCTCGTGACTGAGGAATAAGTATCAAAGAAATCTAGGCCTTTCTTTTGCCTAAATCCTTCTACCACAAGTCTCGTCTTATGTTTTTCTATTGAACCGTCTGGTTTCAATTTCTGCTTGAAAATCTATTTGCTTCCTAGAGCTTTACACCCAGACGGCAAATCGACCAACTCCCATGTATGATTTTGCATAATGGAGTCTATTTCACTTTTGATTGCTTCCTTCCACATAGGAGCATCAGGCATAGACATGACTTCCTTGAATGTTCTGGGCTCATTCTCTAATAGAAAGGCCGTTATAAAGTCTGGACCAAATGACTTTGATGTTCTAGCCCGTTTACTTCGTCTAGGCTCATCATTATCATTTTCTGGTTCATCAACCGAAGTGATTGCATTTTCTTGTTCATGTGTACGTTTGGGATACGTAGTGTTCTTGCACGGAAGCACGTGTTCAAAGAAAGAAGCATTCCTTGATTCCATTATTGTATTCACATGGATATTCGGTATATCTGATTTATATACCAAGAACCGATATGCACTACTGTTGTGTGCATAGACTATGAATATGTAATCAATCGTCTTAGGTCCAATTATGACCTGTTTTGGATTAGGTACTGCCACTTTTGCTAGACACCCCCACACTTTGAGGTATTTATACGAAGGTATATTTCCTTTCCACATTTTGTATGGTGTCTTGCCAGTTTCTTGTGAGGTATTTTATTGAGAATATAATTGGCAGTCAATAACGCTTCTCCCCACATGTTTTGGGGTAATCCCTAATTCAACAATAAGGCATTCATCTCCTTTAGAGTTCGGTTTTTGCGCTCGGCAGTACCGTTTGATTCAGGTGAGTAAGGAGCAGTTGTTTGATGAACTATTCTATGTTCAGAGCAGAACATATTAAATGGTGCATCATATTCTCCTCCTCTATCACTCTTAAAGATTTTAATCGTTTTGCCAAGTCGATTCTCAACCTCAAGTTTATATTCCTTGAATTTATCAAATGCCTCATTTTTGCTATGTAACAAGTATACATAACAGAATTTTGTGCAATCGTCTATGAATGTCACAAAGTACTTTTTGCCACCTCTGGTCTGCACGTATTTTAAATCACACAGATATGTGTGAATTAGACCTACAGTTTCTGTGTTTCTTTCTACAAAACGTGATGGAGTTTTAGTGAGTTTGGCCTCCGTGCAAACTTTATATTTTTCGGAGTTGTCTACCTTAAATTTTGGTAGCAAGTTCATGCTAATTAATCTACGCATAGAATTGACATTAACATGGCCTAGTCTTTCATGCCAAACAGAAGAAGACCCGACAACATTGACAATAGGAATTATTTCATTAACTTTGGGAACAATAGGATCAATAGTTTTAGGGATGACTGTCATTACATTAAACATGAACAATCCATCCTTTACATATCCTTTACCCAAGTACACTCCATTTTTAGACAATACAAAATTATCAGAAGCAAGAACAATCTTAAATCCATTCTTGCTTAGTAAAGAGCCTAAGACCAAGTTCTTTCTGATATCTGGAACATGCAACACATTTGTGAGTATTAGTTCCTTGCCTGAAATCATCTTCAGCACTATCTTCCATGTTTCTGCAATTTTGGTGGTGGAAGAATTTCTCATGAATAGTTGTTCATCCTTGTTGCACTTCTGGTATGAAGTGAACATCTCCTTGTCCGAGCAGATATGCTTGGTGGCCTCGGTATCGTACCACCATTCATGATGATTGCTCCCCACAAGATTTATCTCTAATACTACAACACAGAGGTCCAAATCAGAGAGACCAGTGGACAAGTTCTCAGCTATGTGTGCATGGAATTTTTCATTCCCTTTTGCATGTCCATTTCCTGCACGGTTGTTGTTGTCCTTGCTGCGGCAGTCAGAAATTTTGTGCTCCAACTTACCACACTTGTGGCATTTCCCAGCAAACCTCTTTGTAGGAGGTTTTTTGTTTGAGGCTTGTGGAAAGAACTTTCTCTTCTTGCCATTCTGTTCGTGCTACACCACGTTGGCCTTTTCTATGAACTAATTTTCATAGGACCTGTCAACCTTGTGATTCTCCTCTTCAATCCGTAACCTGACAATGAGGTCTTTAAGAGTCATCTCCTTTCGCTTGTGTTTGAGGTAGTTCTTGAAGTCCTTCCATCCAGATGGAAGCTTCTTGATGAACGCTGCAACCTGGAATGGTTCACATAGCATCATGTTTTCTGTAGCGATATCGTGCATTATCACCTGCAGTTCCTGAATTTGAATCACAACTGTCTTGGAGTCAACCATTTTCTAGTCCAGAAATTTGCCAACTACAAACTTTTTGGACCCGGCATCTTCTGTTTTGTACTTCTTCTCCAAAGACCCCCACAGGAGTTTGGACGTCTTGAAGACACAGTAGACGTTGTACAGCGGGTCTACCAAGCCATTCAGGATGTAGTTCCTGCAGAGGTAGTCACCCTGAGTCCATGCATCAACTGCAGCAACGGAGTGTGCATCCATTGGTGCCAGCATAGGTGCAGATTCAGTAAGAAACCTGTCCAGCTTTAGGGTGGTCAGGTAAAACTGCATCTTCTCCTGCCACTTCTTAAATCCAGTTCCGTTGAACTTCTCTGGTTTTTCTCCCACAGTAATATGCGTGGGCAGAATGACTGAATGTGCCGCAATTGATTGTGCAGTCACATTTTGGGTCACTGTTGTTTCGGCACTGATAAGCCCATTGACACCTTCGATCTGTGTATTTTTCATGTTCTGAAATAGTTGAAAACAGAACTGTCAGTTGTTTTTTCGAGATGATAATAGTACCTGTAAAAGATCTTCACAAAACTATTAGAACAGAGGAAACTTTTTGCTTTAAGATTGTTAGAACATGAATTTTATAAAACAGAAAAGACTAACAATGTTTGTGAAGAACCAGAATTACAGGAGTAAAAGAACAAACCAAAAGCTTTAATACAGAGTCGAGATTTGAATATCTCTGTTCTTAAAGCAAAATTCGCCCCGTAGTGTGATGGTGGCTGGCGAATTACCTCCCAGGATACAACTGTATTACCTTTCCCTGAAGAGTAGCATCCTTGCTTCAGAGATTCCAGCGAACTGTTGCTGTGTTGTACTCTCAGCATTTGACACAGAGGAAGAAGAAGAAGAAGTATGATTCGGATTACCAAAATCTTTCTTTCTGGCAGACAGGACTTACTAGTCTTATAGGAGAAAATTAGAGCAACTATTGGGAGGCCCATTACTCTGTAACAGCAGAGTAATGGTCCATTACTCTGCAACAGCAGAGTAGTGGTTCAGATTCACAACTAATGAGCCATTACTCTGCTGTTACAGAGTAATGGTACCAGTTACTGTATGTGAAGAGCCTCAACAGTGTACTGGGGAAGAAAATATTTGTCTGGGGCAAAAAAAATACAAGCCAAGTCAAGTCAAGCCAGACCACACCAGACCAGACCAAGCCGAGGCCAGGCCGGGTGCGCGCGCGCGTGTGTGTTTGTCATTTTGGCTAAGTCCTCTCTCCACTACACGTTAGTGGTAACCCCCCGACCATGCCATTTAGTCCAATTTTTAGTATATATACTAGAAAAATCTTTTACCATTTCCGATATGGGACTATCTATTTTCTCCAAGTTTCCAAGTTAGTACATTTCGAGTACCCAGCTTTGGACCAATATTTCTCATTCATACGGAATTCATTTTTTGGAAAATGAGTACACCACAGGATAGTACTCAACGAGAGGATCGCAATCCAATCATTTTTCGGCACCGCCGGTGGCCGGAGCCTGCCGGAATCCAGCCTGGAAGATCAGCAAAAATTAATTCCAATAGAGTTGTGCCCCAATGGTCCTTACTGGTTAAAGAATCTAAATCTTAAAGTCATGGAGTTAGTGGTAGCTATTTGCCAAACCAATATGATTTTATTCTTTCTCTATCCATTAAAGTGCTCTGATGAGAATTCGGAGATGATTTTGGTTTACGATGCACAATGGACTCTTTATAGATCACATCTATGGTAAGGATCTCCCTACACTCACGTGGAAACAAAGGTTAGAAATATGATTGGCTGAGTATGGGGTTGATAAACCATCGATGGGAGACGTGTTGTGGAATGTCCAGTATGCGTTGCAAGTGGAAGAAGCAAATCCACCAGCTCCTACCCCTCACTCATCATTTAGGCTCAAGTTTTCCTCATGTTATTAATTTTAATACATTTTAGATTTATTAGTTCTCTGAATGTATCTTCTGTTAATTTTTATTACTATTTTAAAACTATTATCTTTATCACATATTTGTTCAAAATTAACACCCTGACATCGAACTTCAAATATTGCAGGTACATAAACCTTCCGACTCTAGAGACAAAGCAATAGAGGGAGGAGCTTCTCTAACCAAAGAAGCAAGTTCTTATGCTTCTCTAGATTCAGCAACAACGGCCCATGTACTCAATGTTCTAGAGAATTCAAGCACTATTGTTGCCAATGAGTTGTTTGCTCAGCTTATAGAGATGCAAGGAATGTGATTGAACCCAAATAATAATAATAATAATAATAATAATAATAATCTTATAAAAATTAATTTTTTGTAAATTAATTTTTGGTGAGTAAGGGGGTTGGGGGAGAGCAGTCAATTTCACATATAGGATTTTTTAGAAAGTCTTTGCAAATATAGGATACCCCCAAACTATTTATAAAAATGGGACAGTTGGAAGTAATTATCTAAGAAAGACCCTACCTTTGGAGATATTTACACAATATTAAAACTAAAAAATTACATATCTCACTACCCTATCTAAAAACTAGATATTTCACAGAAATTAAAGAAATTAAGATTAAATTTTTTTTTAAAATTTAAAATTAGATACACTGATAGAAGATTAACAGAAAGAAAAAATATAACTGATAGGGAAATATCAGAATATTTGTTAATAACAAGTAAAATAACTAAAAAACGACCTAAAGAAATACAAAAAGAGATAGCATACAATGTATTAGTGTTGATTCTTGATTTTGATGACTACAACACAATGCAAAGTTGTGCTACTTCTTATATATTGCAGGATGTATCAATGTCAATACCATGTGTGATACACAAAGGCAAAGTTGATCCAATGAAGCTCTCAAAGAAAATTTGATCAAGCTACAAAGTTCCAAGTTCAAGACAAGATTGATCAAGCAAGCTTCAACAACTAAAGACAATGGCTCAAGCTCAAATTCAAGACTCAAGATCAAGACAAGATTCAGTACTTCAATGTGTTTTATTAAATGTCTTGTAAACAATTGTAATTTTATTTCTTTGAGTCTTAGAATGATGTAATAGCCTTGTCACACACACATACTCAGATATCTTTATAATTTAGTGTTTTTCACAAGTTTAAAGGTCGAAACAAGCTTGATTAAGATTAGCTATTGAGTACCAGTCGACCGTACTAGTACGAAACTGTCTGAACTTTATCAAACTCTGGCCAGTCGACTCATCATGGCAACCCAGTCGACTGTTTAAGTCGTTTCGGCAGCTTATAGAATTTAAAACTTGTTTTTCGAATTCAAAAGTTTAATATCTGTTTTAAATTAGTTTTATTAACCGTTTTACAACGTCCTAGTGATTCCCTTTTATAAATAGAGTCTAGGAATCACCATGGAAAGGTTCCAAACATTTTTTATAAAAGTTTAAGTTTTTGATTTTGAAAAAGAATAATTATTCAAACAAGCATTCATAATCTTTTAAGTCTTGGTTCTCTGAAATCAGTCTAGTATAACATTGAATTCGTTTTAGACTGATTTCGGAACTTGACCTATTAGTCTCCCTATAAAAATCAGAATCACAACAAGGCTATAGGTTGTTGTAACTCTTTTATTGTTTTCTTTCACTCTCGGATTGTGAGAGTGGTTCTCTCGGTTGGAGAGTAGGGTTCTAGGTAATAGAGTCAGGTTTTCACTCTTGGTTAAAGAGTGGGTTTGCTCTCTTTAGTGGTGAGAGAGGTCTACGGGTTGGACAAGGTTGTTGTCTAAACGCCATAGGGTATTCTTGTATTTTTTCAAGAATAGTGGAAAATCTCAAGTGTGTTGCTTGGGGACTGGATGTAGGTCGGGAGGACCGAACCAGGACACATCGTCGTGTACTCTGTGGTTGATTCTCTCTGTAGTTGTATTTTCTTTACTTGCATTTTAATTTCTCTGTGAAACTTGTCTGGCAAGTCGACTGTCCCTCTTCTATAAGTCGACTGATCAGACTGGTATAACATATTCTTCGAAAACTTTTCTGACAAGTCGACTGAGTTCCGCTATAAGTTGACTGATCAGACTTGTATAAAATACTCTTCTATTCTGATGCCCCAGTCGACTGTATTCCCTTTTCAAGTCGACTGGACAGTAAGAAAAAGTTTAATTTCATTATTATGTTTTATACAACACGATTCACCCCCTCTAGTATTTTTTGCCTTGCCTACAGGATCCAATACCTGGTATCAGAGCCTGGTTGAGTGCAATGGCAACTACTTCTAATGCAAGGACACAAAGGCCACCCCTATTTGATGGAACCAATTATAACTATTGGAAGTATAGAATGAAGATCTAACTTCAATTAATCAATTATGAGATATGGAACATGACGGAGATCGAGTACACCACTCCTACCATTCCATATGCATAATGGAACGATGACATGAATAGCGAAACAATGAACAATGCAAAGGCGATGAACGCTCTATTTT
This sequence comes from Hemerocallis citrina, assembly GCA_017893485.1. NCBI lineage: Eukaryota > Viridiplantae > Streptophyta > Magnoliopsida > Asparagales > Asphodelaceae > Hemerocallis > Hemerocallis citrina. Next base: position 329,174,436 of record CM030359.1, on the reverse strand, counting down.
GTGCCCTTACCAAGGAGGAGTTCAATCGTGTGTCCAATGCAACAACGGCGGATCAAATTTGGCACACACTCGATGTAACTCATGAAGGAACTAATAAAGTTAAAGAGTCTAAAATATCTGTTTTTGTTCACATATTTAAAATGTTCCGCATGAAGGAGAACGAGAATGTGTCTGAAATGATCACAAGTTTCACGGATATTACAAACTCTCTTGTGGCGCTTGGAAAGATGTACACTCAAGCCGAAATGGTGAGGAAAGTACTTCGTGCACTAACACCCGAATGGGAGAAGAAGACCACCGCCATAGAAGAGGCCAACGATTTAACACAACTCTCTTTTGAGAATCTTTTGGGAAAACTTATGGCATATAAGGTACAACTTGAAGAACACAAGAAGGATCTAGAACCTCAATAATCAAAGAAAAAGACTCTAGCATTCAAGGCCATGTCGAACTCCGAGGATGAAGAAGAAGATGAGAAAGAGATAGTCATGTTGAGGAGAAAGTTCAAAAAGTTTGTAAGGAAATGTAAATTTAATTCAAAATCTAAGGATACTAATGAACTTCCAACTTGTTTTAAGTGTAACAAGACAGAACATATGAAGAAGGATTGCCCACTAGAGAATGCAAAATCTAAAGGAAAGGCTTTCAACTTCAACAAGAACATGAAGAACAAAAAGGCGTATCAAGCAACTTGGGGCGATAGCGACTCTTCATCGGAAGAAGAAAGTGAAGAGACAAATGAGATTGCTAATGTATGCTTTATGGCTTCACAAAATCAAGTAAGTGATGATTATGATTCAAATGATTTATTAGATGCTTTCAATGAGATTTTTCAAGAGCTTAAAAAAGAAAAAAATTAGAACTAAAAACTTGGAGAAAGTAAATCAAACACTTTCCTAAAAGAATCTTAACTTAGATAAAGAAGTCAAGTCTTTAAATTCTCGAATTTCTAGTTTGGATATAGATCTGGTATCTCTTAAGAAAAATTATGAAGAGATATCCAAGAATGTATCTAAATTTAATAAAGGAAAGGAGAATTTAAATGATGTTCTCCAAAATCAAGTTCAATCTAATAAGAGATTTGGACTTGGTTTTCAAAAGTCTCTTGAAAAACCTCATGTTACTAAGAACACCAGTGTAAATAAGCCTGAATCTATTTCTAGTGTTAAGAATAAATTATATGAATTTTTAAAAAAATCTATAACTGTAGTTTTTAATGAAAAAAGTAATTCTATAGTTCAGACCAGTCGACTGAACCCAAATCTCAGTCGCCTGTCAAGAGGTTCTGAGTCTTATTCAACAAGACAAAAACCTCAGATAAGTCGACCTATTACACCTCCCATTTGACTGGATTTCAGTAACAGTCGACTGAAAGGTTCTATAAAGTCGACTGGACAGAGCAAATATATATAGGTTCTAGTCAATTTGAGTCAGAAAGATAGAATTATTTATATAAAATCATATATTCTTGCTGTATGTAATTCTGTAGATTATATTCCTGCATTTGGTGGAAAATCAAACTCACTTTGGGTTTGGTTTCTCAAAAACTAATCTCTTCTGGACCCAATGAAAAGGGTACCATATTCACATTGAAAATTTTATAGGTACCTAAAAGAGAATGTTGGATACTTGACAGCGGATGCTCAAAGCACATGACTGGTCATGCCAACCTCCTATCTTCCATTCAAGAGATTAATGGAGGAACAGTCACATTCGGTGACAACAACAAAGGGAATGTTATTGGAATAGGCATGGTCGGTAAGCACACTAACCCTTCTATAGAAGATGTTTTTCTTGTTAGTGGTCATAAGCATAATTTATTAAGTATTAGCCAATTGTGTGATATGGGATATAAAAATTTTTTTGAAAAAGATGCATGTTTAATTTATGACTCTACCATGCAAAATATAATTTTTCAAGGAATTAGGAAGAATAATATTTATGAATTGTGTTTAACATCAAATGAATTTTCGAATGATTTTTGCTTAGTAGTTTCTAATAATGATTCTTGGTTTTGGCATAAGCGATTTGGCCATGTGAACATGAGAAATAATGCTAAATTGTCTAAATACAACCTAGTTAAAGGGCTGCCAAGACTATCCTATAAAAAGGATAAGTTATGTGATGCATGTCAACTATGTAAACAAATCGAATCTACTTTTAAGACAAAAGAAGTAATTTCTACTAGTAGGCCTCTCGAATTAGTCCACAAGGATTTATTTGGACCTACTAGAGTTGCTTCTTTAAATAAAAGTAGGTATATATTTGTTTTAGTAGATGATTTTTCACGATTCACTTAAGTTTTCTTTTTAAAACATAAGAATGATGCTTTTGATGAATTTGCAATTTTTTGTAAACGGATTCAAAATCAAAAGTCTCTAACCTTAGTCACTATTAGAAATGATCAAGGTGGAGAATTTAAAAATGAAACATTTTCAGAATATTGCAACAAGAATGGTATAACACATTCATTTGTATTTCCTAGAGTTTCACCACAAAATGGAGTGATCGAAAAAAAGAATAGGACTTTGCAAGAGTGTGCACGTACCATGCTTGTTGAAAGCAATTTACCTAAGAATTTTTGGGTTGAAGTTGTTACTATAGCTTGTCATGTTTTAAATAGAATTTTAATTAGGCCTAAACTTAAGAAAACATGTTATGAACTATTTTTTGATAAAATTCCTAAAGTTTCTTATTTCAAAATATTTGGATGTAAGTGTTTTATTTTAAACACTAAAGATAATTTAGATAAGTTTGATCCTAGATCTAATGTAGGTATCTTTAGTGGATACTCAAATAAGAGTAAGGCATATAGGATCTTTAATAAGTCAACTTTGACTATTGAAGAATCCACGCATGTTTCATTTGATGAATCTCTGACTTCATCTACTGTTATTAAAGATGATGAAACTTATTTATCACCTTTAAATAACGTCATTAAATCTTTAGAGCAGACTACCCTAGCGGATAAGTTGACCGATAAGGAAATCAAGTCGACTGATGTGAATCGGTCGACTGATGGACAAGTCAAGTCGACTGATTCTGTTGTGATGACTCAAACTTTACCAAAATCTTTTGTTGAAGTTAGAGATCATTCTCATGACTTAATAATTGGTGACATCTCACGTGGCATTCAAACCAGATCTCATGTTAACATGATTTCTCATATGGCTTTCTTGTCAGATTTTGAACCTAAAAATTTACAAGAAGCATGTGAGAATGAGTTTTGGATGAATGCCATGCAAGATGAATTAAAACAATTTATAAGAAATGATGTATGAGATTTAGTTCCACGACCTCCTGACCATACTATAATTGGTACCAAATGGGTATTCAAGAATAAATTAGATGAATCAGGACAAGTCATTAGGAACAAAGCTAGATTAGTTGCTTAAGGGTATAATCAAGAAGAAGGCATAGATTTCGATGAAACATATGCTCATGTTGTTAGACTAGAATTAATTAGGATCTTGTTATCTTTTGCTTGTTTTATGAACTTTACACTTTTCCAAATGGATGTTAAAAGTGTTTTTCTTAATGGTTTTATAAAGGAAGATATTTATGTTAAGCAACCACCTGGTTTTGAACATGAACAATTCCCAAACCATATTTTTAAATTGAAAAATGCTTTATATGGTCTTAAACAAGCACCTCGTATTTGGTATGATCGATTGAAGACTTTTCTTTTAGAAACTAGTTTTGAAATAGGTAAAGTAGATACTACTTTATTTATTAGGAGAAAAGAGACAGATATTTCGATCATACAAATATATGTAGATGACATATTTTTTTGTTCTACTAATAGTAATCTATGTCAAGAGTTTGCTAATACCATAAAAAATGAGTTTGAGATGAGTCACATGGGTGAACTCAATTATTTCCTTGGATTACAAGTTAAGCAGTCACCAAATGACATATTTATTAATCACGGAAAATATGCTAAGGAATTACTCAAACGGTTTGGCATGGATAGCACGAGTAGTAAGACTACACCTATGGCTACTACCACTACCCTTGACAAAGATGAATTAGGTAAGAGTGTCGATCAAAAACTCTATCGAGGTATGATTGGCTCACTCTTATATATAACTGCTAGTAGACCAGACATTATGTTTAGTGTATGTTTGTGTGCTAGATATCAGTCAAGTCCTAAAGAGTCTCACTTAAAAGCTGTGAAATGTATTTTAAGATACATCAAAGGCACATATGAGTATGGTCTATTTTATCCACGCACCGATAATTTTCAACTTTAGTCGTATAGTGACGCTGTGCTAGTGGAACACGTCACTTTTTGGGACATTCTCTAGTCGCTTGGTGCAGTAAGAAGCAAAATTCGGTATCTCTATCTACTACAGAAGCTGAATATATTGCTGCAAGTTTGGCTTGTGCCAAAATTTTGTGGATGAAACAAACTCTATTAGATTATGGTATTTCATTTTCAAAACCTGTAATAATGTATGATAAGCCATTAATTTATCTAAAAATCCGGTTCAACATTCACGTACAAAACACATTGATATTAGACATCATTTTCTATGTGATCATGTTTTAAAAAGAGAGATATCTTTAGACTTTATTTCTACTGATAAACAAGTAGCAAATATCTTCACTAAACCACTTAAGGAAGACACATTTATCACCTTAAGAAGAGAACTAGGAATTTGCAGTTTGTATAATATTTCTTGATTTTTTTCATGGTAAGTCGACTTAGCACTAATTTTCAGTCGACTTCCCAAGTATTTTTCGAGATTTATTTTTTGCTCTGGACAGTCGACTGCAAACAGTACTCAGTCGGCTGCCAGAAAAAATACTTGTTATTTTCTTTTGAACAATGTACTTCAAATTTCATATGTATAATTTGCTTTGGTTTTGACTTGTGTTTGTTCTCTTGCAATATGTTCCTCTTTATTTTTTCTTCTTCTATTTTTAGTTGATGCCAAAGGGGGAGAAAAAGCTTGTATATGTTATATGTGTATATGTTGTTTGCATTTGGTGCATGTTTTTGTGGCATATATATATATATATATATATATATATATATATATATATATATATATATATATATATATATTTAACTTATGCATATTGTACATTAGTTAGGGGGAGCATTTGTATTTTTATTATTATTGTAAGCTATTGTGTTATCATCATCCAAATGGAGGAGAATGTTGATTCTTGGTTTTGATGACTACAACACAATACAAAGTTGTGCTACTTCTTATATATTGCAGGATGTATCAATGTCAATACCATGTGTGATACACAAAGGTTTAGTTGATCCAATGAAGCTCTCAAAGAAAATTTGATCAAACTACAAAGTTCTAAGTTCAAGATAAGATTGATCAAGCAAGCTTCAACAACTAAAAACAATGGCTCAAGCCCAAATTCAAAACTCAAGATCAAGACAAGATTCAGTGCTTCAATGTATTTTATTAAATGTCTTGTAAACAATTGTAATTTAATTTCTTTGAGTCTTAGAATGATGTAATAGCCTTGTCACACACACACACTCACACATATCTTTATAATTGAGTGTTTTTCACAAGTTTAAAGGTCGAAACAAGCTTGATTAAGATCAGCTGTTGAGTACCAGTCGACTGCCGTTTGGCACAAGTCGACTGTACTAGTACGAAACTGTCTGAACTTTATCAAACTCTGGCCAGTCGACTCATCATGGCAACCCAGTCAACTGTTTAAGTCGTTTCGGCAGCTTATAGAATTTAAAACTTGTTTTTCGAATTCAAAAGTTTAATATCTGTTTTAAATTAGTTTTATTAACCGTTTTACAACGTCCTAGTGATTCCCTTTTATAAATAGAGTCTAGGAATCACCATGGAAAGGTTCCAAACATTTTTTATAAAAGTTTAAGTTTTTGATTTTGAAAAAGAATAATTATTCAAACAAGCATTCATAATCTTCTAAGTCTTGGTTCTCTGAAATCAGTCTAGTATAACATTGAATTCGTTTTAGACTGATTTCGGAACTTGACCTATTAGTCTCCCTATAAAAATCAGAATCACAACAAGGCTATAGGTTGTTGTAACTCTTTTATTGTTTTCTTTCACTCTCGGATTGTGAGAGTGGTTCTCTCGGTTGGAGAGTAGGGTTCTAGGTAATAGAGTCAGGTTTTCACTCTTGGTTAAAGAGTGGGTTTGCTCTCTTTAGTGGTGAGAGAGGTCTACGGGTTGGACAAGGTTGTTGTCTAAACGCCATAGGGTATTCTTGTATTTTTTCAAGAATAGTGGAAAATCTCAAGTGTGTTGCTTGGGGACTGGATGTAGGTCGGGAGGACCGAACCAGGACACATCGTCGTGTACTCTGTGGTTGATTCTCTCTGTAGTTGTATTTTCTTTACTTGCATTTTAATTTCTCTGTGAAACTTGTCTGGCAAGTCGACTGTCCCTCTTCTATAAGTCGACTGATCAGACTGGTATAACATATTCTTCGAAAACTTTTCTACAAGTCGACTGTGTTCCGCTATAAGTCGACTAATCAGACTTGTATAAAATACTCTTCTATTTTGACGCCCCAGTCGACTGTATTCCCTTTTTAAGTCGACTGGACAGTAAGAAAAAGTTCAATTTCGTTATTATTTTTATACAACACTGTTCACACCCCCCCTAGTGTTTCTTGCCTTGCCTACAGGATCCAACAATTAGATTATATGAACGAAGAAGTAAGTTGGTATTACCAACAACTGCTAACATATAAAATATTAGGCTAAGTATGGTTCATAACGTAGAAATATTAAATTCAAAAATAGAATAAGAAATTTAATTGATAGACATACAAGAGTTGGAAGAAGATTATAATGGTCTAGAGTTTATAGGAACTAAGAAAAGAATTAAAAATCATAAATAAGAACATAAAAGAACTAGGTAGATATATAACCGATGACATAGCAGAAGAACTAGGCATAACAGAAGAATGAATGAAGGAGTTAGAGCATCTACAGCCGTTTACTATATTTGCCATTTTCTCATATTTTGAGAAACGATGGCCTGCAGTCATTTTCTATTTTGGCATATTTTGGCAAAATCGCTACAGTCGCTTCTCATATTTGAGAAACAAACTGGCGATTCTCAAATTATAGGGGACGAAACATGTCGTTCCGTCCCTTCTTTTTGTTTTTTTTAATGTGATCAGACGAAACAAGTTGTTTTGTCTGACATTTTTTTAAAAAAAAAAAATTACCGTTTGAACAAAAAAAAACCCGAAAATTCGTCAAACGGGACATGTTGTCCCGTTTGAAGCCAAAAGGGCTTGGACGGGGCAACATGTCACGTCCTACAATCCAGGGCCATTTATTTAGTTTCCATTTACAAATTAATCCCTTAATTAGCCTAATTAATTACCTATTTATTAATTTAATAATCTAATACTACTACTAATTACTAACTTACTTTAACTAATTGATATGGCTAAAAATGGGGTTAAATCCGAACCGTCCAAATCAGGAGTGAATCTCAAAGACTAGGGGTAAAATGGTAATTTCGCCTGCCAATGGGTCCTGGGTCTTTTCCCCAAAGACTCAATAACCCACGAACGGATCCACCTCAACTGGGTACGGGTCCCAACCCGAAATAAACCCAGTCCAGCAGGATAGAATTAGGGTTTCTGATTAATACTAATCAACGGCCCTGATTCACATCTATCCTTTCACTGGGGATTAGGGATTACATTCCTTATCTGATCACAGGGATTACATTCCTAATTTAACCCCAATGGCGGCTATAAATACCCCCCATCCACCACCATTAAGAGGTAATCAATCTTTTGTCAATATACGCTCTTTCATAATCTCCCTGATTACTGACTTGAGCATCGGAGGGTGCGTCGCCGGGATCAACCCCAGTGTCTCGCACTTTTTGCAGGAGAACGGCGGGAGTCAGCAGTCGAACTTCGGCAGAACAGGTTCAGGTTTGCTATTCAGGTTTTCCAAGAATCCACAAATACTATCTGTTTGCCCCCACACTAGATTTAGCGGTAACAGATTGGCGCCGTCTGTGGGAAATCAAGCGAATAGCAGCCTCCCCTCTTCCCGTTGGTCAGATCTTCTCTAGCCATGCATCCCAGAAAAGTAAGATCCCGAGGGTCCAACCGTGGATCCAACCCCCCTGATCAGCAACAGGAAGTCCCCATCCAACCCGCTCAGCAGCAGGGGCAACTTCCGCCTCAAGCCGAGGACCCTCTCCAACAGGACCAGCCTCCTCTTCAGAATCAACAAACTCCTAAGGGTCCCCCCGTTCCTCAAAATGCCGGTGCAGGGGTCTCGCGTCCCAACCCGCAGAAACAACCTCTCCACCAGGACCACATCTCAATACACAATGCCTCTGCGGATTCTATGGCCTCCCACAATCCCCGAGCTTTCGACCTTCACAATACCATCCTCAATCAGCAGAAGGATGAGGATCTTCGCTGCCGTCTGGATGATAAGCGGGCCCGAGAGGGAGCCTCCCGCCAACAACGTCCAGATGAGCGATCTCCTCACCGCCGAGACTACAGAAGGTCCCCTACCCGAAGAGGGCGGAGAGAGTCCCCCGAGCATCACAGGAGAAGACCCCATTTCCCTGCCTGTCGGCAACATCCGAGGAATGATGAGGCACCCATCACTCGTGCCGAGTTCCAGCAATTCCAAGCAACAATCCTACAAGTTCTCAATCTCCGTCCCAACAACACCAATGCGCCGAGGATTCCCACTCCTCCTCCGGTCCGAAGTCCTCACCGGATGTCCCTAACTCCTCCCCCAGCTCCTAGCAACCCCCAGCACATTCCTAGTCCTCGCCGCTCCAGGAGCTATCATCGTCATAGTCCCCGCTCTCCCTCGTACGAAGACGAGTCTAGAGGCTCGGTTGGTTACCGTCGAAGAGATGACGCTGTCTACCGCCGTCTCCATGAAATGGAGAGGCGCTTGGATCAGTTAGACAGAGAAGAAGAGCTTAGAGGAAGGACCCTTCGCCCTAGTCGACCTCCTTTTTTCCGAACCATAATGGAGGCACCCGTACCCATTGGCTTTAAACCTCCTTAATTCGAGACTTATTCCGGAGAGTCTGACCCCGTCGATCACATCGAAAGCTTTAAGATCCTCATGCTCATCCATCAAGCTTCCGATGCTCTGCTGTGCAAGACCTTCCCCGCTACTCTCAAGGGTCCGGCTCGAGAATGGTACTATCGCCTTGCCTCATCCTCAATATTCTCCTTCGAGCAATTTGAGACCCTCTTCGTCACCCACTTCGTGAGTAGCCGCCGAACTGAGAAGACCAGCATTTTGCTACTCTATCTCAACCAGAAGAAGGGTGAGAAGCTCAGAGACTATGTGAAAAGGTTCACAGCGGAAGCCAGGTCCATAGCATCCCTCGACCAGTCGGTCACCGCAGCAGCATTCCAATCCAATGTTCTCAACTCTAGCCTCCGCTCCTCCCTCACCAAGAAGCCCCCACAGAACTTCTCTGACCTTTTCCTCCGGAGCGAAAAATATATTCAGGCCGAGGAAGCTGAGCACCGCCCCAACTTGGAAGAGCCTTCCTCTGGGTCCAAGAGAAAGGGAATAGAAGAGGAAGGGGCCAAGAAGCTCCAGAAGGATAATGGCGGGCAGTGCCGACCTCCCCCCAGATTTGAAAAGTTTACTCCTCTGAACGCCAACATCTCCATAATTCTCATGGAATTTGATAAGGAGGGGGTGATACCTCCTGCGCCAAAAATGAACACTCCCGGAAAGAAGAGGGACAAAGAGAAGTGGTGCCGCTATCACCGGGACCATGGCCACGACACCAATGATTGTTGGGCCCTGAAGAACGAGATAGAAGACCTCATCCAGAGGGGTCAGCTAACCAAGTTTGTGAGAAAGGACCGAGCCGATCTTCCTCCCCCGCCTCGGGGGGCTAACAAGCATCCTGAACGCTATGTAACGCCTGAATTCAAAGAGGAGCGTGTCCTACACCTCATCCATGGGGGCCCAATGGGGGGCTCCTCCAACTCCTCTCGAAAGTCGTTATCAGGGAAGTTAATTCGGTTCGCGCCACACCTCCTCCTAAAGGCCTCGGAGTGCCCGTCACTTTCTCAGATGAAGACCTTGAGGGTGTCCGAACCCCCCATTGTGACGCGCTTGTCATCAACCTCCATATGGCGAACTTTAAAGTGGAAAGGATCCTGGTGGACAATGGAAGCTCCGTTAACATCCTCTTCCTCGCCGCTTTCAAAGGCCTCAAACTATCCCGAGACAGACTTAAGCCCGCCGGTTACACACTCCATGGGTTCACGGGAGTGCCAGTGACTATTGAAGTGGTGATCACCCTCGACGTAACAGCTGGCAAAACTCCTACTACCCGAACGGAGTCGATGGACTTTATGGTCGTGGATGTCCCAGCAGCTTATAATGTCATTTTGAATCGGCCCGGCTTAGCTGCTCTTGAAGCCGTCCATTCCGCCTATAACCTCAAGATGAAGTTTCCCACTCGGGGAGGAGTAGGGGAAGTAAAAGGCAATCAGGAAACGGCCCGCAGATGCTACATGACCTCTACTCTGGGTCCAGTCATCTCCCTCGAAACTCTTGAAATCCCCCAAGATATTGTCCGACCAACGTCCGAGCCGGTGGATGAGTTGGAGGAAGTGCTCTTCTCTGAGCAGGATCCAAGCCGAAATTTCTTTGTTAGCAAGACCCTCCCATCTGCCCTATGCTCCGACATAGTCCAGTGCATCCGTAGGAACCACGACCTCTTTGCTTGGTCGGCCGCAGACATGCTCGAAATTTCCGAAGAGCTTTTAGTCCACCACCTCAGCGTCGCTCTGGGTTCCAAACCGGTCCAACAGAAGAGGCGCAAGTTCGCTCCCGAGTGCCACCAATCTATAAAAGAGGAGGTGGACAAACTCTTAAAGGCTCGGTTCATATAAGAGGTAAATTATCCCGAATGCTTTCGAATGAAGTAATGGTGAAGAAGTCCAATGGGACTCGGAGGATTTGTATCGACTTTACCGACCTCAACAAGGCATGCCCCAAAGATCCATTCCCTCTTCCAAGCATCGATACTTTGATTGACGCCACTTCGGGCCATGAACTTCTCAGCTTCATGGACGCCTTCTCGGGCTACAATCAGATTCGTATGTTCCCCCTGGATATCCCGAAGACCTCCTTTGTAACTGACCAGGGCCTCTACTGCTACAGGGTAATGCCCTTCAGTTTGAAGAACGCAGGTGCCACCTATCAACGTCTCGTCAACAAGGTATTCCAAAGCCAGATCAGCCGTAATATGGAGGTGTATGTTGATGACATGCTTGTAAAGAGCATCCGTGGAGCTGACCACGTCACTGACCTACAGGAGGCATTCGATGTACTAAGAAAACATGAAATGAGGCTCAAACCGAACAAGTGTGCGTTCGGGGTCTCGTCGGGAAAATTCCTAGGCTTCATGGTTAGCCAAAGAGGAATCGAGGCCAACCCCGAGAAGATCAAAGCCATATTAGACATGGCTCCTCCGAAGAATGTTAAAGAGGTTCAGAAGCTAACAGGTCGCACGGCAGCCATAGGGCGCTTCCTTTCCAAGTCAGGGGAGAAGTGTCTTCCCTTTTCAAGGCTCTCAGGGGGGCTAAAGGCTTCGAGTGGGGTCAGCAGCAACAAGACTCATTCGATCTACTGAATGCTTACCTAGTCAATCCTCCTCTCCTCAGTAAACCTGTTCCCGGGGAAACCCTCTACCTCTACTTAGCCGCCTCCGAGCAGACCCTCAGCACCGTTCTCGTAAGGGAAGAAGATAAGACTCAAAGGCCAATCTATTACGTGAGCAAGGTACTTCGGGATGCCGAGCTCCGCTACCCGAGGATAGAGAAGAAAGCATACGCCTTAGTCATGGCCGCAAGAAAGCTTCGCCCATATTTCCAGTCACATTCGGTGGTCGTTCTCACCGACCAACCGCTGAAGCAAGTTCTCCACAAGCCAGAGACCTCCGATCGCCTCATGAAGTGGTCTATCGAGCTGAGCTAGTATGATATAATGTATCAGTCTCGGACCGCGATCAAGGCTCAGGCCTTAGCTGAATTCATAGTTGAAAGTACCATCCCCGAGTTCAGCCAAGCAATGAAGGGACCGCCTGTCGGTCGGTTTATGTGGATGGATCCTCTTGTAACGAGGGAAGCGGAGCCGGGGTCATTCTGGCCGGCCCAGATGATTTCATCCTCCAATACTCCCTCCACATCAACTTCAAGGCCTCTAACAATGAAGCAGAATATGAAGCACTCATAGTCGGCCTCGGAATGGCTCGCAATGCAGGGGCGCAGCATCTCCAGATCTTTAGCGACTCTCAGCTGGTCGTAAATCAGGTCCTAGGTGAGTATGAGGCACGAGATGACCGAATGGTTAAGTACCTAGCCAAGGTCAGGAATCTCATAACCCTATTTGAAGAAGCTCTCATCCAGCGAATCCCCCGAGAAGAGAATTCCCAAGCCGATGCCCTCTCCAAGCTAGCCTCTTCCTCCCTCCAAGGTCTAGAGCAGACCGTCTTGATCAAGGTGCTCCTGAAGCCAAGTATAGTGGATGAAACTTCCAACTCGATGGAGTCACTACCTGTCCTGCTTCAAGATAATTGGATGAAACCCCTGGTAGAATTCCTAAGGGATGGGCTCCTCCCCGAAGACCCTAAGGAAGCTCGCCGAGTGAGAACCCGAGCAGAGTGATACACACTTATCGAGGGCATCCTATACAAGCGCTCCTTCACACAGGTGGATGGCAGGCCTTATTTGAGATGTCTCTCCTCGGAACAAGCCGATTACGCCCTGCAAGAGCTCCACGAAGGCATCGGTGGGACACATTCAGTGTCCAGATCCCTAGCCCGGAAGGTGTTGAATTATGGATATTTCTGGCCCACTCTCCTACAAGATGCCGAGCTGCACGTTCGGCAATGCAGCTCTTGTCAGAAATACTCCAACGTATGTCGCCTCCCACAAGCTCCACTCACCTCCCTATCAAGTCCTATCCTTTTCGCAATGTGGGGGATGGATTTACTAGGGCCATTCCCACCAGCTCCAGGCCAGCTCAAATTCTTAGTTGTGGCAATCGATTGCTTCTCGAAGTGGATAGAGGCCGAGCCCTTGGCCACAATCATCGAGAACAAAGTACTTCAGTTCTTCTGGAAGAACGTTATCTGCCGATTCGGTGTCCCTCGAGTCCTCATAACAGAAAACGGAACCCAGTTCACCGGGCCTGCCTTCCGAGCTCTATGTGAAGACCTCGCCATCCAACAACGTTTCTCCTCCGTCTCCCACCCACAGTCGAATGGTCAAGTGGAGAATGCTAACCGACAGATCCTCTCCGGTATTAAGAAAAGGTTGAATAAGTGCTCTAAAGGCTTATGGGTCGATTAGCTCCCTAACGTGCTGTGGAACTACCGCACCACGAAACGGACCCCCACAGGAGAGTCCCCATTCAACCTCACATATGGGTCCGAGGCTGTGATCCCATTGGAAGTCGGCATACCTTCTCCTCGCCTGCTTGCCTATGAAGAAGAACAGAATGCCAGAGAACTTCGGGCAAACTTAGACTTGGTCGACGAGCTACGGGAAAGAGCGTTAATCCGCCAACAGAGTTATCGGAGGAGGATCGAATTGGCATACAATAAGAGAGTCCGTCCTACCGACCTCAAAGAAGGGGATTTGGTCCTCAGAAAGTTAGAAATCTCTTTTCCTAGTCAGAAGAGTAAACTAGCTCCAAATTGGGAGGGACCCTACAAGATCACCAAAGTCGTTCGGCCCGGGACATATCGCCTAGAAGACCTCGAAGGCAGAGAGATCCCCAGGACTTGGAATGCCGACCATCTTTTGAAATACCAAGAGAGAGCATTAATGCCTCTCTAAGTATTCTGGGATGTCGAACCGTTCCTCTCCTTTTACTTGTATTTTTTTCTTTATTTCTCTCATGTAGTAACGGCTCGCAACTTAGAAGCAGCCAACTATTAGTTATCAATAAAGAAAGTTTTTTCATATTTTACTTGTAAAATTGCTTGTATCTCTCTGCTTTTACTCTCCCCCTAACAACGAGTTCAGAGTCCAACACTTGGTTCGATTCTGCTCCGCAAGCTCGCTCTTAAGCAGACTAGGAGTGGTTCGCCATTCGGAATTGCTCCCACAACCATTGAACAAACTCTAACGATCAGTTCGGAGTCCAATACTTGGCTCGACTCCTCTTCGCAAGCTCGCTCTTAAGCGCTCTAGAAGGGGTTCGCCATTTAGAATTGCTCCCACAACCGTTGAACAAACTCTAACGACGAGTTCGGAGTCCAACACTTGGCTCAACTCCTCTTCGCAAGCTTGCTCTTAAGCGAGCTAGAAGGGGTTCGCTATTAGGAATTGCTCTCACAACCGTTGAACAAACTCTAACGATGAGTTCGGAGTCCAACACTTGGCTCGACTCCTCTTCGCAAGCTCGCTCTTAAGCGAGCTAGAAGGGGTTCGCCATTTAGAATTGCTCCCACAACCGTTAGACAAACTCTAACGACGAGTTCGGAGTCCAACACTTGGCTCGACTCCGCTTCTCAAGCTCGCTATTAAGCAAGCCAAAAGTGGTTCGCCCATAAGAAGGAAGATTTGCTTCTGATTTTGAGTAGTGGTCAAAAGTTGGAGGATTTATACTTAAACTAATACCAGCCAATGCAACATTCGAACATCAGGAGCAAAACAAACTTTTTTATTAAGAGCCCAAACAGGACTGACACTACAAAAAATTTTTTACAATAACTTGAAGAGCATAATACAACTTGTTTAGCGTTTCTTTGGAAGGGGAACGCTTCGGTTCAGAGACACACGAAGGCAGCGTCGCCTTACCTCTGAGCTCGACTCTAAACCAGCGAAGTAAGAACCCCCTTTGCCACGAATTCTAGCTGTGGCCCCAACCGAGGCGCCACTAGACGAAACAGCTACACCACTCTGAGCGTCAGTTGGGCTCCGCCTAAAGGCGGGAGAACGAGTCGCAAGTTCGTAGAACAAAATTCCTCTTTCGCTCTCTTCGCGAGTACACGACGTACTGCGAACATTGATCCTTACGGGTTGAGGTTTCAGCGATGCAATCTCCTCCTCTAGCTTGACGATCCTATCTCTCAGAATATCGCTCTCCACCGATACTTTGAAACGAGAAAGTTTAGACGAGCCTGCAACGTTAATACTGTCGGCCACAATACGATGAAAATGAGTCACTTCGATACCCCTGTCAATGGTGATCCTCCTCAGTTTGTCAATTCTGGCCGTCAACTCATCGCGCTCGGACATTAACTTCCCCACCCTCGAAGCTAATTCCTCTTCCTCCGCCAAATGTTCTTTCACCGTTACCTCCAAATGACGAACCTCCGCCAGTAGTTCACTATTCTTTTGGTCGACATCGAAGAGCTCCTTACGGAGCAACTCTATCTCGCCATCGAGACGAGTCTCTCGAGGTTGCTTCTGCAATTGCCTCAACTCGCGAAAATACCCTCTCGCAGTTGATTTGATGTTCGATTTCAAGAAGTCGTAAAACGCTTTATCCCGACTGCGAGAAAGAGCCCGCTTCGTTTTTTCCAGCTCAGTACGAAGATGGGAGACCTCAGTAATCGGGCCCAACTCAACCTGAAAAGTTAAGGAATATCAAAAGAAGTCTTCAATACTTAAAGACATGTCTTTTACTGTGAAAGAAGCTGAATTCATGCATCTGATTGCCTTCTTAGCATGTTTTTTTTACCAAAATGGGTTAACTGTCAACTAAGGATGCTGGCTGTATACCAAAATCCTCCAAATCAGTACAAGAATTGGACTGAACAAACCTTGTGCAGGTTTCTTTTGGATCCACAAACATCATGATTTAGTTGGGATGATGAATTAATGGAGAAACATATATGCTTAGATACTAGAAATTTTCATTTTCTTTTACTGTCAAAGAAACTGAATTCATGCATCTGATTGTCATCTTAGCATGATTTTTTTACCAAAATGGTTTCACTGTCAACTAGAGGATGCTGGTTGTATACCAAAATCCTCCAAATCTGTACAAGAATTGGGTTGAACAAACCTTGTGCAGGTTTATTTTGGAGCCACAAACATCATGATTTAGTTAGGATGAAGAATTAATGGAGAAACATATATGCTTAGATACTGGAAATTTTCATTTTCTTTTACTGTTAAAGAATCTGAGTTCATGCATCTGATTGCCTTCTTTGCATGTTTTTTTTACCAAAATGGGTTGTCAACTAGAGGATGCTGGCTGTATACCAAAATCCTCCAAATCTGTACAAGAATTGGGCTAAACAAACCTTGTGCAGGTTTCTTTTGGAGCCACAAACATCATGATTTAGTTGGGATGATGAATTAATGGAGAAACATATATGCTTAGATACTGGAAATTTTTATTTTCTTTTACTGTCAAAGAAACTGAATTCATGCATCTGATTGTCATCTTAGCATGATTTTGATTGTCATTTTCATTTTCTTTTACTGTTAAAGAAGCTGAATTCATGCATCTGAAGATTTAAGATCCAGGATGGCAAATTTTGATTGGGCTGTGATTGGATTGTTTAGTGGCTGTCGTCTATGTTCTTAATTGGGCTGTAATTAGAAAGAGAGGGCTCGAGTGGAGATCTGGAAACCCATATAGAGACATCTCGTTTATAATAATTTATTATTGTTGTTGTTCTTGTTGCTCTTGCTGTTGTTGCTGATGTCTCTTTATGTGCGTTTGCTGAAGAGAAAGCAGGGATGAGAGAGAGATGAGGAAAATGTCACTATGTTAGCCTGGTGTATCCTCATTCTCTACCATTGGATGAGAGAGATGAGGAAAATGCCGCTATGTTAGCCTGGTGTATCCTCATTCTCTACCATTCTCTGTTTCCATTTCTGGCTTCTATATTTGGTTTCCTTCCACGATGACAGTTCCTTAAAACTACACTTGATATGAGCCCCTTCTTATTTTACTTATTTTTCTTATATTTGGTTTACTGTTGAACTAAATTATTGTTTTTTTTTCATAGAGCGGTCACCCAGATCAAGGAAATTCTGATGATCAGCACTGAAGCTACTCGAGGGGTATGGATCTGTGGTCGGCAGCCTCTAGTTGTTGTTGTTATGTTGTTCTTGTTGTTGTTATGTTCTGTATTGTTGTTTTAAGTAGTTGTTGAGATATTTGGGATGTTAATTACTGTATTTGTTAATTATGATGTTAATTAAGCGGTGAATTTGGACGATTAATGGACTATGTGTGAAACTTTATTATCTTAATTAATTCTTGTGTTTGGTTGTGATTTGCGCATTAATATGCCTGAAATTGGTTAATTCAGTTGTGAATTAGTTTACAGGTTTTTTAAATGAAATTTTGAATTGAAATCGAATGAAAATTGGAGCAGGAAAAACCAACGAGCATACAGCGGCGTTTCATAGAACGCCGGTGTATCTAATTGTTTAGTTGAAAATTTCGTTAGAGAGGCGTTTCCACAGAGGCGGGTGTACCCGTAAGTTGCAGCACTCCTAAGATACATCGACATTTTATAAAACGCCGGTGAATATCTATATGGCGGCGTTTTATGACACGCCGGTGTTTGTAAGTAGGGAAAGAAGGGCGCTTAGAAACAAGCATACACCGGCGCTCTATGACCGCCGGTAAATATTACACATTCCCCGGCATTTGTACAATCGCTGGTGAAAAGATATATACCGGTGGTATGTGACCGCCGGTGAATGTATATTGGGGGGAAAGAACGGCACCCAAGAATCGCCATATACCGGCGTTTGTCTGGCCGCCGGTGTATTTTAAAGATATACCGGCGTCCAGTTAAAATGCCGGTGAATGCGCCTATCTTTCCGCGACACTCGATTCGACGGCACTTGCACCGGCGTAAAAAACCGCCGGTGAAGGTCTAAAAAAATGCCGGCGAATAGGTTCTATGTTGTAGTGACACAATCCGAGCAAAAAGAGTTGAAGACTTTGCGAAATTTTGTAATATTCAGCTAAAAAGGAAACCATTTCATTAAAAGTCCAAGAGCTACAAAAAGCAGTGGCCAGTCCGCAGTTAGGCATTACAAAAGAAAAAAAATGGAGAAGAACAAGAAAATGAGAAGAGGCGACAAAGTCAGGGGTCGACCGCATCATCGTTCGGCACAGGTACAATCGCACCCTCGGCACCCCCCTGGCCTTCGGGGTCTTCGCCCTCCGGCCTCGGACCGAGCTCGGCCAGGGGCAGCTCTTCCTCACCCTCTACGGAGTCGTAGAAGTAGTAGGACGAGACGTCAAATTTGGGGTTCCGAGCGACGATATGCTTCAGCGCTCGGCCGTACGCCTCCTCCATGTTGGTCAACATGTGAGCCTCGGCCTTGTCCCGAACCGCCTTCTCTGCGGCCGCCACCTTCGATGTGTGATCGCTCAGGGCCTCCTCTGACGCCTTCAGGGCCTTAGACAGCTCCCCTTCGAGTCGAGCCGTCTCCTTTTCTAGGGTCTCGACCTTGGAGGCCTCGCCGACCGAGCTCTTCAGCGCCTCGGTGAGCTTACCCTTCAGGTCGGCAACTTCGACCTCGAGCGAAGCTGAATGCAACTGTTCGGCCTCCAGGTGCTTCACCGCCTTAGACCGCTCCGACCGTTTCCGATCGTTCAGAATGGTCATCTCCTTTTCCTTGCTTGGGAACTCCTTGAGCAAATAATTGAAGTGGCAGAGGGTCTACAAGCCATACAAGAAGCAGTCAAGCACGAGCACAAAAACTTGGAAAAGTTTTGAAGAAAGTCCTCTACTACTTACCGACATGGTGTTCCGAGCAATCTGCATCGCGGCGTCACCAACTTCGCCCGCCTTGAGCGCCGCTCGGTCTTTAGGGATCAGCAGGTGCTTCACCGCCTGCATGCAGATGTTACCGTCCCCTAAGAACCCGTCGACCTTCATCACCCTCTAGTCGAGGACGAAGATGCGCTTGTGCTCCTCGGTCAGGATCGCCTCCGCCTCGGCAGTGAGGGGCGGGACATCGAGAGCCAGTGCCGCGCTAATGTTGAACGCTCTGCCGGAAGACCCTGGAGCATCTGTTCGCGCCGTTGGGGTCGGCGTATCCGAGGTAGGTGGGGCGGACGGCATGACGAGGCCTTGATCGGGCTCGACCAGAGGAGCCTCGACAACCTGCCGCTCGAGGGTCAGAGAGACCGAGGGGATCTTGGGCGCTCGGCCGCCTTGGGGCCCGGACACGGTCCTCTTTCTCTTCCTCACCTCCTACTCCTTAGCCGCTCGGGCCTTAACCATCAGACCTTTGTAGTCCATGCCGGAAGATTCTGCACAAACCGAGTGAAAAAGTTTAGAAAAATTTTTCAAACCTCAAAGACAAAAAAAGAATAGGAGAAGCGTACTAGGGTCAATCGGACTGAGACCCCCTCGGAATAAGGCCTCCTCGGTGATGTCTTTCCAACTGAGGGTCGGAAGCTCGAGCAGCTTCTCCACGATTTCTGCCTCCTCGTTGCTGAGCATGATCTCTTTCTTCACCCGCTTCGGAAGGCCGTCCCTCGACCACACCGTCGGGATCACCCATGGCTCAGGAGCTCGGACGAGGAAGTACTTCTCTTTCCAATGCTTTGATCGAGTCCGGGTTCTCGATCAGCTTCACACCCTTCCTCGGCGATAGGTAGTACCTCTGCTCATTTTTGTTTGGTTGGCAAGGACGGTAGAGACTCCGACGGATGAACATATTGGGCAGAGCGCCGACCTCCTGGCATTGAAGAACAAATGCCATAACGTGCCGCCAGGTGTTCGGCATTAGCTGAGCCGAACACAAGCCGTACCACTGCAGCACCTCGATCACGAAAGGGTGCAGCGGCAGCCGAAGTCCGGCATTCAGGGAGTCGGCGGAAAAAATGCACGTATCGGCCGAGGATGAGGTGCACGCTCGGAAGCCAGGGCCAGGGAGAAAGAGCCCGTACTCCGCTGGGATTCGGAACCCGCTCCAGATCCGATGCAAATCCGCCTCAGTCAGGACCGAAGAGATCTGATCCACCTCAGAGGTTTCCCTTGGCTCGTTCTCCTCGATCGACTTGGTGGTGCCCTGTGTCACCTTCTCGAACAGATCTCCGGAGTAGCTCCGCACACCGCCAATGCTCGACAGAATGCTCGGATGCCGACCCAACTCCCCTGCAGTCTTCGGGTGCTCTATTATTGTTTCCACACCCTTGCCCTTGCTAGATCGGACCACTACCTCTTGGAGAGGCTCGGCAACCTCCTCATCTATACTCAGCCTGACCATTGTCTCTTCGGTCGGCTCCACGACCTCCTTCCCTTTACCCTTGCTCGGCCTGACCGCTCGGCTGATGCCTAGGTCCGAGGAGGGGGTCTCATCCGTGGAAGAAAACTTAACCATTTTATAAAGATGAGGAGAGGGACTAACCTTGAAGTGACTAGTACGGTCGGAAAAGATCGCCGGAGCCTAAAACGCCTTGCCGCGACAGCTAGCAGCGCCACCCAAGAGCTAAAAACTTTGCTAAGAAGTAAAACCAAGAGTGAGAAAGTGAAAGTGAGAAATGAGGTTAAGTGTTGAGGGGGTGAAAACTTATAGTAAAAGTGACACCTCTTGGGCTTTGTAACGTAAGGGCGCAACTCTTGGGCCTCCCTTAAAGCGTTACAAAAGCCCAAACGGCTAAGTAACGAAGAGCCACAACTGTTGACAAAGGAAGCAACGTTTCGATCCAAGTAAAATCGCTCGGCGCCTCGGAACCAAAATCCGAGCGACAGGCAATCCGACCTCCACAACAAAGAGGATAGCTCGGATTCCGAGCAAGTGCCAATCCGAGCCATGAATTGGAGAAAAATGAATTGCCCCACAAAATTTGCATAAGATTTCGATCGGACGGCTCAGATCTTGCCAGTGCCACTAAACGACAAGATAGTGTTTTCTTGGAAACTGAGCCAGCATCGAGATCTGTGCCATCATCCAACGGCTCCGATCGCCCCACATCCCTCGGAACCAAAACCCGAGCGACAGGCGATCCGACCTCCACAACAAAGAGGATAGCTCGGATTCTGAGCAAGTGCCAATCCGAGCTACGAATTGGAGAAAACGAATTTCCCCTCAAAATTTGCGTAAGATTTCGATCGGACAACTCAGATCTTGCCAGCGCCACTAAATGACAAGATAGTGTTTTCTTGGAAACTGTGCCTGCCTCGAGATTCGTGCCATCATCCGACGGCTCAGATCGTCTTACGACATTCAACCGTCCGAGCCGAGCAACTGGCGATCCGAGCCGATAGTTCGGTCGTCGAGCTATACGCTTGGTCCCGAGCTCACAGTTCGGCCACCGAGCTAACAGTTCAGCCACCGAGCTATACGATCAGCTACCGAGCTACATCACTCAGATTCCGAGCAAGTACCAATCCGAGCTACGAATTGGAGAAAAACGAATTTCCCCTCAAAATTCACGTAAGATTTCGATCGGACTGCTCAGATCTTGCCAGCACCACTAAACGACAAGATAGTGTTTTCTTGGAAACTGTGCCTGCCTCGAGATTCGCACCATCGTCTGACGGCTCAGATCGTCCCGCGGCATTCAACAGTCCGAGCCGAGCAACTGGAGATCCGAGCCGATAGTTCGGCCGTCGAGCTATACGCTCGGTCCCGAGCTCACAGTTCGGCCACCGAGCTATACACTCGGCCACCAAGCTAACAGTTCAGCCACCGAGCTATACGATCGGCTACATCGCTCGGATTTCGAGCAAGTGCCAATCCGACACTTGAAAGAGAAGAAAAACGCTGTCGAGCGTCTCCAACCGTTGGATCACTGCGAAAATCGCGCCTGAGATGGTGGACGGTCCAGATTATGCCACATCCACTAAACGACAAGATAGTGTTTTCTTGGGAACTGTACCCGCCTCGAGATCCGCGCTGAAATCCGACGGCACAAATCACTCCACATCGCTCGGAATTCTGAGCCAAGCGACTAGCGATCCGAGTCACTCGCTAGAGGGAAAAACCGAGCCACTTCGCTCGGATTCCGAGTAAGTGCCAATCCGACCCGCAAAAGCGGAGAAATTACTATCGAGCGACCCTGTCCATCTGATCTTTCAGAAATTTGCGCCCGCACAAGATCAACGGTCCAGATCACGCCACGCCATAATTCGGTATTTTATTTATTAAAATCATTTTATTTATTTAAAAAATGCAAAAAAATGATTAAAAATTCGGGAAAATTAATTAAAAATCCTAGAAAATAATTATAAAGTCGGGGAAATATTTTTGAACCACCGAGTAAATAATTATTGCCTAGGACCATTTATTAAGACCCCCGAACGATGAATCGACACTTCGCAAAATTAAGTAAATATTCCGAAAAAATAGATAAAAATCACCAAATGTCCAGAAGAGCTCAAGAACAACTTAGAGCACGCAACTAACTCAGAAAATCCCCATACTGCCTCCTACAAAGATTCGAAACCTTCCATTTGGATTCCGATACAACTCCGCCAGCCATTAAGACGGTAAAACTACTCCTCAAAGGCTAATCAAGCTCAGTCTTCGGGAGTGGGGGGCTTGTGATATGGCTAAAAATGGGGTTAAATCGGAACCGTCCAAATCAAGAGCGAATCTCAACGCCTAGGGGTAAAATGATAATTTTGCCTGCCAATGGGTCTGAAATGAGTCCTGGGTCTTTTTTCCAAAGATCCAATAAACCACGAACGGATCCACCTCAACTGGGTACGGGTCCCAACCCGAAATAAACCCAGTCCAGCAGGATAGAATTAGGGTTTCTAATTAATACTAATCAACGGCCCTGATTCACATCTATCCTTTCACTGGGAATTAGGAATTACATTTCTTATCTAGTCACAGGGATTGCATTCCTAATCTGACCCCAACAACGGCTATAAATACCCCCCATTCATCACCATTAAGAGGTAATCAATCTTTTGCCAATTTACGCTCTTTCATAATCTCCCTAATTACTGACTTGAGCGTCAGAGGGTGCGTCGCCGGGATCAACCCCGGTGTCTCGTACTTTTTGCAGGAGAATGGCGGGAGTCAGCAGTCGAACTCCGGCGAAACAGGTTCAGGTTTTCCAAGAATCCACAAATACTATCTATTTTCCCCTACACCAGATTTAGCGGTAACACTAATGTAGTATTAAGATTAAAAAAATTAAAAAATTAAAGTAAGACAGGACATGTTATCTCGTCGGCTTAAAAAAAAAAATTTGACAAAATTATAGCAAAGCACCGTTGCACTCAAATTCTCATTTTGCTATTTTCATTTTCCATTTTACCATATTTTTTAGCAAACGGTTTTGGATGCTCTTAGAAGCTATAACAAAGCTTAATATAAACATTTGAGAAATAGAAGATTTAATGGCAAATCCCAATTCAATAGAAGTAGAGGAAGCCTTAAAAAATCTAGATATAACGAATGAAGAAATAAAAATAGATCAAGAGAAAGAAAAGATTATAGCAAAACATACAGAAATTCAAACTGACACGTACGAAATCATAAAGTCGCCACCTAACAAAAGACATTATCACTTAGCATGAAAATGACAAAATACAAAAAAATATTAAGTTAGGAAGAGACAAAGAAAAAGAAACCCCTAAAATATGAACCTGCAGAACACTACGAAAAAGGAATAGCATGAAATGGAGAATTGCTAGATCTAGACTGCGTAAAAGACGTAGATAGGACAATAGAAGAATGGGTAAAGGTTTCACTAATAGTAGGATTTAGGCAAAATCTTTCAGGAAATTCATTTGAGAAATTTATTGAAGCAACCTTTATAGGAGTAGTAGCAAAATGGCGGAATAGACTAAAGGAAGAAGAAATAAATTTTATCAGAAAATCAAGACCAATTGATGATAAAGGAACAGAAGAAAGCTCAGCACAACGAACCTTAGGACTAAAAGAAATAATTAAAAACTACGAAATAGCAATAAGAACAGAATTCAGTGTCTATGATAAAGGAGAAAAATATACTACATACAAAAAGAACCAAGCAAGATGGAGACTAAGCAATTTAGAGATACGCGACATGTGTTATTTTGACAACTATGCATGTGAATTTCAAGAATATTTTCAAGATAGCTATTATACAAAAGAAGAACGAAGCCCAATCTTGGACTCATTCTTTCTAAAACTACCTGATCCATGGAGTATAAACATATATAGTGCATACATAGGTGAGAAAGTAAAACCAAAATTAGATACTTTAGGGTATAGAATACAATTTGTAAAAGATTATAGGGATAAAGTATGCCAAGATGCTAAGCAACAATGAAATACTATAGAACATATAAACAAAGAATTTGTTATGATGATGCAAGACCGAATCATTGGGGATGTAATAATAACTATAATTATACAAAGAAAAGTAAACACAAATTCCAAAAATATAAACCAAAATATAGAAAAACTTTTAAGAGATATAAAAAACTCTATAAAAGGTACTTTAGAAGAATAAATAAAAATAGACAATATCCGAAAAATCCAAAGAAATGTAATTGTTATATATATGGAGAAGTATGACATATATCACCAAATTGCCCCAAGAGAATGAAAAAAGAAAATGTAATACTTAGAAGAAATTAAAGAAATGAATAACATAAACTATGAACCCATAGAATATGAGAAGACTGGTTAGAAATTAGTGAAGATGAAGAAATAAAGATACTGGAAGAAGATAGTGGAAGTAGTGAAGGTGAAACAGAAAAATATGAAATACATATGATGACAGAAATAACAGAAATAGGAGAACAATTAGAAAGAGAAGAAAACAATGAAAAAAGGAAAGAATGTGCTTTGACATACAAAAATACGATAAAATAAGAGTAACCAAATTAGATATAAACCCAAAAGAGATATTTAAACTACCAATATTTGAAAGGAAGAAGAATATCATCATAATAGTCAAGAATAATGAACAACCTATAGACATTGAATATGCACAAGGAAAAATCATAATCTCATTAATAACTGAAAAAATAATAAGACAAGAGATGGAAAAAATAAGTGAGAAAATCAGCTAAACATTAAGACACATACATTTAGGAGCTGTGCAAATAATAATAAAAGTTTATTTTAAGGAAGGAATAAATACACCCCTGAAAATATACCTAATGGATGATAGAATAATATCAAATACACAAGATGCCTTAATAGGAATAATACAAGAAAACTTAATGTATCAAAAGATAAAATTTACAATAAAACATAATTTTCCTATAAATATGGCCGAAGAGAATAAGGACAAAAGTTTAGTCATGTACCACAGATTATCAGGAATAGAAATGATAGAGAAAAGAACAGTTGTGAGTATACAAATAAAAAATATATATGCTTTCACTAGTAAGCATGAAGTAAAAATTAGAAATACAGATAATTTTAAAATAGAACCACTATTCAATTGTACATTAAATAATACTGCTACTAAGGATAAATGGTAGAAATAAAATGTTATTACATTTACAAGTAGATTCAGAACACCATGTTAATGAAATGTTATTAGGAACTGACTTCCTTACATCAGTACAACCTTACTCAATTCAAGAAGAAAAAATCACAATAATAGTAAACAATGAAAGTTTAGTAATAAATTGAATATTGAGTAAATGAATCCATTAAGAGCAACAAAAAATACGTTATACATACTAAAAGAATTTGTTTACAAAGGATACAAATCAAGAAACTATCATAGTCTAATAGTCATCGGAGCAAGCACTAGCTTATGTCGTGAAAATATACTACCAAGATGGAGACAAGATGGATATAATAAAAAGGCTATAACCGGATTAAATGGACAAACGACCATACTTGATTGGTATCAACGAAATGTTAATATACAAATAGGAAATTACGTACTAAAAATATCGATAATATACCAATTTGATGATATGAATAATGATGTACTATTAGGAAATGACTTTTTTCAACAAACTATCAAATAACCATATCACATCTGTTATATTTATAACACCTTATCAACACCAAGCAATAGCAATTAGAATAACCTAACCTTATTATAGGACCGACTTACCGCATATCATAGTTTCTTCAACCCAGCGTGGTGAATATCAATATTTACCCCAAAAAACAAAAAATACAACAAGTCCAAGAAATAAATACAAAAGAAATTTTACAAAAACAATTAGAAAATCGGTGCAGAGAGGACCCTTTAGTAAAACGAGACTTAAGTAAACCCACAGCACATATAGAGTTAATAGATAAGAACAAAATAATAATAATTAAATATATAAGACACACTCCAACAAATTTACAAGAGTTCAAAATACATATAAAATAACTGATGGAAAATAATTACATAAGAAAATTACAAAATCCACATTCATCACCAGCATTTATAGTAAGAAAACATTCAGAAGAAAAAAGAGGTAAATCTTGAATGGTAGTAAATTATAAGGAATTAAATAAAAATACTAAGAGATTTGGATATCCACTACCAGATATGCAAATCCTACTTAACACAGTAAGGACAAGAAAAATATATTTAAAATTCAATTGTAAATCAGGATTTTACCACATAAAACTATTAGAAGACTCAAAACAGTTAACAACATTTAGCACACCTCAAGCATTCTATGAATGGGATGTATTACCATTCAGATATAAGAACAATCCAGAAATATTTTAAGAATATATGGATAAGATATTTGAAAAATACAACAATTTTATATTAGTATATGTAAATGATATTCTAATAGGATCTAAAAACGAAGAACAACATAAAGAGCATTTACTAAAATTCATAGAAAAAGTAAAAAATTGCAGGTATTATACTATCAAAAAAGAAAATGGAACTGTTTAAAACTGAGATAGAATTCTTAGGAACAAAATAATCACATGAAAGAATAGAACTACAACTACATATAGCAGAAAAAATAAATACATTTCCTAATGTCCTAAAAGAAAAAAAAGAAGTACAATCCATAATCAGACTACTAAATCAAACAAGAGGATACATACTGAATTCATTAGCAAAAAAAAATTGGTTACAAAAAAAATTTAAAAAGTTTAAGAAATGAGAATGGACCCCAAATATACTAGTGGATCATTAACACAGACCCAACAAAATTACTACATAAATGAAAAAGAACTACTAGCAATCTTAAAAGCTATAAAAATGTTTGAATTATTCATAATACATACGAAATTCACAGTAAGGACAGATAATACATAAGCAAGAGTTGGATTAACAAAATAATAGACCCAACCATAGCAAATAAAAGATTGATAAGATGGCAAATAGAGTTAATTTTATTTTTACAGGAAGAAAAATAGAGTCCAGCATATAGAACAGGATATAGTCAACCGAAAGGAGACTATGGAACAATTAAAAGGAGCATTTAACCAACTACAGTTGCAAATATGTGGTCTTCAAAGTATATTTTACCAACATATAAATACAGAACATATTGAAAAAATGAGCAAAGGGAGTGAACCTATTAACCCACATAAAACAAGTGAAATCACAAAAATTGACACACAAGAGGGAAACTCTACATCCATACAACATACTACCTACAGAGAAAGTTTACTCTCAGATCCTACAAAATATTCCAAGAATGATTTATTTTTACAATATTTTGAGAAATTATGCTGGACCACTCAGGTCAATCAATTTATCAAAACTTTTTCACAACAACATATGCACAAAGCGATCATACTACTAGGAGAAAATCCAAAGACAGTAAGAGTATTATTCGAAAGAGAGCTTATCCACTACATATATCGATTCCGAGAATGTGAAGAACTTAGCCAGCTACCAAGAGAAGTATATAAATCAGCTAAGAGTTATTTTGGTCTTACAAAGGCCTCCAAAATATAAAGATAGGGATTCCAGAATTTCTTGAAGATGATGAAGAACTACCCGCTGAGCATATTATAAAGATAGGGATGACTACACAAATCCTGTTTGGAGCAACCAATATTATACCATATAAAAATGAAGAATTTGAAAAAACCGATCACAGAAAGAAGAGCAGTGAGATTTAGAACAATGTATTGTGAACTAAAGGACATACAAAATAGAGACTGTAATATATGGATCTATGATAGCCTTAACCCATAAAAATTAATGATTTACAACATAGCAAAGGTTAAATAATCACAGTCAAAGAAAGAAGTTTTTGACAGCTGGTACCAAATTCTACATAAAGGAGCCATGACAATGATAGAAGATACACCTGTCCATTACTGTAGATTGATGAGGATGGAACCACAACATAAATGCAAAAAATACGGATAAGAACAACAGAAGGCTGACGAAGAGTTATTTCTGATGTGAAGCACGTGAAGATGTTGGCTAGAAAAGAATCTTTAACATAAGCAGTGACGTAATAGGCTCAATTATTCATCTATGATGTAAGCAGTGATGTAATAAGAAAAATAATTGTAACAATGTAAAGCCATTCCTTCTTCTATAAAAGGGAAGGCTGGGTAAGGGAGAAGACACAATATTTAGGAGAGAAAAAATTCCATATAAGCTTGTAAGGAGAGTTTGTTTTGTAAAGAAGTTTGGAGAGAGTTTTAAGAGAAATATCCAAGAGAGAAATTCCATATAATTCTCCTTGTTCTTTCTTCCATACAATTTTTCTTGTTAATTCTTTTCCAAAGAATGACTAACTAATCTCTTCCTCTCAGGGAGAGCTTGGTAAGGCTTTGAGTGAAAAATCTTGTAAAAAGACTAGTTTGCAACCTTTTAAGTTGTACATCTAGTAGCAGGAAACGAGCTAGGTTGTGGTTTCCTGTACTGAAGTGCTACTCATGTTCCAGATGTATCTTTTGGATGAAGCTCGCTTGACGAGCATATTAGTTCTGGGATGGGAGGAACGTAAAAGGAGCACTGAAATCGGGGTGCATACCAGAGGTATTTTATCTACTAGTAGTAACTGGTACAGAGCAGCTCAAAGAAGATTAACCATGTCGGAAGCATGATGGACCATTTTATTTTGATTTTTATGGTATCCTTAAGAAATTTCTCCCTACACATGATTTCATTTTAAAGTTTTTTGATACTCGTTTGTTCCTTCTTGAAGACAATTACAACTCTATTAATATAGTCACGCAGTACATCAAAATAATCAGAAATAGAATCAGAAACTATGAGAGATCTTGAAGGTACATCTTGTATTTACAAGTAATTTCACGCTTCGCAACCCCAGTTATTGGTATCAGAGCATACTAAATACATATTAAGAAGAATAAGACAGCTAAGAAGAGAATAATAAATAAGAAAGCTAGTAAGAGACTTGAATTTAATTTGTAAAAATAACGAAGGTACCGGAGATAAGAAATGGAATCTAACAAAGGAGAATGTGACAAATGAAAAGGAAATCTAATAATGGAACCTAATAATGGTGAAAGTGACTTGAAGATGGAATCTAATAATGATGAAATTGACTTGAAGGCATATGGGCATACTAGCCTATCAAGACAGCATACTTGTTGTGCTACTTTCTTCATGTTGTACTGTATTACTTTCTTATGTCGTGTTAGTCTTGTGAGTTTGCTTTATGTACATTTATTTGTTTTTGCGTCAGAGTCGGTCCTGTAACCATCCCTGTAACGCTTCACCCTAATTGATATCAGAGTCTTGTTTCTAAGTAAGTAACTCTCACATGGTTTTCTCAAAATATTTAGTACAATTTAAGTAGTTAAAAATTGATTAGATAAGAGAAATACAAAATATTGCAATTTTTTTTTAATTTGCAGAAAGATCACACATCCTATAGAAAACTCTATAAGATAGGAAGCATAGAATATTAATTAAAACTATCCCTTAGTTGCAAATATTTTGGTCATTGTCCATTTTTTACATATATTTTCAAATTTTGTCCTAACAAAATAATTAACTCGGGTGAGAGGAAGAGCCAAAGATATGTTATTTATATAGTGTTTTTAAAGAATCATACATGTTGAGTTCAATGAAGTGGGAGGTTTATTATCTTGAGTCTGTAATAATTTTATAATTATAGGCCAGTTTGATGTGTGTCTGTTGGTTCTGATTTGTAATATATATATATATATATATATATATATATATATATATATATATATATATATATATATATATGGAAAATGCTCCATTGAAAACGCAAATGTCTGTGAAAACGTGAAAAACCACCTAGGCCGTTGTTTCCCCGTTGTTGAAAACAACGGCCTAGGTTATAATGCATTATAACCTAGGCCGTTGTTTTCAATAACGGCCTAGGTTGTTTCCACGGGTTTTCACAATATTTACATTTTCAACTGAGCATTTCCCAAACAACCTTGGCCGTTGTTGGAAACAACGGCCTAGGTTATAATGCATTATAACCTAGGCCGTTGTTTTCAATAACAGCCTAGGTTGTTTTCATGAATTTTCACAATATTTACGTTTTCAACTGAGCATTTCCCATATATATATATATATATATATATATATATATATATATATATATATATATAGGGTAAAAGGGATATGAGCAACTTGCTCATTTAGTAAATGAGCAATTGATTATGTGGCATGCATGTGATACATTGGACAACTAACCCTTTTAAGGATTTTTCAATCACATGTATGCCACATCATCAATTGCTTATTTACTAAATGAGCAAGTTGCTCATAACCCTTTTTCCCATATATATAATGCATTATAACCTATGCCGTTGTTTTCAATAACGGCTATATATATATATATATATGAATGGCTACATTTTATCGTAGTTTGGTATCATGAGGTTCTTATTTATTCAATGGTTGTTATGGAGAAATTCAAAGAAGGGGTTATTATCAATTTTTAACTATTAGTTATTTGAGTTTAGAGATTGTGTTTTTTGTAACAATTTTACTACATTATTGTTTAATGTTGACATACTGAATTATAATTATACAGAAAAAAAACTGTATGTATGGGTAGGTTTTGTTAAATTTTTTATCAAATGCTATTGATATTTTAATATATTTTTTAATAAAGTCTGTATAATTTATAGAGGGTATAATAGTTATTCCTATTGAATGCTAGCACTTTAATAGTAATAGATTTAGGTATGTAGCTATATTGGTCATAATCTTCTCATGCCCCATCCATGTCTCAACAAGAAATGAGGATGAGATCGGTCCCTACGACGCAGTATTCCCTACCCTTCACATGGCCTCCTATTAATGCCATTTAATGCATAACTTAAACCCTTAGATTTTTTTTTATATATAAATTCTTTTCTTTTGAATGAGGACTTATAAAAGTGAGACTGTGAGCGGTTTTTGCGGAGAATCTGGTCACATCAATTTATTAATTAGTGAGGACTTATAAAAGTGAGCTTAGTTTCTATACAAAGATTTGAGTACTCCTTTCCTACAATCACCTATCCTTAATAAAGCCCAAAAATTCTCTCTAGGATTTTCGTTTCGGATTTTTTTATTAAGATTTTAAAATGGCTAGCATGAAAAGGTTCGCAAAGAGTGTTGACCAAGTGGGTCCAAGTGCCAATGTTATTAAGAAGAGGAAACTTGTATTGATACTTTGACATGAGAAATTGAAGGAGGTGATATTAATATGTATATATTACTGTTTGCATTATTACAGACTCAAGATAATAAATTATTTCAGACTCGAGATAATAAACCTCCGAATGAGTCAAATGATTTTTTTTTTTTATATGCCACTTTTCGAAACTATTTATAGAAAGCTGACAATTTTTTTTAAAGAAAATGTGAAGTATGACCAGTCTGTTTCATTAATAAGAAATTAATGATACAAACCCAGCGAACTGGGCCAGACTACAACCTACAGACAGAAAATAAAATATACATGAAGCAACATGACCTGTACAAACAACAAATCCCTCTAACAATCCTTGAGGGTGGGTCGACAAACAAGCTCGGTCCAGCAAAATTGTATGTACATCAGTTTACCTTCGTACACTGCTTCCACGGCACATGTACACCCACCCGAAACTAGTCTGACAGAATTTTAACACACGCCGATCCATGCCTTCTCCTCGCTGGGGGGACCCCGTCTTTGGGCCCAAGCCCCGCAGTCCCATCTGTTGGCACATGCATAGCAACCGCACACAGCTCCCACAATCGCTACCAAAGAGATGGCACATGCACAGCAACCGCTACCTTCACATCTCTCACGATTGTGCTATCTCAGGCAATTTCTCACCAAACAACTATCTCGCTACCCTACCAAAAACCACGTTCCAGGAGAGAGCCGTGGAGAGAATACCTTTACCTCTCTCACGCTCTTGCTCTCTCAGGTGATTTCTCACCAAACAGACTCATCTCGACTCTTATTCCCAACAAGGGAAGAGGCGACGTTGTTACGAGATAGTGGCCTAAGCTAGAGGCAGCTCAATAGCCTGATAGTAGGCGTTGTCAAGACTGTTGTATAAATTGTCTCTAATCTTCTTAATCTGTCGGAACAAAAGAAATAAAAAACGGATTTACCGGCCTATGGGGAAGTCGCGCGGAACGCACTGCCCAAGGAAAGGAAGGAATCTTGGGTTTTGAAACAAAACAGCCAACAAAGACTGCATCGGCAGCATCGTTGGACACCCAAACAAGTGAGCGTGCATCATGGAGGGACCCCATCTTCGGGCCCAAGCCCCACAATCGTTCAATACAACGTGCTACACAGTCCCCACCTCCCACAGCAAACAACCATCGGCCTATAGAAAGATGACAATTACCAAAGTATTTTTGCTCGTAGACTCAACAACTAAATTCGCCGTTCCCCACAGCGAGTTTAGTTGTTTTATGCTCACCGTTGGAACACGGCGAGTGTAGTTTTTTTTTTATAAAAAACTCGTCGTTCCCAATGGCGAGTTTAGTTCAAAATTTTCAATGAAGATTCGTCGTACCCAATGGCAAATACATTTACACTAGACTCGCTATTGGGAACGACGAGTTTAGTTCAATTATTTTTTGAAGACTCGCCATTCCCAACGGCGTGGACATTTACGCTAGATTGGTTGTTGGGAACGACAAGTTTAGTTCAAACAAAAATTCTATAGAGTTTTTTTTTCGAAAATTCACTAAGTCCAACAGAGTGTTCAACTCTCTGTGAAATTTCCTACATCCTTGACGTTCTCAACAGCGAGTCTAGTATAAATGTGCCGTTGGGAACAACGAGTTTTTTAAAAAAAAATTTGAACTAAACTCGTTATTCCCAATAACAAGTCTAGTGCAAATGTCCTCGCCATTGGGAACGACGAGTCTTCAATGAAAATCTTGAATTGAACTTGCCATTGGGAATAGTGAGATTCTTAAAAAAAATAGAATTAAACTCACCGTGTCCTAACGACGAGCATGAAACAACTAAACTCGCCGTTGGGAACGACAAGTTTAGTTGTTGAGTCCACGAACGCAAATACTGTGGCAATTATCATCTTTCTGCAAATAGTTTTGAAAAGTGGCATGTTAAAAAAAAACCGCGTAGGATTCTCTTACAATCTAAAATAATTCAAGTTTATTAATAAGTAATATATTGTTGAAGTACTTATGCACAAAAGGGATTGATACGAGTATGAATATATGAAGAGAGGGTGAGAGGAAGCTGCTGATAATGGTCTGGGGTTCAATGTGATGCGGTCGACTGCACTATCAAGAGTCGACTGTGTGGTCTGCTGACTGCAAGTTGCATCTGCTATATTTGTTTGTATGTGTGATACTCACTTTCCTTTGTAGCTATTATAAATAGTAGTCTTGTAATAGAATAAGGGTTATTATGAATGAAATTGATTCTTGAATTCTCTCTTGGTCTGATTTCTCTCTCCTTCCCCTGTTCTTACCCACTTTTTCTCCAATTCTCCAATTCTTGATCCCAAATCTTAAATCTCTTATCCACCGTCTCAATTTCTTCCCCAAATCCTATTATACTCGTATCAATGGGTGCTTTGACCGATTTGAATTCGGCAATTTGATCTTCATCTCACCGATTTGAGTTTCGGCAATGGGGATTGAAAACCGATCGTGGGATGAGCTGAAGGCGGAGATGATGCGTCAGTGTACATTGATAGAAATGAAGCTCGATCAATTTCTTCAACGACGATCAGCAACTGATCAAGTCGTGAATCAACTTGCTGCATCAGAGATTCCTTCATCAGAAAATCTGATTATTAGCACTGTAAGAAATTCTTTTCTCTCTAAATCAAGAGGTCCATGTTCGAAACCCTAGGTTGGATTTCCCACAATTTGAGGGCATATCCAATAGGATGGTAATACGAAGCATATCACTATTTCGATTACCACAAATCGACTGAAGAACAGAAATTGATGCTGGCGACTGTTCATTTGAATGGTAAGGTTCGGGTTTGGTTTCAAATTTGACAACCATTCCAATCATGGAATTCATTTGTGGAGTCCTTCATACGATGGTTTGGATCTTTGAAAGCAAGTTGTGACATCTTTTTCTTCAAATTCAGATAGCCACAAACCGTGTGTGAAAATTCCCAAGTAGTTTTCAGCCAATCAAAATTTGAAAATGAAAAACTGGAAATTGATGAATTAAGCCATTCCGATCTTGCATTTGAAGAGGCCAAACCACATAGCAACAAGTCAGCACTGGTCACTGGACAGTGCCGAATCAATGTTTCAACAAGAAGATTATAACACAAAGCCTAAAGATTGTGTTGAGGTAATGCCAAATCCTTCTGATTTTAATTCAAGTATGTGTATGCTTGATCAGGGTTTGGTAGGTGTCACTGTTAAAATACAAGTGCAATTTTCCAACCCTTCTACAACTTCGAAGTTTTAGCATAGTGGAAAGGACTTTCATATGGTATCAGTGCAACCCAGGTTCGAATCTCACTGGCTACGCAATTTAAATGCGGATTAAAAAAAAATACCGCTGCGTATTGTCCAGGTTTCGGCCCATAATTTGTTGGGTATTTATCTTGTTTCTTTGGTCCATAAAAAAAATAGGCGCTCGACCTGAGGGGGCGTGTTGCTCGACCTGAGGGGGCGTGTTAGAATACAAGTGCAATTTCCCAACCCTTATACAATTCGAAGTTTTAGCATAGTGGAAATGACTTTCATACTTCACCTAATTCTTGGCTCAGTATGGAATTTTTAAGTGAAGTACAAGTTTTTGATAAGCATGCATTTACGGATGGCATTGATGATCAGCAAAAAGGAAATTTGGTATTAATAACAAAGACACAAGATGAAGGTTCTTTTGTTAAGGGTACTAAGTTTGCTTGTGTTGAGTCAATGCAGGAGAAGAATGAGAAATATTTCTATGTTTCTTTTGATGATGGTGAGGAAAAGCTAGGTGGTGATTTCAACTTTAATAATGCATTGATCATGCATGTTTATGAGGGTCTAATGAGTGACAGGAAGCACCTCCCTCTAATGCAGAAGGCTGCAAAGTCAAAGGTGGAGAGGAGGCTCAGTTTTGATCATGGTGGAGTTGGTATTGCATTAGTTGCTGCAGCTAAAGGACACAAGCTAATTGTAACTATGCCTCTCAAATTACTTGATCTAAGCTTCAACAATCTGAGTGGGGGTATTCCATCCAGTTTTAGTCAATTCCAAATGGCAATCACCCGCACGTTTCTTACTAACAACATGCTACAAGGACCAATTCCCAGTTGGAACCCTAACAATAACCTGGATTTATCTTATAACAATTTCAAAGGCCAGGCAACAAAGGGTTGTCAACTAGGATCAGTATATTCTGAAAATGGAAACTTGGCTTATACCATTCTTGCAATAACTCTTATAGTTTTCGTAGTTATTCCTGCATGGGGTGGGGTTCTTGGCTTATAGTAGAATTCCATGCATGAATGGAAACTTGGCTTATATTTGGTATTGGTGGTTATTGCAAGAATGGTTTGCCATGATCCTAAGCTTTCTATCAACTAGAATATGTATTTGAGCCGAATTTGGGATGCGTTTTTATCAAACCTATAGTCATTGAGATACCTGTTCGTGTAAAATCCACACATAGGTTATAGCAGAAAGAATACAGAAATTCATTGAATATATTAAACTGAAATCAGTAAATCTTAAATAGAAAGAAGAAACATATCCATGACATGATTTACAAACACAATAAGATTCCGGGATGCGTAGCTACTGGATAAACTTATATGTGTACCTCTACTAATGTTTTCGACTTCTGACTTTTGCCTCCGTCTTTTTTGACATACACATTTACCTTCCATCAATCATCTTATTGATATGGCAAGAAAATGCATCCGCCTACTTGTTGACTCAACATCTATACTTACTGTCAATTACCTTATTATAGTTTATGTTCTAAACTAATTTAACCTTTCAATCATCTCTTTATTTTTTCCACGTGAGACTATTATTCGAGCCACAACACCAACTATCTCTATCTTGACTCGAATCCGAGCCTACACCATGGAGAATGTTGACAGTTATTCATCTAGTTATTCATTTGAGACTATATTTTGTGTACCCCCGCTAATATATTAACTCCACTTTTGCCTCCACCATCTTGACGCTGTTATGAAAAGTTTGCAATAAAATAAGTCTACATTGCGAGGAAAA
Source organism: Hemerocallis citrina (assembly GCA_017893485.1). Lineage (NCBI taxonomy): Eukaryota > Viridiplantae > Streptophyta > Magnoliopsida > Asparagales > Asphodelaceae > Hemerocallis > Hemerocallis citrina. The sequence continues at coordinate 329,137,979 of CM030359.1, read as the reverse complement.
TACAGAGAATAGTCAAAAGAGGCGAAAACCATAGAAAATGTAAAGAAAATAAACGAAACCAAACCGATTTGAGCCGAGGGTTGTGTTTCACACAAAACTCTTAAAACAGATTCGTCTCGTCCGGGTGCTGGAGATTTCAGAGGCGCCTGTCGCCCAGGATACAATGGATGAGGAGTGTCGACTGTAGCACAACGCCACACTCCCGAACTGAAATAATGTAGAACTCTATCACCGACTCAACAGAGACATTATAACAACCAAACTGGAAAGAAAAAACAAAACAGATAAAAGAATATTGCTGGTGTGAAGAAAGAGAAGAGAGGGGTCTCAATTTATGGGGGACGGGGGAGACAGATGAATGAATGCACATGAAGTAACGACAGACAAAACTATTTCTCGATTTTAAAACGTGCGAATTGATGCAGCAGACAAAACTGTGTCGTCGGTTTTTTGCATTGATTCGTCCGTTACACAGACAAAATTATTTTTGCAATTATTTCGGCCGTTATAGATCGGAAAAATTAAAACTGACGCAAAAAGAATTCCTTCATGGGGTGGGGTTCAAGTTGGTTCGGCATTCGTGTCCGCAGGACGTGCGGGCGCACACAAGCCGCAAGTAATCCGGTCCAAGATTTGCACTTCTAGCTTGCTTTCTTATAAAGCCAAGAAAGAGTTTAATATATATAACCTTTTAGTTCTTTTGATTTTTCTGATATGGCACTAAAGTTTCTCACCCAATTTTCTCCCATCAAGTAGCTCACTTAGGGAGATAATTCTCATTCACCACATAACTGTTTTTAGCAAGCAAAAATACGATTTTGATGTACTCATGAAGGAGAACAATAATCCATAAAGATCTCACACTAATATAAAGAGGATCTTACTCAAAAATTGTCTCAAAACTGGTTCATAAAATGGTGTTAAAACACCCATTTCTCAATCCCCACATGAATGAAATTGATGAGCTTAGACACGACAAACTGACACGACAGACTTGGTGACAGAATATAATGGTTGAAACCTGCATATGATAAGTAGGTATTACCTTTTGAATATTCCCTTATAAAAATATGTTTACTAACTAAACATTAAACACGATGTCTTTGAACTGTTCTTTCATTTGTATAAACGATGACATATCTCATACAAGAATCTTCCTAACACATTTCAGTTCTCACTGTTATGTTCGTTTTTGCCATGAACATACGTCTGGTTCTGTAAGAGTTTAACCGGAATGTTGCCCTACTCTATTTCCTTGGAAGCAGCCATTCTTCCATCTCACATAGGTGATTTATTAGTTAAGAGTAACCCGCATTACTCTGCTCGGATTTTCGACGCATAAGAATCATTAAAAGTCTAGCTTAACCTGTTACCTGACGGGAATCACTGTTTCATCATAGGAATGGACATGGAAAAATCTCCACAGTGATCCAACATGGTCTTTAAAATTTAATTGTCCCTTTGAACCTAGATATTGGGATCTCTAGTCAACTAGGTTGGGTATCCGTCGTATCAACTTATTCTTTCATGGGCTTTAGTCTCATTCACCTAGATGACTTATCAACTAACTCTTTATTTAATCCTTTCGTTAGCGGATTTACAATGTTATCTTTTGACTTTACATAGTCTACAAAAGATAATATCAGTAGAGAGTAGTTGTCTAATGGTATTATGTCTTCGACGAATATGTCCAAATTTACCACTATACATATTGCTCTCTGCTCTACAAATTGCATATTGACTATCCGAATGTATGCAGATTGGAGGTACATGCTTTCTCCACCTTGGAATATTCACAAGGAAGTGGCGTAATCATTCAGCCTCTTTCCCACATTTGTCCAGTACGATAAATTTAGATTCCATCATCGATTTAGCGATCACTGTTTATTTTGAGGATTTCCACTAAACTACTGCACCACCTAGTGTGAACTAGTGGATTTTGAATTATCACTAGATATCAAGTTCGCACCATTGTATCCTTCAAGTACAGCTGGATATCTTGTATAATGCAGCCCATAGTTACGAGTAAAACGTAAGTACTCCAGTACTCTTGTAACCGCTTGTCACTGCTCAGTTCGAGGATTACTCATATATCTACTTAGTTCACTAACTGCATAGACTATGTCTGGTCTTGTTCAACTCATCAAGTATATTAAACTACCTATAATTCTAGAGTTTCTACTTGAAAAATACTCTCCTTTATTCTTGGATAAAGGTAAAGTTGACCTATCGGAGTCTGGCAATTCCAGAATTATCTTTTTCAAAATTTTTAAGAATATTGTCTATATAATGTGACTATCTTAAAACAAGCTCGCTTGATGTTCATGTGATCTTAATACCCAAAATAACATCAACAAGTCCCATGTCTTTCATGTAAAATCTCAAGTTCAACATATTTTTAGTAGATTTAATCATTTTATCATCGCTTCCAACAATAAACATGTTATCTATATACAAATATATTATGACATTTCAGGTTTCAGTGTCTTTGACATATACATATTTATCACATTCATTGATCTTGAAATGATTTGTCATCATGACGTTGTCATATTTCGAATGTCGCTATTTTGGAGTTTGTTTCAAGCTATATAATGATTTCACCAGTTTACATACTTTCTTTTTTTTCCTAAAGTAGAAAAATCCTCAGGTTGTTCCATATATATTTCTTTGTCTAAATCTCCATTAAGAAAACCTGTTTTTACATCTATTTGATGTACTTCAAGATTGCGCAAGGTTGTTATTACAAGTACCATCCTAATGAAATTTATTCTCGTCATAGGAGAATATGTATCAAAGTAATAAAGAACTTCTTTTTATCTATAAGCTTTGATTACAAGGCTTGCCTTATATTTATCAATTGATCCACCAGTTTTTATTTTTCTCTTGAAAATTTACTTGGAACCTAAATGTTTACTACCTGGTGGAAAATCCACTAGTTCCCAAGTACGATTTTGCAGGATTGAATCAATTTCACTCTTAATGGCTTCTTTCCACAGAGGACCATCACTAAAGCTCACAGCTTCTTTGAAAGTTTTTGGTTCACCTTCAAATATAAAAGTCAAAAAATATGGACCAAAAGATTTTTCCGTTCTTGTTCTTTTACTACGTCTAAATTCCACATCAACTTCTTCATCTTGGTTTTCACTATCCACACTGATAGTCTCATGTGTTCGTTTGGAAGAACTTGGTTCTTCCTTTGACTTACATGAAAATACATCTTCAAAAAATGATAAATTTCTAGACTCCATTATTGTGTTCTTTGATATACCAGGGATATCAGATTTGTACACCAAGAACCGATAAACACTGTTATTATGTGCATAGTCAATGAAAATGCAATCACTCATTTTGGGTCCTATTTTCACTTTCTTAGGTGAAGGTACTGCCACCTTGGCAAGACATCCCCACATTCGTAAGTAATTGTAGGATAACTTTCTTTCATTCCATAATTCATATGGAGTTTTCTCTTCTTTTTCTTTTGGGTACATTATTCAAAAGGTAAATAGCTGAAAGAATAGGTTCTCCCTATAAGTTTGGTGACAAACAAGAACTTATTAGCATTGCATTCATTATTTCTTTCAAGGTACGATTCCTTCTTTCAGCAACTCTGTTGGACTGAGGAGAATAAGGTGCTGCAGTTTCATGTATAATCTCATGCTTAGCACAAGTGTTAGCAAATGGCGATTCGTAATCTCCACCTCAATCATTTCTTAGTGTCTTAATTTTCTTGTTGAGTTGATTCTCAACTTCATTATTATAGAGAACAAATTTCTTTGTAGCTTCGTCCTTACTATTAAGCAAATACACATAACAATATTTTGTGTTATCATCAATAAAGATAATAAAATACTTATTACCACATCTTGTTTGTGTCATTTTTAGATCACAAATATCACTGTTAATTAATCAAGGGTCTCAGTGTTTCTTTCAACACTTTTAAATGATGATCTTGTTAGTTTTGCCTCAACACAAGTTTCACACCTATATTTGGAATCAATTTTAAATGTTGGTATATAATTCAAGTTAATTAGGCTACAGAAGTATCATAATTAATATGTCCAAGTCTACCATGCCATAAATTGGAAGGCTCAAGCATATAAGTAAAAGAGCTAGATTTATTAATATTCTTGACCATGATCATTTTATTGAGTTTGAACATTCCACCACTCATGTATCCTCTACCAACATACATTCCACTCTTAGAAAAAATAAATTTATTTAACTCAAACACTAAGCGAAATCCGTGATTATTAAGCAGCGAACCAGATACTAGGTTCTTACGGATTTCAGAAACATACGCAACATTGTTTATAGTCAGTTCCTTCTCAAAGGTCATCTTCAAGATCACCTTGCCCTGACCCTTGATTTCTAAAGTAGTTGAGTTTCCCATGAACATCATCTCCCCATTCTCTAATGGTTCAAAAGTGAAGAACATTTCTATGTTAGAGCACACGTGGTAGGTAGCTCCACTGCCAATCCACCACTCTTTGGGGTTTGAACCCATCAAGTTCACCTCAAAGACCACAGCTAAGAGGTTGATTTCAGAAATTTCTTGAGCAATGCCTTTAATCATATTGGCTTATCTGTTCCTATTCCTTTTAGGCAGCCTGCAATCAGTAGACTTATAACCTAGCTTGTCACAGTTGAGGAATTTGCCCTGAAATTTCGGCTTCTTGGAGATTCCTCCTTTAGTTCCTAGCTTGGACCCATTTTCTTTGTTTTTGTACTTCTTGATTTTGGAACGTTGATTATGATCCACCACATTTTTCTTGGGCGCAATACTATTGGCTCCGACCTTTTCAGAGCCTATGTTGTCTTCTTCACTACGAAGCCTGACAATCAGATCCTCATTGCCCATTTTTTTCGCTTATGCTTCAGGTAGTTTTTTTTAATCTTTCCAACCTGCTGTCAATTTTTCAATAATACAAGCAACTTGAAAATTTGTACTCAAAATCATACCTTCAACAATGCACGATTAATTGAATTTCTTGAACTTGACTGATCATTGTCTTGGAATCCACCATTTTGTAATTTAGGAAGCATCCCATTATAAATTTCTTAGTGCCGGCTGTAACCCCTGTTTCCGATTGTATAGATTATTTTTCTTGTATTTTGATGGTATTTTTCTTTTCTAATTTATTGTATTTTCGGCCTTGTCCTATTGTGGGCTTTCTATTTTCAAATTATTTCCTTGTATTATTATTGCTAGCCCAATCCACATACAAGCCCCAAACCCATCTCCTTAGTGAATTTTGGATCCAAAAACCTAGTCTACCCAAACCCAGATTCTCCTAATTACTAACCCAGATTCCCCTCTCCTCAATTCCACGTATCTCTAACCCCCCCCCACCTATTTACTCTATTATTTTATATTAAATCCACCCCACTCTCCCACAAATCAGAACTACCCAAAACCAATTCTACATTTTCCAACTCCTCTTCACTGTACACAACTACTCTCTCCCTCAACCCCGTTCCACTCTCTCCCGTTCCCTCTCTCTCCCTCGTTTTCATCTCCAACCGCAAACTGAACCAAAGAAACCCACCGACTCTCCCTTCCCCGTTGCCCAACTCCGACCACCACCTCCATTGCCATCGCCACCATCTCGACCTCCACCACTTTGCCAGTTAAACCCACCAATCCCCTCGTCGAGGCTTCGCTCAAACCCATCGCCATCCACCGAAACCCATTGATTACACCTTCAAACTCTACCGTCGTTCTCTTCCAAGCACCTCGATCACGTTCTCCACATTGCGGCGAGCTCCCCATTGCCTCGCCGTCGCCGTCCAAGCCCCGATCATCGCCATGTTGTCGTCCCCTGTTTCAGCCACGAAAACAGGGCTTTTGCCGAAGTTGTGACGCTGCTAGTCGCCAAACACCCTTGTCGTCGCGACCACCTGTCGCGCCGCCGCACATCATCGCCGCCAACCACCCCAAGCATCCATGCCGATCGCCATTCCCTCCCGCTTTCACTTCTTCTCTCTGTCAAAAGGAAGAAGACGAGCCTGATTGGTTGAAATGGTGTCCCGTGTTTTGCCACACTTGATTCCTTTAGATGTCCCCTGTTTGGATCCTGATCTGGTGTGTAGGAGGGAATCCATTGGATCGTTTCAGTGTCCCATGTTCTGGGCACATCAAATCCGAAGTCGGTGTTTGCTATTTTGCCTGATGCAGTGTGCAAGATTTTTGACTAGTTGCTGTTGATCACTTGTTGCTTGGGCTTTCTCCACACGGTCTTCGCACGTGTTCTTGGGATTGCTTCCCAGGATTCTGATCCTGTTATTTCCTATTATTATATTAAATTATCAACACAAAAAGGCAAGTCCACTTGAACACTGTTATTTATTCTAGTTCAAGATTTTTGCCCTCTTATGCAAGTAGTTCATTTTCGATTATCATTAAATTGCATTGTGTCCTTTCCGATGGGAGTATCGAGGGTTTACACGAGCTACCCCGACGTACTCTTGACATCTTATTACTATCTATTGACTCAAACCCAAGCCTACATACACACTTGACATAAATAAAATGACTAGAAATTGCATATAAGGGAAATGAACGGTGATTGAATACATTGATTGATTGAGATATTGTGACTTGATTAATGACATCGTGAATTGACTCGTACACTGTAAAGAACATTCTAATTGTTGTACATTAGTGTAATACATTTCATGATACAATAGCATGTTAATTACCCACTCGATGAATATATATATGTGATAGCTTTATGAACTCTTGCTGTTTGTACTGTTTTGCACAGAGGTTTCGACCCTGTTAACTTGAGAATTAACACAACTGATGCAAAAGAAAGTTTTAGCCTACTGAGTCTAGTTTCCAACCCAAGTGACGGATCCTGTTTCCGAGTCACGAGCTATGAGATATCACATTTTTAGTCTCTGTTGGTCTGCATTTTTCAGACGGCAGAATTAATGCAACATCGACACATTTATTAGTGAGATACCCTGTTGATAATATTAGAATGCCATGAAAATTTCTAGGAACTTTATAGACATGCTTAGGGTTCATCTCTAAATTTTGTAGATTTTTACAGTGTTTTTATATCATGTTTTCACCCATTAGATGTTGACATTTAGTTGCTGCCAGAACAGATAAACTGTAAAGAATAGGGTATTTAACTTAGCTACAATCAAAATTAGCAAAAAGTCACTGAATATAAATTGTAGCCCTAAGTGTCTAGTTATCCATAACATCCTGGAACTTCGAATTATGAATTGTAAACTAGGAGTTATCGCTGTTTTAGTGTGACTGTGTCGGCTGTTTCAGATTTGCTACTTCATGTTTATTTTGTGCAATGCATCATATTGTTGCATTATTATCATCCCCTTGACATTCTTATACCACTTGCATGTACATGTATGAATTAGTAATAAAATACTAAACAAGTCGGGGTTCCTAAGGGTTGACTTAGTAGTGGATAGCCTCAGAAAATGTACTCGGTAAGGCCTTATCGTGATATCGTATTGACATGGAAAGAGAAGTATTGATTGCGAATGATTGATTGTAAATTTTAAATTGTAAATTATAAATTATTGTTATTGACACCGAGTACACGCTCTGTAGATCCCACCACGAAGTCTAAAACGAACACTGTTGCGCGTGCATCGAACCTGTGGTATGAGACGCAATAGTACGTGCACTAGATAGGAGAAATAACATGATAATAGACATAAGTTGACACGTATATACTTGATTATGACCATTGCTTACTAGTACCATTATTGTCTTTGCAATTTGATCTTGGTTCATATTCTTACATGTACCTTACTCCTTTACTCTCTGTTTTCACTACTTGCTGTCCGTACTTGCTCTGAGGACATTTCTTTTTCTTCTCTAGTTAACCCAACTACAGGTGAGCCAGGAAATTTGCCAGAGAGTATTGGCGAGCAGTATTTCTAGTTTGCAGCAGGAGATGCATTATAATAAACTATTTCTTTCCATGTTTTCTTATCTTGTTGAAATTCATTTAATTAAACTTGTATCCCGGGCTTTTGACCCGTAACTGCTATTTGTTTCTCAGTATTGGTTATTATGTTGGACTATTGAATTCTTAAATTCAGTTATTGTTTTTGTGATGATATTATCTGCGTGGTTGTGATTATTCTTTTTGTATAATATTGAGTTGAAACTGGTACATCTTATGAATGATGTTAACATCATTCGCTGGGCCTTCGTCATGGGCTCGTATTCCCATATTTTGGGAAGCGGGGCGTGACACCGGCATCCTCAGTTTTATATTTATGGTCTAGAGATTCTCAAAGTTCTTTAGCTGTTCTCTTGTCAATGTAAACATTATACAGAGAGTCAGCTAAACCATTCATATGTAGTCTCTGATGAATAAGTTACTTTTTTTATAAAAAAAAATTATAACTGATGCCGTTATTCCAAATAACGGCATCAGTATTGAGAATGCTGTTATTTGAAATAACGATATCTGTTATAAGGTTTTCACACTTGCAATTTTTTCTCTAAATGAAGACTACAAGCTGTCAAAAAACAAAATAACCTATGTCGTTACTCCAAATAACGGCATGATACTTTTTTTAAATATAGATTCCGTTATTGGGAAAAACGGTATGTAAATAACCTATGCCTTTTTTTCAATAACGGTTTTTACTGACGTGTCCAAAACTAGGCCAATTCGCTAATTGTTTTCGAAGGTGGGTCAGAGCGCCAAATATTTTCAAAAAGTGGTCAGTACGTCAAAAAAATTCCTTGTGAGGAAGGTTGGTGCAGTATACTTTTCTCTAAATAAAACAAAATCAAGAAAAATCAACATCCAATACAATAAATAAAATAAAAAGGTACATAGCGAAGATATAAGTTTTTATTGCCATTCTTTTTCTACTCATTTATTAGGAAATCAAACCTTCAACCATTAACTAGACAGGCAAGATTTTTTTCCACAAATTTATTTGAGTTTTGTTTTATTCTAAACTCATTAATAAAATAGGGTGGTATTACCCCCACCATTTTCTTAAAAAAAAAAAAAAAAAAAAAAAAAAAAAAAAAAAAAAAACCCTAATACATTGATAGTATTTGTGGTAGCTCGGTTGGTACTGATGATTTTGACACTTAACAAGGTAGATTTAGTTTTTCAACCACAATTTTTATTATTACATAAATATGTCACCATTATGTCTATGTATATGTATACGTGACAACATTGAATCGAAAGATGACATTAGAAGGTTGGTTACTGAAAAATGGAAAAAATTGGAAAACAAGTTTGTTAGGAGAAAGGGTGCATGGATATACACATATTCATAGTGTGAGAATCTTCCTAACGGAGAAAATTGTGGTTTTGTAAAACCCCGCAAAATTGGAAATGACAACTTTGCTCCTTGCGTGTTACGCACGTGTAATTTTGTAACGTACTTCAATACATATTTTGGATTCCAACTATTTATGTATTTTCTGCCTTCTCAAAAATTTTTCTATCCTAGTTGATTCAACTCAAATATAAAATTTTAGTCTCTGTATTTTTATGTGCTTTATACGTATTATCGATGCACGTATCGATTACGAATTTTACACCGCTACGTGTGATATTTTCTATGTATTTCAACTATTTATTTAATGACGTGTTCGAATTCATTTTATAAATAGAAATTCATTTTTCTCTTATTTTAATTAAAATACCTTTATACGTGCGGTGCACGTGTTTTCAATGTGCGTATTGAATACATTATTGAATGTGTATATTAAATATATTTTTCTTATGTTTTATTTTGATTATCTTTAATATTTTCCCGTTGATAAAGTCGATTTCGTATTTTAATATTTTACATGTGACGCACGTGTTTGCGGTGCACGTATTTAGGCGTATTTTTTTTAAAATGAAAATTTGAAGTGTGTGTGTGTTTATTTTATTTGTGCACAATAAATCTAATTTATAATTAAACTAAACTAATTTTACTAAAACATTTTCTATATATTATGAACCAATATTTTAAATTATATATATATACATATATGTGTGTGTGTGTGTGTGTGTGTGTGAGAAGTGAGTGCAAGCGCGATGCACGTGCACGTGTTTATACCTTTTGAGGTGAGTGGCCGGCTGTTTTGGAGTGGAGGGAAGAGTAAACTTTTGAATTAAGTTAGTGGGATAATGAATTTGATTCATGGGTGGTTAGTTAATATAACTACTCCTATAATTACTCATATAATGACCCCTAAATCTTCGCACTTTCTCCTCATCTTTCCTTCCCTTCTTTCTCTGCCGAAATCAATCCAGCAAACCCCCCACCGTGCTTCTCCACTTACGACATATACTGTAACTCCCTGTTCCAGTTGTACGTATTTTATTACGTGAATTTTTGTACTTCAATTTTAGATTAATTTTATTTTTCTCTTTGGACTCTTTATCTAAAGCGAGAATATTTTTCTGATCATTTCTATAATTTTGTGATTTTTCGATCGGAGTTTAAATACAAATTTTAAACCCTGATTAATCCTAATCCTAATCCTAATCTTAACCAGCTCCCGCTAATCACTCACTCAAAGCCAAACCACCCTGCCTAATCTACGCCCAACTTTCTCATTTTTTCTTCTACTCTACTCTACCTCCACAACCCTACTACTTCTAATCCCCTCTTCCTTCAACTCCATATTCAGTAATCAGGTTACATTTTTCTACACTAATTCCTCCATCCCTCTTTCTATATATATTTTATATACATACATCCACTCATTTGCAGCCAACATTTTCTCACTTCCTCATTATATTTCCACATACAAACAAACAACTCCTACTCTTACTACTATTACTACACATATATATTATTATATACCCCTAATTAAATACATGCATGCACAATTACTTCATGACTCCATATACAACCAGCCAACTCTCTCTCCCTTTCTCCTTGTTTAAATCTATATATATGCATACACACACACACATGCATAACACATCAACCCCTCATCTCTACGTCTTCTTCTTCCTTTTTCCTCTGTCATCTTCTTTTTCTCTGCCTTCTTCACACCCGAGAGCCCAAGCCAACACCCGAGATCTACTTTACCCTCCACCTTCGAGCCAACGACTCCGCTTCTACGGTCCCGTGAACCCCGAAAAATAACCCGATGCCGTGCCATCTCCTCGTTGTTGTTGTCGCTCATTGCCGTCGCTCATCGTTACTACCCTTACTCGCTCGTTGCCGTCTTGCTGCCATTCTTGCCGCTGTTGTGCCATCGTCCATTGCCGACGTCGCTTCTTCTTTCCGTGGTTAACACCACCACCGTAATCGTCATGTTATAAGGCAAGTATCTTGTACACTATTTTTGTTCTCGTACAAGTATTTTTCTTGGACTCGTGACAAGTAGTCTAGTTATCATCATATTTTATTGTCAAATTCCATTTTAGTCACTTGTTCCATGCTATATCAACTCAAGAGTGAACCATTAACACATTTCGAATCGTGTTATCGAATATCGAATATTCAACCTTACTATCTCTCAATTTCTTGACCTTGAACTAAGAATCGACTATGTTCCTGATACTAGATTGAAGGTTTTCTATGTGAAAATCGTAGCCCATCAAGTTCCGAATCCAGAACATCTTACGGTTTCTCAATCGGATGTATCGATTGTGAGATATCGCAATTTTAGTACTGTCATATCGTGAATTTCTGAACCTGCACGGGATCACTAACCGGTCTCTTGTACTCAATGTTCCCAATACTGGATCGAGAAAATTTCTACATGAAAATCGTAGCCCTTCGAGTCTAGATATCCAGAACATCTTACAGTTTCTAAATCCGATGTATAGATTGTGAGATATCGCGATTTTAGTATTGTGAGTCTGAATTTCCAGAATGCACGCGAAACATCGAAACCAGCGAAGAATGAATTTGTACGCATAGTTACTGTCTCTAGAATGTATCGTGTGAATATGCGTTGGAACCGGAAGAGAGTCTACTTTCTAGAATCTCTGACAGAATCGGATTTGCTTTTCTGTAACAACGGAAAAGTGAATTTGAATACATATATGTGATGTTGTCTAAAGTGTATCGTAGCAAATCTCTTGATGGTAAACCCCCTGAGGTTGTGTACTGATGGCTAGGAAGTGATGATTTTTTAAAATAGTATGTCATGCATGTTTTCTTTTTCATGCCAGCTCACTTTAATAATCCTCATTTGTTTTGAACCATATTCTTTTATTATTATTATTATTGTTATAAATGCGCATACCTACTTTGTTTCAAAATTTTGTTCTACCCTTATTTTCTAAATCCACATTACTCTCCTCTTTTTTCTGTTTCATGAATATAATGATTAGTGTATGAGATTATTGTCCTTGATATTTTTCTAGATTCTTAATTAATTGCCTTGATTTCACCGTTCCACTAGTCATACCAACTGCATGTTCATAATTAAATTATAAAAGAATAACAAGCCGGGGTTATAAGGGTACGGCTTAGTAATGGACAATATAGGAGAGTATACTCGGAAGGGGGCCCGTGTTTCCCGAAATAGTGATTCTTGATTCTTGATTTTGGACTACATTATTCTTGATTACACAATTCTGGATTACATGTCTTGATACTATCACTGAAAGATCCGAGTACATAATCCTATAGAATTCACTACATAAGTCTAAACATCGCATGATTGATATGCACCGAACTTGTGGTATGGAACACAGGATTGCGTGCATTAGATAAGTTAATAAAACAGATAAACTTGAGATTTTCACTAAGCATGATTTTTGATTACATGATTCGTGATTACATGACTCTTGATTATTGACTACATGATTCTTTATTACACGACTCTTCATTACATGACTCGAATCTTGATTACATGATTATTGATTAACTGAGCCTAGATTATCAATTGATTATACTTTGAAGTCTTGAATATACTAGTTACAGTTATTACTTACATGATCATATTGTCCCAGTTCCTCGCTTCCTTCCATATTGTATTTGCACTATTACTTCTTGTTTCTTCCATGTTATATCTTGTTATATTACCCCTTTTACTGCTTGTTGCTACTTGCTGTCCGAAACTTGCTCTAACGGGTACTTTTCCATTTTTCTTTGAGTTAATAAATATACAAGTACTGATGGACCCGCGGAACAGACGTTCTAGACGATCATTGCTGCATTATTACTACTTCATGTTGTTTTTCTTTCAGTCGCTATTTTATCTGGTTGTTATAGCGAACTACTTATCGTACTATTTTAATTCTGACACCTTGTATTCCCGGGCATCTTGACCCGATGTTGATGTATTATCCAGATGATGGTTATTTTATTTCCAACTCATGTGATCATTATATTTGTCTGTGTGAATGTGTTATAAATATCTTATTGAGCAAATAATTGTACAGCTTATGGATAATGTATATCATTCACTGGGCCTCAGTTGCGAGCTTGTATTTCTGTATAGTGGGAAGCGGGGCGTGACAAGTTTTTAGTGGTATCAGAGCCTAAGCTCGAACCATGCTAAGCTCAACAATATACACACCACGTGGATTACATGAATGTTAATAACCAACTTGTCATGTGGAGATTTACCCCATTCGAATTTGCATTTCAGACTATGGTTCACAGAGACTCTTCGACTTCTACACCCAGGGATGAACTATCGGAGATCATCGCCATTCTCCAGGAGATGCAACGAATGATGGAGCTACAGCAAGAGCAAAATGAACTGGTGAGTGCTAATCTGGATAAGGTACAGGATGTCGCAAACTCCACTCAATGGGACTTGTTTGTGCACCAGTATAAGAGTTACACCGCCATGCTTGATACCCAGGAGCAGATCCGTAGAGGGTGGAATGCCGTTCAGGGGGCATTACATCTCCTTACTGTCGCACAATCTACAGGTGGACCGATACGGAGGCCAGTTCAGATCCCGACTACTAGAGCATTACCTTACCCATCGGCGACTCCGAAGAAGGACCATAAGTGCTATTATTGCCGCCGATTTGGACACATACGCAAGAACTGCTGGAAAGCCAATAACCTGTGTCTTGCATGCGGAGCGAATGATCACAAGGTTCGGAATTGTCCGAAGAGAAAGAGTGTCACATTAATAGGAGGATCAAATCCCAATAGAGGACAGACTGGAGAGTGTAATCAGGCTCAACCTGATTACAAAGGAGGCAGAGATCACCAAAGAAATAGTTACTGGTATATTTCGATCTAGTCATGCTTCAGTTCCTGCATCGTTTGTTACCTTCTGTACATTGTATTCATTCTCATCGATCAATCCATTATTGAGTATCATACTAGTTATTTCTTTCTATCCCTATTTTCTTGAATCTTCTGTTGGAAGAGAGTAGGAATTTTGTTGGGCTAAATGGCAAACAAATTGAAAATTGGAAACTTGTATTATATTTTATTATAACAACAAGAAGACTCTTCACTATTTTCTAAAACTGGTATTACTATACCTTACAAATATACACTCTATTCTTTTTCTTCTTTTCTGCTTGTTTCTTGTTCTTGTCTTGCTTATTTTTATTTTTCTTCTTCCTAAACTCTCATTTATAGGAATGAGAGATGAGTAACTGACAAATTCTTCATTCCCGTTTCTCCCATTTTTCTTTGCGGCATCAATCTTACCACAATTTTTCAACATTGTTTGGTGGGTGGGGCCACTTTACCAAATAAGTTTGACAACCAATATCTTCGTGTTACCAATCTCTTAATTCTGCTCAATTCGTCGATCGCTATCACTTGATATCAGCAGCGAGAAGCATTACCATCAGAGTGGCACAGCGAAAGCGTAGCAGAGTCCCTTATTGATTCATGGAATGATTTTCAAAGCAAACTTCATCGTTATCAACAACTCAAGGTTCGATGTTGTATTTGGAATGGATAGGGACCGAAGTGCAGATACTGATCATAGGCCAGTTATAGGGGACGGTAAATTAATGAAGAAAAGACAAAAAGAAGAAGAAATAAAAAGAAGAGAAATAAGGAGAGAAGTCAAAGAAAGAAGAAAGAAAAAGAGAAAGAAAGAAAAAGAGAAAGAAAGAGGAAGAAGAAAAAGAGAGAAGTCAGAGAAGAAAAAGAGAGAAGTCAGAGAAGAAAGAAAGTGATAGAGAAGCTGGGGAAGAAAGGGGAGAAGAGAAAGAAGAAGACAACTTGGGAGCAAGCTTCGGAGAAGAGAGAAAGTGAGAAGCCGATAGCAAAGGCGGGAGCAAGAAAAAAAGAGAGAGACTAGGAGCTTGGATTTTCTTGGCAAATGGAAAGAAAAGATCACGAATCGGTGGTGGGGATAAAGAGAAAATCAGTGCCAGAAGAAGGAGAAGTGGATATGAAGAAGCTTTCTTCATCTTCATCGAGATTCAGCAGGATCTGTATATTTTGTGGCAGTAGCTCTGGCAAAAGAGCTAGCTACCAAGAAGCCGCGATCGAGCTCGGTAAGGAGCTTGTAGAAAAAAATATCGATCTCGTCTACGGTGGTGGGAGCATAGGATTGATGGGCCTAGTTTTCGACACCGTTCGTGCTGGTAACCGACTCGTTTTGGGAGTGATTCCCAAGTCGTTGATGCCGAAAGAGATTACTGGAGGAACTGTTGAAGATGTTAGAGTTGTCTCTAACATGTACGAGAGGAAGGCTGAAATGGCTCGTGCTGCTGATGCTTTCATAGCCTTGCCCGGAGGTTATGGAACATTTGAGGAATTGTTTGAAGTGATCACATGGGCTCAACTGGGGATCCACAACAAATCGGTGGGTATTTTAAATGTTGATGGATATTACGACTCACTTCTGTCCTTCATAGATTCAGCTATGGCTGAGAAGTTTATATCCAGTAAGGCCAGACACATCTTGATTTCAGCTCCATCGCCTAAGGAATTACTCAAAAAATTGGAGTATGTGCCAGAGCGAGATGAGCTTGTGACTCAGCTGAACTGGGATGTTAGCAAAGTCGGTGGTTCAGATTCTGAGCCTATACATTAAATTGTTGAGTTCTCCAGTTGAGGATGCACAATTTGTCTTTAGTTGTTTTCGTGCCTTTTTACTCTTTATTTCTTTTATCTTCTGTTAAACTATTCATTTAAGAGAATTGCATTTGCTTCTTAAGCTATCCTCTATCTCGCCTGAGTAAATTTCGAGGACGAAATTTTTTGTAAGATGGGTAGGATTGTAACTCCCTGTTCCAGTTGTACGTATTTTATTACGTGAATTTTTGTACTTCAATTTTTAGATCAGTTTTATTTTTCTCTTTGGACTCTTTATCTAAAGCCAGAATATTTTTCTGATCAATTCTATAATTTTTTAATTTTTCAACCGGAGTTTAAATACAAATTTTAAACCCTGATTAATCTTAATCCTAATCCTAACCAGCTCCCGCTAATCACTCACTCAAAGCCAAACCACCCTGCCTAATTCTACGCCTAACTTTCTCATTTTTCTCCTTCTCTACTCTACCTCCACCACCCTACTACTCCTAATCCCCTCTTCCGTCAACCCCCTAATCTGTAATCAGGTTATATTTTTCTACACTAATTCCTCCATCCCTCTTTCTATATATATTTTATATACATACATCCACTCATTTGCAGCCAACATTTTCTCACTTCCTCATTATATTTCCACATACAAACAAACAACTCCTACTCTTACTACTATTACTACACATATATATTATTATATACCCCTAATTAAATACATGCATGCACAATTACTTCATGACTCCATATACAACCAGCCAACTCTCTCTCCCTTTCTCCTTGTTTAAATCTATATATATGCATACACACACACATGCATAACACATCAACCCCTCATCTCTACGTCTCCTTCTTCCTTTTTCCTCTGTCTTCTTCTTTTTCTCTGCCTTCTTCACACCCGAGAGCCAAAGCCAACACCCGAGATCCACTTTACCCTCCACCTTCGAGCCAACGACTCCGCTTCTACGGTCCCGTGAACCCCGAAAAATAACCCGATGCCGCCCATCTCCTCGTTGTTGTTGTCGCTCATTGCCGTCGCTCACCGTTGCTACCGTTACTCGCTCGTTGCCGTCTTGCTGCCATTCTTGCCTCTATTGTGCTGTCATCCATTGCCGACGTCGCTTCTTCTTTCCGTGATTAACGCCACCAACGTAATCGTCACGTTATAAGGCAAGTATCTTGTACACTATTTTTGTTCTCGTACAAGTATTTTCCTTGGACTCGTGGCAAGTAGTCTAGTTATCATCATATTTTATTGTCAAATTTCATTTTAGTCACTTGTTCTATGCTATATCAACTCAAGAGTGAACCGTTAACATATTTCGAATCGTGTTATCGAATATCGAATATTCAACCTTACTATCTCTAAATTTTCTTCACCTTGAACTAAGAATAGACTATGTTCCTGATACTGGATTGAAGATTTTCTACTTGAAAATCGTAGTCCATCAAGTCCCAAATCCAGAACATCTTACGGTTTCTCAATCGGATGTATAGATTGTGAGATATCACGATTTTAGTACTGTCATATCGTGAATTTCTGAATCTGCACGGGATCACTAGCCGGTCTCTTGTACTGAGAATTTGACCATGTTTCTGATACTGGATCGAGAAACTTTCTACATAAAAATTGTAGCCCTTCGAGTCTAGATATCCAGAACATCTTACAGTTTCTCAATCCGATGTATAGATTGTGAGATATCGCGATTTTAGTATTGTGACTCTGAATTTCCAGAATGCCCGCAAAACATCGAAACCAGCGAAGAATAAATTTTTACGCATAGCTACTGTCTTTAGAATGTATCGTGTAAATATGCTTTGGAACCGGAAGAGAGTCTACTTTCTAGAATCTCTGACGGAATCGAATTTGCTTTTCTGTAACAACGTAAAAGTGAATTTGAATACATATATGTGATGTTGTCTAAAGTGTATCGTAGCAAATCTCTTGTTGGTAAACCCCCTGAGGTTGTGTACTGATGGCTAGGAAGTGATGATTTTCTAAAATAGTATGTCATGCATGTTTTCTTTTTCATGCCAGCTCACTTTAATAATCCTCATTTGTTTTGAACTATATTCTTTTATTATTATTATTATTGTTATAAATGTGCATACCTACTTTGTTTCAAAATTTTGTTCTACCCTTATTTTCCAAATCCATATTACTCTCCTCTTTTCTCTGTTTCATGAATATAATGATTAGTGTATTTTGATCGATACATGTACCCATTTTACATCTCATACCCATGATTATTGTCCTTGATATTTTTCTAGATTCTTAATTAATTGCCTTGATTTCACCGTTCTACTAGTCATACCAACTGCATGTTCATAATTAATTATAAAAGAATAACAAGCCGAGGTTATAATGGTATGACTTAGTAATGAACAATATAGGAGAGTATACTCAGAAGGGGGCCCGTGTTTCCCGAAATAGTGATTTTTGATTCTTGATTCTGGACTACATTATTCTTGATAACACAATTCTCGATTACATGTCTTGATACTATCACTGGAAGACCCGAGTACATAATCCTATAGAATTCACTACTTAAGTCTAAACGTCACATGATTGATATGCACCGAACTTGTGGTATGGGACATAGGATTGCGTGCATTAGATAAGTTAATAAAACAGATAAACTTTAGATTTCCACTAAGCATGATTCTTGATTACATGACTCTTGATTCTTGATTACATGATTCTTTATTACATGACTCTTCATTACATGACTCTCGAATCTTGATTACATAATTATTGATTAACTGAGCCTAGATTATCAATTGATTATATTTTGAAGTCTTGAATATACTAGTTACAGTTATTACTTACATGATCATATTGTCCCAGTTCCTCGCTTCCTTCCATATTGTATTTGTACTACTACTTCTTGTTTCTTCCATGTTATATCTTGTTATATTACTCATTTTACTGCTTGTTGCTACTTGCTGCCCAAAACTTGCTCTAATGGGTACTTTTTCATTTTTCTTTGAGTTAATAAATATACAGGTACTGATGGACCCGCGGAATAGACATTGTTGACGATCGTTGCTGCATTATTACTACTTCATGTTATTTTTCTTTCAGTCGCTATTTTATCTGGTTGTTAAGCGAACTGCTTATCGTACTGTTTTAATTCTGACACCTTGTATTCCCGGACATCTTGACCCGATGTTGATGTATTATCCAGATGATGGTTATTCTATTTCCAACTCATGTGATCATTATATTTGCCTGTGTGAATGTGTTATAAATATCTTATTGAGCTTATAATTGTACAACTTATGGATGATGTATATCATTCGCTGGGCCTCAGTTGCGTTGCTGTATATTCTATCATATATATATATATATATATATATGAGATGAAGTGCTTTCCTGTGGCTTGGCCGAAATGGTGGTTGGGTGTTTTTCTTTGTGCACAGATTTCGAGGAGGCCAATTAGGACTTCTCTTGGAGCCTTATGAAGGAGTTTTGCTACTAGGAGCTTTCCATTCTAGGAGTTCAATTGCTAAGAAATCATATTTTTTTGGGTGGGTGTTTTTTAAATCGTTTCTAATTTTAGGAGTAGGTTGCATGCTAGATGATATAAATTTTAATTGTTAAATTTTGATTGGTATGTTAATTGTAGATTTCATAATCTTAATCTAATTGTGTTATGATATGTTGAAATAATATTTTGAATCATATAAATGGCTAGAACTTTTGTTGAATTAGAAAGAAAAAAATTTATTGTTGAATGAAAATTTATGCATGGTAGAATGTTTTTACAATAGTCAAAATAATGTAACATGTATGAAAATAGTTTTAAAATGCTAGTATAGTGAAGAAATAGGGAATTAATCTCACTAGTATATATTTTATGAGTATAGGAATTTTTATAAAGAAGTTTTTGATGAGAAACAACACTTTATTTGAAAATTAATAATATGTGTTCTCTAATACAATTTGGGAGGAAGCTTTTTGTTACATTGTCAAAATTGAGAATTTTATAAAGTTTGAATATATATGCTATACTGTATTTTGATCGAAATACATTCTAGAAAAAGATTTAGATTTTGAATATGTACAAATTGATTGAAAAATCGAGTTTATCAAAGGAAAAATTAAATATAGTACGGTCTCTACAAAAAGTAACTAACCGATCTTATATCGGTTAGTCACTCAAGACCAATTGGTCTCCGGGTGCACTTTGAGACTGTTACTGTAGCATAGCGGGGGTGTTGGTCTTGGGTTCGAGTCTTGCAAGGGACTCTGTTTTACTAAAAATTTGATTTTTAATTAAATCCTGAAAAACCATACTTTAAATATAAAATGAGTTCTTCTTATATCAGTTAGTCACTCAGGACTAATTGGTCGTTGGGTGCGCTGTGGGTCTGTTACTGTTCATGGGCGGGGGTATTTGGTCTGGGTTCGAATCCGACCCTTGCCACTTTGTTTGTGGTTTTGATTTTTTTAACATATAATGATTTTTTTGAGTATTTAAGATTTTTTAAGAGAAATAAAATTTGGAAAAAATTCTATTATTCTTCTAAAATTGTTTAGACTTTATAAAAATTATTTCTACAATATTTTGATATATTTTTTTAGAATTGGTAGTGGATTTCATAATAAAATTATGGGATGAAGAACTCGATAAGTTTTCTTAAAGTGTGGCTTTTGTATAATCAAAGAAAAATGAAAATTTGGAATGCAATTAGATTTCTACTCGATGAGATTTTATGGTTATTAACATTTGATTAAGATTATTTGAAATTGCACACAATGCTATAAGTGATTAAATTGATAAAAGAAGTTGAATTGAATTATTTCATGTTATGAGATTATAAAGAAATATTTTCTTTGAGAAAGAGTTTATGAATAAAGAAATTGAAATGTTATTTTGATATTGAATATAACTTATTGTTGATCTTTAGAAAGAGATAGTTGTTGGAATCTAGATGCTTGGCGAGACCCTGGTGATCGGCAGTATTTATTTATGAATTTGAGAGCTAACCAGTGTGGGTTGAGCATCTCTCGAGAAGTATCCAGTTGGGCTGACTGTCTCTTTTGTTTGGTTTAAGTCTTGTAGAGTAAGCTAGCTCTAGGTTGTGATGATTTTCTTCTAAAACAAACTAAAAATGTAAGGACCAGACTATAGTGAAGATGTGATGAAAGTAAGAGAAAAACACAAGTATGAGGGCCTCGGATCTACGGTGTGAGAGTGTTCACAGGATGTCTACATGATGCATCATGTCAGGACGTGAATACATCTCCAGAATATCGGGACTGTGGCGACGCTTGTGGGGTGCTTGGTGACTACGCAGTGCCATCGTTCCTTGGAGGAGGCGAATTGTTCATAGGATGTCTGCATGATGCGTCATGTCATGACGTGGGATTCCCTCCAGGATGTCTGTACATGGGCTCGTAACTCATAAAACATTTAGGATACTTACCGTAGTTACCTTAGTAGTTAAACTCATAACGAGGGATTCAACCCTACAAGATGAAGAACGGTTAAGGACTTGCCCTCGGATTTATGTAGAATGGGATGCATAAGTTTGAACAAGTGTGCATTAGTGTCATGAAATATAAATAACTCCATTAAGGCTAAGTGCACTGGCACACACGACATCAATCGGATAGTCCCTCTTTAGCTTTGTTTGTAATCAAGTTTGTGGTTTGTTAAAGTATTAAAGAATCGTTATACTTTCGGCATAGCGAGGATGGCTGTGTATAATATTTCTTCGATTGTAAGCAACTGACGTGCCCACAGTTTCATATGCAGGACTTGGAATTTATAAGAAGATATAAAGATGAATTTGTTACTGATGATTAATTAAATGCAAAAGTTGTTACAACTGTACATTTATTGTTGTTGTATTTTATTTATTCCGCTGCATGTTGATGTAAAAGCCTCTGATGTAAATAAAAGTTTTAAATTTTTTGTAAAATTGTACGAAGCGAAGTGTGAAGATCCAGTGAAACTTCGAATTCAGGCTTATTTTGGAATTTGGGGTGTTAAAGGTTTATTTTTAGTTATTGATTTGTTGCTTTTTTTTCTTTTTTTTTGGAAAAAATACATACAACTCACAAGAGCTCACAAGCGCGCATGCCAATATATAAAGTAAAAGACACTTCAGGGTCGAAAATCAGAACAAAGTTGTAGAATTCTACTACCATAAGCTGGTAGTTACTAGTTAGCATACAATCATAAAGCACACCAACCAAATTGAGTTACCAAAATAAGATTATTGACGTTGTTGATTTAATGGTAGGGGCAACAAATGTGAGTTCTTGTTATTTGTAAACAGAAAAATAGATCTCAACCACAGATCTGGACCTGAGATGAGGGTTTTGTGAGGAGCAGGAGAAGAGGAACTGCTGGTAGTTGGCCACACTGAACACCTGAAAAACACCTAGAAACACAGGAAAGATCCCAACGACAGAACCTCCGACGATCTAGTTAGTAACTGAAAAAAGTGCCGCTAGGGTTTGAGTGAAAAATGTATTACCCTGAATTTTCATTTATGAGAATTATTATTTTTGTATTATTATTTTGTACGTATTGTGCACGTGCAATTTTGCAGTATGAAATTTTTATAATTATTTTCATTACATGGACAAATGAGTATACATATACATACATATATATATATATATATATATATATATATATATATATATATATATATATATATATGCGTTTCTATTGTTTTATTAAAGCCCATTTTTAAACAAACATAAGTATTCTTTTATTTTTACTCCAATTTAATTTATTTTAAATATAAGCTATTTTGGTCCATTAAATAAAGGCCCATGAGTTTATTTTCCCTTTTATTACAACTTGTAATGTAGACAAATTTTAGATTATTTTTATAGTAAATAAAATGTACAACTTTTAAAATAGGGAACTATTGGAGACACGTGCATTGCACGTGCACGTGTTTTGTGCACCATGTGAGGCCGGATGGGATTAGGAGGGAAAAGAAGAGAGTGGAGTTTGTGGGAGGTGGTTTTTGTGATCATGGTTGGTTACTACAACTTCCCCTTAAATCCTAGCCTTTGTTTCTTAACTCCTAGATCAATACTAGCTCTCTATTTGTCCCAAAATTTAGTATAAATATCCCCCCCCCTCCCCCCCCCCCCCCCCCCCCCCCAGCCTAGTTATTCTTGCACTCTTCATTCTCCAAACCTATAGTGAAAGAATACAATTATTAGTAGTGGATTATTAGTAGGAAGTGAGAATAAAAGATTGAAAAAGAGAGAATTGTGTGTGCTTGCATCAAGGAGGCCGGTTACATCACTTGGGAGCTTTCGGTTAGCACATCAAGTAAGGAGGAGACGCACTCGTGTGGGCAAGCTCAATCTAGGAGGAGAGGGCTTTTCGTTTAGGAGTTGTTGTGTGATTTTCTCTCCAAAATAAGGTGGGTGGTTTTCTATATTTCTAATTTAGATGCCATGTTAGGAGTGGTTTAAATGATAATGCAGGAAAGAAACTAATAAGAGTACAATTAATTGGAAAAATGAACTTGCTAGTTGATTAAATTAATGCTTGATAGAATGTATGTTAACTTGTCATGAATCTTAATTTTGTGTGCGAATTGTTTGTAGTTATGGAAATATTGAATTGGGATTGTTGATAATGCAAAATTGAGTACGAAATGCTAGTAGATAAAATTATTGTTTTATGTGCTAAATGGGCTATCGTGATATTAGTTCAAATGAATAAGTTTGTCCTATGCATTTGGGTTTATGAAAGAGAGAAAAACAGGAAATTATATTTATAATGTGATTTCTTTAGTACCAAATTGTGGTTGAGAATTGTCAAATTGAATTATGGAAAGAGTAGTATAGAGTTTAAATTATTGTATGAAAATTTTATGTCCTATTAGTGAGAAAATTATTTTAAAAAAATAATAGTTTATTGTAATTGTGTATACATTAGAATCTGGAGAGTTTTGATTCAAAAAGGGAAGAAAAAGAACTAAAAATATTTTGGGAATTTGAAAAACCTAGCAGTATCAGTCGACCATTAGGCTAAAACAGTCAACTGCTCTGAGTATTTATTTTTTGAACTTTTAATCTTTTACTGAACAGTCGACCGATCATGATGAAACAGTCGACTGCCCTGATCTTTTATTTCCGAGTTTTTAAATCTTTACAGAACAACCGACTGGCCAAGTTAACAGTCAACTGTCTCGACCATTTCTTGAGTCTTTTAATCTTTTGCTGAACAGTCGACCGACTATGCTCCAAGAGTCGACTTTCCAGACTATTTTGACGTCTCAGATTTTAAATTGCCTCGTGATAAAAATAAATATGCTATTTGAAAGAACATTGAAAAAAAAAGAGATTTTATAATGGAAAGAATGAAGATTGAATGCGACAAGTTAGAAAATTGAACTTTATTTGTCTTTTGCATGAAATTGTATATGAAGTGAATTGAAATATCCTGATGAATTATGAAAGGTTTTTATGAATATGAAGGCTATGAACATGAAAAGGAAACACTATTGTTAATCATGAAAAGAGAACTTATGAGTTTGAAAGGCTCAATCTTTGTGTGAAAGGCTCACTAAGACTCACACCGGCAATTGAAAGAAATGAGATATGATAATTGAATTGAAAAGACCAAGTTTGGGTCATTGTGAAATGAAAGAAATAAGCTCGGTATTAGTGAGAGTGCTGACTCTAAGAGATTAATTTTGTTCATGATTTCATTAAATTAAGGATTAGTACATAGTGAAGAGGTGATGAAAGTGAGAGAAAAACACAAGTATGAGGGCCTCGAGTCTACGATATGGGTGTGATTCACAGTTTGTCTTCACGATACGTCGTGACATGACGTGGGCACTGCTCCAGAATTATCAGGATCTTAGCGACGCTTGTGGAGTGTTTGGTGACTGCGAGAGGGTCGTGTGCCATGAAGGGGGCTGAATTGTCCATAGGTTGTCTTCATGATGCGTTATGACATGACGTGGGATTCCCCTCCAGTTTTTTTCTGTACATGAGCTCATACTCATAGGACATCTAGGATACTTACCGTAGTTATAGTAGTAGATTAAATCATGACGAGGGATTGAACCCTACAAGATGAAGAACGATTAAGAGGCTTGCCCTCGGACCTATGTAGTATGGGATGCATAGAATCTGAACTAGTGCGCATTAGTGTCATATAATATAAATAACTGCATTAAGGACTAAGTACACAATCACAACACGACATCAATAGGATATTCCCCTTAGTTTGATATGTGAAGAAGTTTGTGTTTGTTAAATATGGAAAATCAATTATACTGTTTCCGGCATAGAGAGGATGGCCGTGTATAATATTCGTCGGTTGAATAAACTGACGTACCCATAGTTTTGTATGCAGAATAAATGACATGATAAAGATTTAAAGAAGAACTGATGCCTAGAGATTACTCAAATGTTGTTATACTTTCATTTATATAAATGTTGTAATTTTGCTTCCGCTGTATAATGTAAAGTATAAAGATTTCTTGTAACTCTGATGTAAAGTAAAAAATTTTAAATTCCTTATAAAATTGTATGAAAGAAGTGAAAAGATCCTGTGCAATCTCGAATTCAGTTGTATTTTGGAATTCGGGGTGTTACAAAAAAAATGACATTACCTGCTGAAAGAGGATGGGGGGTATAGTATTTATAGGCAGAGAGAGGGAACCCTAACCCTAACAGGCCAGGTTGACCCTCTTCTGTGGGCCTAAAACAACAGAAGTCCCATAGGGGCTACATGCCTGATTTGTAGGGTTTACGAATCTTGAGGAGATCAAATAACTCAGATTGAGCTGGTTATTAAATCACATCATAGGCCCCCCACTCCTGGAGGGTTGTATGTACCAGTCGTCGAGGAGTATCTCATTCTTGTGAGATGATCAGTCGACAGTGTGCATAGGGGTAGTGTAACCCCTGTTTCCACTAATACGTATTTTTCAAATATTTTTCCATATTTTAAACCATTAGTATTTTGTAATTATTGCTTCTTAATTGATTATATTATTCAAACTATTTTATGAAGCCCAATGTACAAATTATTCAATTGTTTAATATTTAGCTTAAGCCCAATTGTTTAACTATTTATTAAAAGCCCAATTTTGTATTTTGATTTTATTATTTATTAATCTGAGCCCAATTGTTTATTATAAGCTTAATATCATAACTGATTTATTTAAAATGTTTTGAGCCCAACCCAAGCCCATCTTCTATTGGACTCTAACCCAAACCCGCATCTTGTTGGATCTAACCCACTAACCCAGTACCCATATATTTATACAGATTAATCCTACACCTACCCGTATACAATTCCTTCACGTATCCCCACTTTGCACAATCCCGTACTCCAACTTCCCATCACCTCGTAACTCCCCCCACTCTTTCACCCCGTTCCCCACTCTCTCCCCTCTGTTTAAAATAGAGAACTCCCTTCCCATTCTCTATCTCTCCCCTCCTCTGTCTCACAACAAAAAAACAGAGCTTCCCCTTTCTTCCTCCTCATGAACCCAACACAGAGGCCCCTTCCCTTCGTCTTCCACCTCCTGCTCCCCCTTCTGCCCATCTCGCACTGCACCACCTCCGAGAACCCCCCCCCCCATCGAGCTCCGCTCACCATTTTCGTCGTCTTCACTTTCACTCCGCCACCGCGCCTCGCAAAACCGCACCTAGCCCATTGCTTTGCCTGCCATCGCTCGAGCCTTCTGCTTGACTGCGATCTGTCGCCATCTCTGCCTTCTCCCCCTGTCGTTGCTCCGTCTATGCCATTACCGCCCTCCTCATCGTAGCTCCGTCGCCATCTCTACAGCACCCCTCCGCTACTCCTCCTCGTCCTCGACTTCTTCGCTGCACCCCGTCGAGCTTCTCCTCCCTCGCATCTTCAACTGAAATCGAACCCATTTCTCCTCGTCACTGCTGCTGCACTCCACAGTCTCCGCCATTGCCTTGAACCTCTCATCTTTCGCCCTGTGGACGCTCCTCCTCCCGATCGCCTCCCTGATTCCCTCAGTGTCGCGACCCCCTGGTTGCGCCGCCTCCAACTTCGACAGCAAACCCCCCCTGTGCAGCCTCCCTGCGCATCACCTCTCCCTGAGCGCACCGCCACCTGCAGCCCCTATGCCCCGCCAGTCGCCGCCCGCAGTTGTTGCCGCTCTGTGTGTGTGTGTGTGTGTGTGTCACTGTGAAGGTGAAGAACAGAGTGTGGGTTTTTATTGGTGTTTGGTGTTCTGGACATAGTAGATCCGATCCGGTATTTGGTGTTTTGTGTGCTTGATTCCTGGTTGCTGTTTGTAGAGGATTGGGTTGTGTGTTTGCTGTTTTGGAGAAGTGGAGTTTGGTGTTGCTGTTGTGTGCTGTTGGAGTGTTGTTGTACTTTGGTTTTGCACGTGCTTCACTGCCCAGGATTCTGATCTTGTTATTCTTGTATTCGGTATCATCGTCGTCGGTTAACAGGCAAGTATCCTCTTGTACAACTCGTTTGTTCTCATACAAGCTTTCTTTGCAAAATACCACAAGTATATTCTTTGACTCTGTTTTGTATTCATCGGTCGAACTAAAATCTGTTACTATACATAATCCGTTGATCCCGTATTCGTACATGATCGCGAATACTTTATTGTCATATGCATTGCATAAACACGATACACACATATGTACTCTTAGGATTATACATAATTATGTGCATGATGGTTTTACCCGTTATAGTAGTTAAAATTCTGTTATGATATCTTTTTATTCTTGATTAAGTTTTGCATATACCATTGATCACATCATAGTTACAACATATTTTATAAATCCTGAAATACGTTTCCTGCATTGCATAAGTCTTGATACTCGATCCTGTCATGTTACCCGTTCTTATTATTGCATGTAGATGTTTACCGATCTAGTTATTGTTCATGTTTGATTAAAATAAAAATAACAAGCCGGGGTATAAGGGAAAAGATTTAGTAGTGGGCAATATAGAAGAGCGTATTCGGACGAGAGCTCGTGGTTTCCCGATGCAAGTTGCAAGTTACAAGTTGCAAGTTTGCAAAATTATAGGTTTACATGTTCACGTTACAAGTTCACACTCTACATGTTCCACATTGCACGTATCTCGATACAAGATACAATTGACATGTTTTCCCGAGTACATGACCTATAGAATCCAATACAAGTCTAAATGTTACTTGATTGCGTGTATCAAACATGTGGTATGGGACGCATAATTGCTGTACTAGTTAGCTTAATAAAAGACATGAGATTAATGCGTACACTTACATGATCCAATTACATATTACATGTTCTTGTTGACTTGCTTACTTGTTTACATGTTACATGTTCATGTTGACTTGTTTACTTGCTTACTTGTTTACATGCATGCCACTAGTTTTATGATGTCTTGTTCATAATCCTGTTTACATGTTATATTTCTCCTATTACAGGATTCTTGATTTCTTGTTCTTTTTCTGCTTCTTGTTTTGTTTTTGTACTTATTCCGTTAGCTTGTACCACTTGCGGTCCGGGACTTGCATTAACGGGTATCTTCTTGTTTTTTTTTGTAATAATGTACTTGCAGGCCCGGATGGAGAGTTATGCGAAGGTGTTGCTGAGCAAGTATTTTAGTCTTGTTTATTTTCATGTTATCTTTAGTTCATATTTTATTCATGTACTCTTTATTATATTCCAGGTGTGTTTTGACCCGTGACTACTTTGTATTTCTCCAGCTGTTGATTTTGTCATGTACTATGTCATGTACTATGTCATGTACTTTTGTTATCCTATTGTAATTTTACATGCTTGCGTGGTTGTTATTGTTATCTTGTTGTTGAGTTACCTGTACAGCTTATGAATGGTGTATTCGCATCATTTGTTGGGCTTCAGTATAGACTCGTATTCCCGTATTTTGGGAAGCAGGGCATGACAGGTAGGATGGAAGATCCCTGAAAAGTGACAAGAGGTCAACCTCTGAGCGTCGGCGGAGGATAGAAGCTAGCTGGTTGGTCGAAGTAAGTGCCGCGCACCGAGCCATGTGAGCATGTGTGAAAGCTAGCAGATGGCTCGAGGTTTCTGCCGAGCATCGAGCTTTGCGAGGAAGTTGGTTGCTAGCTGAGATTGCTGCCGAGCGTCGAGCCCCATGGAATTGTGTGAAAGCTAGGAGCTGGTTCGAAGTTGTTGCCAAGAGTCGAGCTTCGGAAGGAAACTGGTAGCTAGCTGAGATTGTTGCCAAGTGCAGAGCCCTATGGACTTGTGTGAAAGCCAGGAACTAGCTCGAAGTTGTTGCCGAGCATCGAGCTTCGCGGACTTGTGTTAAAGCTAGTAGTTGGCTCGATGTTGCTACCGAGCGCCGAGCCCTTTGAGCTTGTGTGAAAGCTAGCAGCTGGCTCAAAGTTGCTACCGAGCACTGAGCTTCGCGAGGAATCTGGTAGCTAACTGAAATTGTTGCCGAGGTCGATCTCCTTGGACTTGTGTTAAACCTACGAGTTGGCTCGAGGTTTCAGCCAAGCATCGAGCTTTGTGAGAAAGCAAGTAGCTTATTCGCTGAGATTGCTGCCGAGCACCGAGCCCCGTGGATTTGTTTGAAAGCTAGGAGCAGGCTCGAGGTTGTTGCCGAGGGTCGAGCTTCGCGAGGAAGCTGATAGATGGCTGAGATTGCTACCGAGCGTCGAGCCCCGTGGACTTGTGTGAAAAGCTAGGAGCTGGCTCGAAGTTGTTGCCGAATGTCGAGCTTCGCGAGGAAGCTGCTAGCTGCTGAGATTGCTACCGAGCGCAGAGCCCCGTTGACTTATGTGAAAGCTAGGAGCTGACTCGAAGTTGCTACCTAGCGTTGAGCTTCGCGAGGAAGCTGGTAGCTGGTTGAGAGTGCTGCCGAGTCTCGTGGACTTATGTGAAAGCTAGAAGCTGGCTCGAGGTTGCTGCCGAGTGCCGAGCTTCGCAGACTTGTGTTAAAGCTAGCAACTAGCTCAAAGTTGCTTCTGAGCGCCGAGCTCTGTGAGCTTGTGTGAATGCTAGCAGCTGACTCAAAGTTTTTGTCCAGCACTAAGCTTCGTGAGGAAGCTGGTAGTTGGGTGAGATTACTGCCGAGGCCGAGCCTTGTGGACTTGTGTTAAAGCTAGGAGCTGGCTCGAGGTTTCTACCGAGCGTCGAACTTTGTGAGAAAGCAAGTAGCTTGCATGTTGAGATTATTGCCGAGCGTCGAGCTCCGTGGACTTGTTTGAAATCTAGGAGCTGGCTCGAGGTTGCTGCCGAGAACCGAGCTTCGCGAGGAAGTGGTAGCTGGCTGAGATTGTTGCTGAGTGTCGAGCCCCATGGACTTGTGAGAAAGCTAGGAGCCAGCTCGAAGTTAATGACGAGCGTCAAGCTTCACGAGGAAGCTGGTAGCTTGCTGAGATTGCTGCCGAGCATTGAGCTTCACGAGGAAGCTGGTAGTCGGCTGAGATTGCTGCCGAGCACCGTGCCCCGTGGACTTGTGTGAAAGCTAGGAGCTGGGTCGAGATTTCTGCCGAGCGTCGAGCTTTGTGAGAAAGAAATTTGCTTGCTTGATGAGATTTCTGTCGAGCGCCGAGACCCGTGGAATTTGTGTTAAAACCCAGGAGCTGGCTCGAAGATGCTACCGAGTGCTGAACCCTGTGAACTTGTGTGAAAGCTAGCAGCTGGCCCGAAGTTACTGTCGAGCGTCAAGCTTTGTGAGAAAGCAACTAGCTTGCTCACTGAGATTGTTGTCGAGCACCGAGCCTCATGGACTTGTGTTAAAGTTAGGAGCTAGCTCGAGGTTTCTGCCGAGCGTCTAGCTTTGTGAGAAAGCAAGTAGCTTGCTCGCTGAGATTGCTGACGAGTGTCGAGCCCCGTAGACTTGTGTGAAAGCTAGGAGCTGGCTTGAAGTTGCTACCGAGTGTCGAGCTTCACGAGGAAGCTACTAGCTGGCTGAGATTGCTGCCGAATGCCGAACTCCATGGACTTCTGTGAAAGATAGGAGCAGACTCGAGGTTTCTGCTGAGCGTCGAGCTTTGTGAGAAAGAAAGTAGCTTGCTCGCTGAGATTGCTGCCGAGCGCCGATCCCCATGGACTTTGTGTTAAAGCTAGGAGCTGGCTCGAAGATGCTGCTGAGCTTCGAGTCCTTTGAGATTGTGTGAAAGCTAGCAGCTTGCTCGAAATTGCTGCCGAGCGCCGAGGTTTGTGAGAAAGCTTACTCACTGAGATTGTTATCGAGCTCCAAGTCCCGTGGACTTGTGTTAAAGTTAGGAGCTGGCTCGAGGTTTCTGCCGAGCATCGAGATTTATGAGAAAGCAAGTAGCTAGCTCCCTGAGATTGCTGCTCAGCACCGAGCCCCGTTGACTTTGTGTTAAAGCTAGGAGCCGGCTCAAAGATGCTGCCGAGCATCGGACCTTGTGAGCTTCTGTGAAAGTTAGCAGCTGGTTCGAAGTTTTTGCTGAGCGCCGAGCTTTGTAAGAAAGCAAGTAGCTTGCTCATTGAGATTGTTGTCGAGCGCCGAGCTTTGTGAGCTTGTGTAGGCAAAGTGGACCTGACGAATGTGAGACATTTCGTCTTCCAAGGATATTGGTGGACTGAACATGAGACGTTTCGTCTTCTAAGTGAATTGATAGATTTTCATAATTGCACTTTATCAGAAGTCGGAACGTTTGGCCTTGGGGGATGTAATGATGCCTTTTGGGGGTCGTTGGATGTGAGCTAATGGTTGGGATTCGTCCACGTCAGCATCATGACTATCGAGCTCCTACTTCTGCTTGGGCTATATAACCACTCCCCCATCCAGTTCTCAATTTTCAATTCACTGAAAGCTCTTATTGTTAGTGTATGCCATAGAGGCCAGTTGTGTATTGACATTACTAGTTTACATTGTATCATGACATGACATTTATTTCATATTTAGGCATTTCATTTATTGCGGTATTTATTGTGAGTTAAATGAACATAATGAAGTACTTAGAATAGTAAGTTCAATGCCATGGGATACAAGTGTATGACTTGATTGTGAAATTCTATTGGCTGAAATCAGAACAATGTTCCTAAATGTCCATAGTCGAGTATTATTGTGAATTAGGACAATGATAATACATAGAGACTAGTGTGTGCGTAGACTGATGACCATTCTCACGATTATGGATATGATATATCAAGTCCTCACATGTATACATATTAGAGTAATAATGTATTGGATTGACCCACCATGAGAACGTTGCATAGATCATTATGTGAGTGTCATAAGCGATTCTTACAGTGACCATGGTGTACGTAGTCCTTTGACTTGAAATCAGTACTGTTCCTTACATGAGAATTTATATGTTGTAATGCCGTCAAATGTTGCTTGTAACAAGGTGATTATAAAGTCGACTGTTGGATATACTACAAATCGTGTTGAGGGATGTGAGTACCTTAGACATGATTTGTCCTTCTTACATAACAGGAGCGACATCTACGGGCCCCTTGATTGAGTGAAACTGTAAAATACATGGTAGTGCTCAAATGAGTCAATATGAGATATTGATCTCATTTGTTTTAGTAAGTCTACTCGGACATCAAGAAATCAAAGATTGAACTATACAAGGGTGACACGCTCTATGCCTTGTGGTCAATTAAGATATTTGGATAAAGGAACTAGACTACATGATAACATTGATCACGGATAGATAATTGTAAAATCACTGACATTCCCATTACTTGAGTAACAATGATGTATTATTAGATACCGCTCACTATTTGTAATACTCGAATATGATTTTAGTATTACTCAATATAATGGGAACCTACAGGGTCACGCACTTAGAATTGATCGAAATTGAGATTTAAATTCATAAGATAAATTTAATTAGGGATCCAAGTAAGACTTGGACTCCTGATATTGGTTGGACATTTAATTAGATTAAATGAGCCAACTAAAGTTCAAAGGCCCACACACGAATCTGACCCAGGTCAGAATATGAGCCCAAAAACCTCATTACTCTCTTAGAGTTGGTTTTTTGCACCTATATATATAATATGTATCTGTGGAATAGACAGACGTGAAAAGAAACCCTAATCGTCACAGAAAGTGAGAGAGAGAGATCGTGAGGAGAAACATCCCCTTCCCACTGATGTGAATTATTTGCAAGTGTACAAAATCGCAACAAGTAGTATAGTTAAGTGAAAAGTATCGAACCCACAAGGACTAATTATTTTATCGAGTACCAAAATTACTAGATTAACTACTATTTGGAAAATTGATATTTGATAAAGAAAACAACTACATTAGATTAATCTAAATAACTAACTAAACTAATTAAAAAGAACAAGATCTGAATTTTTTTTGTTTATTAATTGCAAAAACTAGTTCTAGGGCTTTTGGTTTCACCTAGTTTATCCTACACAATTCATAATTCCATGTAATAATAAATTTTACTTTTCCAAGTTGTTGACCAAATTCCCATAATTATTCAATGTTTTCTCTCGAACAACATCAAAAATATCAACTAACAGTTTGTCATATCTCTATGCCAATTTAATTAATTGAAGATTCATTAAATTCTATGGATTTTTTTATAGTCACATCAATCGCGGTAAATCATCTTTAATTTTGCTCAATCAATGGTGTTTAATTCTATAGTTCTAAATCACAAATTACCTCTCGGTTTCTCCATGATCCAATAAATCATACAAAAGTTAGCCAAACAATTGTAAGCATTCAGAACAAAAATTAAACAAACAACCATGGAAAAATAGAAAAATAATATGGAATTAAAATTGTGTTCTCAAAACTATACTACATCCAAGCCCTAGAAAAATAAAATTAGTTCATAATGGTTTTGCAACTAACAAACATAGTATTTGATTGCATAATGAAAAGGATAAGAGAAGAAAGAACTCGTTTTATTGTTGTTGTTTGAAGCTGTCAAGATCCCTCTTCTTCAATCTCTTTCTCTTCAAGATCTTCTTTTTTTCCTCTCAAGCCTCCAAGATATATCTCTAGAGTTCACATTCGCATCTATATATAGCCCCCAAAGAAATTCAAAAAAGAGATATAAAAATACAGCCCATCGGACCCAAAACCTACATTCAAAATATAACATCAACGCCGACGCGATCGACCGCAACTTTGTATGGTCAACCGTCACGCCCTTCACGTGTCCAGGGTCTGGACAGAGAGAGGGACGATCGACTGCGCGGCCGACCGCAACTTCGGTCGGATGTGCGGTCGACTGTCCACTTACTGTTTCCTGCATGCAGGTTGTAGAAAAATTAATTTTTTCGGAGCTACAGAACTCCGTTTGTGAAAAATGAGTACTCGTTTCGAAGAAGACTCGACGAATGACAACTTTCATTTATAGCTCAAATTCATATTCGTCCATCTTCAGGTTCAAACTAGCCGAACAAGATCTAGGTGCTGTTCTTGTTGCATTTTCGCCTTGCTTTATTCTCTAACTCCAAGCTCCATAACTTCGTGTATTTGAGTCCATAATCATAACATCCATCTCATTCCTTCATAAACAAAAAAAATTAAATGAAATTGTGTAGAAATAAGATGAATTTCAAATAAATAAACATGAACTCATAATTTTTATACGTAAAATGAGTAATAAAAGCATATATAAATTACACTCATCACCCGCAGCTAGCACCGCGGTATGAGAGAGAGCTTTTTTTCTTTCCGTTCATGTCGATACCGTAGATGCACCGCAATATTGCAGTGCTGTGATCGACATACTGTTGAGATAGAAGATCTATTTTGAAGGTATAACTCCTAAACACGATTTATGGTTTTCGCATGAATCCATGGATAGGTTTCGATATTTTTGTAATGTTTCCACTGTGTGTTTAATCTGTGATTGCATTCAAAACCTAACACTTATGACTGGTGGTTCTCTTATTACTCGCTGACAGTTAGGGGTAGCGGCGATGAATGCTATCTCTGGCCGTCAGTGGGTGGAAGAGGGACCAACTTGGGGCATGGGGCTTGAGGTCCTTGCTGAAGGCGAGGGTCATAAATATAATTAAAACTTTCGCAAAGGCTAAGGTCCGAGTTCGATGCTGAAAGTCGAGGACTTGAGAGGTTGAGAGATTTCTCATTAGTGTTTGAGGTCGACGCTGAGCGGTAAGGACCTGAGAGATTAAGGAATCTCTCGTTAAGGTTGAGAGTCTTCATCGAGAGGCCAGGACATAAGGGATTGGAGAATCTTTCGTTAGTGTTTGAGGTCGACGCTAGCGTTGGTATCGGTTCCTATCGGTTTGGGTCCTCCACTATCCGAACCCGGACCCCATACCTCATGGGTCCAAAAATTGGACCCAGACCTAGACCCGGACTTGTGAGAATCAGGTCCGGGTCCAAGTCCACCTTAACAAAATATACCCGTCTGGTCCGATAGTAGGTCATAAATATTTGCACTAAAGTGTTTTTGCACCCAATACCCTACGGTTCTAACAAGTTTTGCACTTAAGTACATGAATAAATATTATATTTATACATCTATCTTCAACAATTACTATTTACATGTATATTCTATAACCCTATTATTCAAATTTGAAATATTTGGTGGTATTTTTTAACAGGTCCGGGTCTGGGTCTGGGTCTGAGTTCAGGTCCGGTTTATTTTGAGCAGACCCGGACCCGAACTCGATAGTGCATCAGGTCCTATTTTAGGACCCGAACCCGGACCTGGATTCGGACCCATATAGATCGGGTCGATTCCAGTCCAATGCCGTGTCCGTGTCTGATTCGGGTACCGGGTCAACGTAACTGCTCTAGTCGACGTGGAGCGGCGAGGACCTGAATCCCTCATTAAGGTTGAGATTCGATGTCGAGAGGTGAGGACATGAAGGATTGAAGAATCCCCTGTTAGTGTGTGAAGTCGATGTCGAGCAGTGAGGACTTGAGATTGAGGAATCTCTTATTGAGAGTCGACACCGAGCAGCGAGGAGATGAGGGATTGAGAAATCTCTCGTTAGTGTTTGAGGTCGACGCTGAGCGGTGAAGACTTGGGAGATTAATGAATCTTCTATTATTTGAGGTCGACATCGAGCGGCGAGGACCTGGGAGAATGAGGAATCTCTTGTTAAGGTTGAGTGTCGACACCGAAAGGCGAGGATGTAAGGGATTGAGAAGGCTCTCGTTAGGGTTTGAGGCCGATGCCGAGCGGCGAGGACCTGAGAGATTGAGAAATCCCTTGTTTGGAGAAGTAAAGCCGAGACATTTTGACTTAGTTTGAAAAGAAATTTCATTGCTTTCATTTGCTTGGCTTCTTAAAGGGGTAGCGCTTGTTACAACTAGACAGATACATGGGCCCTTTTGGCCCCTCGTGGAATTTGATTAAATGTTCGGCATTCCATGTTTTCTTAACTGTTCTTCCCCCTGGGTCTTCAAGTGGGTACGTGCTTTGTACAGAACCACCTCCAGCTAGTCGACTGGTTCTGTGCCCACCGATTTTCTATCGGACAGTAGCTTGACTGCGTCAAGAGGGAGGACTGAAGCTCCCACTGAGGCCATGTAGCAAGTTTGGGCTAATTCTTGGTTGCCTCGAACGACTCCCATTCCTAGCTTGGTTGGGAATTTCATCTTCATGTGATAGGCGAAGGGCATTGCGTGAATGGAAGAGAGGTTGGGCTTGCCCAGAATGGCAGGCATTGATGTTGACCACCATGAAGTCCATTGCCTCTGTTCGGATGGTTGGGGCCATTCTGGCGGTGATGTCAAGTGTGATGATTCCGTCAATCTGAACAGGAACCCCTGAGAAACCACGGAGCGTGTATCCGGCCGGTTTCAGCCTCTCGCGAGAGAGCTTCAATGCTTTGAAGGCTGCCAGGAACAGAATGTTGATTGAGCTTCCGTTGTCGACGAGGCTCGCAATGAATGATTCTAAGGGGGTGGATAGTTGTGGACCGATTTAACCTCCCGTATGAAGGCCTTGCGGGAAGTGTTCGACTCTGCTCCCATGGGATTGTCGTGGATGCAGTGACGGATTGCTGGCCCATTGGAACTTTCAGCTTCAGGGCGTCTATTAGACCCTCGAGGAGGAGGAGGTGAATCCTTCAGGTTATTTCGGGTGTACTCCTTCAGGTACCCTCTCTGGATGAGAGCTTCGATTTCATCTTTAAGGGTCCAACAATTGTCGTTCTCGTGGCCATGGTACCAGTAGAACCGAAAGTAGAACCTTCAGTCCCTCTTGTTGTTGTTGTTGTTCTGCCGAGGGGGATGCTGAACAATCCCTGTATTTTCGATCTCCATCAGAATGGCCGATACGGGAGCAATCAGCGGGGTGAACTTCTCGAAGCGTGGAACCGGAGGTGGTCGCTTCTGTCCGAATGCATCTTTCTGAGCCTTGTTCGTAGGCTCGGGATCATCGACCTTTCTCTTCCCCTTGGTTGGGGCTTCTTTCAGACCTTCAGGGTGTAGAGCCTCCTCGGCCCGGATGTACTTTTCGACCGTGTTGAGGAGGTCAGGAAAATCAATGGGCGGCTTCTTCGCCAACGAGGCCTTCAGCTGGCTGTAGCAAACATTGTACCAAAAGGCTGCGAACGCGATGCCAGGTCGAGAGAAGAGACCACCCTATCCTCAGCAGTGATCCTCCATGCAAAGTCCCGAAGGGACTCTCCTTCGTTTTGTTTGAGGTCCAGAAGGGACGTGCTCGTCTTCTCAACCTTGGACTGGTCACAAAGTGAGCAAGGAAGCTTGCCTCGAGCTGGTCGAATGAAAAAATTGAGTTGGGGGCAAGCTTTGAGAACCACTCCCGTGCTGAGCCACACAGAGTGGCTATGAATGCGCGACAGAAGAGAGGATCTGAGGTGTTGTGAACCATCATGAAGGTTTTGAACCCTTCTATGTGATCAGTAGGATCACTCTATCCATTGTATGTCTCAAACTGAGGTGGTCTGAAATTCCTTAGAATCTCAGCGTCGAGGATTCGAACGGAGAACCGGGGTAGGGTAGGCTGATACCCCCGGTTGGATTGTCCCCCGCCCTTGCCATTCTGAGTGAGGCGATCCTCCAACTCTTGGAGGCGCTGAAGGACGACATCATCCCGTCTCGCCGACCGGGTTGAGCCGTGAGACTCACTGCACTGGGCTTCCTCCTCCTGGCGAGGGTTATCGTTTTGATGCTCGGTTCTGGGGCCGCCTCGGAGGGCCTGGAGGACCTCGTTCCAGAAATCTTGGAACTCGGCTCTCATGATCGGGACGTGTTCGCCTTGACTATTCGGGGGTGGACAATCTCTTGGAGAGTGGCTGCGCCTCTACTTCCGACCCTGTGATGGGTGAATGTTGTGAGTCGGATGCTGTGATGACGTACCGAAGGTCATCCGTCATCAGGTGCTAGGGTTGCCTTGCGACCGAGCGTGAAGCGCTCGGACACGGTCCTGACGGACCAACGGCTCGCTACTTTCGATACCCCTGTGCGTTCACGTGACTGCGAGAAGGATGAGGATGGTCGGCATGATGTCCTGTCGTGGTGCTCTCTTGGCTTTGGGTGTCATAAAGGGGATGGCTTCAGGGTGAGATCCAAGTCTGGAATCGAATCAGTCGGTCTCTTCCCACAGACAATGCCAATCTGTTGCTCCCACCATTAAATCAGCAACATAAATTATGGTTAATTGCAAATTTTTGAGATTATAGGGAGATAAAATTTTAAATCATGGATTCATAATCGGTAACGGACAGAAGGGTCAAACACAATCCATATGGTATCAGTTTTGGGATAAGAAGAGTGATGGTATCATTTAATGAATCGACTTGAGGATGAAATAGTTATTCACTAACTCACATACTAATCTGATAAGTTGCTCTGATTAGGTCAAAGAACGGCCTACCGGTAGTCATCCGAGCTGGAGACACTTGAATCACAAGGAAGAAATCGAAGATGTATAAGCTCGACATCTATGAAGAGGTCTTGACACTACCCTGAAGGTAAGTAAATTTTGCTCATTGTACACGTTCATTTCTACTAAATTCTACTATCCACTCTTTAAACTCGTACTAATTAACTTAATCGTCGAAGAACTTTAACTCAGACGAACAATTCTAAGTACATCTTCTATCATTGAGATCCAGGCAACAATTATACTTTGTGTATAGTGCTAATAGTGGAATACACACACACAAAATAGAAACGCCCAAGACTTAGGAGCACTAAGAACAAGCACCGCAATAATCGCAATATCTCACAAGAACACGAACACAATAATATGCAGAGATAACTAATACTTCTTATTCTACAAAAAATACAAAAATTATAAAGAAATAAAAAATTTCAATCTCTCTCTCATCTTTGAAGCACTCGACACTCACCTCTCTTGAAATTGTACATTAATAATGGCTCACCATTTCTCTCATCAGTTCTTGTTAACCCTAGAGTTCACATCTATTACTATATATATAGCCTCAAGCAAACCCTAAAAGATATACACAATAGAGCTTATTAGACCTGAAAATCGTCAGCTCAAATAACATACAACGCCGCTGTAGTTGACTGAACGAACACGTGGTCGACTACAATGAGTCTCGCCAAGACCCGAGATTCAGGCAGTCGAATGCCCACTATGGTCGACAGTCGACTGCAGTTTGCTTTCTGTTGCTGCTATCTTCTCTCTGCTGTCTTTGTCCTCTCTTCTTCTTCTCCAACTTCAACTTGTGCCTACATGTATTTGAGGCCAAAATCCTAACAATCTCCCACTTGGACCAAATACACAATACTTCAAAGTTATTATATCTTTACCTCGCATTTTCTTTGCCAGTCTCCCACACTCATGAAAGACCCAAGTATTCCGCACACTTAAGAAAAGCACCTCCGTCACTGCACCACGTAGAGTGCACCAACCACCCCTCATAGGCTCATGAAGGATGTACCCCACCAATCGCATAGGGCACGAATAACGTAGAAACAACCTCATGTGTCGGATTCCATGTTACAAGACTCCTCAGTTCGGAGAATCTTCATTAACACTGGACATGGTTCAAAGCCTCTCAATGCACCTTCTGCACTAGAAGTCTCCGTGGATGAAACCTCTACAAAATCCACAAACTGCTCAACCCTTACAGCCTCATTTTGGTTACATTCATCGATATCACCACACATAGTGATACCAGTACTATATACCTCACAAGAGCGACTTGAAGCTTCTTCTGTCATATCACAAAGAACCCTCACCGCAGTAATGTCTTGCTATTTAGGATCCCTCTCCTGACCAGAATCTCCCATTAAATGAGTAACCTCCCCCGAATCTTCCCCACAATTGAAAGAACTCTGTTGCACCCTACACAACCTACTACTCAATCACGGCTTAGAGTCAACTACAGAAGAAATGCGTCACGCGTCTCTAAGCAAATACAATGTTTCCTCACGTATTCCTTTTGCTATCACCATTGGACCTGCAACTATACACCACTCTCTATTACTAAATGTAGTAGACAATCTCTCTTTGTCAAGCATTCCCATTGAGATAAGATTTTCCTTCAAGTCTGGAACATGCATTATCTCCCGCAAGACAATACTTTGATCATCACTAGCTTTTATGCAAACAGTACCAACCCCACTTACAGAACACCTCTGACCACTCTCCACGATCTCAACTCTGAAAGAACCCTCTCTGTAGTCCTCAAACAACTTTCTCCTCGAAGTGCCATGAAAAGAAGCTCCCGAATTAATACACCAATCTCGTGTGTCTAACTCCACCCTAGCTGATAAGCATAACTCGTCTTTTTTAATAGACACCACATTGACTTCCTTTAGTTTTGTGTCCTTTGGTTTTTCATGATTTTTCTTTATATAGGCCTTACAACTGCGCATTATGTGAATCTACTTGTGACAATACCAACACTCAGGTCCATGTCTCCCGTCGCTATCATCAGATCTACTCTCAGATGAACTACTCTGAACTTTCTTCTTCGACTGCTCTTAAATCTCCCACATCTCTTCTTAGCTGACATTGCGTAATCTTTAGAAGATGATGATGAAAATTTTCAGTTTCTCACCCTTCTAACCTCCTTGTTCAGAATGCTACTCACCAAATCCTGTAGAGTCATCAAAATTTTCATTGTGCCTGTAATAGTCTATTCCACAGTACCATAAGTTTCGGATGAAGTAGATAGAAGTAACAATGACTGTCCCCTCTCTGAAAACTTCAGTTCTGCAGCTTCGATCCAGTTGTAAATCATACGGTAATCGTTCACATGTTCTGCTAATGAACCTCATTCCCTTAACTTCATGTTAACCCACTTCTTCATATGAAGAATTTGATGAGATGCCGACAATTTCTCATACATATCCGTGAGAATCTCAATATCCTCCTTTGTGGTCTTTGTCTTCGAGATATAAAACAACGCATTTCTACTCAGTCCCAACTGAATCTACCCGTGCCTTCTGATCCAAACGATTCCAATTTGGCACAATATCGCGAAGTGGCCGCTTTCGCTCAATTATCTTCCGGCTTCTCATCTGAATCTTCCACATCACGAAATCACTCTGATTGACCCTCTCAACTTTCGACTTGTTATCGGCCATCATGAAACTTTTTCTCTATACCACTTGTATAGAATCTTATACCAATAGCGGAACACACATAACAAGAAACAGAAACACCCAAGTCCTAGATGCACCGAGAACAAACCACCACAATAATTGCAAGATCTCACAAGAATACGAACACAATAATATGCAAAGATAACAATACTTCTTATTCTCAAGAAATACAAAGATTACAAAGAGATCAACACTCTCATTCTCTCTTTCTCTCATCTTTGAAGCACTCGGCACTCACATCTCTTGAAGTTGTACAATGATAATGGCTCACCAATTCTCTTTTCAGTTGTCGTTAACCCTAGAGTTCACATCTATTATATATTTATAGCCCCCAAGCAAATCCTAAAAGATATACACAAATACAGTTTATTAGACCCGAAACCCGTCAGCCCAAATAACATACAACACTATTGCGGTTGACTGCAAAAACACGCGGTCGACTGCAATGAGTCTTACCAAGACCCAAGAGTCGGGCAGTCGACTGCCCACTACGGTCGACTGTCGACATGACAGTCAATTGTAGGTCTTCTTTCTGTCGCTGCTGCCTTCTCTCTGTTATCTTCGTCTTCTCTTCTTCTTCTTCTCCAACTCCAACTCGTGTCTACGTGTATTTGAGGCCACAATCCTAACACTTTGAAGTTCTAAAATGAGTAAAACACTTGTTTTAATAGTCCCTCCTCACAATTATTGATCTAGGTTTGAATTCGGTCGGATTTTTAAGTATAATTAACAAGAAAAGCCAGTCAAGTATAATTAACAAGGGATAATGTTAGGTGGCAGTCTTTATGCAATAAATTAATTAATTATTAATAACAAACAAATACTCCATCCGTTTCAAAATATAAGTCATTCTATTCTTTTATTTTTTTTCATAATATAAGTCACTTTATATTTTCGATGAGATGTCTTGTCATTTTTTAATGTCCATGAATTAGTTTTCTATGCAATTTTCAATTTTACACTTGTCCTGTTTTGTAAGAGAAGTAATAAAAAAACTATAGATGATGACAAATAGGACGTTATACAATTGATGACTCAT
This sequence comes from Hemerocallis citrina, assembly GCA_017893485.1. Lineage (NCBI taxonomy): Eukaryota > Viridiplantae > Streptophyta > Magnoliopsida > Asparagales > Asphodelaceae > Hemerocallis > Hemerocallis citrina. The sequence goes on along the minus strand of CM030359.1, from coordinate 329,095,529 downwards.
TTATGAGCTTCAAAAACCAAGAATATGAAGTACTTTTACTCAATCCTAGGTTATTTCTTAATAGTCGTGTAGAAACCTAAAATGACTAATATTTTAAAACGGAGGGAGTAACATAAGTCACTTTAGGTTTTCGAGAAGATGTATTGTCATTCTTAATTGTCCATAAAGTATTTTTCTATGAAATTTCCTATAAAAAATTATAGAGAATGACTAATAGCACATTGTACAATTGATGATTCATTTATGAGCTTCAAAAATCAAGAATATGAAGTACTTTTAATCAATCTTATGTTGTTTCTTAATAGTCGTGTAGAAAGCTAGAATAACTTATCTCTACTATTTTAATGGGAGAGTTGGGGTTTGTAACAAACGAACCCTAACTTTGTAACCAAACAAATTCATATAATACACGTCCAAACTATATCAAATAAATATAAACTTGCACCATACGTGAGCAAATTAAAACATTCAAATATAAATTATTTATTTTCTTATTCAATATATATTTATTTGAATTAATGACTATAATTTTTATAGATATATATTGCACGTACATTATACTAATATTTTGATGAATCGGATAGAGCCAAAAGGCTCCAGCCATCAAAAAATATATTAATCAATAAAATCATTACATTATACTAATATTTAGAAAAAGGAAGTACTAGTTAAACAAACGCAAGCACCACCATTATGTTGAGACGTGAGAGTCCATCATCACTCGAAAGCTACAACAGCGCCAGCAAATGCCAAGTCAACAAAGCGTCATCATCCCCTCTGGTTGTGGTACCCACTAATACTCTCCCCATAACCATACGATATCATTTAAAACACGAACCAGCACAATATGAAGGAAATCCAACGGTCTCATACCTTTCCGTACAAAGAAATCATATGAGCAATAAAGCACACGATTTATTTAACATCCAAAGAATCTCACGCGCTCGGATGCCCGTTAGCATTAACTAATTAATTAAATTTAGAAAAAAATGTTTCTGAAAATGTGGAGTCCACATCAACACGCATCGGGTGCCGTCACCGGCCGGACTCACTGCAGTTACGACACATGGCGGATAAGGAATGCTCACCATCCGATTGAGAGTTGGATCTCATGATTCGTGCATTGACGGTGATGGGTGAGTGATTACCGATGTACACGTGCTCGGTCAAACTGCCGACGTTTAATATTATTTTACGTCAACTATTTTGCATATAGCCCCATCTGAATACAAATTTTGTTATGTTTTCATTTGTGTAAAGTTTGTAACAATTTGATGAACATTCTAACCTATAAATAGAATCTGAGTCGTAACAAACAGAGGATAATTACAAGTATTTCTCTGGTATGTCCGTATGTGGATGTTGCAATATCAGAGATGTTTATGTATATGGAGTTGAAGTTAAACAAAATAGTTTTAAAAATGATGTTTGAATTGTGACTATATTCGAAAAATACTTATTTAATGTATTTTAGTATTTTAATTAGACGATGTGTAATTTTTAAATTTGCAAAAAGAGTTGAATTATGTTTGGCGAGTATGTATACGGATGTTGTTTTATTGCTACCTTATGCAGGACCGGTCCTAAGTTTATTGGAATTTGAGAACTCCCGAAATAGGCCCCCATCAAATATTTGATTTAAAAAGTTTTGTTAAAAAATTTTATATATATATATATATATATATATATATATATATATATGGGTAAAAGGGATATGAGCAACTTGCTCATTTAGTAAATGAGCAATTGATTATTTGGCATGCATGTGATACATTGGACAACTAACCCTTTTAATGATTTTCCAATCACATGTATGCCACTTCATCAATTGCTTATTTACTAAATGAGCAAGTTGCTCATACCCTTTTTTTCATATATATATATATATATATATATATATATATATGGGTAAAAGGGATATGAGCAACTTGCTCATTTAGTAAATGAGCAATTGATTATGTGGCATGCATGTGATACATTGGACAACTAACCCTTTTAAGGATTTTCCAATCACATGTATGCCACATCATTAATTGCTTATTTACTAAATGAGCAAGTTGCTCATACCCCTTTTTCCCTATATATATATATATATATATATATATATATATATATATATATATAGGGGTCGGTTCGGGTGAGAACCAACCCTGGGGTGAGAACCTAAGGGCCTATCCCAGCCATTCATCTGTATAATCTTAACAGTCAAGATTTTTTAAAATTAAACAATAAGATTAATTAATTTTTGCATTAAGATGTCAATCCCTTTAATTAAGGGATGGGGACCACGTAATATAAGGAATAATTATAAATTGCCTTTTTTTGTGTGCGACGGTTAAGGCAATTTTGGTCAAACTGAAGAGAGAAATAATTTATTCCCGTAAAATATTGGAGAAGATTTTGTTTCCCAAATTAATAGCAACTGCAGAATCATTTACCATTTCGTTCCTTACAGTTACTGTTTATTACAGTTGCTATTTATAATTATTACAGTTGCTGTTTAAGTGGTCAGGTATTGCTGTATAATTATTTCAGTTGCTATTTATAATTATTACAATTGCAATTTATAATTATTACAGTTGCTATTCGAGAAGATTTTGTATCCCAAATTAATAGCAACTGCAGAATCATCACCAATTCGTTCCTTCACCAATTCGTTCATTATATAGCAACTGACTGTATTGTAAGTAGATACAACTAGTGCATATTTTAGCAGGAATATATATATATATATATATATATATATATATATATATATATATATATATATATATATATATATATATATATATATATATATATATTGTTTGTTTATCAATTTGCAAACTTATGTTGTATCAGTTTCCATATAGCAACTGAATGTTTTTTGAATCGCAACTAAGTGCATTGTACGTAGCAAGAAAAATTTCATACTTAGCAACATTGTACGTAGCAACAAATGTTGTTCGTCCTGATGAAGATTGTGGTTCGGCTGAAAATAAAATAAAAAAGGCAATATATGTTGCCTAATAATCTGTGATCTACATTCCTTTTAAATAAAAAAAAAAAGGTAATATATGTTGCCTAATAATCTGTGATCTTTCATTCCTTTTATTTCGCGGTCCCCATCCCTTAATTAAAGGGATTGACATCTTAATGCAAAAATTAATTAATCTTATTGTTTAATTTTAAAAAATCTGTGATCTACATTCCTTTTAAATAAAATAAAAAAGGAAATATATGTTGCCTAATAATCTGTGATCTTTCATTCCTTTTATTTCGCGGTCCCCATCCCTTAATTAAAGGGATTGACATCTTAATGCAAAAATTAATTAATCTTATTGTTTAATTTTAAAAAATCTTGACCGTTAAGATTACACAGATGAATGGCTGGGATAGGCCCTTAGGTTCTCACCCCAGGACATGGTTCTCACCCGAACCTTCTCCTATATATATATATATATATATATGAAGATTTAGGGATTTGAAAAAAAAATCTCCATACCAACCCAATCAAAACTAGAATAAGCAAGTCAAATTACTAATTTTAAAAAGAAAAGCCAAAAAAATTAAATTTGATGTCCATAAAAAACAATACGCCAAAATATGTATATATAAATACAAGAATTTTTTTTTATTATCCCCTAAAATAAGAAAAAATTTCGGGGGCTCGAAGCGGCTGCCTCTCCTAGCCTGCCTCCACTAGGGGGTCGGCCCTGTCCTTATAAGACATCAATGCAGACTATTATTTGTTGAACTGGTAATGGAAAAGGAGATTCATATAATCATAAATTTCAACGTGCCCTATTACTCTAGAAATATAAATTTTTGTCAATGTCGCTATAATAAATATAAATGCATATTAAGAATAATATCCCAATAAATTGATATGCAATATTGACCCCACAACTCATCATCATATTAAGCATTTAGTAAACTCAACTCATGAAATCACCAATCTCACAAGTTATACCAAACCAAATATATTAATCAACTAAAAACTTCCTCATCATCATAAGTAAACTTCGTAGAAATTAAATATCAACACTTAAAAAATAATGAACATAACTACCAAAAAAAAAAAAAAAAAATAGTAACAAAAATATCTACTAACTACGAGTGATAACTTCATCAATTCTACTATTTCACCCACCGTTTCAATTTTAAACAATTAAAAACCCATAGAAAAAGGCTAGCAAAAAATTTTTAAAAAAAGCCATAGAAAAAGGGTGGTTGAGCTAAAATATATAGCTCAAGTCAATATAACTAAAATAAGGATAAATCTGCAAAATACATTAAATTATACTGTACTACAAACTATGTTAAAGTTTAACCCTAATAATAAAAGTACTGCAGCTCATTCATACTCACTTATTACAAAGCCCCCATCATTGCACCTATTAAAGCAGCCACAACAAATACCCAACTCCAGTTGTTTACACGCCACATTCCTTCTCTTCCTCATCCTCAGCCTCAGCCTCAGCCTCTAATTACTCTAAAACAGATATAGAAAGAAACAGAGCCCACCAAAATCAATAACAAATATAGCAATGGGGAATTGCCAAGCAGCAGAGGCAGCAACCGTGGTTATCCAGCACCCAAGTGGCAAAGTGGACAGGCTCTACTGGCCCACCACTGCCGAGGAAATCATGAAGAGCAACCCCGGTCACCACGTCGCTATCGTCACGCTATGTATCGCCAAGCAAAAGCAATCCCAAGAGAGCACCAGCACCAGCAGTGGCAGCAGCACCGGTGGAGGCCACGTTCGCTTCACCCGTGTTCGGCTTCTCAAACCCAATGACATGCTTCTCGTTGGCCAAGTTTATCGCCTGATCACCTCTCATGGTATGCTAATCCAATCACAACTCGTATTATATATTAATTTTCTCATTAATGAAATTAAGCGCTCTGTTAGATTGAAATATTCTAACAAGATTGTTTCATGTGTGCAGAGGTAAACAAAGCGCTGAGGGCAAAGAAGCATGAGAAGATCAAGAGGACGCAGGCCGAGATGATGAGGAAGCAGAGGCAGCAACAGCAGCAGAGTACTGCACAAGTTTATCACGATAGTGAAACTACTGCAGTTGTTTGTGAAGATCAAGTAGAACAGGAGAGCAGGAGTTCAAGTACGAATGCACATACTGCTGCTGCTGCTGCTGCTGCTGCTGCTGCTGCTGCGAGATTGCGGCAGTGGCGGCCGTCGCTGCAGAGCATCTCAGAAGGTGTGATCTAACTGATGATGATCATGTTTGTTTGTTAGATGAGTATGAGCAAAACTAATGTGAGTTGTGAATGGGGGTTCATGCAGTAAGCATTCAGTGAGTGAGTGAGATTTTCTAGCAGCATTGTTTATCATAAAACATACAGTCTGATATCTGTACAGTTGCTTTAAACTAGTAATAGTAACGAAAAGTAGTCAAACTCTGATGAGTGTTATGAGATCAACTTTCTTTTGTGAATTCATTAACAAGGTTGAAAAATGAACAAGGGCCTCAAGAGTGTTCACTACTTTTGAGGGATTGGAGTAACAGAGTTGCCCACTCTCTGTCAACAAGTTGCTGTTAATCCACCAAATAACTTCAAGATCTGTACATTCATGTTGATTCATATCAAGTTCTGTGCTTAGATTCCAACATGTATGATCATTATTTTTTTTTCCTGCTTCTCAATGGTGGAACAAGTCCAACTCAAGAAGTAACATGATTTCTTCACCTGACTATAACTGTATCACTATTCTAGGAGTTTGGTAAGCTGCAACTAGAAATACCTGAGTAAATTACGCAAGTGATGATGTAGCTACTGTTATGCTGAGTCCAATTTTATTTCTTAGAATATTAATTTGATGAGACTGCAAACTCCCTCCAACTTTCAACAATCTTAAATTTTGGAGTAGTAGTATATAACGAAGGCATCAACCATAACTATTTGTTGCCTACATATTGCATACAGTTCGTTGTATAAAGATGGACGAGAAGCAATGAAACGCAATTGTGAGAATTGCTGATTTTGTACCTCAAACGCATATGAAAGTAATACACAAGAAAAATCAATTTTAGGAAAAACCAATATTGCTTCTATCTCTAGAAAACCTATAGAGAGAAGCTATGAAACGCAATTGTGAGAATTGCTGATTTTGTACCTCAAACGCATATGAAAGTAATACACAAGAAAAATCAATTTAGGAAAAACCAATATTGCTTCTCTCTCTAGAAAACCTATAGGGAGAAGCCCCCCCTTCTCTCCCCTCTCCCAAAAAAAAAAATCAAAACGAAAACAAACCCTACATCTGAAGCTTGGGAGGGGGGGGGGGGGGGGGGTTCCCGCCTCCGCTTCCAGCTTTCCTCTCATACTTCTCTCGTTCAGATCTCAACCTTCTCTTTTCCTACTCATTTCTCTTTCTCATCCTTATTTTTCTCTACCCGTGGAGATGTCCGCCGGTTGGGGCCTTTTTCTGTTCGCAGTGGGATGGTTGTGACCCGCGATGCGGGTTGGATAGGGCGCTTGCGGTCGTGTACGGCGATTGGGTTCCACTTTGGGTTCAGAGTGGGGTCGCGTACGTCGATTGGGGTCCACATCGGGTTCGGAGTGGGGTGAGCTGCTGTTGTTGGGCTTGGCTTTGGGGGCGAGGCTACTGTGGTGCGGTAGAAGGCATGCGTCGCATTTTCGACGAGGTGGGAGGTGCCTCGCAGGGAGCCGAGGTCGGATGCACCGCCGCAGGTTATTCAGGAGGTGGGTTGTGCTGCCAGGGGCTGGCTTGGTTGGGCTGGCGGCGTAGCAGTTGGGTGGTCAAGGGCTGGCGTAGGGGAAGTGATCGATGGCCGTGGTGGGGTAGTGGGTACTGCCGTGGAGGCATGTGGGGGAGGACACTGGGAGATTCGGGGGAGGGGGGGGGGGGAACTGATTTTTGAATTTTGAAATTGTTTTTGAAATTCAAATTTTGACTTGGGAGTGTTGACGTTGGGGGGATATTTCAATTTCAAATTGATTTTTGAAATTCGAATCGACGTTGAGGAGCCCATAATATCAAAATAGTTTTCGTAATATCCAATTTATAACCGATTTACAATTAGCAGTGAAATGTATCTTAGTTGGTGTGGACGTCAGTAGTAAGACATTTTTAGAGTTTGGGCTCTACTTTGATCTATTCAGGTCAAAGTGATGGGTGCCTAAGGTCTCTCTCATGTCTAGGGGCTTGGAGGAGGTGGTGGCATTAGTAGAGTCGCCAGGGGCAACGACAGCCTTCTTTGCAAAGTAGCGGTGAGTCAATGAGGGTCAAGCGAGAGAATGAGAACGATGACTCAATCTGTACAGGAAGATGTCAGATTTGTGGAGTGCCTGTGGTGTCTCTTATATGGTGCTTGGAGTTGACGAATGAGTCATTGCCGAGGGCGACGGAGGTGTTGTTGCGAGCGACGGCGAGGATAAACTGTGTACAAGCAAGGGACTAAGAGAGAATGAGCTCAAATTGGCACGAAAAATTGGCTCTGGCGAAGTCAGCTGATCAGTAGGATTAGATTTCGTTGTATTTATTGTTTATTGTTTGGGATGTATGAGTTTTAGGACCCAGTCTGTTGGAATCTGAATTTTATAAGCCTTATTTTTTGTTGTATTGTTTAATTTTTTTTAATGAAACGAGGAGGACATTCAACCCATCGTTAACGATAAAAAAAAAAAAAAAAGGTAATACACAAGAAGAGACGATGTTTGAGTTTCAGTGCTCTCATTCTCACTTCATTCTAAAATCATCATCCCAGTTTGTAGCTAAAATGACCATATCATAAGTTCCCGTGTATCTCTGTTTTGCGAGAGTGAGCATGTTTTTTTCTTAACAAACATGTAACTTTAGTTGCAACCACTGACCCACATGGCAGATCTGAAAAGAACTATTGCAACAGAACCGACCTACTGAATCTAATATTGTACTGACATGATTAAACTAATTAAAGGATTAGAGTAATTAGAGGATATCAAAGTTCATCATTAAATCAAATATATACAGGAAATTGGGAATATTATAATTCTGAAAAAGTTCCAATTGCCTACATACTAATTAAAAACATTTTTTTTCTTCAGGTTGTCATTACTTTTATCAGTAAGGTTCGTACCACCGCATTCCGATACTAATTGTTAAATGATTAAAACGGGGTAAGTGCTCCATTAGCAAGATGCCTAATTAAGAACTTCACAAAAGTCAAACCAGATTTGATGATAATACTGCCAAAAACCGAAGTGGTTACTTTTACAATTAACTGTCCTTTTAGAGCATCTGTAGTCGCGGTGAGCCATTTTTTTTGGTATTTGGCAAATGGAAATATAAAATTTGAGTCGGTACTGTAGTCGTCGAAAGTTAAAATTTGTTCAGACGGAGAATTATCTTTTATCTCAAAAATAAAAATAAAATAAAATATTTTTTTTTTGCCTGAAATGAAGCACAAAAGGACAAAAAAAAGGGCAAAAGTGACACTTTTGTCTTATTCAAAATTGTTAGGGACGGTAGATTATCTACCGTCCAACTCTTTTTGCCTTTTTTTTTTTTAATTGTTTGGGACGACACTTTATCTTTCGTCCGTTAACTTTGAGTCTGCAATTGTCTACAGACGGTAAATAATGTATCGTCCGATAAAAAAAAAAATTAAGCGACGGAAGATAATCTATCGTCCGATCGAAGGGACGGTAAATCATCTTTCGTCAGCTATATTTTGGCAATTGCCATTTCGATTGCCAAATATAGCTGACTACTATAGTGATCAAACCCAAATTTTGGGTAAATGGCCAACGACTACAACGCTTTTTTTTTCTTTTCCAAATTTTGAAAAATTTGGATATATGGCAAATGACTACAGATGCTCTAACTAGAGCTGGGAACGGTCCTATCGGATCGGGTCGTCCACTACCCGGATCCGGATCCGGATCCGGTACCTCACGGGTCAAAAAATTAGACCCGGATCCGGACTTGCAAGAACCGGGTCCGGGTCCTAATTAAAAAAATCTATCCGTCGGTAGAGAATAAAAATTTGCACTTAAGTATTTTTGCACCCGATACCCTACGATTCTAACAATTTTTGCACTTAAGTACATAAATTAATATTCTATTTACATATCTATCTTCAACAATTACTTTTATATGTATATTCCTATAACCCTATTATTCAAATTCTATATGTTTGGGGGTATTTTTTAACGGGTCCGGGTCCGGGTCTAGGTCTGGGTCAGTTATATTTTGAGCGGACCCATACCTGGACCCGGACCCGAACCCGGATCCGGATCCGGATCCGAAAGTGCATCGGGTCTTATTTTAGGACCCGGACCCCGACCCGTATAGATCGGATCGGTTCGGTCCAATGCCGGGTCTGGGTCGAATCCGAATATCGGGTAAATGTGACAGTGCTGGTCCTTACTCCTTAATGAACATTCTCCTTTCAGAAATTAGGCATCCGTTTCGATATTAGGGAGTTACCTACAAAAATTTACTTTAGGCAACTAATAATTATGAAACAGTGACATTTCTACTTAGAAGCAGTATCTGACACGGGTGCAAACACACATATTTAGCACGATACTTCCTATTTCAATATGTTATTTTTAAATTTTCAGGGTAGTGGTCTGTTGTGTTAATTTCTTCCTATACTAATCTTGTTAGCATATGATATGGTACAGATGACGTGGCCCCTCCTGGGCCACCGGATTCCCTAAAAAACCGCACTTCTATGATCATTAGGTCAACCCAAAGCCATATGGGCTTCTGCCACATCATGCCCACGAGCAAACGGGTCCGACCCGGCCCAGCAGGGTCTCAGACCCGTTTTTCCTGCCTATAAATATCAGACCCTCTCCTCATTGTAAGGATAATCAAACTTTCTCCCCCTGAACCCTAGCTATTGTTACTTTTCCAGTGACTGACTAGATCGTCAGAGGGCTTGTCGCCGGAACTTTTCCCGGTGTTTCTAGGCAGTGTGCAGCTACCCAGGACCGAGCCGAGCCCACAGATCAGAGCCGAGCTGCTAGATCTGAGCCGAGCACCCGATCCCTACCTCACTCCTGCTACTACTGAAACGGTCCCTCAGTCGAGGGTCGGACCAGGACCAGTACCGCAATTTTCACTATACAAACTACAAGAACTCACACCTATTGCAACCACACCCCAAAAACAAACCGCATCAAGTTGGTGCCGTATGTGGGAAGACTCGGTTCTGACTTCAGTTCGATCCCAGCCAGGGACGTCATCCCAGAATCCGAGCTCTTACATGGCACCCAAGGCCAGAAGAGGTGTCACCTCTGGATGTTGTCCAGATGCTCCTCCCCAGAACAGCCACGCCGATGCTCAGGGATTCAACCATCCGAGGGTCGACGGCGAACCCAGAGTCAGACCGGGCGCTTCTCGCTCGGTCGGGACCGACTTACATCGCGTCATCGAGAACCAGCAAGCCAGCCGAACAAGGGGAGGGGCCGCTTCCAACTCGGTCCCAAACCATCCCAGGCGGCCGTCTCGAGAGCGGGAGCCACAGCTCAGTCGCACAGCCCGGAGGCGGCCACTCCAGTGTGACCCGGCCGGGAAAGCTCCAGTCACACGAGCCGAGTTCCAAAACTTTTGGAACGAGGTCCTAGAGGCCATTTTATAAGCCCCCTGAGCCGAGACACTCCACCACTCTCACTCGCGGTCGGGTGCCGGAGGTAGCGAGCCTCGCGGCTCGACCTGCCCACCAGAGCACGAAGATGCTGTCCTCCGACGCCTACAAGAAATGGAGAACCGCCTCGCCCATTTTGGTGAGGGTGGTCCAATGCCGGCTTAGGGGCATAGGCTGACCCGACCACCTTTCTCTACTCCTATCTTGGAAGTAGAGATTCCCAGGAATTTCTGGCCTCCCAAGTTCGAGACCTATGACGGCGAGGGTGATCCTGTTGATCACATGGAGGGGTTCAAGACCCTTATGATGATTCACAGCGCTTCGAATCCCCTCTTGTGTCATGCCTTCCCTGCCACCCTTCGGGGCCTGGCCCGGGAATGGTTCTCTAGGCTCGTCCCCGGTTCGATCTTCTCGTTCGACCAGCTGGAGGCCAACTTTCTGGCCCACTTCGTGACCAGCAGGAAGGCCAAGAAGACGAGCGTATCGTTGATGGACCTCCGACAGAAGGAAGGAGAGTCACTCCGTGAGTTCGTCCGGAGGTTCACCGCCGAGGCAAGGTCTGTCTCCTCCTTAAATGCTGGGGTCACCTCGGCAGCGTTCCGACCAATGTCTGACACGGCCAACTGAAAGCTTCCTTGGCCAAGAAGCCTCCCCTAGACTTCCCCGACCTGCTCAACCGGGTCGAGAAGTACATTCGGGCGGAGGAGGCCCTAAACCCAGAAGGCACCAAAGAGGTCACTGGGAAGGGAAAGCGCAAGGCCGATGAGGCTGAGCCCGCCAAGAAGGTTCCGAAAGACGGGACCGGCATGAAGAGGGTCCCTCCGGTCTCTCGCTTCGAGAGGTATACGTCACAGACACAAAACGTGTTGGCCATCCTCCTAGAGATCGAGGATAAGGACCTCGTCTGACTACCCCCTCGATTAACCAGCAACAAGAAACGAGACCAACGGTTCTATTATCGCTTCCACCAGGACAACGGGCACGAAACTGACAACTGTCAAGCCCTCAAGGATGAAATCGAAGCCCTCATTCAACGGGGGTACCTTAGAGGATTCACCCGGGAAAGCATGAGGGACCGAAGGGATATGAGGAACCGAGAGCCTTCGCCTCCTCCTCGCACACCCAAACGGCATCCCAAGCAGGACCCAGAGCTCGAGGAGACCGGAGGCCAGGCCATCCTACACTGCGTCCATGGGGGGCCTATGGGAGGGAAATCCAATACTTCTCGCAAAGCATTCGTTCGAGAGGTGAACGTTGTTCGAGACCTTCCTTCCCCCCAGATCCAGCAACTTCCTGTCTCCTTCTCTGGAGAAGACCTGGAGGGGGTCCGGCTCCCGCACAGCGACACACTCGTCATCAGCCTCGACATGGCAAATTTTGAAGTCCGCCAGATCCTCGTGGACAACGGGAGCTCGGTGAACATTCTCTTCTTGGAGGCATTCGAGAACCTCAAACTCCCCCGGGACAAGCTCAAACCGGCCGGGTACACCCTCCACGGGTTCTCCAACATCCTAGTATAGATAGAGGGGATCGTGACCTTAGATATAACTGCCGACATGACCCCCCTCAGATGGACCGAGTCGATGGACTTATGGTAGTCAACGTCAAAGCAGCGTACAATGCTATCCTCGGTCGACCCGGGCTCTGCTCCTTCCAGGCTGTCCCCTCGGCCTACCACCTAAAGCTGAAGTTTCCTACCAAGCAGGGGGTCGGCGTCATTCGGGGGAACCAAGAGGCCGCACGATCGTGCTATATGACGGTGGTCGGAGGCGGGGTGTTTTTCCTCGACGCCGTCGAACTTTAACCTGAAAGAAGCCAACCAGAGCCTGAACTAGCAGACGAATTGGAAGAAGTCTCGTTCGAGGCAGAAGACAAGTCGAAGCAGTTCTGCGTGAGCCGCTCCCTCGCCCCCGACTTGAAGTCGGACCTAATCGATTGTATCCGCCGCAACATCGACCTCTTCGCTTGGAAACCATCCGACATGCCCGGGATCTGGGAAGACCTGATCATGCACAGACTGAGCGTGATCTCGGGCTCAAAACCGATCATCCAGAAGCGGCATAAGTTCGCCCTGGAGAGGCAGTAAGCTGTCAAGGCGGAGGTGAACAAACTGTTGTCTGCCCGGCTTATTCAAGAAGGCAGCTACCCCGAGTGGCTGGCGAACGTCGTGATGGTGAAGAAGGCTAGCGGGAGCTGGAGGATCTGCATAGACTTTACAGATCTGAACAAGGCATGCCCCAAAGATCCTTTTCCCCTCCCCAGCATCGATGCTCTGATCAACGCAACGTTGGGTCACGAGCTCCTAACCTTCATGGATGTCTTCTCGGGCTACAATCAAATCCGGATGTTCCCCCTGAATATCGCCAAGACATCCTTTGTCACCGACCATGGTCTATACTACTACCGGGTTATGCCCTTCGAGCTTAAGAACGCCGGAGCTACCTATCAGAGGCTTGTCAACCGAGTCTTCAAAGATAAGATCGGTCATAACATGGAGGTATACATCGACGACATGCTTGTCAAAAGCCTACGGGGGTAGGACCACGTTGCTGACCTCGAAGAAGCCTTTGACGTCATTCAGACCCACAACATGAGGCTCAATCCTGCCAAATGTGCTTTCGGCGTCTGCTCGGGCAAATTTCTCGAGTTCATCGTCAGTCAGCACAGCATCGAGGCAAACCCTGAGAAGATCCAGGCCATAATAAGCATGGCCCCTCTTAGAAACATCAAGGAGGTGCAGCGGCTCACGGGGAGACTGGAGGCCATCGGCCACTTCCTTTCCAAGTCTGGATAGAAGTCCCTCCCCTTCTTCAAGGCTCTGTGCGGAACCGGAGGCTTTGAATGGGGCACCCAGTAGCAGGAGGCGTTCGATCAGTTGAAGAAATACCTCGCTAACTCCCGACTTCTGAGCAAACCTAAGCCGGGCGAACCCTTCTGGCTTTACCTTTTAGCCTCGAAAAGCGCGCTGAGTGCCGTTCTCGTTCGAGAAGAAGACGGAGTCCAGAAGCCGTTATACTATGTGAGCAAAGTCTTGCTCTCGGCCGAGACCCGATATGCGAAGACGGAGAAAGTAACGTATGCCCTGGTCATGGTTGCCCGAAAGCTCAACCCTTATTTTCAGGCGCACTCAATCCAGGTACTCACGGACCAGCCCCTCAAGGCCGTGCTCCACAAGCCAGAGAGCTCCGACCGATTGGTCAAGTGGTCGATTGAGCTAAGTCAATACGACATCAGCTACCAGCCAAGAACAGCCATTAAGGGGCAGGCCCTCGCCGAATTCATCACAGAGTGTACCATCTCCGAGCAACCCAACAGTCAGGAGGCCGACCCGACGTGGGAAGTTTACGTCGACGGCTCCTCTTGCGAAGCGGGAAGTGGTGCAAACATTATCTTGCGAGGTCCCGACAACTTCCTTCTCTAATATTCTTTCCGCCTCAACTTTTCGGCCTCTAACAATGAGGTGAGTATGAGGCTATGATCGCGGGACTTACTGTAGCGCACCAGGCAGGCGCAAGGCAGATCAGGGCCTATAGCGACTCTCAGCTCGTGGTCAATCAGATCACCGGAGAGTACGAGGCTCGTGATGATCGGATGGTCCGGTACTTGGCAGTGGTCCAGCGACTCTTAACATCCTTCTACTGTTTCGCAGTACTACGGATCCCAAGAGAGCAGAACACCCAGCCGAATGCCCTGTCAAAGCTCGCCTCTTCGTCCTTTAGAGGCCTCGATCGCACGGTGCTGATTGAAGTCCTCCTAAAGCCGAGTATCGACCTCCCTGAAACCCTCTGTATAAACAACGAAGCTCGGCCGGACAATTGGACCACTCCCATCCGAAAGTTCCTGGTAGAAGGCGAGCTCCCCCAAGATCGAGCTGAAGCAAGAAGAACCAGGGTCTGTTCGGAAAGGTTCGTCGTGATCAACGAGACCCTCTTCAAATGCTCGTACACAATGACAGATGGAAGACCCTACCTCTGCTGCCTATCCCCTGACGAGGCCAAGTACGCTCTCAAGGAGCTCCACGAAGAAATTGGCAGGTGCCACATGGGGAGTCGTTTGCTCGCCAGAAAGGCCCTGAACCATGGATATTACTGGCCTACAATGTTACAAGAAGCCTTCGCCCTAGTCAAAAAGTGCGTTCCTTATCAAAGATTCTCCTCAGTAAGAAGGGTTTCACAAGCAAACCTCCATTCTTTAGCCAGTCCGACCCCATTCGCCATGTGGGGCATGGACCTGGTCAGCCCCTTTCCGAAAGCAATGGGCCAAAGGAAGTTCCTGGTGGTAGCCATCGACTACTCACCAAGTGGATCGAAGCCGAGCCCCTAGCAACGATTACATAACAGCAAACTCAGTAATTCTTCTGGAAACACATTATCTGCCGGTTCAAAATTCCACACATACTCATCACGGACAATAAGACCCAGTTTGCGTGCAAGAACTTTCGAAAGTTCTGCGAAGATCTCGGCATCCAGCATCGCTTATCTTCGGTATGCCAACCGCAGTGGAACGGCCGGGCCGAGAACGCGAACTGCCAAATCCTTGATGGCTTCAAGAAATGGCTTGATAACTCCTTTAAGGGACTATGAGTCGACGAGCTGCCGAGCGTGCTCTGGGCACATCGGACGATGAAGAGGATCCCCATAGGAGAATCACCGTTCAATCTAACTTACGGCACGGAAGTGGTGATCCCCCTCGAGATCGGGCTCCTTTCGCCCCGGATCATGGCCTTCAATGAAGAGAGCAACTCGGTGCAACTACGTGGGACCTCATAGACGAGGTCAAGGACAAACCCACCATCAGAAGGAGCATGTATCAGCAGAGGATCAAAAGGTTCTACAACAAGAAGGTCCGTTCCACCGACATCAAACTCGGGGACCTCATGCTCAGAAAGTTGGCAGTATCCAACCCGGGCCAAAAGAGGAAGCTGGCACCCAACTGGGAGGGCCCATACAAGGTTTCCGAAGTTGTGCGCCCTGACACATACCGACTCACCAACCCTGTGGGCAGGGCTGTGAAGAAACCCTGGAACGCGGAACACCTCATCAAATTCCTCGAGGGGAAGGAATAGCTCTTGTAACTTTCATTTGTAAATAATAAGATGTAATCGGCACCACGTGCCTCGTTTTGTTGCGAGTGAATATGATATAAATTTTTCCTTATTTTGCCTCATGCCAGCTTTCTTAAAACAAGTATGGGGGCTCGACATCGACTTCGAGCAAGGCCTGGGCATTTTCAAGCCCTGCGACCTTGACGCTCGGCGATGACCTCGAGCGACACCATGTTCCAGCAAACTTGGGGGGCTCATCGCTCAGTTGTGACCTCGAGCCATCCCAAAGCTTTTCTAACAAGTTTTGGGGCTCGGAGCACGGTAGTAAATCCGAGCCACACCAGAGCTTATCCAACAAGTTTTGGACCTTTTTACAAACAAGTGTAGGGGCTCGACATACGACATCGACCTCGAGCAAAGCCCTGGCTTTTTCAAGCCCAGTGACCTCGACGCTTGGCGATGGCCTCGAGCTACATCCTATCCTTTTTTACAAACAAGTATGGGAGCTCGACATATGGCATCAACCTCGAGCAATGCCCTGGCTTTTTCAAGCGCTGCGACCTCGACGCTCGGCGATAGCCTCGAGCTACACCCTGCCCTTCTTGCAACAAGTACGGGAATTCGGCACCAGGCTTACTGAACAAGCCACCACTTAAAAGACATTTCGACAAGTTGAGAAAAAAATCAAACTTTTATTACTCATAAGCGCCACGAACGGCCACGATACAATAAAGACTATTACAACCACTATGCCAAAAACCCAAACTATGTACTTCTCGCGAAACCTCCTCGACTAACACCAACCATCTCTAGCCCCGCGGAGCGAGACCGTCCCCTGCATACTCAACCTACGCGGCTAGTAAGGACATCCCAGCAACAAAACTCTGTGCGTCGGTGGGCCTCGCCATCTCCAGATAAAGGGTCGGGGAAGGGCCCAAGGCAGAATGGCTTCCTCCCTCGAATGGGCCGAGTCGAGACCGATCCATGCCTAACACGAGTTTCAACCTTTGAATCCCCCTGGCACCGTCTGTGAATCCCCCAGGGCTTTTCGCAAGCAAGGCGGAAGCTCGTCGCTCGGTGGGGAATCCGAGCCACACCAAAGATTTTCTAACAAGTTTTGGGATTCGAAGCTCGGTTGTGACCTCGAGCCATCCCAGAGCTTTTCGCAAGAAAGGTGGAAGCTCGTCGCTCGGTGGGGAATCCGAGCCACACCAAAGCTTTTCCAACAAGTTTTGGGGCTCGAAGCTCGGTTGTGACCTCGAGCCATCCCAAAGCTTTTCGCAAGCAAGGTGGAAGCTTGTCGCTCGGTAGTAAATTCGAGCCACACCAATGCTTTTCCAACAAGTTTTTGAGCTCGGAGCTCGGTTGTGATCTCGAGCCATCGCAGAGCTTTCTACGCTAAGTATGGGGGCTCGTCGCTCAGTGGGGAATCCAAGCCACACCAAAGCTTTTCCAAAAAGTTTTGGGGCTCGAAGCTCGATTGTGACCTCGAGCAATCCCAGAGCTTTTCGCAAGCAAGGTGGAAGCTCATCGCTAGGTAGTGAATCCGAGTCACACCAAAACTTTTCCAACAAGTTTTGGGGCTCGGAGCTCGGTTGTAACCTCGAGCCATCCTAGAGCTTTCTACGCCAAGTATAGGGGCTCGTCACTCGGTGGGGAACCCGAGCCACACCAAAGCTTTTCCAACAAAGTTTTGGGGCTCGGAGCTCGGTTGTGACCTCGAGCCATCCCAGAGCTTTCTACGCTAAGTATGGGGGTTCGTCACTCGGTGGAGAATCCGAACCACACCAAAGCTTTTCCAATAAGTTTTAGGGCTCGGAGGTCGGTTGTGACCTCGAGCCATCCTAGAACTTTTCGCAAGCAAGGTGGAAGCTCGTCGCTCAGTGGAGAATCCGAGCCACACAAAAGCTTTTCCAACAAGTTTTGGGGCTCGGAGGTCGGTTGTGACCTCGAGCCATCCCAGAGCTTTTCGCAAGCAAGGCAGAAGCTCGTCGCTCGGCGGGGAATCTGAGCCACACCAACGCTTTTTCAACAAGTTTTGGGGCTCGGAGCTCGGTTGTGACCTCGAGCCATCCTAGAGCTTTTCGCAAGCAAGGTGGAAGCTCATCGCTCAGTAGTGAATCCGAGCCACACCAAAGCTTTTCCAACAAGTTTTTGGGCTCGGAGCTCGGTTGTGACCTCGAGCCATCCCAGAGCTTTCTATGCCAAGTATGGGAGCTCATTGCTCGGTAGTGAATCTGAGCCACACCAAAGCTTTCCCAACAAGTTTTTGGGCTCGGAGCTCGGTTGTAACCTCGAGCCATCCCAGAGCTTTTCGCAAGCAAGGTAAAAGCTCGTCGCTCAGTAATGAACCCGAGCCACACCAAAGCTTTTCCAACAAGTTTTGGGGCTCGGAGCTCGGTTATAACATCGGGCCATCCCGGAGCTTCTACGCCAAGTATGGGGGCTCGTCGCTCGGTGGGGAACCCGAGCCACACCAAAGCTTTTCCAACAAGTTTTGGGGCTCGGAGCTCGGTTGTAACCTCGAGCCATCCCAGAGTTATCTACGCCAAGTATAGGGGCTCGTCGCTCGGTGGGGAACCCGAGCCACAACAAAGCTTTTCCAACAAGTTTTGGTACTCGGAGCTCGGTTGTGACCTCGAGCCATCCCAGAGTTTTCGCAAGCAAGGCGGAAGCTCGTCGCTCGATGGGGAATCCGAGCCACACCAAAAATTTTCCAACATGTTTTGGGGCTCGAAGTTTGGTTGTGACCTCGAGCCATCCTAGAGTTTTTCGCAAGCAAAGCGGAAGCTCGTCGCTCGGTGGGGAATCCGAGCCACACCAAAGCTTTTCCAACAAGTTTTAGGGCTCGAAGCTTGGTTGTGACCTCGAGTCATCCCAGAGTTTTCTATGCTAAGTATGGGGGCTCGTCGCTCGGTGGGGAATCCGAGCCACACCCAAGCTTTTCCAACAAAGTTTTGGGCCTCGAAGATCGGTTGTGACCTCGAGCCATCCCAGAGCTTTTCACAAGCAAGGTGGAAGCTCGTCGCTCGGTGGTGAATCCGAGTCACACCAAAGCTTTTCTTGGGCTCGAAGCTCGGTTGTGACCCCGAGCCATCCCTGAGCTTTCTACGCCAAGTATGGGGGCTCAACGCTCAGTAGTGAATCCGAGCCACACCAAAGATTTTCCAACAAGTTTTGGGGCTCGGAGCTCGGTTGTAACCTCGAGCCATCCCAGCGATTTCTACGCCAAGTATGGGGGCTCGACGCTCGGTAGTGAATCCGAGCCACACCAAAGCTTTTCCAACAAGTTTTGAGGCTCGGAGCTCGGTTGTAACCTCGAGCCATCCCAGAGCTTTCTACGCCAAGTATGGGGGCTCGTCGCTCGGTGGGGAACCCGAGCCACACCAAAGCTTTTCCAACAAAATTTTAGGGCTCGGAGCTCGGTTCTGACCTCGAGCCAACCCAAAGCTTTCTATGCTAAGTATGGGGGCTCGTCGCTCGGTGGGGAATCCGAGCGACACCAAAGCTTTTCTAACAAGTTTTTGGGCTTGGAGCTCGGTTGTGACATCGAGCCATCCCAGAGCTTTCCGCAAGTAAGGCGGAAGCTCGTTGCTCGGTGAGGAAACCGAGCCACACCAAAGCTTTTCCAACAAGTTTTGGGGCTCGGAGCTCAGTTGTGACCTCGAGCCATCCCAGAGCTTTCTACGCCAAGTATGTGGGCTTGCCGCTCGGTGGGGAATCCGAGCCACACCAAAGCTTTTCCAACAAGTTTTGGTGCTCGGTGCTCGGTTGTGACCTCGAGCCATCCCAGAGCTTTTCGCAAGCAAGGTGGGAGCTCGTCGCTCGGTAGTGAATCCGAGCCCCATCAAAGCTTTTCCAACAAGTTTTTGGGCTCGGAGCTTGGTTGTGACCTCGAGCCATCCGATAGCTTCTCACAAGCAATGTGGAGGCTCGTCGCTCGATAGTGAATCCGAACCACACCAAAGCTTTTCCAACAAGTTTTGGGGTTCGGAGCTCAGTTGTAACCTCGAGCCGTCCCAGAGCTTTCTACACAAAGTATGGAGGCTCGTCGCACGGTGGGGAATCCGATCTACACCAAAGGTTTTCCAATAGGAAAAAGGGGCTCAGAGCTCGGTCATGACCTCGAGCTACCCCAGAGCCTTCACAAGTAGATGGGGCTCGAAGCTCGGTCGTGACCTTGATCCACCACAGAGCTTTCACAACCGAAGAGAGCTCGGAGCTCGGTCGTAACCTCGAGCCACCACAAAGCTTTCATAAGCAAAGGGAGCTCGGAGCTTGGTCATGACCTCGAGCCACCCCATAGCTTTCACACGTGAAAGGGGCTCGGAGCTCGGTCGTGACCTCGAGCCCCCACAGAGCTTTCACAAGCAGAGGGGGCTCGGAGCTTGGTCATAACCTCGAGCCACGCCAAGAGCTTTCATAAGTGAAGAGGGATCGGAGCTCGGTCGTGACCTCGAGCCACCACAGAGCTTTCACAAGCAGGTGGGTCTCGGAGCTCGGTCATGACCTCGAGCCACCCCAGAGCCTTCACAAGCGAAGGGGGCTCGAAGCTCGGTTGTGACCTCGAGCCACCACAGAGCTTTCACAAGCAAAGGGAGCTCGAAGCTCGGTCATGACCTCGAGCCACCCCATAGCTTTCACAAGCAAAGGGGGCTCGGAGCTCGATCGTGAACTCGAGCCACCCCAGAGCTTTCACAAGCGAAGGGGGCTTGGAGCTCGGTCGTGACCTCGAGCCACCACATAGCTTTCATAAGCAAAGGGAGCTCGGAGCTCGGTCATGACCTCGAGCCACCCCATAGCTTTCACAAGCGAAAGGGGCTCAGAGCTCGATCGTGACCTCGAGCCCCCACAGAGCCTTCACAAGCAGAGAGGGCTCGGAGCTCGGTCGTAACATCGAGCCACCCCAAGAGCTTTCACAAGCAAAGGGGGATCAGAGCTCGTTCGTGACCTCGAGTCACCACAGAGCTTTCACAAGCAGAGGGGGCTCGGAGCTCAATCGTGACCTCGAGCCACCCCAGAACCTTTACGACAAAGGAGGCTCGGAGCTCGGAGGTGACCTCGAACCATCTCTTGGTTTTCACGACTGGCCTCGACGCTCGGTCATGATGCCGAGCCACCCTAGAGCCTTTCCCACAAGCCTTGAGGCTCGACGCCGATCCACCCCCCATTTTTCACAAATATAGTCAGGGGCTCGATGCTCGACCACGAGCTCAGGACCGACCCTAGCCTCCACATGGAATGGAGCTCGACGCCGACCACCAGCTCGGCCGCTGACCCTCGGATGCTCAACCTTCAGCACCTCTTCTCCTCTAGGGGGCCCCCTTCATCCTACCTGGTTGGCCTCTCCAGAAAGTTATAGACCGCATTCGCCATACTCTCTATTTCGCTCTTCCTCTAGAGACAAAACCACTCATCTACGGCTGGCTTACCTAGCCCTCCAGGAGTGGGGGGCTCCTGATATGGTACAGATGACGTGGCCCCTCCTGGGCCACCGGATCCCCTAAAAAACCACACTTCTATCATCAGGTCAACCCAAAGCCATATGGGCTTCTGCCACGTCATGCCCACGAGCAAACAGGTTCGACCCGACCCAGCAGGGTCTCAGATCCGTTTTCCCTGCCTATAAATACCATACCCCCTTCTCATTGTAATGATAATCAAACTTTCTCCCCCTGAACCCTAGATACTTTTGCTTTTCCAGTGACTAACTAGATCATCGGAGGGCCTGTCGCCGGGACTTCTCCCGGTGTTTCTAGGCAGTGTGCAGGTACCCAGGACCGAGCCGAGCCAATAGATTCTAGTTGAGCTACAGGATCCGAGCCAAGCACCCGGTCCCTACCTCACTCCTGATACTCCCGAGCCGGTCCCTCAGCCGAGGGTCGGACCAGGCCAGTACCGCAACTTCCACTATACAAACTATAAGAATTTACACCTGTTGCAACCATACCCCAAAAACAAACCGCATAAGCATACATGGTTAAATTCATGTCATGTGTGTTGCATGCATGGACATGTTATAGATAGCGTACATGAATGACTATATGCACAAGACACACATATATAACAAGGTACTTGTAATGTGAAAACACTTTTTTTTAGGGAAATATGTAAACACTCTACCTTTTTTGCAAACCAATTACTTAGCTTGTATTGTCCCTTTTTTTTGTCGTATGGTTTCCACGTGAGGAAATGATACCTCATTAGATGGCATATACCAGGTAAAAAAGTGAAATTAGTAACAAGATGTGCACAATCATATGTGTGAGAGAGAGAGACAGAAACAGCAATGCCAGCAGCCTGACCTCCCTTCCTTATCGATTTTTGAGCCTGACGCGACCATCACCTCGACCGGCGCCGCCATCTCCCTACTTGAATCCAACAACCACCGAGACTAACACCAGCTACTCCAAAAACTCTCTCCAGCTACAGTGCGTCCACCTTTCTCCAAAAAACCCCAAAATCAAAATCTAGGGTTCAATTCTCGCTTAAATCAAGATCCCCGTCTCCATTGTCAACAGCTTCTCCCAATCCATGGTAGCTTCCTTAACTTGCTTATCCACTAAAAAGATGAGGGGTGAGAGAGATTTGGGAAGGGGAAGAGAAAGAGCGGTCTGGGAACACATCAATGACGAGGAGAGGCTCCACCCTAGGTCAAGGAATGGGAAATAGTCAACGAGAGATGGGCATCACCGACATCATCACCGCGAGAGGTCACCAGTGCAGCGAGGGGACAAACGACCCTCCCCTTACAGATCTGACACCATAACATCCCCTAGTAAGGAGAGAGGATGCGGAGGACAGGACTAGAGGGGGCAACGTCACCACCACAATGAAAAGTCACTAGTGAAGGAACAATGGTATAAGAGATCTCCGATCAGGAAGGAGGTTGGCAAAGGAAAAGGCAGGACCTTTTGTAACCCCCATTCCCGATAATTAGTATTTTCCATGTATTTTCTAAATTTTGATTTTTTGTAAATTTACTTTTGTTTTAACTCGATTTAGACCTTCTATTAAAATCTTTTTCAAATAATAGTATTAATTAACTTTATTTTCTATTTTTACCTTATCGACTATTTATGTTATTAATTTTTGGATTTTAATAAATTTGTTCCAACTCAAATCCTATATTGATGCATATCATTATTATTATTATTATTATTATTATTATTATTTTGTTTTAAGCCCGAGCATGCTCAATTTATATGCAATTCACTATTTGACTTAATGTATATATATGTGTGTATATATGAATATTTTAAATACCCTATTTTTCTTTCTTGATTATTATTTTTGATGATTTTGTTCATGGAATTGTTCATTCTTCTTGATCGGGCCATTCTTGTTGATTCTATTATCTTTCATTTAATTGTGGGTATTTTTAGTTCAAACCTATTGATTTAGATCTATTTCTTATTGAACCCTAAAACCCAATTTCATTCATTCTTGACCCAAATCCGCTATTATTGGACACTAATTCGCTAACCCAGCATCCTAATTGTACCCTATAAATACAACCACAGTACAAAACCTAAAAATACAGATTTGCAATTTCCTAGCCATCTAATCTCTCTCCTCTCTCCTGTTTCTCTCTCCTCTGTGTTTCTCTCTCCCCAAATTCCTGCCCAAACCCCTCACCTCCTTCTCCGATCAGACCCCCCTTCTCCGTTCGTCTTCTCCGGTGACCTCTTCCCCGTCGCCACCCCCTCTCCCCCGTTATCTGTCATCTAGCACCGCAATGGGCCAAACCCATCTCCCTATTCTTCTACCCTGGCCGCCAGTAATGCCACCAAAGCCCCCTGGTCGTCGACCTCCCGTCAATGCTTCTCTCATCACCGTCCATGCCATCGATGCTCCTCCTGAGTGCCACCCACCTCGTCGGCACCCAACACAGCAACCCCTGTCCTCCTTCCCCGTTCAATAGCAGTCAGCGACCAAACCCCAACTCCTGTGCCCCTCTTTTTTCGATCGCCAGCACACCCTGCGCGCCGTCGCCAGTGACGTCGACGCCAGTCGCCACGCCGCCAGTCCCCCTTGCCTCTGACGTTGCTGCCATTACTGCCTCTGTGTGTTGCTTGGTTTCTTTTGTTGCTGTTGCTTGGGTCTCTTTGTTTACACGTGTTGTGCATGTGTTAATTGTGTTGGTTCGTGGGTTCGTTGCTTCGGGATTCTTATCCCGTTATTCTTGGTATTCATTTTTACCGTCTAACAGGCAAGTCACCGTCCTCTTGAATTTCTAATTGTATCAAATTCAAGTTTTGTTGAAACTCTTGCAAATAGATCTCTTTGGTATCGTATTATCCTTTGTTCATCTCTTCGTTGGGTCTATTGAGGGTTTACACGAGCTAACCCCAATATTCTTGACATCGTGCCACTTTTGACTCTAAAATTTGGATCTTTTATGAATGCATATAGAATTGATAATAGGGTTGTTCATATAATCGCCACACAAATAAACTATCGTAGAGACAATCGCTAGGTTGTATGTTGTTTGCTCATTGATGGTTGATTGATGATAAATTGATGTATGAGCGTGTTCTAGTTTTATTTATCATGTTTTGACACTCATCATGCTATTTACATAATTTATTGACTAGAGAATCGATACACATATTGTTTAATTAATTTATTTTCATGAAAATACCCCCCCAAAACCATGTATATGCTTGCTGACCTGAATAGTGACCGCTGTTTTCGAACCAGTAGCCGACCTTAAAATGAAATACTTTCTGAATATGAATTGTAGACTTATCTTTCTAGTTTCCAGAAAATCTTGAATTTTCTAATTCTGAGTTTTGTAGCAAAAGTTATGCCAGTTTTACTACAGCTGTGTTTTTACTTTCAGATTTTCAGATTCTCATACCTTTTATATTTAAACAGTAAAAAGACTGATCAAATGATAAAATTTTGCCCTAAAAATTTCCAGATTCTTAATTTACATGTTTGGGAACCTAATAAGTATTTTTAATGAATTTAATATTGAGTATTTGCTGTTTCTAAAATTAAAACAACATGATGTCGATTTCTGCCTGAACATAAAATCTGTAAAGAACTATGTGTTTGACCTAGCTACTTTTGTCTGATTTTGAACTTTAAGTATGCATTGGGACCGTGTGGAAGTCTAGTTTCTATATTTTCTGACGGATTCAACTTTCAATTTCTGAGTCAGTAGGAAATTTCCTTTTTGTACAGACTGCGCTTGCTGTCCAGAATTTTAGATTCCACTTTTTAATAGATTAATTATTCTTATATCGTACTATTGCATGAATTAATGTATGTATGTTGCATTGCATGATCCTAGTGTCCTATTGTCATCATCCTAATTGCCCTACTTCATGTTATTACCTTATTGTCTCTCTTTTGTTAGTATTGTTCATCTAATATCTCTATATTGCATATTGTATTGTTGCATTAATAAAAATATTAATGAAGCCGGAGTTTAAGGGTTGACTCCAGTAGTGGAAAATATAGGTACTGTTCTCGGATAAGGGGCTCGTGGTTCTCTATACCATTATCTTGTGATCTTGTGATCTTGTGTTCTTGTGATCTCGTAGCATCTTATGGATAAATTATCGTTATGGATGGAACATTGTTATCGTGCCGAGTACATGAACTGTAGAGCCCACCACTAAATCTAAACGAAATTTATTGTATGCATCGAAACTGTAGTATGGAATGCAGTAGTACATGCATTAGTTGGGATTAAAATGATAATAGACATAAGGATTGACACGACATCGACACTGCATAATGTTCATCATTGTTTCTATTGATATCGAATATTGGCTAAGTGTTATTGTTATTGATCATTGATTACCGTTACCGAATATTGCATCATTGTTCATAGCCATTGCATCGATTATCATGATTATTGTCCCATGTTATTGATTCCTATTGATTCATTGATTCATTGCTATACCGTTATTGCATTATTTCCTGCTTTCTCTACTTGCTGTCCATCACCTTCTCTAAGGACAATTTTCTCTCTCTTTTAGATGAAGTGTTTACAGTTGTTGAAGGAGAATTGCCTAATGGATTGGGAGAATAACTTTGGTGAAAGAAGTGATTGCATCGCCGCTAAATAAATAATTGTTTTGTCATGAAGACTTAATTATTGTACTTATTGTATTGAGACTTATTACTTTCGTATTTGGGATTTATTTTGTTTTGGGCTTATGTCCTGAATATTGTTATTTGTTTCCAGACGGATTATTATTGTATTTGGATATTTTTATCGCTTCATTCCAAATATTATTGTTCATGAGATTATTAGTATTGCCTACGCAATTGTTCTGCATTGTTTATATTGTTGAGTTGATCGGATAAACAGCTTATGGGTGACGTTAGTCATTCACTGGGCTAATATCATGTACTCGTATTCCATATTTTTGGGAAGTGGGGCATGACAAGGTTTTTAATGGTATCAGAGCCCTGGTTTGGATAATATATTAGTCAAACGTGACTAACGAAAGGAAGTTTGGCATTGATTGATATATTAATTAGATTTGAGTTTTTAGTTTGGTTAAGTATATTAATGCTCACCAGGTTTTAATGTTTAATGCCCTATTTTAAAATATAAGAGGGCTTGGCAAGTTTGCCAAGTGTAGGATGGTAGTAGAGGTTATCATGGGTCAAAAGGTTGATAATGTACGCTTGGAGGAGACTAAGTTGTCTCAACTAACTGACATGTTTCTCAGGTTCATTAAAATTAAACCAAAATAGGGAATGACGGTTTAAAGACGCTCATGAGCATCATGGAGGATAATGATTAAGATCAATACCAGTAACTACGACTTATTAGATTGTTGTTTGGGTAAATTCACTGTGTCTGTGGTGATTCAAAGAAGAGTGGATAGGTGGTAGAAGACTATCACAGCAGTCTGTCTAACGAACGACAGAAGTAGAAGGCAAGAACTTTGGGCCGAGTTAGTTAACATCAGGGGTAGATGGAGTTTGCCTTGGATTTTAGGCGGGGATTTTAACGTAGTCTGGCATGCGCATGCAAGGAAAAGAGAGGATGGCAATGGACACGACAAGAGAAAGTTCAATCAGATCATCTCTAGTCTCCTATTGATAGGGATACCGATCAACGATCGACGCTTTACGTAGTTTAATCGTCGTAGGTCACCCGCTCTTGTAAAGTTGGGCATGATTCTGGTTTCTATTGATTAGGAGGCTAAATTTTCGTGGGCGATGGCACGATCGTGCATTCGCAATACATCAGACTATGTTCCCATTATCATAAGCACGGGAGAAGAGGAGAGGAGGAACAAAATCTTCCGCTTTGAGAAGATGTGGCTTATCAAATGGGAATTCAAAGACCTGGTCAAGGCTAGCTGGATGGAGGAGGTAAACCACATGAATTTAACAGTGAGGCTTATGAAGAAACTTTCAAGACTAAGAAAAAAGTTAAGAAGATGGAACAAGGTCACATTCAAAATTTAGTTGCAAAGGAAGGAGATTATTTTGAAAGAGATAAAGGATATAGAGAACAAGAAGGAAGCGGATGGCTTGGATGTCAGCCAATTCCGATAATTGGCCGTGTGTAGGTCGGAAGTTTTGGAGACTTATAGTAAGACAAAGGTCATGTGGCGTCAACGGTCAAAGTTGAGGTCGCTACGAGAAATGGATGCAAATACAAAGTCCTTTCATAAGGTAGCTAGCTTGCGACGTATGAACAACTATATTCATTCCCTAGAAATTGCGGGAATGGTATTTGTCACGCCCCGCTTCCCAAAAAGATAATACGAAATACGGATACGTGACTAAGTCCAGTGAATGATTTTCATCATCCATGAGCTGTCAGCATCTTCACGACATTTCACAGGAATAATCAAGAGATAACAAGGAGAAATCAACCATGCATGCGTAAATGAATTAATATAGCAATAGAATTTACTTGAAACAAAATGTAATAATCTCAAATAAACCAGATCTGAACAAAGTCAATAATCCTCGGTCATACTTTCCAATACAAATAATCCAAGTAATAGATACATTTATTCAAAATAAGTAACAGGAAATAATAATAATAGCAAGAACTCCAGCATCTAAAAAGTCAGATCACCTACTCCATCAGGCAACTGGTCACCAAAATCTGCAATTTAATAAGTTACAGGAAAAAGGAAAAAAGAAAACAAAAATGCCCATCAATGCAAGTTACGGGTCGCTTGTAGTGTAGGCACAAGTACAGAAAAAGATAAACAAATATAGAATAACAACAGAAATGAACATAGCATGGAATAGGTATGACAGCAAAAAAGAATGTCTAACATGAATCAGAAAACAGAATCAAGTAACATGGTGTGCTAACAGGTACAGGTAATATGTAACAGATGTCAAGTATCATGCAAGTAAGTAAATAGGTAGCATGTATAGGTAAGCATGTAACAGGTGTCATGTTATGTCAAGTCTTGTATTTAATTCTAACTATGTAGCACTTCATGCGTCCCAAAATTTTACCACATGGTTGCTACATTCAAACAAGTTACGCTTAGATTTCGTAGTGGAGTCTGTAGGGCCGTGCACTCAGGGATCAGGAAAAAATAGGTACAGGTAGAACCTACTGGTCCTTTTCTGAGTACACCTTCCTATAGGAAAGTGTGCAATCAGGTACTCAGGTAAACAGGTACATGTAGAACCTACTGGCCCTTTTCCGAGTACACATTCCTATAGAAAAGTGTGCAGTCAGGTAATCAGGTAAACAGGATCGTGTATCATGTAGTCATGAAACACGTAACAGGTAGGGACAAGGCCCCCCTCAAAGTGCACATTTCTATATTATTCATTACTAGATCTTTCCCTTAACCCCGCCTTGGTTATTTGTTATTATCATCAAACTGGCATGTATGTGTCACAAATAGGTCAAGAATAACATGGCATGAACAAGTAACAGGTTCGGGTTGAAAGATAAGCATGCACAGGTGGAAGACAATTCATAAAAGATTAGGACAATGAAAATTCTAGTTCAGGACAGCATGACAGTACTGCACAAAATCTGGGATTCCCGTTGCCACAAATATGCAAACCTGGATCCGTCAGAAAATCTGGAAAATAGACTCTCGGCCGAATCTAGAAAATATATATAAGTCACATGGTATTTCACAAAACAAGTCTCAAAACAGAATTGTATCCAAAAAACATGTTCAGCCAGAAATCAGAAGTTTGTATTTATAAATAGGAAAACGACATTATAAATTGCTGATTAAATTCAAGAAAAATCTGGGGTATTCCCTAATATGTTTAGTATCAGCAAATAAATTTTCATAATTTTCCAACATAGATAGTATACTCAAATAAAATCAGAAAACAGCAAGATACAGTAACTTTGTAAATCTGGAATCATAAATACAGCAGTACTAAAACAGCAATAGATTACAAAATATAAATCGAAATTTAGATCCGTCAAAAAGATGATAAAATAGATACAATAGGCTACATTTCATATTCATAAAGTTTTTATAAACAGCAAATAGAATCAGGTCGAAACTTAGATTTTTTACTGAACAGCACGAAAATTCTGCAAGTATAGTAGTTGTTTGCGAGCATAGAATAGTTTATAAAATTCATCAATTAAATCCTCAAAAAATAGGGGTTAGTCTATCAATTTTAGTTGTACTCAGCAAAAATATTGGATCAAAATATTATCTTTAACATCAGTATAAAAATAAATAACCATACATAATTCATATAAAACAAAATTTGGAATTTTCCTACATATCTGTAGTAAAATAGCAATATCTTGCAACTCACAAATTGAAACTGAGATCTTTCAGAAATTCTGAAAAGTAGACAGAATTATATATAATTCATATTCACAAATAATCTTCATATACTGACCTTAATAGGGTCTAAACCACTGAACAAAAATGGGGTAACAATAAGGACAGAATTATTCTTCATGCATAAAATCAACTAGATCATATAAAACACATCCAAATCATAACAAAACATGAAATAGGGTATACTAGATGTCCAAGCAACATGGTATATGGTATTTAGCAAGTCTACAACAAGGTATACTATGACTAACAAAATCAAGCATACGACATCGTACGAACAACATGCATGTATACATCAAGAAGTGATTATTTCTAAGTTATTTCTTGTCGTGTGTGTACTGTGGCAACTACGGGCAGATTAACATATAGAGATAAGATATAACAGGGTTTTTCATGAGAATTTTCTCTAGAACAAAATTACACTACAGGCGGTATTTAGTACTTGTATTTATAACAGAAATTAATACAAGCTACTTGCCTTGTAGTCGACAACGAAAACGGTGCAAAGAGTAAGAATAATGGGAATGAATTTTCGGGCACGAACTCAATGAACGAACGAACAACAACCATGAACACAACTCATGAACAACGACTACGAGCACATGAGATCCAACACACGCACACAAAAGAGGACAACAGAGGTGTGCATGGAAGAACGGTGGCGGCAGCAAGTCGCTACCGCTGTGGTTGCTGCTGTCAGTCGGAGAAAGCACAGGGTAAGGGCGTTGGGGATCCGCTGCTTGGCTGGCGCTCGGGAGGAGCAGGGCCACGATCGGAAGTGGGTTGAAGCTGAGGTCGGGATGAGCACAGGGGGTTAAGGCACGTCAGGATGAAGATGGAAGAGAGAGTCAGGAGTGGGTTTGTGAGAGCGGCTAGGGTTAGAGACGGGGGTGAACAGGGTAGATGAACAAGCGCCTTATATATATATGCAGGGAGATATAAGGGATGAGCATATAGGGTTTCGGTTGTAATGGGTAACGGGTGGGGTCAGGTGTATGCTGGGTTGTTATTGGGTGTCGGGTAGGAGTTACAGTAGGTGTAATAGGGTATAGGATTAGGGTATTAATGGGTTTTGGGTTTAAAATGGATGTAAATGGTTTGGGTAGTAGTGGGTCCAAGATCCAAATAAAAAATTGGAGGATCCAAAAATGATGAGATGGGAACAAAATGGATAATTGAAATAGAGCATGAACAATTTTAAAAATAAAGATGGTCAAAAATAATAGTTCGATCAATCAGAGACGAACAATAGGAGACAATTGAATCAAGAGATCAAATAGAAAGACGAAAAATCAAATTGATGAATATATTGAGAAAGAAGATCCAATACACGGTTCAAAAAGAGATACAATATGAATAAATACACGGAAAAAGAAAATACACCAAAAAATACATAAAATGAAAAACAGGGATTGCAGTATTATCAAATGAACATCGTACAGCTGAGCATATTGATGATACTTACACTGAGCTTTTTGGTAATACAATGGGAAGGCATTGTGAGTCAGCGAAAGACCTTTGGGAGGTGTTAGATGAAGATCTTCAGCGTAGAGTTACAACCTTCCAAGATCCATTCACAATGGAGGAGGTGAAGGCGGCGATTTTTGGCCTGGGACAGGAAAAAGCATCAGGACTGAATAAGTTCTTTGTCTTTTTTTTATAAATGGTTCTGGGACACCGTGAAGGAGGATATTATGGATATTATTAACGCCTTTTATAAGGGAACCCTGAAAATAGGAAGAATGAATTACGCCAACATATGTTTGATCCCGAAAAAGAAGGTGGTCAACATGGTCAGGGATTTCAGGCCAATCAACTTGTGAAACTGTTCGGTCAGGATTGTCTCTATGGTTTTGGCTAATAGGCTGAGTGGTTTGATAGGGGATATCGTGGATGAGTATCAAATATGGTTTATAGCAGGAAAGGATGCTTTAGAAGGAATGACTTTGGTTCAGGAAGTAATCTAGGATTGCAAAAGACGAAGGGTGTTGGGGTTTCTTTTGAAACTAGACTTCAAAAAGACACAACAATGACCTGTTTGGTGGAGATCCTTTGAAGGCAAGGGTTCACGAATATGTGGATCGGATATCCAAGGTCTATGTCTTAGTGAATGGGATACAAGAGTAGGAAATCAATAGGGGCCTTTAAAAGGGGGATCCTCTGTCTCCACTATTGTTCACACTGGTAACAGACGGTCTACATAAGATGTGGAACTCGTACAAGGAGAAGGGGTTGATTACTGGGCTGGGCTTTAGGAGGAGGGTTTCCACCGTAATGAATGTTCAATATGCATATGACACTATCAGATTTGGGGAATGTGACATAGCTCATGCTACTCTCCTCAAGTGGGGACTGTATCTTTTTGAGGATTTGTATGGACTTAAGTGAACTTTCACAAAGCACCGTCACCTTTTTGGAAGATACCGGTGAGAATAGTCCTATGGTTGTAGCTATACTTAACTACCCGGTACAGAAGCTGCCACTCAAGTACTTGGGTTTGCCAAAAACAAGTGGGACTCTAAGAAGGGAGGACTGGAACGAACTTATAGATAGAATTGCTAATAGGCTAGAAGGATGGAAAGGAAAGATGCTTTCTTTCGGCGGTCGTTTGGTTATGCTCATTTCGGTGATCAATTCAATATTGCACTACTTTTTTTCATTCTTTGAGATACCAGTTTGGGTAACAAAAAATATAGATAGGTTAAGATGCTAGTTCATTTGGAATGAGAAAGAAATTCGTTGATCAAGTGGGGGATGGCATGCAGATGAGAGGCGTTCGGAGGATTGTGAGTTATCAACATTCGACAAATAAATCAAGCGCTATTATGCAAGCAGTGGTGGAAACTCAATGTATGAAAAAAGACAAAGTGGGGAACCTTTGTCAAGGCAGTTTAACGAAAGCCTACACCGAAAATAGAAGAATAATGCGTCCATGTCTGACTTTTAGCAGGGAGTTTCACGCACAAAGACATTTTTCTAGCAGGAACAACATTCTCAATTGGAAACAGAGCAAATATATGCTTCTACAAAGACGGGTGATGCGGCCATGTTAACCTAAAGAGAAGATTCCATGAGGACTATAAGTACGCAGCAAATAAGAACGATTAGGTGGTGAGACAGTGGCAGAACGGTGTCTGGAAGCCGAGGATGACCGGACAGCTGTGTAGGGAGGCGAGAAGTAAGAAAGGGGAACTCATTCAATTCTTGCAAGACTAGAAACCTACAAGAGAGAACCACAAGACACAATCGTCTGGGGGATTGGAAAAGAAGGAAAGTTCTCAATGAAATCTGCATATGAACTGATCAATGATGGGGGAGTGCGTGTGCACAACCCAATCAGGAAGGTTAAGGTACCGCTAAAGGTTTGCGCCTTCAGCTGGCTGGCTATTCGGAATATTATTCTCACTTGGGATAATTTGGCAAGGCAAAATTGGCAAGAACCGGAAGATTGTGTCATGTGTGATCACGATAGAGAAACGGTGGACCACCTATTCATGACCAGTCGGTCTGCAATACCGCTATGGGAGGAGCTATCGAGCAGATTTGTATATCTGCTTCCCTACCGGACTCTGTTTAGTATGTTTGGGGGACTTGAAGGGAGCAATATATTTGCATAAGCGACACTGAGAGTTAGGGGATTGGGGTGGTGGCTATCTGTCAGGCTATTTGGTTAGAAAGGAACAATAGAATTTTTAGACCCACACACATCCATCTCATACTTCGACAATTATCAAACGTAATAAAAGCTAATATTGTATTTTGGTCACAAAATGGCAGGTACTAAGTCTAGGAAGAAAGTCAAGGAGAAGAATGCAGATGTCACTACTTTCACATATGAGGCTGATTCTGAGAACAAGTTGGGGACATAGGACGGTGAGTAATCGGCATGTGAAGATAGCTGACCACATCCATGGGCTGTGGTCTTTTGGGAGATTTCGGGCCTTGTTGGAGAATTCTAGCACTAATTAGTTGGTACATATATGTATGTAGTCTGTTGCTTTTCTTTTGGGCGGGGAACACTTTTTGTACAAGGGTGGGTTCTTATGTTTGACAGGTAATGAGTATCATGACCCATTCTGTTGGGATGCATGAACATCATACTCTATTCTTTGGTTGTGTGTTTCGGTAAAGACTTTTTTTTGGGGGGGGGGGGGGGGGGGGGGGCTTTATTCCAACCATTTACAAAGCGATATACTTAAATATTTAGTTAATAATTGCAGAAGGGGAACAATATAACTATTTCACTAGTTTAGTGGTAGCAACAGCATTAATCATCTGATTTAGTGGACTCATCACGCTGATTCACGCACTAATCAGCAACTTCAGAGATGATATAGTGCAAATATGTCAACAAGGATTACTTAGAGACGGAAAAAGGAACCTAAATATATATCAAAAGTACCCTACCACATTGGTGCTGGCCCTAAACACAATTATTTATCATATCAATACGATTATATAGCTACCATTTCGGGTCCGAAATGTTAAAAGCAAGACAAAGGAACCTAAAATGCGATACAACCTTGTCAGCTAAAGCAATTCCTAAATCTTTATTCGGCGGAACTTGGTGCTATTCGGCGGGACTTGGTGCTTACAGCTTTGAGTTAAATAACCAGCTCGGTTCTTTGTTAAGAGGAAAGAAAAATGATAACAGAAAATACTAATGCGTGTCGGAGAATAGAGACTTACAGACTAACTAGATCAGATTAACCCTACTCAGAGAGTAAGAAGACCTCCATTTGATCAATTCACGTTGACAATAATGACAGAAATCAAGGAAACAATGATAACTGAATTCCTGCAAATTATGCCAGAAAAAATTGAAAATAATTCATATCATTTAGAAGAATCACGAAAGATATGTATACTGTTCAGAAGGTAAGAGACAATCCTTAAGAAACAAAAATATGAAGTTTAATTTAACTAGGAAATTGATTGTCTCACTGATTAATAAGCAAAAGCCAAAGTGGAGGGCAACACATTTTGTAAATTAAACAATCGATTGAACTACTATATAAATGATACAAGATCATGAAAACTTCAATAGGTGGGCAACATTAGACTCTTTGTTTTCAAATTGTTTTTTGGGGAAGGTTTTTTTTAGATAAAAAAGCCTCTCAAATATTTGACTCTTTGTGGACATCCACTCTAAACTGCTAATAAGGTTAAGACAATGCTGACTAATTATTATGACTGTTCCTAAAGTTATTAGAGCATCCACAGTGGTCATTGTTTAAAAAAATGCATAAATGCATATAGTATTTGATCATTTGCTGCAGTCGTCGAATGGTATTTTTTACCAATTTAATTTAAAATAATAAAAATCTAAGATCAGACAGAGCTTAAAGTTGCGTCGGAGGAATTTAATTATTTTTTAATTGATAGACGCAACTTCACATTGCGTTGGAAGAGAAGGAAAAAAAAAAAAAACAAGTTGAGGGACGCAACTTGAAGTTGCGTCCGAAAAATCCGGAAGTGCGGGACGCAAGGGTTTTCCGAATTTTTTATTTAAGAAAATTATTTTTTTTGGAGGAACGCAAGGAGAAGTTGCGTCTGACGATTAAATTAATATTTTTTTTAGAGCGACGGAACTCGAAGTTGCGTCGTTTAAATTATGCATAATTTTCATATCTGCTTTCATTTATAGCAATCTACTGTCGCAAAATATGCAAAATATGTATATTTAGCAAGCGAGTGCAGCACATTTTTTGCGAAAATATGCATATTATGCATATTTAGCAAACGACTACAGATGCTCTTATGGACGTTATCATGTTATCATGATCAATAATTGGTTATTCAATTTTGATGGTTCATTTGTAAGTACTAAAATTTCTATGAATTTGTTTCAGAACCGACTATAATTCAAAGATCGCCCTCATAACCAACGGAGATAAGGTATATACTTGCAATAATATCATCCAAGGATAAGTATACAAATCTTAGCTAAAATTTTGGATGAAAGAATGTCTATCAGCATAGTGGAGATTTTTGCCCGCAGGCTGAAGAACTCTGTAGTCTTATATAATTTGACCCATCACATGTAGAAGATATTTTGAGCGATTTCCTGCTATAATTGAGAAGTGATAAGTGAGATACACTGAATGTGCAAAAATTGAGTGGGACATTATAGCGTCGTCCTCATGGAAAGAGCCAAATTATACCGTTTGAGAAGAACATGGGAGATTCTAAATGTTTTTTGTATTTATCTAGTTGCACACAGTACGCCACATAAAATCGTCTTTAGTTCTAATAACTCACAACAAATTCAGGGAAATTGCATGTGTGATAACTGATAAGCTAGACCCTACAAGCTATGATTGACTAATTAATATTCCATTGTTGAGTGTCATCTTCTATTCCTAGGTAAATAGAATAAAGAAGAATCAGACATAGGCACATAGCATTCACAAAACGTAGTTAGAAATGCAATACAAAATGAGAGTAATCTGTACACATCTTAGATAATCAGAAAATGTGAGCTCCAGTGCTTGTTAAGTTCTAACTGCGGAATAACTCATCAACGAGATACAAAATAATAGAATCAGAAGCAAGAGAATAAAAGCAATCAAAATTCAACGCACAAGAACACACGAGATTTTTTTGAGCTTCACCCAATGCAATGGCTATTCTCCGCACAGAGGCACTCCTGCTATTTCCACTAGAAATATGAAGTTTATAATCTCTCAAGATCTCACCCCCAAGATATAGAGTTTATCTCTATCTCCCTCTCTCTCTTTAACGGCTACTAGATCTCTCTATCCTGATAGAACAATGTGTTACTTAACCCTAAAATCGTACTCAATATAATATATATAGGTTTACATCCAAATAGATCTCAGCCACATATCAAATAGCATTGCGCGGTCGACCGCACTCATGGACGGTCGACCGCAATTATCCTTTGAGCATACAAGGATCCAACAGAGAGCAGGATGGTCGACTATTCATTTCCTTTGAGTAAACAGGGTTCCAACAGAAAGAGAGATGGTCGATTGTGCGGTCGACTGTACAGCTCTCGACTTGAGAGCCTATATAGGTCGGTTGACTGCACAATGTGCGGTGGACTGCATATTGCTCCTGTAGCTACAGGTTACTGGTAAGCTGCTTGCTCCCACTTCGACGCCTCTCCTTTTTGTCAATCTTCTTTAACCTATTATTGTGTATTGGATCCACCAACCTCAACAATCTCCCACTTGGAGACATATACACGAAGTCTCTCTAACCTGTTCTTCATTCTTCCATTGGCCTAGTCTAGGTATGTGCCTTTACGAGTCTCCTTAACTATTAACTTGGAGACAATCTGATAACAGTATAGCAGAACTGATGCTTCCTGATATCCACTACCTTCATGAGCATGTCCATCGGATTCTCACTGCTTGTGCGATGTCAGATCTTGTGAACACCATCGCATACATCAAACCCTCAACGGCTGAGGCATAAGGAACTGCAATCATTTCCTCCATCTCTACCCCCATTGCCGGACACAAATCTGCAGATAACTTGAAGTGTGCGGCCAAGGGACAAGTGATTGGCCTCGCGCCATCCATATTGAATCTTTTCAACATATTCTTCATATAGTCCGCTTGTGATAACCAAACCTTCTTACTTTTCATGCCTCTGCTGATCTTCATGTCGAGGATTTGCTTTGCTTCACCCAAGTCCTTCATCGAAAACTCAGAGAGTAGCACTTTTTTCACATCCTTGATCTTCTCTATACATGAACCTGCTAACAACATGTCGTCCACATCAATGCCAAAGTAACCATATCATTTTCTTCATGCCGACGACCATATACACAATGATCCGTTTCGTATATCTCAAAACTCTTTCTTCTCATGAAGCAATCAAACTTTAAGTACCATTGCCTTGGTGCTTGTTTGAGCCCGTAAAAACTCTTCTTCAGTCGAGACACCATGTCTTCTTTCCATTTTACTTTCAAAACATGTAGGTTGCCGCATGTACTCTTCGTCGTCATCATGGAGAAATGTTGTTTTCATATCCAACTGCGTTAAGTGCAAGTCTTCTACTGCAACAATACTAAGCAGAATCCTGATTGAAGTCATATTCACTACTGGTGCAAAAATTTTATTGTAGCGACACATTCCCTTTGAGAGAACCCTTTCACAACAAGCCTCGCCTTATACCTCTTACTGCCATCTGCCTCAATCTTGACTTTGAAAATCCATTTGTTCATAAGAGCATGATTCTCTGCAGGTAACTTGGTCAACTTCCAAGTTTGGTTCTGTTCAAAGGGATTCATCTCGTCCCTCATGGCTGACTCCCACTGAATTCGAGCATTATCCTTCAAAACCTCCTCATGAGCCTTTGGCTCTCCTGAATCTGTGTACAGAACATGCTCATGAACTACACTAGCTGATGGATCAAATATCTTGGTTGACTTTCTCTTTCGTGTCGATCTTCTCAATATGGGTACCAGTTCACTGACCAGTTCATGATTCCAGAACTGCTCTTGATGTACTTGTTCGTCTTGCATATCCTGCTCATTCCTAGTAGGCTCATCATGAGCCTCATGTGCTTCCAGTGGTACATGTACCTGATGCTGCACTGTAGGGCCCCACCACAAGGACTGCCTTCAGAATATGAATCTGAATCTAAGTGAACCTAAATCTGACTGTACTAGTTGTACTACTTTGACCTGTGTGCATGTTCTTGTACAAGACATCTTCATTGAACACTATATTCTTACTACAAATGACCTTGTTGTCCACAAAATCCCAAAGTTCGTAACCAAACTCATCGCCGCCGTAGATAATGAATACACACTTTCTGGTTTTCGAATCCAGTTTCTTTCTTTCTTCCCTATCGATTAGTGAATATGCAATACAACAAAAAACTTTCAAATCCGAATAATTGACAGGTTTACCTAACCATAGTTCTTGCGAAATGACCCCATCAAGGACACTAAGCGAGCAACAATTAATCAAGTATACTGTTGTATCCACTGTAACTGCCCAAAGATGGACCAAAAGACCCGCATGAAGTCTCATGCATCTCACTCATTCGAGTATCATACGATTCATTCTTTCTGCTACCTCATTCTCCTGCAGAGTCCTAGAAACTATCCTGATTCCTTAGATACCTTTCTTTACCAGATAGTCAATAAACTCTTTACTTGTGTACTCATCACCATTGTCTGACTTTAATGTTTTTACCTTGCAACCCGTCTTATTCTAAACCCTGACCTTCCAAGGTTTGAATGCCTCAAACACCTCTGAAGTCTCACGAATTGCATGCTCCCAAACTTTCCTTGTAGCATTGTCGATAAATGTGACGAAATATCTCTTACCATCAAAAGAGAATTCCTGAGCCGAACCCCACACATCTATATATACAAACTCTAACTTCCTAAGCTTCTTCTCATGCTCATTCAACTAAAAGCTAACTGTCTTCTGTTTTTCCATCACACATTCATCTCAACATTCTTAAGCCCCAAAAAAAGATTCCTAGAACAAAGGTCCTTGACACCCTTTTTTCCAAGGTGTCCCAACCTGACATGCCATAGAATTGAAGAAGAACTACCTATCTATGTTGTTGCAATGATGTCACCTAAATCACATCCTCTGAGTAAATACAACATGTCACCACGCTTTCCTTTTCTCACCAACCTGGCACTTGTAGTAACATTCCATTCTCCACGTCCAAAGGTTGTCGTGATTCGTTAATTGTCCAATTTACTAGTCGTGATTAAATTCTTTCTCAAGCCCAAAATATGTCTTGTGTCATTCAAAACTAATTGCCT
Source organism: Hemerocallis citrina (assembly GCA_017893485.1). Classification (NCBI taxonomy): domain Eukaryota; kingdom Viridiplantae; phylum Streptophyta; class Magnoliopsida; order Asparagales; family Asphodelaceae; genus Hemerocallis; species Hemerocallis citrina. The sequence continues at coordinate 329,056,337 of CM030359.1, read as the reverse complement.
GCCATTATGAGCCTTTTCTCTCACTTTACCTCTACCTACAACTGACATACTTGCCCATTATCAACTGTGACTATACCAAAATCAACTGTCCTGTAATCCTCAAAAGCGTCCCTCATGGGTGTACAGTGATGAGAAGCACCTGAGTCTATATACCAGTCATCTTGCATAATATCAAATCTAGCAGATAAACACAATTCATCTAAACGGATTTGATACTTACCAAATTGGCTCCATGTGACCCTGCTTGCACTTTCTTATACTCTTCACATTAGTTTACATTCAAATAGATTTCATTCGTAGATCAAACAGCGCCGTGTAGTCGACCGCACTCATAGACGGTCGACCACAATTATCCTTCGAGCGTACAAGGATCCAACAGAGAGCGGGATGGTCGATTGTTCATTTCCTTTGAGTGTACAGGGTTCCAACAGAGAGCAAGACGGTCGACTGTGCGTTCGACTGTACAGCTCTCGGCTTGAGATCTTTCTCAATGTGCAGTCGACTGCACATTGTTGCCTGCAGCTATAGGCTTCTATTAAGTTGCTTTCTCCCAGTTCGACACATCTCTTTCTTGTTAGTCTTCTTCAACCCATTATCATGTATTGGATCTACCAACCCCAATGGTGCTTGTATACGATATGCACTTAAAAACAAATCAATGCACGGATAAATAAATTTCAAACCAATTGGATTTTGTGCAACGACGGAGGACTTCGCTGCATGGAGGGGAGAAACAAAATGAAAGGGACTCGCTCCCCCAAAAGTTAGGACCTTTTTATGGTTAGTGGCGAACAATGTAATCATATCCAAAGGAAACCTTAGGAAGCATAATTTAACGGTGAATTTAAGAAGTTCTAGATGCAATCTGAGAATGGAGGACACCTCACATATTATTTTGTGTGCCCTAAGGCAAAGCTAGCTTGGGAGGTAGTTTGTCTAGGGTTTGGGATTATGGAGAGTCCTAGTACAATGTTGACCTTTGAGGACCTTGGAAAGCGGGGGTGGCTAGGAAAGATTTAGTAACATGAGACATTTCTATTGCTGCTACTATGTTGGTCTTATGGCTAGTTCAAAATGAATCATGTTTTCATAATGAAACATAAAATTTTTGCTCTCATTGATACATGGGCAGAGTTGCAAGCACTAGATAGAGGCTTCAAATGGAGGGAATATAGTAGTTTAGATCCGGGATAGGGTCGATGGAGCAGCTGCAGGGATTTTCCTTCGTCAAGAGGTGGGATTGACTTGGTGGAGGACTGGTGGTTATTCACTTTGATGGATTTCTTATGGTTCTTAGGTTTTTATTGTATTAGTATTTGATGTACTAGGCTTATGAAAGACTTTGTGATGTATTAGTATTTGATGTACTAGGCTTATGAGGCTAACGAAAGACTTAGTATTAGTATTTGATGTAACCCCTGTTTTTTATTTTATGTATTTTTGAGTGTATTTTTCTCATTTGTACCACTTTTTGGACCGTATATTGGATCTTCATTTTCAATATATTCATTTATTTGTTTTGTCGTCTTTTATTTGATCTTCTTGATCCTATTGTCTCTTTTGTGTCGTCTCTGTTTGATCAAGCTCTTGTTTGATCCCCATTGTTTATTTTTTCATACCCTATTTATTTATCTACTTTGTGCCATCTCATTTTTTATTGGATATATTATTTTCTTTTTTCCCAAAACCCTATATCCTATTCTATTTAATTAAACCTAATACCCATAATCCAATAAACCATACCCTATTAACTATTTTAAAAACCCTATTCACTTAAACCCCATACCCGTTATCCCCCCCCTCCCCCCCCCCCCCCCCCCCCCGACCCGGTTACCTGTCAGCCGTCATTACCCACCTAAACCCTAAACACTTCATCTGATTTATATACTCATATATAACCCATGCAAACCCCCATACAGCCGCCTCTCCCTTTCCTTGTGCTCTCTCTCCCGACTCCTCTTCACCCTATCCTCATCCTCCCGCTCAACCGCATACATCATCGAATCTGTCTCCCGTGCAACTCCCCTGTCCTTCTCCTCTTTGTCTTCGTCCTTGCTCTCTCCGACCGTTGACGAAGCCCCCTGATCCCCTCCTCTGCCTCCTGTCACGCAGCCAGAGCAGCGACAGCCAGGGCAACGCGACGACTCCCTCTCCCCCGCTTCGTCAACACACAGCAGCGGCAGCGACTCATTGTCTTCACCATCCCCGGGGTGCACCGACCTCTCCCTCGCTTCCCCTTTGTGTGCGAGTGTGTTTGCTGTGCATGTGTTGGATCTCGGGTATCCGTGGTGTTCGTGTGCTCGTGGTTGTGTTCGTTGGGTTCGCTTGTTCGTGTGTCATTTTTAGGTTCATGGATTCATTCGTCCGTGGTGTCCACTGCTCGGGAATCCATTTCCATTATTCTTGCTCTTTGCTTTGTTCCATCGTCGACTATAAGGCAAGTAACTTGTATTCTTTTTTTTGTGTAATACAAGTACTAAATACCGCCTGTAGTGTAGTTGTGTTCTAGAGACAATTCTTGTGTGAATCCGTTGTTGATCTTGTCTCTATTGTGTTGACCTGCCTGTAGTTTCCTCATTACACACATGACATGAAATAACCAAGGGATGACCACTTCTTGTTGTGTACATGCATATTGTTCGTATGATATCGTGTGCTTGGTTGTGTTAGTTGTAGTATACTTGTTGTACACTTGTAAAATACCATATACCATGTTGCTTGGACATCTAGTATACCCTATTTTATGTTTGGTTATGATTTGGAAGAGTTTCGTGTGAACTAGTTGATTTTGTGCATGAAGGATATTTTCTGTTTTGCAGGTTCCCCATTTTTTATCAGTATTTTAGATCCTATTAAGGTCAGTATATGAAAATATTTTGCGAATATGAATTATAGAGAATTCTGTCTACTTTCCAGATTTTCTGACAAATCTCGGTTTCGATTTATGAGTTGCGAGTTATGACTATTTTACTGCACATGTGTTTAAAATTCCAGATCCTGTTTTATACGAATTCTGTACGGTAATTTATTTTTCTACTGATGTTAAAGATAATATTTTGATCCAAAATTTTGTTGGTTATATTAGACTTGATTGGGATTAACCCCTAATTTGTATGGATTTAATTGATTACTTTTATAAACCATTTTGTGCTTGCAAATAATTACCAAACATGCAGAATTTTCATACTGTTCAGTAAAGACATATAATTTCGACCTGATTCTATTTGTTATCTATAAAAACTTTGTGAATATGATTTATATCCTACAGTATCTAGTTTATCACCATTTTAACAGATCTGGATTTCAATTTGTATTTTGTGAGATATTACTGTTTTAGTGCTGCAGTGTTTATAATTTCAGATTTACAAAACTGTCATGTCTTGCTGTTTTCTGATTTTAATTGACTATTCTATCTATGTTGAAAAATTATGAAACTTTATTTACTGTTACTAAACATACTAGGAAATTCCCTAGATTTTTCGTGGATTTAATTACTAAGTTTTTATGGCATTTTCTTGGTTTCGAATACAAACTTCTGATTTATGGTTGAACACGTTTTCTAGATTCAAATCTATTTTAAGACTTGTTTTTGTAAAATACCATATGACTTATATATATATTTGTTGGATTCAGACGAGAGTCTATTTTCCATATTTTTTGACGGATTCAGGTTTGCACATTTGTAGCAATAGGAATTCCAGATTTAGTACAGTCTTGCTATCCTGAACCAGTATTTTCGTTATTCTAATCTTTTATGAGTTGTCTTTCACCTGTAAATATTTATCTTTCAACCTGAGCCTGTTACTTGTTTATGTCATGTTATTCTTGTCCTGTTTTGTGATACATACATGCCTGTTTGTTAATAATAACAAAATAACCAAGCTGGGGTTAAGGAAAAGATCTAGTAGTGAAAAATATAGAATTGTGTACTTGGAAGGAGGTCCGTGTTTCCTACCTGATTATCTGTTATCTGTTACTTATGATATGATTACCTGACATGTGATTCTGTTATCTGATTCTTGACTACATACTTCCTTATGAAAGGGTGTACTCAGAAGGGGGCCCGTGTTTGCCACCTATTACCCAACTACATACTTCCTACGAGAGGGTGTACTTGGAGGGTACTTAGTCCTACCTGATGCATGATTACCTGTTACATAACACCTGTACTTATGCCTGTTTACCTGATATCTGAGTACACGGCCCTATAGTCTCCACTATGAAATTTAAACAAAACTTATTTGAATGTAGTAACCATGTGATAATAACCTGAGACGCATGAAATGCTACCTAGATAGTAATAAATATAAGATTTGACAAGACATAACTTGGCATACATGATGTAATACCCCGTAAAATAGCATTTGGCTATTTTTGCATAGTAATTCGTGCACAGTCAAGATTTGCACACGAATACATATTTTCCTAATAATCATCAGTTTCAATTATGAGATTTCATATATATGAGCTGTTCTAAACCCGATAAGACAGACTCGGGATATCTTCTCGATTAAACTGTAGGTTTGTCATGATTGTTTTGACACGACAATTTTTGGGAGAAAATAATAATTTCTATATATTTTTATTTTTACTATATTGGTTATTTTTAAACTAAGTTGGTGCATGAATTGAATGTGGATTCTATTGTGCACTAGGGTTAGGGTTAAAGTATGGTGACCAAGGGTTTCTTGATCTAACCTAGGGTTAGGAACCCTAGCATCATGTGATCATGGCTTAGATCTTGATGAAGATCCAATGGTGGAAACAATTCACCATGTGTGTTGACTTCATAGAGAATGAGAAGCTTCCAAAAAACTTCCAAGAAGCTTCTACTTGTGTGTGTTGGCACTCATCTCACCCACACATCTCCATCCACTTCACCCTACTTCATCTTAGCCCTCCATTCCCCATCTAGTTGGCCGGCCCATCCTCCAAAAACTTTAGCTCCCATTTTTCTGTAAAACCCCCATTTCCACTCACTCTCTCATTTTTTCATCCCTTCACTTTGTTCTTGTTTAAAAAAAAAAGAGTAGAAAGGTGGGGTCTTTGAAGTAGAGAAGGAGAAGAGAAAGCTAGCAACAACTGCACCTTGGATTATGGAAGATCAAGTGAGCAAGGGAAAGCAAGCAAGCAAAGCTACAAGAAGGAGTCTTCTTGCAAAAAGTGGGTGATACATTAACTCTAAAAATTTAGTTTTTTGTGTGTGTATGTAAATTTTGGCATGCGGTAGTAGCTAGGAGAAATTTTTTTACCATGTATGGAAAGTTAGCATGCTAAGAAAAAAATAATTTATATGGTAGAATATCTGTTTTCATGAAATTGTTAAAGAGCCTGTATAAGTATGTGAGATTGAGAAATTCTAGCTCTCAAATGGTTGGGAATTTTGGATTCAAATTTTTAGGACTTGTTGTGATATGTATCTAGAGCTTCCATGAATTTTTTCGCAATATTTGGAGGCCATTTGATAGCCCAAACACTTAGTGCACTTTCGGACAGAGAGCAGCCGAAGGAGCTGCTGTTGTGTGAAATTTTGCTGTGTCTCTTCGAAATTGTAACTCAGATTTGGCTGGGTATTTTGAGCTAGAAATTTTTGTGGATACTCTTGTATGTGTCTACAACCATAGTTTTAAATTTCATAACTTTTTGAGGTCGTTTGATGCCTCAAAAAAAATTGTAAACTACGACTGGTTTGGATGTTAGAATTGCAGCTGACTGTTTTTAGAATGAAGTTCAAATAGTCATAACTACTTGTGTCTCTGTGATATTGCTATGAAATTTTGCAAGAAGCTTTTGGTACGAGTCTATTTGATGATTCCAAAATTTTAGAATTTTTAGATAGAATTTGATCAAGTTTCACAAAATAAATTGGATATAGTGGCTTGACCCTGTTGAAAGAGTAGTTGAAATTTTATGCTGTGTTTGAGAAGTCACAACTCTTTGTGTAGGATGAATCTAAGTGCAATTTTTGGACACAATGAAATGGTATATGTGTAGGTTATAAATCAAAAAATTCATGAGCTTTGGACTTAGGATTGAATTGTCATTGAATTTCAAAGTAGACCAGGTTCAGCTGTGTACAAATTGACTGATCTGTGAAGATGTGTAAATCTGGATTCATGTGTTAAGAATTTGGAAAATTGATCAACTAGAGATTTTTAGTAGGGAGTCATAGCTTTCCAAAACATCTGTAATTTTGTAATTCCATTTTGTAGGTTGAAAGTTATGATTTTCCTAAGACTGGGGCAGATTCAGTCTAGTCGAGGCATTGTTTATTGAAGAATCAATTTTTCCCCTGAATGTGCACCTGATAGAAATTGAAGTTTTTGAGGACTTTAATGATTGAATCTGAGGATGTGTTCAACTGGGAAGTTATAGTAGACACTCCCACCTTTCTAAAGGATCCTGAATCGAGTAGTTCCGATGAGTGAGAAAAATTTTACGATGTTGGAAAAGTGCAGCAAGTGCATTAAGGAATATACAACTGAGAGTATATGAGTTTATTATAGTATCGAGATGATTGAGTTTAAGGAAATGGTAAACTAGAATTTAAGAAAATGGTAGCATAGGATCTTAGCTTTTCGGAATGGGTAATATCATGAAATTTCGAATTGTGTGCTGGAAGTTATGGATGTTGCAAGTTCAGCAACCTGCCGTTGCCGTTGGATCGACTCCAAGCATGTATTAACTCAGATCGACTCCAAGCATGTATTAACTCAGGGGACTTGAGTTCTTTGATGAATTTGAGGGAGATGTCAACTGGGGGATTGCGGTAGAGTCTCCTACCCTTCTAAAAACCTGATTTTGTTGGATTCCAACGAGTGTAGCTTGAGTCACAGCTACTGTTATTTCTTGAACTACTTTTATCGGAAAATTGATGAGGAATCATATGCATACCATAGTGTGGTGATCATGAGCTATCGAGTTTTTAAGGATGTTTTAAAGCACTTCATTTGGGACTTAGACAAGTTCTTGTGCCTGGTACTCATGGTGAACATGAGTGAGTTGGGAGATAGCTCTGGTAGATTGGTGTTTGATGTCTTGATGCCTGAGTCTGTCAATGATTAGAATTGGTGGTTATGTGTGTGCTTACCTTCATTCAAATTATATTCCATCTTTTGGGCGTCGTTGGATAACTCGCTGAGGGTCACGGGCCGGGGTTATTGTTCGATGACCTGTGAAGGTATTAGAAATCAGTGGATGTGATTCCCGTGATGATTGTTATTTTGACAAACCAGTCAGGCTCAACATTGTTTGATCGATACCGAGTATGATTTGGGTAACAACATGTTTTCAGTAAACTGCATTTATTAGGTTTTCTTTATTGTTTTGCTTGAAGACCGAATTGGTGTTAGGGGTCATTCCCTATAATCCGACTCGTTTTGAGAGTTAGCACTAGGTGGTGATAACCAGGGATTGTCTCTTCCTGTCATTAGGGATACGTGCTGCTGTGCGTATCTTATACTGTTGATTCCTGATGTACCGTGGTAAGAACGTGATGAGATTTCCTGGCGGATAGGGGGTTTGAGACCTTCGAGGCCGTCATGTTCTATGTTGGTGGACACGAACGGATCATAATGGATCTTCTGCGCAATGGATATGTTATTGTATATCTGTAAGTTCGTCACGGCTTTTGAGGATGGTCCGATGCAATAATTATTGGTGATAATGGGGTAGCTCCCCAAATTATTTCTCTTATATACCTCCTCAATCATGTTGTACTATCAGGAATAGGAAGTGTACAATAATAGAATGCATTGCATGGCGAGGATTCGAATCCCTGAAACTGGAGAAATGGCTTGATCTGAGGCACATGTAGTATGGGATGCATGTGTGTCCATAGTCTTGCTGACATTAGATTAAGTGCATCTGTTATGTACTCTGTATTTTGCATTAGACTTCAGGTCATGGCATACACAGATACTAGAAAGTTAGGATGCATGTTTCTTTTCCATTCAAGATGATTCGTAGGTGTGCTAGTTGGAGATCGTTGTTTTCTTATCAGCATTGCGTCAGTAGAATTGCTGACATGCCCACTTAATTAGGTACTGGATACCGGATCGAGAAGGCAGGAGAGCCAAACTAGTAGGGCATCCAAGTGGGGTGGCAGTGTACATGCCTACCATTCAAGCAGATCCCGAAATATCAGAGTAGTACAGCAGAAGATTCGAGCCACAGGGCACATCTTAGGGAAGCAGCAGGACCGCTCAACGGGTTCCTCGGTGATCAGTCGATCATCATTCTAGAAGACAGCTGATAGCTCCACGAGAGGAGTTGGATTATTTGTAACAAGTTGTAATGGGTTTATGTAATTTGTATTCCTTGTTCAAGGACAAATTAATATTTATAACTAATGATGTAATAACTCAGATGGCAATAAAGTTTATAAATTTTCCTGTTATTTACTGTGTTGAGATGCATTTGAAGGCAAAGATTCTGGTTGTGTCACAGATTTCCTATAACGGGGATCCGGGGCATTACACATGAATACCTGTTACATGCTTATCTGTTACTTGATACCTGTACATGCTACATGTATACCTGTTTACATGTTTACCTGTTGCTTGACACCTGATACATGTTACCTGTACCTTGTTAGTTTATCATGTTACTTGATTTTGTTTCCTGATTCATGTTAGTTATCCTGTTTTGTTATCATGTCTATTCCATGCTATTTGTTTACCTTTCCCATGTACTTGTGCCTGCACTACAAGCGGTCTGTAACTTGCATTGACGGGCGTTTTGTTTTCTTTTTCTTTTCCTGCAATTTATTAAATTGTAGATTTTAAAGATCAGCTGCCAGATAGTGTAAGTGATATGAGATTCTAGTTCTGGAGTTTTTGCTATATCTATTTATTTTCTTGTTTCTTATCTTGAACAATTGTACTTGGGTACTTGGATTATTTTGTATTTGGGCAATGTGACCAAGGATTATTGACCTGTTCAGATCTGGTTTATTTGAGATTAATAAATTTGTTTCAAGTAAATTCCTGTTGGTATTTTGATTCATATATGCATGTGTGGTTGTCTTCTCTTGCTTCCTACTCTGATATTCTTGTGAAATATTGAAAAGATCCCGACAGCTTATGGATGATGAAAATCATTCGCTGGGCTTAGTCATGTATCCGTATTCCGTATTCTCTTTTTGGAAAGCGGGGCGTGACAAGATTTTTAGTGGTATCTGAGCCCAGGTTTGGCTAATGTATTAGTTTGACTGATATATTAGACAAGTTTGGCTCGATCTGGGATTGGCTCAACAGTACACAGACCATGCATTCATAAATGAATTATAATCAACTTTGATCTGGATGCTAATTATTTTTGATTTTGTGCAGACCATGGCTCGTAGAGATTCTACTTGTCCTCAAGAAGATCAGCCCAGGCTTGAGGCCGTTACCAATGTGTTGGAACGGCTATCAATATGCAGTAAAACTACAGTGACTCGGTGATGGCTGCTTTGGAAGCTGCTTGGGTTCCGCCTCCCGCTGTGCCTATGCAGGTAGCTCTCCCTCCCCATCCGGGCACAGTCACGGATTTCATGAGTTTGCATCCCAGCATATTCTCGGGCATTGAGACGCCTTTGGAGGCAGAACAGTGGTTGATCCAGACTGAGCAATTGCTTTTGGCGGCAAGAGTTACCGATGCTGATATAGTGGATGTGGTGGCCATCCAACTTGTGGATCTGGCCCATATTTGATGGAGGTCTAAGTCCGAAAGGCTCGAACGACCGGTTACTTGGGCCACATTCACTAGGAGCTTCTTGGAGAAGTTCTTCCCTAGTAGCACTCAAGTGGAAATGAAGCAACAGTTTCTGGCCCTGAAACATGTTGGGTCATTATTCTATATTTGGAATTTTGTTACATATTGTTCATGCAATGTTGTAACATGAGACTTTCTTGAAACAGGGCTCCATGTCTGTGGATGAGTATGCAGCTAAACTTACAAGACGTAGCCGCTTCGCAGTCGTTCTTGTGGCGAACGAAGAGGACAGGGCTCATAGATTCACGTTGGGACTTGAGCAAGACATTAAGGTGCAACTTTTCTCACATCGCTTGCATACTTATGCTGAGGCTCTCGAGGCAGCTCGAGCTCAGGAGCAGGCTCGTGGCAGGTTGTCTCCTCCTCGGTGGACTATTCTGCACTCTATTGTTGCTAGGCCTTCTGGTGGGCCTATTCGAAGGCCTGTTTCTGCCCATCCTGTCAGGGCAGCCCCTTACTCTTCTGCTAGTTTCCAGATGACTAGTTTCTGCAACTTTTGCCAGTTGGCTGGCCATTATCGCAGGGAGTGTAGGCGTGCCAAACACCAGTGCTTTGGATGTGGTGATGCTGACCATTCAGTGTGGGATTGCCCGCAGCGGAGGATGGCACTACCAGCCAGGGGTCCAGTTCAGCAGGTAGCCCCAGCTCGTGGCAGGTTGGGCCACCTCTTCCTCCTCAGCACCAGATTGTCGATCGGAGTTTCGCTGCCCCCATGAGAAGTCAGGCTTTCAACCTGACTGTTGCTGATGTTGAGACAGCAGAGAGTGTTGTTGCATGTATATTTTGCTTTTATTGTTTTTGTTGTTTGTTGTTCCTCTTTTGCTTCTTTCATTTCTCTTGTTTTATTCTTCCTTATTATCTTTCTGCATTGTATTTTTCTCACCCCTATTCATCCATTCTTTTTCCTGTCTCTTTTGATTCTATCTTAAGTGTTGTTCTTGTTTTCTCTTTCCATGCTCATGTTCTTTTTTATTCCGGGAAACCCATTCCTTCGTCTGTTCTCAATTTGCAGCTCGCCATCAGTTGGAGTACAGCATCATGTCAGAAGCTTGGAATATTGTGACAGGTAGTGGTGTTGTCATTTGTTCTCGGGAGGGCAGGCAGTGTCCTGTAGTTATTGGCAGCACAGATTTCAAGGCCAACCTGATTGTAATTGGGAATTCAGGATTCGACGTTATTCTCGGTATGGATTGGTTGGGTGAAACCCACGCCATTATTGATTGCCATGCCAAGAAAGTTGAGTTCCAAATTCCAAATCGTGCGGAGTTTGAGTTCCATGCCGAGGAGATGCCCCTTGACCGAGTTGACACTGCAGTTGATCAGGAGGTTTGTGCAATGAAATTGCAATTAGGCTCTGAGGTTGTGCCTTTAGTAGTGCGAGATTTCCTGGATATTTTTTCAGAGGAGTTGCCTAGCTTAACCCCTGATAGGGATATGGAGTTTGGTATTGAAGTTCAGCCTGGTACGGTGCCGATATTGAAAAGTCTCTACAGGATGGCACTGGTTGAGTTTGCAGAGCTTAAGGTGCAGATTCAGGAGTTGTTGGATTTAGGGTTCATCAGACCCAGTGTTTTGCCTTGGGGTGCTCCAGTCCTTTTTGTCAACAAGAAGGATGGTATTCGTCGACTGTGCGTGGATTATCAAGAACTGAACAGTGTTACTGTGAAGAACCAGTATCCATTGCCTAGGATCGATGACTTATTTGAACCGTTGAGCGGAGCTGCTATTTTCTCAAAGTTGAATCTTCGTTCTGGGTATCATCAGGTAAAGGTGAAGGTGACTGATGTACAAAAGACTGCATTTAGGACTAGATATGGGTACTATGAGTATCTTGTGATGCCGTTCGAGGTCACGAACGCGCCTGCTGTATTCATGAGTCTTATAAACAGAGTCTTTTCCCAGTTACTGGATAGATTTGTGGTGGTCTTCATTGATAAAATTTTGGTGTATTCTCAGAATTGAGAAGATCATGCTGAGCATCTTAGGTTGGTTCTGCAGACTTTGAGAGAGAATCAGCTCTATGGAAAACTCAGCAAGTATGAGTTTTGGCTCAACAGGGTCACTTTCTTGGGGCACATTATCTTGGGTGATGGTATTTCTGTGGATCTGGCCAAGGTTGAGGCTATGAAGGATTGGCCAATTCCCAAGTCAGTTTCAGAGGTGTTGAGTTTTCTTGGTCTAGCTGGCTATTATCGGAAATTCGTCCAAGATTTTTCAAAGATAGCATGACCATTGACTAAGCTGACTGGGAAGGATCAGAAGTTCTGTTGATCTGAGGCTTGCAGTGAGGCTTTTGCTGAGTTGAAGAGCAGGTTGACATCAGCGCCAGTGTTGACTATTCCAGATGGTTCAAGTTGATTTGTAGTTAACTGTGATGTTTCGGGTAAGGTCTTAGAGCATTTCTGATGCAGAAGGGACGAGTTGTTGCGTATGCATAGAGGCAGTTGAGGCCGAATGAGAAGAACTATCCGACTTATGACTTGGAGTTGGCGGCAGTGATCTTTGCTTTGAAGCTGTGGAGACATTATTTACTTGGGGACCGAGTGGAGATCTTTACAGACCACAAAAGTCTCAAGTACGTCTTCACCCAGAAGGAGTTGAACATGAGGCAAAGGCATTGGTTGGAACTTATGGCCGATTATGACATCAGTTTGCAATACCCTCCTGGTAGAGTGAACTTGGTGCCAGATGCTTTAAGCAGGAGACCAGAAGCTATGTTCCAGACTCAGCAGAGTGATTGGTTGAGCAGATGCGGAGGTTGGAATTGGATGTGTTTTTGCCAATTTCTGATCGGAGTTATTTGCTGCTCCATCTTCAGTCGTCTCTTGTGGATCAGATCAAAGAAGCGCAGGCTGGTGATGTACAGTTGCAGGGTTTTCGAGCTGAGGTTAAGTCTGGTTCCAGAACGAACATGGTTATTCATGCTGATGGATCGCTTCGTTTTGGGTCCAGGTTGTGTGTCCCGAAGAGTAAAGTTTGTCAGAGGTTGCTTAAGGAAGCCCACCAGTCATCGTATTCTATCCATCCTGGAGGTACTAAGATGTATCAGGATTTGAATCTTCATTTTTGATGGCTCGGTATGAAGAGGGTTGTGGCTCAGTTCGTATCTCAGTGTATGATCTGCCAGCAGGTTAAGGCAGAGCATCAGAGGACCGCCGGACTTCTTCAACTGCTTCCCATTCCAGAGTGGAAGTGGGAACATATCACTATGAATTTTGTGACCACTTTACCGAGTTCTAAGGGTCATAATGCCATTTGGGTGATTGTCAACTGATTGACGAAGAGTGCTCACTTCATTTCCTTCTGTGTTGGACAGTCTACTGAGCCTAGCTGAGAAGTACATGCAAGAGATTGTCATACTTCATGGGGTTCCAATTAGTATTATATCCGACAGGGATATGAGATTCAGATCTCAGTTTTGGGAGAGTCTTCAGAGCAGTTTGGGGAGTAAATTAAAGAACAGTACAGCTTTTTAACCCCAGACTGATGGACAGTCAGACAGACCATCCAGATTCTTGAGGACATGTTGAGGTCCTGTATGCTGTAGTTCGGTGGATCATGGGAGGACCATTTGCATCTCGTAAAGTTCTCGTACAATAACAGATTTCAGGCCAGTCTTAAAGCTGCACCGTTCGAGGCACTTTATGGGCGGAAGTGCAGATCACCAGTGTGCTGGAATGACATTGGTGAGAGAAAGTTGTTGGGTCCAGAGTTGATCACCAGGACAGTTGATGTGGTGGATTAGATCAGGAAGCACTTGCAGGCAGCTCAGGATAGGCAGAGGCAATGGGCCGATGTCCATCGGAGAGCTTTGGAGTTTGAGGTTGGTGACCATGTTTTTCTAAAGGTATCGCCTTGGTGCGGTGTCATTCGGTTTGGTGGTGGGGGAAAGCTCAGCCCTAGGTTTATTGGACCGTTTGATATTGTGGAGCGAATAGGCAAGGTGAGCTATCGTCTTGCATTGCCACCAACTTTATCAGGAGTGTACGAAGTATTCCATGTCTTACAACTCAGGAGATATATCCGAGATGAGAGCCACGTGATCGACTATTCTGAGTTGACAGTTCAGCCGAATTTGATTTGTGAGATTCCACCAGTTGCTATTTTGGATCGGAGGGAGAAAGTGCTTAAGAACAAGGTCATCAAGCTGGTCCGTATTTCTTGGAATCCTCACTCGCCGGGTGAGTCGACACAGGAGCTGGAGGAGGAGATTCAGCAGAAGTTTCCTCATCTGTTTGTGTAGCCTTTTGTTTTGTTCTTTCTTTTCTTTTCGGGTTACCCTATATACCTCTTGTTTGAATTTCGATGATGAAATTCTTCTTGTTAGGTGGGTATGATTTGTAACCCCTGTTTTTTATTTTATGTATTTTTGGGTGTATTTTTTTCATTTGTACCTCCTTTTGGACCGTATACTGGATCTTCATTTTCAATATATTTATTTATTTGTTTTATCGTCTTTTATTTGATCTTCTTGATCCTTTTGTCTCTTTTCTGACGTCTCTATTTGATCAAGCTCTTATTTGATCCCCGTTGTTTATTTATTCATACCCTATTTATTTATCCACTTTGTTCCATCTCATTTTTTTTATTGGATCTATAATTTTCTTTTTTCCCAAAACCCTATATCCTATTCTATTTAATTAAACCTAATACCCATAATCCATTAAACCATACCCCATTAACTATTTAAAAACCCTATTCACTTAAACCCCATACCGGTTATCCCCCCCCCCCCCAAACCCATTTACCCGTCAGCCGTCATTACCCACCTAAACCCTAAACACTTCATCTGATATTATATACTCATATATAACCCATGCAAACCCCCATACAGTCGCCTCTCCCTTTCCCTGTGCTCTCTCTCTCTCCCGACCCCTCTTCACCCTCCCCTCATCCTCCCGCTCAACCGCATCGATCCTCGACTCCGTCTCCCGTGCAACTCCCCTGTCCTTCTCCTCTCTATCTTCGTCCATGCTCTCTCCAACCGCTGTCGAAGGCCCCTGGTCCCCTCCTCTGCCTCCTGTTGCGTAGCCAGAGCAGCGACAGCCAGGGCGACACAGCGACTCCCTCTCCTCCGCTTCGTCGATGCACAACAGCAGTAGCAACTCGTTTTCGTCGCCATCCCCACGGTGCACCGGCCTCTCTCTCGTTTCCCCGTTGTGTGCAAGTGTGTTTGGTGTGCGTGTGTTGGATCTCGGGTATCTGTGGTGTTCGTATGCTCGTGGTTGTGTTCGTTGGGTTCGCGTGTTCTTGTGTCATTTTTGGGTTCGTGGATTTGTTCGTCCGTGGTGTCCACTGCCCGGGAATCCGTTCTTGTTATTCTTGCTCTTTGCTTCGTTCCGTCGTCGACTATAAGACAAGTAACTTGTATTCTTTTCTTTGTGTAATACAAGTACTAAATACTGCCTATAATGTGGTTGTGTTCTAGAAACAATTCTTGTATGAACACCTTGTTAATCTTGTCTCTATTGTGTTGACCCGCCCGTAGTTGCCTCATTACACACATGACATGAAATAACCTAGGGATGACCACTTCTTGTTGTGTACATGCATGTTGTTCGTATGATATCGTGTGCTTGGTTGTGTTAGTTGTAGTATACTTGTTGTAGACTTGTAAAATACCATATACCAAGTTTCTTAGACATCGAGTATACTCTATTTCATGTTTGGTTATGATTTGGATAAGTTTCGTGTGAACTAGTTGATTTTGTGCATGAAGGATATTTTCTGTTTTGCCGGTTCTCCGTTTTTATCAGTATTTTAGACCCTATTAAGGTCAGTATATGAAAATATTTTGTGAATATGAATTATAGATAATTCTGTCTACTTTCCAGATTTTCTGCCAGATCTCAGTTTCGATTTATGAGTTGCGAGTTATGACTATTTTACTACACCTGTGTTTAAAATTCCAGATCCAGTTTTATACGATTTCTGTATAGTAATTTATTTTTCTACTGATGTTAAAGATAATATTTTGATCCAAAATTTTGCTGATTACAACTAGACTTGATTAGGATTAACCCCTAATTTGTATGGATTTAATTGATAGCTTTTATAAACCATTTTGTGCTCGCAAATAATTACTAAACATGTAGAATTTTCATACTGTTCAGTAAAGATACATAATTTCGACCTGATTCTATTTGCTTTCTATAAAAACTTTGTGAATATAGACTACTGTATCTAGTTTATTACCATTTCGATGAATCTGGATTTTGATTTATATTTTGTGAGATATTGCTGTTTTAGTGCCGCAGTGTTTATGATTCCAGATTTACAAAACTGTCGTGTCTTACTGTTTTCTGATTTTACTTGACTATTCTATCTATGTTGGAAAATTATGAAACTTTATTTACTGTTACTAAACATACTAGGAAATACCTCAGATTTTTCGTGGATTTAATTACTAAGTTTTTATGCCGTTTTCCTGGTTGCGAATACAAACTTCTGATTTCTGGCTGAACACATTTTCTAGATTCAAATATGTTTTGAGACTTATTTTTTGTGAAATACCATATAACTTATATATATATTCTAGATTCGGCCGAGAGTCTATTTTTCATATTTTCTGGTGGATTCAGGTTTGCACATTTGTAGCAACAAGAATTCCAGATTTGTGCACTCTTGTCTTGATGTCCTGAACCAGAATTTTCGTGGTTCTAATCTTTTATGAGTTGTATTTCACCTGTACATGTTTATCTTTCAACCTGAGTTTGTTACTTGTTTATGCCATGTTATTCTTGCCATGTTTTGTGACACATACATGCATGTTTGTTAATAATAACAAAATAACCAAGCCGGGGTTAAGGAAAAGATCTAGTAGTGAAAAATATAGAAATGTGTACTTGGAAGGGGACCCGTGTCTCCCACCTGATTATCTGTTATCTGTTACCTGTGATATGATTACCTAATATGTGATTCTGTTATCTGATTCCTGACTACATACTTCCTTATAAGAGGGTGTACTCAGAAGGGGGTCCGTTTTTCCCACTTGTTACCCAACTACATACTTGCTACGGGAGGGTGTAATTGGAGGGGATTTAGTCCTACTGATGCATGATTACCAGTTACATGATACCTGTACTTGTGCCTATTTACCTGATATCTGAGTAGACGGCCCTATAGACTCCACTACGAAATCTAAACGAAACTTGTTTGAATGTAGCAACCATGTGGTAATAACCTTGGACGCATGAAGTGCTACGTAAATAGTAATAAATACAAGACTTGACAAGACATAACTTGACATACATGGATACCTGTTACATGCTTACCTGTTACTTGATACCTGTACATGCTACCTGTATACCTGTTTACATGTTTACCTGTTGCTTGACTCCTGATACATGTTACCTATACCCTGTTAGTATATCATGTTACTTGATTTTGCTTCCTGATTCATGTTAGTTATCCTGTTTTGTTATCATGTCTATTCCATGCTATTTATTTACCTTTCCCATGTACTTGTGCCTACATTACAAGCAGCTCGTAACTTGTATTGACAGGCGTTTTGTTTTCTTTTTCTTTTCCTGCAATTTATTAAATTGCAGATTTTGGAGATCAACTGCCAGATGGTATAGGTGATATGAGATTCTAGTTGCTGGAGTTTTTGCTATATCTATTTATTTTCTTGTTGCTTATCTTGAACAATTGTACTTGGTTACTTGGATTATTTTGTATTTGGGCAATGTGACCCAGGATTGTTAACCTGTTCAGATCTGGTTTATTTGAGATTAATAAATTTGTTTCAAGTAAATTCCTGTGGGTATTTTGATTCATATATACATGCGTGGTTGACTTCTCTTGCTTCCTACTCTGATATTTTTGTGAAATATTGTAAGATCCTGACAGCTTATGGATGATGAAAATCATTCGCTAGGCTTAGTCACGTATCCGTATTCCGTATTCTCTTTTTTGGAAAGCGGGGCGTGACAGACGGCGATGTGGATCTCGACGGTTGCGCGCAGCAGCTAACAGACCGTCAACGGCAAAGTGACGGCAAGCTGATCCTCTTCTTGATAGTTTTGTTGATTCAAATGTAGTTTATTTGTTAAAACTCTCAACTTCATGGGTTGTTTTTCTTGTTTATTTCAAGGAAATTTAGAAATTTTGTTTTGTTTTCTTCTCCTTTCTGTTTCTCTCTCCTAGTTAATTGAGTTAACTAATGCTATATACAGAAGAGATTTGTAAACGAGCTTCAACAAGTCGAGCTCGAGCTTGGGTGTGCCCACACGAGCCAAGCTGGAGCTTCACTGTTAGAGTTCGAAAAGAGTTCGAGCCGAGCTCGAGCTAAAAAAAAGGAGTTGAGCCGAGCTCGAGCCTCAAGATACTCAGCTCGACTCGGCTCGATTGCAGCCCTACTAAAACCAAAAAAAAACACTCGAATATCACGTAGGCCTCTTACACGGTATTTATTCAGCTTGCTTGAGTATGCGTTCATCGAAATGATCATAACAAAAGTTGCAGTAATCCAATTTGTAATCCAACTTTTCCAATGTTAGTTTTCCATGAATTTCCACCCCACCAAATAAACCTTGTTCATTTCATTCTCTCCTCCAACATGACTATTTGCAACTCTCAACTGCCTCTCGAATATTTGACACTACTAATATGTACTTTGATCTTTCCCTGCAATTTCCCCTTTATCCATTAAAAAGGGAGGAATTGGACGAGGATTTCTTTCTCAAGATCCCATTATTCCTCCATGTAAATGAGGTAGAGCACTAAAGTGGCAATACAGTCGATTTCTCTTTGTGGCTTTCCTTACTGTCCTCTCTTTATGAGATATTCCTCTTCCCTACTCATCCCTATCCTCTCACCTCATGCTCCTATGATTCTTTCTTCGACTACTATCGTTATTTATAGATCTGAACAATTAGTTCGGAAGCATGAACACTCATTTTGATTGAATATGAAAAAATTGGAAATATATTTATAGTAGTAGTATATAAATAAAAGCGATTTTGAAAGCGATTTTGTAAACTCCTCCTCGTCTGCCTTTCTCAGCCCAGATCCGCCGTCCACACCCCCCCTTCGACCTCCCTCCCTTCATTAAAGTTGTAGATCTCATCTTCCTTTTCACACCCATCTCACGGTTTCCCCTCTTTCGCGCTCCGGTTTTTTTTCGCCCTCCTCAGAAGCGGCATCCTCATCTTTTGTCGCCGGAGACATCCTCAGACTCCTGTTTACTGTCCTCTCCCGTTCTTTCCCGTTGCGGAGTCGTCCGTCAGATTCCAAGGTTTTCGCCCTCCTTACTTCGGGACTCCGCTCCATTCCTCCTCCTTCTCAAGCTGTGCGTTGGCTGGTTTCTGGCTGTGTTCTGAGTGCGCATCCTCTGGTGAGCGACGACTCCTTCACCTTCCTACTATGCTTGCCCATGATACCACTGTAAGTATCTCTATTGCTTTCTGTATTCTGGAGGTGAGGCTTCTATTTTAGGGTAACGTTGTTTATCATTGGTTCTTCATAGACGGTTCTCTTTTCCTCCTTCTGGAGGAGAGGCTCTCTATTTTAGGGGGCCTTTGATTATCATTGGTTACTACTTAGACATTAGTCTTTTCCTCCTTTCAACCTTCTCTATTAAGCTACTTCTTCTTCCTCTTCTGGGAGCGTTAGTGCTTTCCCTGGGAGGTGTTTCTCCTGATTTTATTCTGGAGTTGATCTTATTTGTACTGCTCTGTTTAATCACTGGTTTGTATTGCACTGGTTATCTTCTCTTTTCCCTGTTTAGTCACTGGTTTGTAGCTCCCTCTGAGCTCCAGTTGGCTCATTTTCTTCTTCTTTTAGTGTTTCTTCTCTTATCTAATTTTTCTCCCATCCCTGCTATCTCTTATTTGTGGGTGTTGCCGCACCGGTTAGAACTGCTCTGGTTTGATTCAACGGTTGTGGTGTGTTGGTGTAGTTCGTAAATATCTATTGTACTTCTGGTACTAGTATCTATTGCCTTCTTTCTTGTTGGTGGTTGTATTAAGATTTTATCATGTGTTTTGCTGGCATGGTACCCACCGAATCTAAAGCTAGACCTAACAGTTTAGTGTCGTTTCGGGCGTTGAATAGCGACTTATCTTCTCCTCTTCTGGGTAATACCTATCATTCCTTTAGCTCACCTTGCTCCACCATTTCTCCTTCTACTGGTAGGGCCGACCCTATACGGTCCTGTCACAGGTGCCTTCTTCCTGGGCACTTTAAACGTGAGTGCGTGAACAAAATAAAGTGCCTCTTCTGGGAGAAGTTTGGTCACTCACGCAGTAGATATTTTCTCCTCCAAGAACTCCTTGGTTTGCCCAAAGGCTTTCCATTACCGGCCAAACTCCTCTCATTTCTTAACTATCCTCACTTAAAGCGCAGACATCATGATTGCGCATCTAAGAAGCTTAGTATTCATTCTGGAAAGAAGTTAGACTCCTCAGTGATTGTTTCCAGTCCAGCTAGGCTCCCCTCTTCACCCTCCTCTGTGTTATGCGATTCGAGGGCTATTCTTCAACCTCCTAATATTGCTAATCGCTTTAAGGATCTTAAGGTTTATACGAAACTAATCTCCTTCCCCCGATCGAGCGCCCACAAGGCTTGTCCTCCTACTGTTTCAGTGGCATCTTCATTAATCTTGAATTCGAGTTATAACGAAGGATTGTTTAAATCCTTTGCCTCGCGCCACTCTTGGCGCTGCAGTGCGATGGGGTTCTCCCTGCATCGCAGCTCTTCGGCCCCTCAGGCGCCAACTGCCAATGCATTTATTAATATAAAGGTTCCTTCTTTAGATTATCTTTATCCTTGTACTATGTTGATCTCTTCACCCAATCTTCCTACGTTCTTCCTACATTTTCCAGGATGTATCTTCTCGATGTATCAAGGTTTAGGGAGTCAATCTTGGATACATGATCTCCTTTCGGGGGTGAGGGATTTCCTGCACCCCTTCCCCCGTAGTTTTCTCTTTCCCTCATCTTGCTTCATCAAAGACGAAGTTTCCTTGCCTGCCCCGGATGCTATTTCATCCACTTTGGTGCAGGTAGCCCTGCCCCCCATTAAGCGGAAATACAACAAGAAAGTTGTCAATAAAGTTCAGATACGTGTGAGTGCTCGTATTCTTGCTAAGAAAGCAGCTTCCATATCGTCTCTCCAGCTTGTGCACGGTTGAGCTGTCATCCTCCTCGCCTCCGCAGTCCAGGCAGTCAGGCTTATCCTTTTCACGTTTCTGGAGTGTTTCTTGTTTTGCTGAGCCGACTTTGGGACTTTTCTCCTAGGCTTCAGTTTTTTTTGAGTCGTGTTGTCTGCGTTTAAGGCCCCCCCTTTCTTGTTGGTGTTTGCCTCCTGTGGATTGGTAGTTGTGTCCCTCTGCGAGAGCCGTCTCTTCTCTTAGGCTATGCGTTTCCCCCATTGTGCTGCTATAGTTCGCATGGACAGCTAGTGAAGGTGATTGTCTTCGTGTGGGGAGGTTTTGGCACCTGGTCTCACGGATCAGTGGCTTAGGTCCTAGTCTTTCTCGGGTGCGACAAGTTGGCTTGGCTCCACTAGTGTTTTTTTATCAAGCCCGTTCGGAATGCTGCTTCGTTTCTTGCGCTGTCTCCCTGTTTTATTGGATTAGTCAGTCATTTTTGGTTTTCCTTTTTGTATGCTTTTTTCTGTTTTACATCTTGTAAAGCCAGTGATTACTGTTTTGTACATTATCTGATTTTATTGATTAATATATTTTTTGATGGCTGGAGCCTTTTGGCTCTATCCGATTCATCAAAAAAAAAAGTAGTAGTATATAAAGTATTGAGTTCAGGCATATTCTCTAGATTTTGCCTCCTAGGTTTTCTCAAGAGTAAAATACAAATTACAAAATGAAAAAAAGAAACTAAGTAAATAAAATACATTAAGTGTAACTGATGTAAACTTAACCCTAGGTAAAAAAATTCAAGAATATTAAAAAATAAGTCTACCAACAAGTAGTACCGATTAAGTCAGAAATTAAAACTAGTAATTGGTTTGATGGATTTTCAAGAAATGAAATAAGTTTAACAAGCCAAATTAAAGATTCAATCATAACAATCAATAATTATACATAAGCGCGCAAGTAAAATATCCAATAATGATTCGTACGCTAATTGACAAGTAGAAGCACATACACTTAATATTTGTGGACAACAGTAAATTCAGATAATATTCTAGAGATAATATGTGGTATCACAAATAATGGAGAATTCAAAAAAATTACCAGGGTTCGGTGAACGTGTTGCCACGGATGAAGAGCGAGAAGATGCTAATCATCGCAGTCAACACCGTCGCACTCCTCTGCAAATCAACCTCTTGATCTGAAGATTAGGGTTAGGATTTGAAATGGGGATATAGGAATTAGGGTTTTGGGTGTGAAAAGAATTTGGGGATAAGGGTTTCGGGTGTGAAGGGTTTCGGGAGGTTGAAGTGGTGGTGGTCGGCTTGCTAGTTGTGGAGACAGGCGACTGGTGGTGGGGTTGCAGCAAGGAGAGGAGGCAGGTGTGTAGAAGGTAGCGACGAGGCTCAGTGGTCAGATGGATGTCGACGGGTTAAGGAGAGAGAGAGGGTGTGCATGCTGGTGAGGGAAGACAAAGAGTGCGGTAAGGATAAAGGAAGAGAGAGGGTGTGATGGGGGCTGATGGGCTTTGGAAGAAGGGGGTGAGGGTTTCAGCGAATGAATGGGGGAGAGAAGAAGATGGCGGCTATGAAGATAAGGAGGATTAGTGGTATGTAGTTTTAGACTTTCTCACAAACCCTAATAATCTCTTAGGGTTTCATACACACAAGAGAAGAATGAAGCATAATTTTTTTGATTTAATCTAGAGTCCAATATATAGGCTCAAAACAAATCTCAATACAGATCTTCAAAATATCCTACTGCAGAAAATAAAGGGTGCAAATCGCAAAAGTACTCATATGGCTAAAATGCCAAAAATAAATATAAATACTGAAATAAAAATACTAGGCTAATAAAATAGTCATTCTAAACAATGTCTGCGCAGATAGAAGCGATCAAAACGTTTCGAACTGAGGTCCTCATCAGTAACCTATGTTTATTATTGGAAATTTGATAAAAGCACACATTATGTGTTCATTTATACATTCAACTAAATATTTCCTACTTTGATGCAATCCTACAACTAAAAACCTCTAATTATTTCTCAATACTTCATCTCTACTGTATTCTTAAAATGTCTTAAGATATTGTTTCTCTGTACAACAAACCTTAGATTCTATCCCAACTTTTGGATCTAACTAATTTATGTCAAACCCCTCACTCTAGCTTTCTCATTGTGCGATGAACGTCTTAATAAATATATATATTTTTAAAAGAAAAAATTTCGACGTTGTCAGACATCGAACTTGAGACCTTCTTTATATTAATTATGCACGTGCATTATATGTGTTTGTTTGGATATAATGCACGTATTTGTTTGATTACACAATCCCAACTCTCATATTAAAATATTAGAGATCAGAGTTTAGAGATATGCCAAATGAACTTGGTTTAAAATTTTCACTGTCATGTTCTAATCCATCCACACTAATTTTTCACCACGTCTCTATTCTGCTATATAAAACATTTTTAAAATCAAGCTTACATGATATATACTCATCTATTACTTCCTGGACTATTAGTATTTAATTTAGAAATACTGAATATTGTTTTTTAATATTTATAAGCACATAATTCAACTTATATTCCTTCTTATTACCTCCTCATACTCCAAAATAAGGGGAAAAACCAAAACAAGTATTCTCCCCAGCAACTTCCAGACCCTGTTTTAAAGGACATTTCTATTTTGGATGAACCTATAAGCCCTTGACATAGTTAAGCCTTGGTAGAGCATCTCCAACCACGCTAGCTATTTTGGCTCGCAAGGATAACCAAAATAGAGAACAATTGGATAATTTGGCTAGCGAAAAAAAGTCTACGGTCCAACCATACTAGCTATTTTGGCTAGCCATAAATATTTTAATTTTTATTTACTAATAAATAGTTATAATCATCTATAATTTGAAGTATACCATGTATCAGGAAAAAAGCAGAGGCAATAACTAGAGATTGCATCTTTCGTACCAGTTTTAGGCTACGAGTAAACTTCATGAGTATTCCCCCAACAAAGTACTTATCGTATTTCACTGAACTAGTTCCCATTCAACACAGATTCAGAAACTACTGGCATAAACTATAAAATCATGTTAATTCCATGTACCCTCTGCTAAGATTAAAAGACATGGTCGATCTCCTTCATCACAATCATAACATTTGTTTGGTTGTTTGATGTAACTATTAGTTCCCATTCAAATACAAATGTCAAATTGTAACATACAGGAAAAAGAAATGACTAGCAGTTTTAGATATAAGGGGTAATCCAAAATTCTTCAGTCTATGCTGCCGTTTGATTGGAACAGATTCTCCAAAGGAACAGTACTTAAATCGTTTTCAAAGCTTCTACAATCAAACTAAATTTCTAGGCATACAGGGAAACTCATTTTGGGGTTTACAGCTTAATAGTTATAGATGTCGCAAGCTACAATTGGAACTGATCACCTGGTTACTCTATATGCCTGCAAAATACATCAAATCAATATTTGCATTTAAATAGACTTATCGTTAGGATACCTAATATAGTAGTACCTACCTTGACAGTTCTCAGTATGTCTTTTGCTGCACTGTTGTTTTTGAAGTGATCACGAACAGGCTGCAAGAGGGAAAAAAAGTAGAAAAAAATTAGTAACAAAGCGTTAGATTAGTTTTGGTGAGACCGCTAAAATTACTGGAATCTGTCATGAAGCATAAAAGCATGGCTCAATTGCTAAAAGGTAAAATTGGCAACATCAAGATCAAAACAAAGTTGATCTATCCTATACATATGCAAAATATCTCCAATGACTAAGAATGCCCAGTTCTCGGTATGTCTTTTGCTTTAATATGTGTAACCCCCCTAAACTATTGTTTGTTTGCATATATGAGAAACTACTTTAAACATTCAAAATGAATAACAACAATTATGCCAATAACAACAATTACATTCACAACAAAATAAACAACAAACTATTAGCCAAACCATTGATCCCAAAGAGGAACACTCTTGGCCTCTTACAGAATTTTATAAGTTGTCTTATTTTGAAAATCACTGTTCACAGTTCACCATTTTAAGCATGGGATTTTTAAAGGTTTTAAGGGATTAGCAACAAAATGCACTGAAGTTATAATGTATAAAATAAAAACATAATGAAGAAGTATTAGAAAGTGGATAACTTTTTCTGTCTAGCAGGTGCATTCATGAAAGAAACTTATTTCATTCCAACAATCCTTTACTTTCACCATTTTCTACTAGACTTATTGAGAATGACGATACTTAGTGTGCTCCCTACAAGGATTAAAACTTTGGGAGTGCATGGATACAAATACTATTATTACTTGCAGGCACCAATAGATAAGATTACGGGAACTAAACTATTTAATATTAAAGCCAAGTCCTCATGGAGATAGATTCTTCTTGGTGATCTCATCTAAACATTGAGCCATCTCAGGACTGATATGGTTCTTCCTATCCCGTATCTTAAACATGAAAGCACAAGGAACTTTAATGCAAAAGTTAGTCGCGGACATACTGAACTTACCAAATGCTTCACATCATATGGAAGACATCAACAAAAAATCAGGTAAAAAAGAAAGGGTTGCCATAAAGTAAGTACTTTGGTTTTTAATTTTAATGTACCTAATATAAAACTGTAACACAAACTATTCTTATTGTATAGTAGACTAAATTCAATATGTAAAAGTTTATTTATTTTCATCTAATACTACATGTTTTGATTTTATAGGAGAACATCATGTCTGGCGGTCTTGGATTTATTTGTCCCAAGGAGTCTGAATGTAATTCTCCAGTAACTATACCTTCTCCTAGATGTTCAAACGCGATGTAGGAAACATCACAGAAAGCACAATGAGCTCAAGGATTCTGGCTTATCTTGTCAATAGCTTCCTCCAATAAGAATATGGCACATAATAATAGAGGCTTAGAGTCACTTGACAATAGGTAATAAACTGTCATTTCTTTCAAAGATATGATTGTTAACAATTTCTTGATCTAAGTATCATATCAGAATTTAGAAACTTAAAGAATTTTCAAAGTACACCAAAGAAAAGTCAGGATAAACATCCAATGGAATCAATAACCCATAGAAACTCAGAACAAGTATCTGACATGATATTTAGAATTTGGGGTGTCATTTCCGTATTTGTTTACACCTGACAAACTAGGACTCCGGTACACCAGTGTACCGGACTCTGCGATGCTTACTGCATTGACATGGAAAGACATGGTTGATGTGTGTATCCAACAAAAGTGTCTTAACAGAACATGGCTCCCCATTATGGTCTGCATTTCAATATTTTCACCGATACACCTGAATCATCTCAAGTGCATAAAAACCAACCTATATGTTTAAATCAACACAAGGAGGCTACTGATGTGAATATTTGCAAGTGTACAAAATCGCAACAAGTAGTATAAATAAGTGAAAAGAGTGTCGAACCCACAAGGACTAATTATTTTATCGAGTACCGAAATTACTAGATGAATTCCTATTTGGAAAATCAAAATTTAATAAAGAAAGCAACTAAATTAAATTAATCTAAAGAACTAACTAAATAAATTAAGAGGAGCGGAATCTGAAATTTTGTTGTTTATTAATTGCAAAACTAATTCTAGGACTTTTAATTTCACCTAATTAATCTCACACAATTTATAATTCCATGCGAATAAAAAGATTATTTTTCCAAGTTATAGACCAAAATTCCCAAATTATTTAATATTTTCTCTGAAGAAATATCAAAAATATTCTCAACTAATTATTTGTCATAGTTCATGCACAAATTACTAATTGAAAATTTATTAAGATCAAATTTTTTAACGGTCACATTAACAGCGGTTCGCTCTTGTAACGGTGCTTAATTTTATTCATTCGAAATCACAAATTACCAGTTCGGTCTCTCCATGATTTAATAGATCATACAAAAGTTTTTTTTTGAAGGAAAAGGTGGAATATGGTCACCCTGTTTCATTAATAAGAAATTAACCAAACAAACCCAGAGTACCGGGCCAAATTACAAACTACAGACAGATAAATAGAACATATCATGAAGCAATATAACCACTACATACAATCAGGGCTCACTCTACCACTCTCAAAGGGTGGGCCACTAAAACTAAAACTAGGTCGAATTGTCCTCGACCTCCACCAATAATGTACTGGACCCCATCATGGGCCCAGTCACAAAGCGAGGACCAATTTATTGTATGTACGTCACGTAAGCTTCATGCACCGCCTCCACGGCACGCGCACACCCACCTGAAGCGAATCGCGCGGGATTTGGACATTCGCCGCTCCCATCCTTCTCCTCCCCACCTTCCACACCCTCACCCACAAACTCACATTCTGCCCAGTCGAAGTCACAACCCAAGGAGAACCGTGGAGAGGATACCTTCACCTTCTCACGCTTTAGCTCTCATAAGCAATTTCTCACCAAGCAAAACTCTCACTCACCCTAACCACTGACACAGCCAAAGAGAGCCATGAAGAGGGTACTCACCTCTCTCATTCTTATACTCTCTCAAGTGATTTCTCACAAATACAAACAGAAACCTGCATAGAGTAGTGAGAAGCAACATCTTCACTCTCTCACTCTCTCACACTCTCTCTCACGTAAAACCTGAACCAAATCACAACCAATCTGAAGAATCACCTTCACCTCTCGCCCCTGCGGGCGGTGGACGTTGTAAATTTTTGGGTCAATAATGAGAACATAGTGGCGGTGCTGTTGCAAAGCCTATGGCAGTGGATTAAAGGAGGTCGAATTCAAGGTGTGACTCCCTGAACAAAAACACAAACATCTCCAACTCTACATATCCCCTCTGCGCACCTCATGAAGGGACCCCTTCTACGGGCCTAAGCCCCACCCTGTGCAGTACCGAGTGAGCACATCTCATGGGGGGACCCCGTCTTCGGGCCCTAGCCCCACACCGTACTACACCTCATTCTACACACCGAGTCAAATCTAACTCAGACAACTCCTCCAACCCCCCCTCACTAATAAAACCTCACTAATAATACGGCTACAGTCTCTCACTCCGGCACTGCCATCATTACTTACTCTCTCTTCATTGCATATCGCAGAGAGAGAGGCAAACCCCAGCTTCTTCGCATGCACTACCAACCTTCGAAATCCAAATCATAGCCGCAGATCGGCGTGATTGGCCCCGAGAGCATGGACATGGTGATGGCAACGAAGAACATCCTGACTCCAAGAGAGGACAAACTTCCAGCATAGACAGCATAGGTGCCGTTTCCAGCGCCGAGACCGAACTCAGGCGATTGCTGGTCTTGCATCATGCATTCACAGAATCGACTTCAAAAAGTTTGTGTAAGTTGTTTTCTGATACATATTTCGGTATATTTTTCCTGGCCTAATCTCAATTAGTAGAATTCAGAAAAACAATCAATCTCATCAAGTAGATCTAAGCATCTTCTTGTAATCTTGAAACATCCCTGAGAAGGGTGTGACCGTGCCATTCGAAACTGCCCACAACTCACCAACACTCCCTGCTATTAAATGCTCATCGTGACTCACTTTAGGAGAGTGGACCCCAGGTGCCGCCAAAGGAGGAGCTCGATGAAAGGGAATCAATGGTGATAGAGGAGCACACTCACGGATGAGGGCGGAGCGCGAAGAAACACATTGGGGGAGGGGGGCATCTCCGTCGTATGAGCACAGTAAGGAGGAGAGCGATGGGATGGAAAGACAACAGAGGGGCGAGGGGGCGGCGACGGCGAGCCCTAGCCGCCGGCCCCACCTATCTCAGATCTGGATTTTTTTTGGGGTACAAAAGTTGGTCAACCAATTGTAAGCATTAAAAATAAAAATCAAACACACAACCAGGAAAAAATAGAAAAATAGTATGGAATTAAAATTATGTTCTCAAAACTAGGCTACATCAAAGCCCTAAAAAAATAAAATTTAGTTCATAATAAAATTGCAACTAACAAACTTGTTTATGGATTGCATAATAAAATTAGAAGAAGAAAAAAGATACAGAAATATTGTTTTTGTAAAAGAAAAATTGCAAACCGAATGCCTCAAAAAGTGAGCCGCCAAATCAAAACCCACGTTCAGTCTTTCTCCTTCTCTCTCCTGTCCTCTATCGATTTTTGACTTGATCTCAGCGCTCCCACGTCAGCGTCAGCCCCTGCCTCTCTTTGTCGTTTGCTATCTTCGATCTCCGCGCTCCCACGTCAGCGCAGAGGAGAACTCTATTTTCGTCTTGGAGTTCGAGCGCCAGCAGGTCAGCAGCCCACATCAGCGCTAAGTGGCTTCTTTCTCCTCGAACCACGCCTCGTGGACGCTCTGAACGTGCTGCAGCAACCAGTCACGTTCTCTCTCTCTGTCTCTTTCGTTCTCTTTATATATATATATATATATATATATATATATATATATATAATTGTTAGAGATCAGCCGTCGCTCTCACTCTCTTCGTAAGCGTCTCCTCTAAATTGCTTTTGGCTCTTCTATTTATAGGGATCCGAAACAAGGGAATTAGGGTTTATTTTTACAGAAAACCCCACATCTTCTTTATTTGTTTTCTTATTTTTATTTGCACTTTATTTCTTGCTTCTTTTTCTTCTTTTTCTTCTTTTTTTTTCTTGAAACACGTGCTGCACACACACAAAATAAATTCAGAATTTAGGATTTAATATAAAATAAAATTAATTAGTTTAAATTAATTAAACTAATTAATAATCACATTAGCTTAATTAAACCATTTTAAATTTGTTTATTTCATTTTCACCTCTATTGGCAATTAAAATTTTCTATTTTGCTTTTCACATGGCCAAATTGAAAAATTTAAAATTCAACAAAACAATAAAAAATAATAAATCGTTCTACCTATTTTGTTTGTTGATTTTTACCCAAAAATCTTCAGATTTTGCATCAAAAATCTTATTTCTTCAAAAATAATTAATTAACTGAAATCTATGGAAATAAGATGAATTATTAACATGATAAACGAATACAAGCAATTTTTATGGGTAAATGAATACAAATATTTATATAAAAAATAGACACATCAAATACCCCCAAACTTAAGATTTTGCTTGTCCTCGAGCAAAACGTAAAATCATGAATAAAAAAATAATAATCAATAATAGGCTCAGCTCATCACACCAAGAGATCTCATCATGTAAGCATCAAAATTGTAATTAAACATATAAATAATAGCAAATAAAGTAAAACCAAGCATACCCACTTTCTCCAGTACAATTATTCATTCATAATTCCAAACCCAATCATATTTGTCATGCAATTAATGTAACTATAGTATGTAACAACTCTATAGTAGCAAACTAGATTTTTTTTTTTGGTCTCTTCTCTAAGTTGCCACTTGCCTTTTGACGCAAATACAAACATTTTTGATGAATTCACCCGGTTACTCGACAAGTCACAAACTTAATGTGCTTTGCTCTCATATTTCAAGTTGTCGTTTGACGTAAAAGTAAACATTGGTGATGAATACCCCTAGTTACTAAGCAACTTAAAACATTGGAGTAGAGAGAATTTTATTCAAATAATTAGTTTTTTTTTTCATTATCACTCTATTTACTTAAACTCTGTTTAGGACTAGATCAAAGGGGATAATCACAAGAAAAAAACATCACATTTGTCTTTTATGTATAATCACATGACTCACATTATTTTGTAAGGAATTTTGAAATTCAATAATTCTAAAGTAAATAAGTATGCTTAATCTTGCTTTATAAGCAATTGTCTATCCTGAAAAGAAGAAAAATTCAATGCTTTAGCACAATAAAAAAAAACTCAAGTGTAATGGTGAGCCTAATTGAAATCCCTTGTTTTGTTTTTCTTTCAAATATATATAAAATAAAAATAAAAATAATTATACCCCTTCCCCCAAACTTGAACATTACATTGTTCTCAATGGGAAAGAAAAAGAAAAAACAAAAAGAATGCAAAAAGTTCAGAATTTCTCCCCTGATTCGTGTTAAAATTCTGCACGCGCGATGTTCATTATTTCAGCTATATCTGGAGTTGCAGATGTCCAAATGGCCTGATTCTTTTTGTTCTGGAAAGCTAAGACAATTGCCTATGATCTCTCTTTGAAATCTTTTCCAGATTCTGACTCCATCCTGCTAAAAAACAGTCATCAATACAGGTGTAGAAAACAGCTCCGCCCGGTGACTTCCAAACTCATGCAATCCTACAAAATAAAATCAAAAATTAAAATTTAAAATAAACTAAAAGAAAAAAGAAAATCTAAATGCAGTAAAAGAAAACATGGGTTGCCTCCCAAAAAGCGCTAAGTTTTAAATCTTCAGCTAGACATGTTAGCTGCAATGGTTATGTGACGCCAACATCCAACAACATACGAGCCTCTTTTCCAATAATTCTCTTCATATGTGGATTAGATTTTTTCTGTGCATCCGTCAAGCTTGATGGTAGCGGCTCGAATTTCGGGTGCTTCTTTCTTGAAGATGGAGTCTTTGATATCCCCACCTCTTTGAATTTTAGCTGAGAAAATGGATGAATAGTTGGTTCAGCATCCAAATACATAACATATTTCAAAATCTTTTCTTTCTCAGATTCAAGAGTTGTTGAATTTGTTAGACATACTTTTATAGGTGACTTTTCAATTTCAGCACTATATTTCTCGCTCACAATTAAATCAGTTTTACTTACTTGAAAACACGACTGTTCTTCAGGATGAAACTTTATGGATTTAAAAATATCAAACGTTACTTGTTCATCCTCTACCCTTAAAATAAGTTTTCCTTGTTGGACATCAATCAAAGCTCTCTCCGGAACTAGAAAAGGTCACCCCAAAATCAATGGAATTTGTTCATCTTCCTCCATATCAAGTACTACAAAATTAGCTGGAAATATGAATTTGTCTACTTTTACCAAAACATCTTCAATTATTCCTCTTGGGTACTTGATAGATCTGTCAGCCAATTGCAATGAGATTGTGGTCGATTTTGCCTCTTCAATACCCAATTTTCTGAAAACAGAATAAGGCATAAGATTAATACTTGCTCCTAAATTACATAATACTTTATCAAAAGAAGAATTTCCAATAGTACAAAGAATTGTAAAACTCTCTGGATCTTTACATTTATGATGTAGCTTCTTTTGTAAAATTGCACTACTTCCTTCTGTTAGCATCACCGTCTCATATTCCTCCAATTTTTGCTTGTTTGATAAAATATCCTTAAAAAATTTAGCATATTTAGGCATATGTTCTAAAGCTTCAATAAGAACAATATTAATATGCAATTTCTTTAAAATATTTAAAAATTTAGAAAATTGATTTTTAAGAATATTCTTTTTAAGTCTTTGTGGAAAAGGAATAGGTGGATCATAAGGTGAATTAGGATAAGTGTCAGAATTAAACTCCCCTGAAATTGTTTGGCTTGAAACTCCTTTATTCTTCTTAGAATGGTGATTGGACACCTGCTGCGTTTGTTTCTCCACAATTTGATCGATCTCGCTTTGCTTTTCAACCACATTTTGTTCGGTATTTTTGGTTTGTGGCTGCTCAATTGTTGTCCTACTTCTAAGTGTTATTGCTTTGACATGCTCATTGGGATTGAACACTGTGTTACTAGGAATGTTCCTACCGTTCTTTCTGTAAGAATATTTGAAATTTAACCAATTTGAGCCTCAAGATTGTGAATTAAAGCCATATTATTTTGTATTGCCAAATCTGTCTTCTGCATGTATTGCAAGAACATCTCTTCTAGTGTCGCCTTCTTTTCTTGCTGTGAAAAAATTTGAGGAGGTTTAATTGCTTCTTGATTGTTGTTCCATGAAAAATTGGGATGATTTCTCCATCCTGGATTGTATGTATTTGCATAAGAATTGTTTTGCCTTTGAAAGTTTGACACAAAATTTGCTTGTTCGGCATTTGATGGTGCAAAAGGGTTTCCCACTTGGCAATCTGCACTTGAATGATTTCCTGCACAAAGCTCATAAATCATATTAGTTTGAAGAGCAATAACATTCATATTACCTATTTGTTTAGATAAAATATTTATTTTTGTAGTTAAAGTAGTAATAAGATCAAGTTCAAAAACTCCAGCCAATTTTTTGGCATTGTACTTTCTGAAGACCACTGATAATTATTAGATGTCATCTCCTCTAAAAGTTCATAGGCTGCTTCATGAGTTTTGCTCATAAGTGCACCTCCAGCTACTGCGTCAACCATAAATTGATTTATAACTCCCAAACCATTATAGAATATTTGTATTTGTAGCCATTTCGGAAGTTCATAATGAGGACACTTTCTCAACCTCTCTTTATACCTCTCCCATGCATCATACACAGACTCAGTCTCAAATTGAGTGAATGTGGTAATATCATTCCTTACCTTCGTTGTCTTTGCCGGTAGAAAATACTTAGCAAAAAATTTCTGTGTAAGTCCCTCCAAAGTAGTAATACTACCGGGTGGTAAAAAATTTAGCCAAGTCTTCGCCTTATCTCTTAGTGAAAAAGGAAAGAGTCACAATCTAATTGCATCATCTGATACTCCATTGTGCTTGAAAGTGTCACAAATTTCTCTAAAGTTTGCAATGTGTTCATAAAGATCCTCGTACGATAGTCCCTAAAATTGAACAGTTTGTTGAATCATTTGAATAATCGCTGGTTTAATCTCAAAATTGTTAGCTTCAATAACCGGCCTCTTTATGCTTGATGTTGCTCCATGAATTGAGGGCATAGCATATTCTCGCAAAGCCCTGTTTTCCTCATTGTTTACCATTGTGATACACCTGAAATATAACTTAAAAAATAGAAAAACTAAAAATAAAAAATAAATAAAATAAAATAAAAGTAAGTCAAAGGAAAATAAAGAGGTAAAAAAAAAACCAAACTAGTAATAATCTAGCAGTTTTCAATATCAATAAAAGAATAACTAGTTCCCGGCAACGGCGTCAAAAACTTGATGTGAATATTTGCAAGTGTACAAAATCGTAACAAGTAGTATAGATAAGTGAAAAAAGTGTCGAACCCACAAGGACTAATTATTTTATCGAGTACCGAAATTACTAGATGAATTCCTATTTGGAAAATCGAAATTTAATAAAGAAAGTAACTAAATTAAATTAATCTAAAGAACTAACTAAATAAATTAGGAAGAGTGGAATCTGAAATTTGTTGTTTGTTAATTGCAAAACTAATTCTACTGCGTTTGATTTCACCTAATTAATCTCATACAATTTATAATTTCATGTGAATAAAAAAAAATATTTTTCCAAGTTGTAGACAAAAATCTCCAAATTATTCAATATTCTCTCTCAAGCGATATCAAAAATATTCTCAACTAATTATTTGTCATAATTCATGCACAAATTACTAATTGAAAATTCATTAAGATCAATGAATTTTTTAACGATCACATTAACAGTGATTCGCTCTTGTAACGATACTTAATTTTATTAATTCGAAATCACAAATTATCAATTCGGTCTCTGCATGATTTAATAGATCATACAAAAATTGGTCAACTAATTGTAAGCATTAAGAACAAAAATCAAACACACAACCATGAAAAAATAGAAAAATAATATGGAATTAAAATTGTGTTCTCAAAATTAGGCTACATCAAAGGCCTAGAAGAATAAAATTTAGTTCATAATAAAATTGCAACTAACAAACTTGTTCATTGATTGCATAATAAACTTTGAAGAAGAAAAGAGATACAGAAAGACTGTTTTTGCAAAAGAAAA
Source organism: Hemerocallis citrina (assembly GCA_017893485.1). Taxonomy (NCBI): domain Eukaryota; kingdom Viridiplantae; phylum Streptophyta; class Magnoliopsida; order Asparagales; family Asphodelaceae; genus Hemerocallis; species Hemerocallis citrina. The sequence goes on along the minus strand of CM030359.1, from coordinate 329,021,792 downwards.
ATTGCAAACCGAATGCCTCGAAAAGCGAGCCGCCAAATCAAATCCCACGTCTAGTCTTTCTCCTTCTCTCTCCTGTCCTCTGTCGTTTTCTGCCTTGATCTCCACGCTCCCACGTCAGCGTCAGCCCCTGCCTCTCTTCGTCGTTTGCTGTCTTCGATCTCCGCGCTCCCACGTCAGCGCAGAGGAGAACTCTGTTTTCATCTTGGAGTTCGAGCGCCAGCAGGTCAGCAGCCCACGTCAGCGCTGAGTGGCTTCTCTCTCTTCGAACCAAGCACCGTGGACGCTCTGAACGTGCTGCAGCAACCAGTCACGTTCTCTCTCTCTCTCTATTTCATTCTCTTATATATATATATATATATATATATATAATATTATAATGGGAGAAGGCCTTAGTGTCATTTGTCATTTTGTCATTCTACCAACATGTGCAACGCACGTACATAACTAATATACAGGAGGTTTCCGGTTCAAATCCTCCCTACGTTAGAGTTTTTATTTTTATATTTTGAAATTATTAAAACGTGCATCGCACGTGTAAATTACTAGTATATATATATATGGGAAAATGGGTTTGAGCAATTTGCTCATTTAGTAAATGAGTAAGTGATGAGGTGATATGCATGTGATTGAGAAATCCTAAAAGTTGATAGATACTCAATGTATCACAAGCATGCCACCTCATCAATTGCTCATTTATTAAATGAGCAAGTTGTTCATATCCCTTTTACTATATATATATATATAATTGTTAGAAATCAGCCATCGCTCTCTCTTTTCGTTAAGCGTCTCCTTTAAATTGCTTTTGGCTCTTCTATTTATAGGGATCCGAAACAAGGGAATTAGGGTTTATTTTTACAGAAAACCCCACATCTTCTTTATTTGTTTTCTTATTTTGATTTGCTCTTTATTTCTTGCTTCTTTTTCTTCCTTTTCTTTTCTTGAAACACGTGCTTCACCACAAGGACGCAGATCATTTGTTCCTTAAGTGCCCCTTTATTCGTCCCTTAAGGAGTATCGTTGTCAGAGCCTGGCTAGCGCCGGGTATTCCTACCGATTTCTCGTACTATTGGCAACAACAACACCTGAGGAAAGAATTTCGCAACTCTTGGATTCTTTCCATGATTGCAATCATTTGGGTTATTTGGTCTGCACGTAACAATCGAATTTTCTCAAATTCCGTATTGTCTTTTCAGAGCATTGTTGATGATTTTCTTTTCTTTACTAAATTTTGGCCAGCCACTTTATCTCTTGATAAAGTGTAAGTTTTACCGTTAAATCGCCTGGATAAGGTGATTAGTTTTTTCTCGAGTATCTAGTTATGACTATTGTTGCAGCAATTTCTCTTTCTGATTTTCGAATGCTTTGTCTTCTGTGTGCAGCTCTAATGTGTGGACTTTTCCCCTGGCTTTCGTATCTCTGGGCATTTGGTGGGCCTTTTTTTGTTGTGGTCTGTGGCTTTGGGTCGCTCCGGCTTCTTCGCTGATGCTTTCTGGCTTTGGTTGGTTCTGACTGTTGCCTCTGTCAAGGGTGTTTTCTGTGTTCTCTGTTATTGCCCGAGCTTAGCAACCTTGGGTCTCTTTTGTAACTAAGCTTTATTACTGGGTTTGTTCTCTTTTTTTGGAGCTTGTGCTGATGAAGTGCTCATTAGGGAGCCTGTGCATGGTTTGGTTTTAGTTTTGCTCTTTTTCGATGCTCTGAGCGCTATTGCGGAGTCTCGGCTATTGTTCTGACCTTATTTATTTGCTCTGGATTCAGGTAATTTTTTTCTTAGTGTTTTGTGGTTATGCGCGCGCCGTCCAGGTCTTTCCTGGGTTTTAGTGGTGGTTATTACCGCTGCTACTTATTCTCTACGGCTGCCTTCTTAGCTTTTTCATTGCGGTTTCTTTTTCCGCTCTCTTGTCAGCTTGGCAGCTTGTTATTCTGTGCCCCGTGAAAATGCGCTCTAGTGCCGCTTGTGCACTCATATGATGACGAGGGTCCATTCTCTTGTTGATCCTGTCGTTTATCTGCTTTTCTAGGTTTTGGGATGTTTAGCTTTGTTCTTTTCTGCTTTTCTCCGCCTTTTCTTTTCTTCTGTGGTTGTGTTGGCTAGCTTTGGCGGTGACCTTTTGTTTACGTTTGACGGGTGTTTTTTCTTTGCTGGGACTTTTCTACGTCTCGGGCTTTGTTCATGGGTTGCGGGTCCTTTGTGTCGCCCTTTGGGCGCCCTGTCTCTCTCTCTGAGGTTTCCGCCGTCGATGCTATCCACGATTCTGCTCTCCCCTGCTCCGTTTCGATTGTCAGTTAAACCGTTGCGGTGTGTGGGTGCTCTAGCTCGGTCCGACGTTTGTGCGTTCCCGGAGTTCTCCTTGGAGGCGGTTGTTTGTTTTGCTGCCTTCGGTGCACGGTCTGCTGCTCTCTGTTTGATTGTTTGTAGTTGGCAGCTTATCTGCGCGTTTGGATTTTGTGGTGCAATACTCTTCATTGCATTGTGATTAGTTTTGTGTTGGTTTTTTTTTTCTCGTTTTCCTAATTTTACTCCGTGTAGAATTGACTGATGTTGTGACATTCGATTATGATTTATATATGATGGGCTGGAGTTGATTGACTCTATCCTCTTTATCAAAAAAAAACTAATAATCACATTAGCTCAATTAAACCCTTTTAAATTTGTTTATTTCATTTTCACCTCTATTGGCAATTAAAAATTTCTATTTTGCTTTTCACATGGCCAAATTGTAAAATTTAAAATTCAACAAAACAATAAAAATTAATAAATCGTTCTGCTTGTTTTGTTTGTTGATTTTTACCAAGAATCTTCACATTTTGTATCAAAAATCTTATTCCTTCAAAAATAATTAGTTAACTGAAATCTATGGAAATAAGATGAATTATTAACATAATAAACGAATACAAGCAATTTTTATGGGTAAATTAATATAAATATTTATATAAAAATTAGACATATCAGCTATATAGAATATGCAGTGGCCATTTAGAACACAAGGAGATATAGAATTACAAGAAGGCTATATAGAATAACCACCTTAATTTGCACAGGGAAGTCGACATTTCACTCGGTGAACCTCGATAAAAATCTGTCTATTATGACCTTGTTCTGTGTACGTCACCAATTGTTGCTATCTCCTTTTCTATTGGTCTGGCTACTTCATAATCACCAAACAGTAAGGTGTGTGATTCAGATTAATTTCTACACTCTTTTAAGAATGTGTAGAATTTCGCTGCACTCTACTCCCTAATTATATCTTTTTGGCTATATAGAATATGCAGTGGCCATGTTTGAATCTCCTTAATCCACAAATGGTTCTAAATCGTCCGAGGAAAATTAATTGAATCTACATATACATGGATGAATTCTTTGGAATCATTTGCAATTAAGAGACTAGGTGTACACAATTAAGAAACTTCAGAAAGATGGAAACAGATCAATGTTCACAATTAAACCATGAATTCTGCAACCACTTTCATTATGGGTTCTTTAAAACAAACACTAAATCAACAAATCTGAACAAATTGATGAACCCGAAGAAGAAGAAGAACAAGAGGAAGAAGAAAGAAGCTGATGAAGAAGTTACCTAATGAAGAAGGAAAAAGAAGCTGTCTTTAAGGTCAGAGGACCAAATCCACCAAGAACAAATTGAAGAGATTGAACAAATTGAAGAAGTTTAATGGAAGAATTAATAGCAGGAACACTTACTTGGAGCCGTTGGGAGTCCCCTTGATCTCCGGCGACAAGAGAGGAAAGAGATTTGACGAGCTTCCCCTCCATTTTGAAATTCGTCAGATCTAGCGAGCGGATCGCAAGCGAATACCACATCGCCAGATCCGCGAGTCTGATGGCGAGTCCGTTGGAGAGAATATTTTGGAAAATTCTTGCTATTTTGGCTAATTGGAATGAATGGCGAGAACCGTTGGAGATGGTCTTAGGACTCTGAAATGATAGTAACTGAAACTGAAAACGAAATCACATTGAATTCCATAGGATGATAGGATTCAATATTCCAAGAACATAAGTTTCAGGTTAGCCACCTAGCTGCCCACTACATTGAAATGCGAAAAGCACACCTGTGTTTAGCATCTTTCTACGATACTTACATCAAGAAATTGAAGCGAGGGCACTTTTCTATGACACATGACAAAATTAATTATCCAGTGACTTTTGTGAAAGTTTTTTGTTTTATTTTAATAGAAGCACGTTGGGTTTTTCCCACCATATATTCTCAAAAGTAAAAAAGGAATATGTTTTTTTAGGGATAGCAAAAAAGAATAACGATGTTGATCCAAAATTTCAATAATATTGTTCATGACAAAATTTAGATCGTGATACAGAAATGAATACTTAAGATCCTATTATTAAACTAGACCACTTAGACTATGATTATTAAAAAGAATCTTGAATTACAAGATAGATATGGTAGAATCGAGTCTTGATGTTTTCCTGGAAACCACAGAAAACTTCTGAGATTACTAGAGGGATATAAAGACTTTACTAAAACAGAGGGCCTACTCTTTTTGGAGAGCCTTGGTATATTATTATAGGTATGGGAGGGTGGGATGGAAACCCTAAATCCTTCTCCTTACCTTGTATGTCAGGGTCACCGGAGCACCGTCGAGCACCGTCGCTGATCAGGAACGAGCTATCGCAGGTCAGGGAAGTGGAAGGGTCGAGTCGGCACTGGGAGTATCTGTTTTGTTTGTGTATCAGAGTTTTACACGATGAGCGCACTCTTTTTCATATTTGAATGTTGTTGAATTAGGCGGGAAGTTGGCGGGAGAGCGGAGAGTGCATTATGCACGTGTTTCTTCTTTCATTGTAAAATATGTGTAACCGTCTCTCCTCCAACGACCTATATAAGGCCATGTAATAATCTTTTGAAAAGCTAATAAAAATCTAGATTGTTCTTCCCCAAATCCATTCTCTCAAACCCTAATCCTCGTATTCTTCCATCGATGCCAAGCTCGCGATCGCACCACAACCCCAACTCTGACAATCTGGTATTAGAGCCAGGCACTCTCAACGGAGATGGGCGTGATGAAGGAAGTACGGCGATGGAAGGGGAAGTAGAGAATCTGAAAAGTCAGATGGCAGAAGCCCAGCTCGATAATGGGTACCTCACAGAAAGGGTGGAGGCGATAGCGACGAGCATAGAAGAGAGGTTCTCCAGATTTTAGGCGATGATGCAACAACCTCATCCACGTCCCCCCAATCCTCCAATACTCCCAAACCCTTCTCATCCAGGTCTCAACAGAGAGGTATTCCAATCTAAACCCACCTCAATTAATTCCATCGGGCATAGCGATAGCAGAAATCTGTTTCTCCATTTAAGGTGGAGTTCCCGATCTTCCAAGATGGAGATCCCACAGAGTGGATTTGCGGTGTGGAGCAGTTCCTTGAGTTTTATGAGATTCCTGACTCTCAGAAACTTAAGTATGCATCGCTTAATCTAAGAGGGAGGTCCGCTCAGTGGTTTCAGAGATACATTAAACCCAGAGTCAATGAAATCTCTTGGACTACATTTTTGGGTGAGTTGATAACCATGTTTGGCCATACGGTCTTCCAAGACTATGGGGGTCTTCTCTCCAAGCTACAACAGAAAGGGGATATTAAGGCATATATACAAGAATTCGACAGGCTATCAAATTTTGTGGAGGATTGGTCAGAAGCACACTTTCTCAGTACCTTTGTGAGTGGTCTCAGGGATGAAATTCACTGGGATGTGAAGTCGCAGAGACCCAGGAGTGTGAATGAGGCTGTGGGATTAGCTAGAGGGTATGAGGAGAAACTAGCTTGTTTGAAGAAGAGCTACCGGCCACCATTTGTACCAAAAACCCCTGCCACTATAGCTTATACTCCTGCACCACCTGTAAGAACCCAGGAATCAAGTTCAACATCCACCTTTGTGCCTCGAAGGTTAAGCATTCCAAAAATGAGGGAGAGGAAGGCTAAGGGATTATGTTTCAACTGCGATGAGAAATTCACACAAGGGCACCATTGTAAATCTCAAAAATTTTACTTCCTTGAGTGTCTGGAAGATGTAGAGAAGGAAGGAGATTATGAGGTTGACATTGCTGAAGGAAATATCCCAACTCCTATACAAACCCCACCCAAAACACTCTTCAACCTGAGATCTCGTTTCATGCATTAGTAGGCACTCAAGTATACCCTCAAACGATGCACATCAAGCGAACAATTAATGGGAAGGAGGTTAATATCTTGATTGATACAGGTTCCACTCACAACTATTTAGATCCCCAGACTGCCATTAAAACCAATTTGCAGATCAAGAGAGAGACCCGATATAAAGTGACAGTCGCAAATGGGCAGATCATGTGCAGTGAGGAAAAAAATGATAAGGTCAATTTCTCAGTCCAGAGGGGTTGGTCTCCAAGCTGAGTTGTTGTTACTGCCCTTAGGACCTGCTCAAATGGTCTTGGGAGCTCATTGGCTAAGATCCTTAGGTCATGTGACTATGGACTTCAATAAAATGACCATGACCTTTAAGGTAGCAGGAGTTTGGATGAAGTTGCAGGGTATAGTGAACACGCAGTTGCAATGTATGGAAGCGGAGGAGTTAGCCAGAATGGGAGACTGTGTGTGCCAAGCCTACATGATCCAAATGCAAGGGGTGTCTGATGAGGAGAACATGAATGCTAGAATTCCACTTCTCAAACAAGCAGCTGCAGAGATTCAACAAGTTATACAAAACTTCCCTGAGGTCTTCATTAAGGAATTGAAGTTGCCTCCGCAAAGCGAAGTAGATCACACAATTCCTTTGATTGAGGGGCAAAAGCCTATTTGCATAAGACCTTATAGGCACCCTCATTATTATAAAAGTGAGATTAAGAAACAAGTTAAAGAGATGCTGACTTCTGGATTCATTCGACCAAGTTGCAGCCCCTATGCATCCCCAGCCATTTTGGTTAGGAAATCAGATGGAAGTTGGCGAATGTGCATAGACTACAAGGCCTTAAACTCCCAAACAATTAAAGCCAAATTCCCTATTCCTCTGATTGATGAACTCTTGGATGAATTGAATGGAGCGAAGTACTTCTCTAAGATTGATTTGAGATATGGATATCATCAAATCAGGATATATGCAGCTGACATTCCAAAAACTGCGTTTAGGACTCATCACGATCATTTTGAGTTTATTGTGATGCCCTTTGGGCTAACTAAAGCTCCGACCACCTTTCACAGTCTCATGAATGATATTTTCAAAGACTACTGTCGAAAATTTGTGTTAGTTTATTTTTGATGATATCTTGGTTTATAGCCCATCGTGGGAGAGTCACATTATGCACCTGACACAAACTCTCAGAGTTTTGAGCTCTCACCAGTTACTTGCAAAAGCTAACAAATGCAGTTTTGGGCAAGAGAAGTGTAACACCCCGTGTTTAAGAATATATATATATATATAGTCCCCTTCGGTTGCACACTACTTTTGGTGAGCACTTCGTGAGCACTCACGAAGTAGAACACCTATGAAAAATCCGAACCGTTCATGTTGTTCTATATGCCTAAGATAGCCTAAAAATAAAAAATCAAGTAATTTGAAGTTCATTTGCCCATCCATCATGCTGTTAGAATTTTCAGCCATACAATTTTGTGATGATGTAAATCATGGGCAAATGAACTTCAAATTACTTGATTTTTTATTTTTAGGCTATCTTAGGCATATAGAACAATATGAGCGGTTCGGATTTTTCATAGGTAAGATATCTATATATATATATATCTATATATATATATATATATATATATATATATAGAGTCCCCTTCGGTTGCACACTACTTTTGGTGAGCACTCCGTGAGCACTCACGAACTAGAGACTGTATGAAAAATCCGAACCGTTCATATTGTTCTATATACCTTAGATAGCCTAACAATAAAAAATCAAGGAATTTGAAGTTCATTTGCCCATCCATCATGCTATTAAAATTTTCAGCCGTACAATTTTGTAATGATGTAAATCATGGGCAAATGAACTTCAAATTACTTCATTTTTTATTGTTAGGCTATCTAAGGCATATAGAACAATATGAGCGGTTCGGATTTTTCATAGGGTATCTAGTTTGTAAGTGCTCACGGAGTGCTCACCAAAGTAGTGTGCAACCGAAGATTTCTCTCTCTCTCTCTCTCTCTCTCTCTCTCTCTCTCTCTCTCTCTCTCTCTCTCTCTCTCTCTCTCTCTCTCTCTATATATATATATATATATATATATATATATATATATATATATATATATATATAGATAGATAGATAGATAGATAGATAGATAGATAGATAATCAATTAGAGTTGCCTAGAGAAATTCCTAAAGGAGTTGGTTGTGTGGATTTATTGGAGTAAGGGCCCACCCGGTTTGGAAAAAGGCAGCATGAGCTGCTGCGGTTGTTGACGGCCACGTGGGTGTGGCAGGCAGGCGGGCATGGGACCCAGGTTGAAAGGAGTTAAGCAGAGTGCCTGCTACCGTTGATTGGCTCACGTCAGCACACGGATGTGGGATTGAATAATCCCATATCAGGAGTATTGAAGATTAATTAAATATATATATAATAGCTTGTGATTAGAGGTCACCAATGAACTATAGCACCTTTTATGAGGCAAGCCTGTGGTGGGTAGTTAGAAAAATCGTTATTTCGGGCCGGGGTGTTACAAGAAGATTGGGTATTTGGACCATATTATCAGTGCAATTGGTATATCAGTAGATACTCACAAAATCAAAGCTGTAGAAGATTGGCCACAGCCTACTAATGTGAAGGAATTGAGGGGTTTTCTTGGCTTGACAGGATACTATAAGAGGTTTGTCAGAAACTATGGAAGTATCTCAGCTCCTCTCGCACAGCTGCTGAAGAAAAACTCTTTCCAGTGGTCCACATTGGCTACTAAAGCTTTCACAACCCTCAAGTCAGCTATGACCACCACCCCAGTGCTTCGAACTCCAGATTTCTCTAAGGTCTTCATTATAGAAATTGATGCCTCTCAAAAGGGAATTGGAGCTGTACTCATGCAGGAGTTACATCCAATAGCATATATGAGCAGGGCATTGAAGGAAAGAGCTCTAGCTTTATCCACTTACGAGAAAGAGGTTCTTGCTATACTACAAGCCATTAAACAATGAAGGCAATATCTGATTGGAACTGCATTTGTGATCAAGACTGACCAAAGGAGCATCAAACACATCCTGGAGCAAAAGATCAATATGAAGATTCAAGAAAAATGGTTGTGGAAATTACAAGGTTTCTCTTTTACAGTAGAGTATAAGAGAGGAGTTGATAATAAGGTCGCAGATGGGTTGTCTAGGAGGCGGGGAATACAAGACACATGTTGCGAGATCACATTTGTTGTACCACAATGGTGGGAGGAGCTCAAGACGATGGTGGAGCAAGATCCTTATTTCCAGAAATTAGCAGAGAAGCTGCAAAATGGTTATGTAGATCCTGTTCATTACCGATTCTTTGAAGGAATTTGGTACTATCAGGAAAAAATTCTCGTAAGTCCATCTGCTAGTGTGAAGAAATTGATCTTCCTGGATCATCTTGCCTCTAGTATTGGGGGTCACTCAGGGTTTCATAAAACTCTCAAAAGAATCAAAAGAGCTTTCATATGGGAAGGCATCAATTGCGATGTGAAGATCATGGTCAAGGAATGCTTGGTGTGTCAACGTAACAAAAATGAGACACTCTTGCCTACAGGGTTGTTAAATCCTCTCCCTATTCCTGATCGCATTTGGGAAGATATATCAATGGGCTTTATAGAGGGTCACCCCAAAAAGCTTCAGAAAAAGCACTATTATGGTGGTGGTGGATCGCTTATCCAAATATGCACATTTCATTGGGATCGCACACCCTTATACAGCTCAGTCGATTGTTCAAGTGTTCATCGACAACATATACAAACTCCATGGCATGCCCTGCAGCATCATAAGTGATCGTGATCCAATCTTTATTAGAAAATTTTGGGAAGGAATTTTTTGCGCAGCAAGATTGCAAGCTACAATCCACAGCCTATCACCCCCAGAGTGATGGACAAACGGAGGTGGTTAACAAGGCATTGGAGATGTACTTGAGATGTTCGTGTGGCCAAAAGCCTGCGGATTGGAATAAGTGGCTTGGGTGGGCTGAGTTTTGGTATAACCAACTGGCACGTATCAACGGGTCTCACCCCTTTCGAGAGTGTGTATGGCAGGCCTCCTCCGTCTTTGTTGTGTTATACCATGAGCACGTCAGCATTGCCTGCAGTAGAGGAAGGGTTAATGTGTAGAGATGCCATCATTACTTGGTTGAAGGATAATATCGCAATAGCCCAAAATCGAATGAAGATGTTTGCAAATAAAAGAGGACTGAGCGAGTCTTTGAAGTAGGAGATTTGGTTCTCCTCAAACTGCAACCCTATAGACAAGTCACAGTGCGAAACCCCTTGCCCCAAAAGCTCTCTTCCAAGTATTTTGGCCCTTATAAAATAGTTGAGAGAATTGGCTCTGTAGCTTACCTACAGGTTAGAATTACCCTCATCAACGTCCATTCACCCTGTATTTCACATCTCCAAGCTTAAGTGTAGCCATCAAAATCATCAGCCTGCTATCTCTTCTAAACTTCCTTCTTGGTGGGTAGGCGACTTCACAAAAAAGGAACCTGAGTTGATTTTAGATCGACACATCTTTAAGAAGAATAACAGGGTGGGATTCCAGCTTCTGGTTAAATGGAAGAATTTGGGATTTAATGAAGCTTCATGGGTTGATATTGACGAGCTGAGACAGCGCTTTCCAGCTTTCAAACTTGAGACAAGTTCGTCCTGGAGCGGGAGGGAGTTGTCAGGGTCACTGGAGCACCGTCGAGCACCGTCGCTGATCAGGGACGAGCTATCGCAGGTCAGGGTATTGGAAGGGTCAAGTCGGCAGTGAGAGTATCTGCTTTTGTCTGTGTATCAGAGTTTTACGCGCTGAGCGCACCCTTTTTCATATTTGAATGTTGTTGATTAGGCGGGAAGTTGGCAGGAGAGCGGAGAGTGCATTTTGCACATGTTTCTTCTTTCATTGTAAAATATCTGCCGTCTCTCCTCCAACGACCTATATAAGGCCATATAATAATCTTTTGAAAAGCTAATAAAAATATAGATTGTTCTTCTCCAAATCCCTTCTGTGAAACCCTAATCCTCGTATTCTTCCATCAATGCCGAGATCGCGATCGAACCACAGCCCCAACTCTGACATTGTATCAGGTGAAGTCGAGCCCAAGTGTAATGAAGAGGCTGGTTCAGGGTTTTAACTTCACTTGTAAACCTGATTAAGTACATGATCTAAGAAGGCTACTAACAGATTCTATTATTTCTAGGTAATCTGTAGAAAAAAACAATGATTCTGAAGCCTCAATCTGTCCTAGTTTTATGCATACCGGATTTGCTGACATTAAGAGTTATTCCTTTCCTTTCACAAAATGTACCAAGTCAGAAAATGAATCTCCAAATTTCCATTCACAGCAGTAGTGTTCCATATCCAATCTAAGTATCTAACCAACATCAATAACTATCAATAACTATTCTGTTTGAACGTTTGGCCTCTCGCCTGTTACTGTCCCTATGTCACATATGGACACTCAACCAAGATAAATATCATGGACACCGGGCTACAAAAAATCTCAAAGTATAAGATATGGAAACATTATTGTGTAGTTAAGAGCAAATATACAATGATAATTTATATTTTAAATAATTTTGATCAGATAAACTATTAGCCATATACACCATCATTTGGAACATTGGATTTACATTCAATTGCCAAAAGCTCGATCACGCAAGTTATTACTCATCAAATTATAGTGTTCTTCACATTTTGGTTGTTTGGATTAATATTGTTATCCCTAATGGTCCAACCTTATGAACTATAAATCTATAACTCCGAAGTCCAAAGTCTAAGTTACATCTACGATCCATAACCACAGCCTCTCTCTCTCTCTCTCTCTCTCTCTCTCTCTCTCGCACGCTCTCTCTCTCTCTCTCTCACACACACACAAACACATGCTTCTATCAGGTCTCCCTCTCTCCACGTCTGTGCAACTACAAGACACTTTGTTGAGGAAGGTCTGACGTGTCACTTGCATAGGTTAGCCCAAACATGTACGTTATGTGTTTCCATGTCGAGCATGCATCGCTTCGGTATACATGTTTGACAGGAATATGGTGCCCACTGTCCATGAACGAGTAACCTTTTAAATTTGCAAGCTGTTGAGAATTATGCAAGATGACTGTGGATCGAGTTTTTAGCTTTTAGCATTCTCCCTCATTCTCTCTTTCTGGTTCCCTCATATTCTCTTTCTGGTCTCAATTCTCACTTCTTTGTGAAAGTACAGACTCGGGGCATACCGATATTTGCAAGTAAGAAACACATTTAGTATGACGGCGGAACTGCAAGAAGAATCGATCATTCCGGCACATGATATGTCCATATGTGAATCACAAACAATTCAATTTGTAAGCTATAGGTATTGTGATATGATGCTTCCTGTTTCTATGTGGTATTTTTCAAGTTTTGGTGTCAGTATGCCCTGTGTTCGAAGTTTCTAGGAGGGTTCAAGCAAAAACTATAAAAAGACCACTAACTATAAAGCAATGGAAAATGTGTACAAAAATATCATTTACAACAAAACTACAACTTGAATTCGTCACATGCTGCCTTCATGCATATATTCAATTGAACCTTTCTTTTTAAAAAGAGCATCACCCATAAAAAAAAAAAACCATTACAAGATATTTTATATAAGAATATATACACTTTGTTCTCGCAACCAACTGTATTAATATAATCAATACATTATCACTGCACTAACTAGCTTAACTACCGCTTAATGATAAACTTATTGACCACATTGCAAAATCAATAATCCACCAAAGTTTTCATAATCTAAACAGCACATAAATTTGAAACCAGAGGATAATGAAAGCAATTCAAGGCTATTAGATAACGAAAACTAACAATGCACCAACCGGGGCAATATATCAAACAGGTGATAGGCAACAATATAGAAAGTGAAATTTTAATTACCAACCTCAATGAAAATCATCATTAATGGACGAAATATCATCCCAAATGCGTCATTGTAATTCCAAACCTTCTTCTTGGGCTCAGCTCCAAAAATTTTGTTTTCTGTGATTTACATAACTGAATGTCAATGGATAACAAACCCAGGAAAAAAAAACGGAAATACGCCGCGGGGGGGGGGGGGGGGGGGGGGGGGAATCCGATTATTCAGAGGAATGGAAGAACTACAGCAATTGCCAATTGGGAATGCCATGATGTTGACGAAGACGATGGCGCATTGATGACTATTTTTGCATCAGTTTCTGTTTCTTTTTATTTTCTTTGTGCACTTTCATTCTTCAATTTCTGTTTTCCATGCATTCTTCAATTTCTGTTTTCCATGCCAAACACTTTTTTTTCCGTTAACGGTGGATTGAATGTTCCCCGCGTTTTTTAAAAAAGAATAAATATACAATAAAAAATAAGGCTTATGCGATTCAGATCCCAACAAACTAAGTCTTGGAACTCATACACCCCAACTAATAAACAACAAATACAACGAAATTCTATCCTACTAATTGGCTGACCTCGCCAGAGGCAATTTTTTGTGCCAATTTGAGCTCATTCTCTCTCAGTTCCTTGCTTGTACACCGTTTATCCTCGTCGTCGCTCGCAACAACACCTCCGTCGCCCCCAGCAATGACTCATACGTCAATTTCAAGCACCATATAAGAGATACCGCAGGCACTTCACCAATCTGACATCTTCCTGTACAGATTGAGTCCTTGTTCTCCTTCCCTCGCTTGACCCTTATTGACTTTTACCGCTACCTCGCAACGAAGACTGTCGTTGCCCTTACCAATTCTACTAATGCCACCACCACCTACAAACACTTATGATAGTACAGTTGGGAAGGTTTCTCACTCTTAAATAAGCTGTTACATATTCGATCTTTGACATAATTAATTAAGAATGTTGAAAAAACCTTTCTCCTGAATGTTATTATAAAAATAAAATAAAAATATAAAAATACATCAAAATAAAAAAGGTACTCTCTAATCTGGGCCTAAAAGATTGAGAAATATATCTAAAGGGCCCAATAAGTAATGGACCTCCATCCAAAATAGTGGATCACAAAGAATTCTTCTCTTTCCAAAACCTAGATTTGTATAAAGTTGCAAGTGTTGCTGTAAAGACTCTCAACGGTGGGCAAGAGAGCTGGAGCTCGGATATTGCTAGCACTAGCTCACAAGCTATTCTCCAAAAAACTGACCTTACAGTTGCAAGTGTTGCTGTAATGCACCGCAATAAAACCTCTTAGTGAAAAAATACAAGTGTTTAATTACTAGATATTTGTTCAGATTTTGTACACTTTAATTACAGCTATCCATTCACTAGATCTTAAGTGGACCAATATCAAATATCCATATTTTAAAGATTCTAGTTTTAGATCAAAATTTCGAAGTTGTGATAATGATTCAGGATTAAGTATCTATATATTCTAACAACATCGTATTAGTGAATATATTTACAAATTCCGATCTAGGAGCATGTCATGTGTTGTAGAAAAGCTATACATATATACATATATGCTAGAAAAGAGAACAAAATCCTTGTCTTCCCCACTGTAATCCACCACATGGATCTTATGAGGGTTGAAGACCAAAACTATTGCAATGCACTCAAATCAAGCATCCACACAGTCGATCCCCATTAATATTGTACTCACCCTCCCCCTTATGGCAGGCAACTATTTGTGTTGTAACTGCCCACTGCTATTGTTTTTCAGAGAGGCATTTATTGACCCACTATTGCATTGTTGAAATGTATCATTTTCCCTTTCACTTACACCCCTCTTTCATTTCCTCACATGCAACCCTGCCTCCTAGTCCTGAGCACTCTGCATGCTTTCCTTCACATCAAAGACCCCCTCCCCTCTCACTCGAATATACCAGCTTTATAAGCACGTACAATGCACGTAAGGAAAACAAATACATTATATATATATGTCTGTGTGTTAGTTGGCTTCATATGCTTTAGATTTTAAATGATAACAGCATTCTACCTAATAGCTAGGTCGGATCTTACCATATCCTCATTAGAAAGAATTCCTTAGTAATATATGTGTATTTTGATCAAAAGAACTAGCAAGCCAATAATAGAGTAGTTCTGGGTCAAATTTTACATTCATATACCAGCAAATAAGTTAACTGATACACTTCAAAGTACAACATGCATAAAGATATGATGCCGAGTAAAAAATAAAGTTATTGGGACCCCATTAGCATCATCTCTTGTGACCTTCTTCCCTTTTACGTACGCTCTTTCTCTTCTTGTGATATACTGATTTATGACTCTTCATTCCCATTCAAAAACTGAACCAAAAATTATATATTATGAAAGTTTATCATAGATAAGCACCTGGTTAAATGAATTTGTAGTTTGACATGCACATATACATGCAATTATACATGCAAATTTGTCATATATATGCTGCATGAGTGATCACTACTTGTAGAACCTCAAACATATATATAGACTTATTAATCTACTAGATTTGCTCGTGGCCACGTGCCTACGGCACATCTTCAGAACGATACAGCATATGGAAAGTCTTATAAACAGTAAATCAACAATTATGTAGCTGAAGTTTGAATAGTATGACAATAATTAGTTGTAAATAAAAATCCATGTTTCCAATTAGTACATGGTGAAAAATAATTATAAATTGGAGTATAAAAGTCCATGTTTCTACATACATATATATATATATATATCCGTGAGTACTCACGAACTAGAGACCCTATGAAAAATCCGAACCGCTCATATTGTTCTATATGCCTTAGATAGCCTAACAATAAAAAATCAAGTAATTTGAAGTTCATTTGCCCATCCATCAAGCTGTTAGAATTTTCAGCCATACAATTTTGTGATGATATAAATCATGGACAAATGAACTTCAAATTACTTGATTTTTTATTGTTAGGCTATCTAAGGCATATAGAACGATATGAGCGGTTCGGATTTTTCATAGGGTCTCTAGTTCGTGAGTGCTCACGGAGTGCTCACCAATGTAGTGTGCAACCGAAGATTTCTCTCTCTCTCTCTCTCTCTCTATCTATATATATATATATATATATAGAGAGAGAGAGAGAGAGAGAGAGAATTAAATAAATAAATAAGTTGTTTTGGGAGGAATTTGAATTTGAGTTTTGAGGGAAAACTTTTGGAGAAAAAATGTGTTTTGTGAGGTTAGATCTGGACCTTTGATTTTGGGGAATTGAAGGAGAGCCACTTGATAGCTTTCTTTGTGTTTTATTATATATTATTATATAGATATGAAGCTCTACTTTGTTCGGTATATATACTTGCTTTTCCTTCTTTCTTTTTTTATTGTTTGGGTGATGTTGGAATAAAGTGAAGAGAGAGGTAGAGCCCTATGTTCGCTAACTACAGATCATATATGATCAAGTTATAAATGTATATAAGAAAGATCGATCTACTGCTACTTTTAGAGAAGAACTTGTATTCCCCACTGCCATCAAAGTATCTTTTCCAATTGCAAGAGCTTATATGATTGCGTTGCAGGAACAAAGTTATTGTGTATAAAGAAAAAGGATGAGATCGATCGATGATGATGTGTGGGTTTTGGTATGTATCATAAGGTGGTGGCTACTTATGATTGATTGCAAGACCCTTCTTTTTTTTTTTTTTTTTTAAGATAAAGGAGACCTCGTCACCATTTCATTAATTAGGTTTTAATGAAAATAGAGGAGAACTAAATACAATACCGAAGCCTAAGTAACAAGCACTCGGCGACAAGCACAAAATCTACAAAATTAGCTACATAAAGTAGTACAAAAGAACAGATCCAACAGCTGCACCCTCAAAATTACTCAAATCAGTGTAGCTCGAGAAGTGCCGCACTTCGGTCTTAAGAAACTATTCCTCTTCCTCCATGCGAAGCCACTTTTTCGTACCTATTTGCAAGGTCGGCCCTGAGTTTCCGGAGGCCCAAAGACGAAACGTCCAAATAATTATTTTTGAGGGCCCCTAATTACAATATAATTTTTTTACGTGCAAAATATGTGTCTATATTTACAAGGGGAAAACAAATTTGGGGCCACTAAAATTACAAAAAAATCGGGGGCCTGAGACGGCCGCCTCAACTGCCTCAAAGGGGACGACCCTGCCGGTTTGTCTACCCAAGAGTGAATAAATGCAAAGGTTGTATGCATCATATAGGAAATCTATTGTTTGTATATCGAAAACACAAATCGTTTCGATCTAGCCATATGCCCCAAATTGTAGCTGCAACTGAAATATCTCAAGCTAATCTATTTTCTTTTCAGATAACTCTCTCACCCCATTGACCCCAATCCTCTGTCATAGAACTAGATATCTCCAAAATCCCAAATCTAGGCATACAAACTCCCATGCTAACCTGGACCTATGACAAGAAAATTAGATACGATTTGTATCCTCGTCCTCTATCAAACATCTACCACACTTCACATCTACCAGGATATTACGTTTGAATAGATTCTTCTTGGACAAAATTTCGTCGTTCGCTACCAACCAAAGAAATGCCTTTACTTCCGTTGTGTGTAGGTCTTCCAAATTTTGTTGGCCTCCCAGCTACGAGTTTTTCCATCATTTATCCACTTATACATAATGTTAGATATTATAGTCCCACATGTTAGGATTGTGTCTTGAATACTCGTTGTTCAGATTAGAAGAAGGTAAGATGAAGCACGGAGGTCGAAGCGTCGAAGTGAGTAGAAGGAAAAACAGCAGCAGTAAGGTGCAGGCATAGTTCGACTGTCCCAAGTTGCGGTCGACTGCACCCCCCCCCCCCCCCCCCCCCCCCCCCGACCGCGCCCCCCGAATGCTTGAAGTACAGGGAATGACAAAGAGTAGTACGGTCGACCGACCGCGACGCTGTGTTCGTTTTTGGGTTTCGATTTGTTAGGTCGTTTCAGCCCAATCTTCAACTCCAAGTTAGATCGTACGGCTCCTATTCAGTTACTTCTTTTTCAGGTTATATCAGACGACTGAGAATCAAGATTAGACCTAGGTTTTCTCTTTATTCTTCTATATATATTGTAAACTCCTCCAATATGAGAGGGAGTACTTCATAGATTCTTTTCTCCATTGCAAAGAGAGGCTCGAGAGAGAGATAGTTCTTGGTGGGTGAGTTTAATTCCTTATATTTAGTGAATCAATAACTCCTTGTAATCTCTTCTAGTTGAATATCAGATCTCACTATATTTCCCTTCGGATTAAGCAAAAGCTAACCGGGATAAGTCATCGGTGTGTTTGTGTTAGTTTGGTGGATCTACTTGCTTACTCAATTTATTTGTCTCGTCTACTTCGACTTCCTCATTGCTCTATTAGTTCCACTGTGACAACGGGCATTGGTTGACGTCCCAATCCCAACACCACATTGGGTATTGGGCTAATTTTGCATTTGGTTCACTCCTATATATAGGAGATATTGTACTCAGTTATTTCTCAATTCATTATTCAGTAATGTTTTCATCTCTCTGATTTATCTTAACATGGTATCAGTGCCAAGTTATACAAATTCTCTATTCTTCCCAAAACCCTAGAATTCCAAAAATAAAAAAAATAAATAATAATAAAATAAAATTAAAATTAAAAAAATCTCCTTCTCGTCACGTCCTCCTTCTCGTCGACCAGCAGAGGAAGAATCATCGTCATCATCATCAACCTCACTCATCTCCAAATCTCCCTCATCTCCAAATCTCCCTCATCACCAAACTCATCTCTGGCATCCCCCTGTTCGATCACCTCGCCACCCCTCCTGTTCGATCGCCGACCGCAGCCACCGGCGCGCCGCTCTCATCTCTGGCCTCCTGACTACTGCCTTTCATCTCTGGCGTCCCCGAAATCCAATACTCGAAACCCACCTCAGTTATCCTCGACCTCCTCCACCTCTCCCACATCCTCTCCCCCCCCCCCCACCATCCCGTCCTCGTCAGTAATCGGACATACCCTGTCCTCCTCGACCTCCTCCAATCTCCACCTCTCCCATCCCCGCTCCCAAATTTCTAAAAAAACTAATTTTTTTTCTTTTCCTTCTACTACCCGAAACCCTTTTTTTTAATACCCCAAACCCATATCCTATATCTCCTAACCCTAAACCCACAAACTCGATACCCTATTTTTTTTCCTGTTAAAAAGTTTACAAAAATTCCGAAAAAAATCAAAATAAAAAAATATATTATTATTATTATTATTATTATTATTATTATTATTATTATTATTATTATTATTATTATTATTATTATTATTACAAGTACTACTACTTGATGGAATCTCAGCCTCCCCCACATATTTCCACCTCCAGTGATTTCTCCGATGCAACCGCCTCTCGTTCCTTCTCCAGATTCAAACAGCAGCAGCGCCACCTTCAATCTGCCTCCGGCCTCCTACCCTCTCCTAACATAATTCCTACCCCACCTCTACTTCCGACACCGGTAGCACCGTTCTTCCCCCAACCCCGATCCAGACACCATCGGCATCTCCCTCCTCTTTGTGCTCTCAGTCACAACAACACTAGTCTTATCCCTCCTCGCAGTGCCTCTTCCTTTACATCCTCAGCTATGCCCGTCACTTCAGCCTTGTCATCTCCTGCTGATTGGGCTAATCTTCAATAATGCCTCACTCAGCTGGAACTACAGCTCATGGGTTAGTCTATCAATACTGGCTTTCTACTCCTGCATTCTCTGCCACTCCCGGTATGAATTCGTTTTGGATTTTAGATTCTGGTGCATCACATCATCTCCCTAGTAATCAGACACTGTTCACCACCTGCACTGCACTTCCCTCTCGCTCTCCATCTCTACACACAGCTGATGGCTCACCACTTCTTGTTACACACTCAGGGGCAATTAGCTCTTCTACTCTCACATTACCATATTGTAACACCCTAAATTTCTATTTATGTAGAGTTTGTGATTTTACGTGTTTTGCACGTACAATTTCATACGTATAATTTCTTTATAGTATGAACAAGAAATTGTTCTCTTTATTTTCCAAAAAGACTATTTTAAAAGCCTAATTAAATTCTAGGCCTATTTGTCTCTTTTAGCCCATTCTTATTTAATTAATTAATCTAATTAGGAGAGCTCATGATTAATTGGCCTATTAGTAAGTCCATTCAACTTAATCTCTCTTTTTATTAATCCAACTTGTAGTGTAGACAAGTTTAGTGAACAATTAATTTAACTCACATGAACACACTTGTATAGGAGGGGTACTAGTTGGCACGTGCATGCACTAGAGTGTGCAACACACACCCTTTTACCATAGGCCGGATTGTAGATGGGAGAGTGGAGAGATGAAAGTGGTGGAGAGTTGGTTGCTTTATCATGGGTAGTTTTTATAATTCCCTAGTTCATCTAAACCCTTGATCCCTAAACATTTGATCTCATCCTAGACCTCCATTCACCCTCAAATATGTATAAATACCCCCCCCCCCCCCCTACTCTTCATTCTCACACTTAAAATTTTGAAAAGAAAAGAATAGAAAGAAAGAAAGAAAGAAAGGCAATTTAGTGAGACAAAAGATTGAGTAGTTTGTGAGTTCAAAAGAGTGAGTGCTAGTGTGTTCTTCAACGTAGAGGAGGCCGGATTTTTTCCAAGGAACAAGAAGGGGAGGCTCGGGTTCTATCTAGCACAAGGAGGAGGTGGCTTTTTGTGGCTCGATCTAGGAGGAGAAGGCTTCACTTGTTCGTTGTAGGAGATCTCTAGGAGTTTTGTTTAATTTTCTCTCCATTCAAGGTGGGTGATTTTCTTACACTTCTAATTAGATATCATGCTAGGGTATGGTTGATAAAATTGAAAAGAAACTTAGCTATTTTAGCCATGTGTTATGAGAATGAGACAAATTGCAATGGATTGATTGTGTGTGAAAAGAATGTTAATTAATTGCAAATTATGATTGTTAGTTTAGTATTGACCATGCTACCATGCTTTAATTGATTGATTGTGCTAAACTAAGGAGACATGATTGTATGTTTAGTTTGTCGAAATAATAACCATGCATAAAGGTGATTTTTGCTAATTCACTTGTTAATAATGTGAAAAAGAGATAATTGTTACTGAAATGATTAATTAATAATAATAAAAATAATAAAATAGATACGAGTAGTTTGAATGCAAACTTATAAAAGTAACTACATTTGTATGTGCTTATTCGGGATTATAGACAAAATTGTGTTTAGAGAGAAAAATTACATTTTTTTTGCCAAAAATTAAGTTTTAAGTTACTGATATTTTAGAAATGCATAAAAATTATATTCTGAAAATTTTGAATGAAATTGGAGAAGAAATGAGTTTGGAATTAGTTATTTTTATAAACATTCGAATGAACCGAAACTCGAATCAAACCCCCAAAAACCCAACTCATATCGAATTAGCCACTTGGACTATTTGGTTAGCGGATGCGTTTGGGTGCGCTTACTGTAGCGTGGGTCTGGTCTTGGGTCTCAGGTTCGAAACTGAACAAGAGGCTTTTGTTTTTATTTTTTTGGGAAAAATCCGAATTCTGGGAATGAGTTCATATGAGTTTGAGCCCTCTCTGTGACGTGGTTGCGCCCTGTCCTTTCTGGTCAGCGCGTGCGCCACAGTGCGTTTGCACTGTAGCGTGGGCTTTGGCTTTGGTCGCTGGTTCGATTCCTGAGCTCGGCATTATAAACCTTTTTTTCGGTTTTAATGTGATTTTGATTTTTTAAATTTGGGAAAAATTTTATAATTATTATAAAAATATATGGACTTCATGAAAAATATTTGCACACTATTTTGACTTAAATTAAAGAGTGTGAGAAGTAAAAATTGAGTAGAACTCTATAAAATTGATATTTGTATAAGTATAAAAAGTGATTTAATCAATGAGGAGTTATACTAAATTATAAAAGAGAATCTTGTATAAAAAGAACTTGCAATCTATTTCGTTTATGGATTTTGTTTTTTATTTGGTTAATGTACGCATTTGAAAGATAAATGAAATATGATTTGGATTTTGGAGAAAAAGAAATAATAGTACGGAAATTAAATGGAATTATTGAGACTTATTTGTTTGAATGAGAATGTTATAAATTGAAATTGAACTTATGTATGAAGTTTAATTATAGAAAAGATATGGGAATTTATTTGAACTATGGAAAAGACTATATGAGTATGAAAACTCAATTTTTGTGATTATGAAGTGAAATTGAGAACTAGAGTGTAGCTAAGCCTCATACAGGTATTCAAAAGAAGCATGTTTGAAATAAAATTTGAAATGAAAATACCAAGATTTGGGTCATGTTATATAAATGGTTATGACCGGTATAGTGGAAGGGCTAACTCTAGAGAATTGATTTTGTTCATGATTCAAATAACTAAGGACTAGATACGTAGTGAAGATATGATGAAAATAAGAGAAAAACACGAGTATGAGGGCTTCGGAGCTACGGTGTGAGAATATTCACAGACTGTCTACACGATGTGTCGTGTCATGACGTAGATATGTCTCCAGGAGTCCGTACCGTAGGCGACGCTTGTAGGGTGTTTGGTGACTGCAGGTGGTGTCATGTCCCATAATGGAGGCTGAATTGTCCACAGGTTCTTCACGATGCGTCGTGACATGACGTGGGATTTTCCTTCAAGCAGTCTGGACATGAGCTCGTAACTCATAGAACATTTAGGATACTTATCGTAGTTACAGTAATAGTTTAAGTCATGACGAGGGATTGAACCCTACAAGATGAAGAATGATTAAAGGCTTGCCCTCGGACCTATATAGTATGGGATGCATAGAATCCGAACAAGTGCACATTAGTGTCATCTAATATAAACAACTGCATTAAGGACTAAGTGCACAATACAACACGACATCAATATGATAGTCCCTTTGTAGTTTTGTTTGTGATCAAGTTTATGGTTTGTTTAAGTATTTGAGAATCGTTATACTATTCGGCATAGAGAGGATAGCCGTGTATAATATTTCGTCGGTTGTAAGCAGCTGACGTGCCCACAGTTTTTATGCAGGGTAAAGTGATTAACAAGACTAAAGTTTGCATGTTGCTTAAAGAATGATTCAAGTGTTGTACATTTCCATTCATGTAATTTGTTGTAAATTGCTTCCGCTGTAAATATGTAATGTAAATGTAACTCTGAAGTAATAAAGATTTTAATTCCTTATAAAATTTGTATGAAGAGAAGTGTAAAGATCCTGTGGAACTTTGAATTCAACCTGTTTTGGAATTCGGGGTGTTACACATATGTTCTTTATGCTCTTCATTTATCCATAAATCTTATTTTTATTAGTGCATTGTGCGATAGTGGTCTTGTTGTTACTTTTGACTCTTTCGGTTGTTCTATTAATGATTCATGCACCGGTGAGGAGTTTGGGCGTGCTACTTGTCAGGGCCATCTATATCATCTAGATTTTCTTCGTGCACATCACTCTACTTCTAGTTTTGCCAGTATTGTTTGTTCTGATGCTGATCTGTGGCATAGACGTTTAGGTCATATTAGTGCGTCTCGTCTCCAGACTTTAGCTCATAGTGGTGTCCTTGGTTCTCTTACTTTTAAATGTTTATCTGATTGTCAGGGTTGTCATTTGGCCAAACATATCGCTCTACCCTTTAGTTACAAAAGCACCTTTCAAACCACCCATCCTTTTCAACTTGTTCATTCTGACATATGGGGACCCTCTCATGTACCTTCGTGGAAAGGCTATCTCTATTATGTTGCCTTCATCGACGACTTCACTAGACATACATGGATTTTTCTTATGCGTCAGCAATCTGAGATACCTGATATTTATCGGTTCTTTATGACTATGATTCACACTCATTTCGGTGTGCGCATTAAGAATTTTCAATCGGACGATGCTCGTGAGTACACTTCCACCACTATGAGATCGATCCTTCAGTCTCACGACACCCTTTTCAATAATCATGACCTCACACTCATGAGCAGAATAGTGTAGCTGAACGCAAGCATCGTCACATCCTTGAGACGGCTTGCGCTCTTTTACTCTCCTCTTCCGCTCCTCATTCTTTCTGGGCTAAAGTTGTCATGACCTCTATTAGTCTCATCAACATTACTTTCTCGTCTATTCTAGCTGGTACGATGCCTTATGAGGCTCTTTATCACTCACCTCCCAACTACAGTATGCTCCGTACCTTTGGGTGCACCTGTTACGTCCTTCTCCCTCCTACTGAGCGCACGAAGCTCTCCTCTCGTGCTGCTAAGTGCGTTCACCTAGGTCTCAGTCCCGAACACAAAGGTTATTATTGTTTTGATCCATCGGCTGGTCGTGTCTGTATTTCTAGGCATATATCCTTTGTGGAAGACTCTCCTTACTACCTGACTCTACCCGAGGATACTATATTTCTCGATTCCCCAATTGTTACTAGCTTCCCGACTTCATCTTTCCATATTCCTTTTGATCCTACTCCTCTGGCTCCACTCACATCTTCTGCAGTCCTTACACCTGTTGTTCCCCCTACTGAAACACCAGCTACTGACACACCCCCTGCATCCCAACAGCTGCCAACACCCACCCTACCTACTTCCCCACCGACACATGCTCCTACTCTACCGTCCTTATCCCTACACCCTGCCAATCCACCACCGCTTCGTCAGTCTACATATCCCACTTCTGGTATTCCTCCGGCACGTTATACACCTGATGCCACTGGTCCCTCTGAACAGTTTGGTTTTGCCACCCTAGCTTCCTACTCACCACAATTTCATGCATATCTCACTGCTATACACTCAACACGTGAGCCCAGAACCTATCATGATGCAATTCAATATCCCAAATGGAGAAAAGCTATTGCAGAGGAATTTAGTGCATTTGATCAGACTGGCACTTGGGATGTTGTTCCTCTGCCAGAGGGCGTTCAGCCTATTAGCTGTAAGTGGATCTTCAAGGTCAAATATCAACCTGATGGATCTATTGAGCGGCACAAAGCTCGTCTAGTAGCCCGAGGATTTACTCAGGAGCATGGCATTGATTATGATGAGACATTTGCTCCCGTTGCATAGATGACTACTGTTCGCACCCTTCTTACTGTTGCAGCCATTTGTCAGTGGTTGTTATACCAGATGGACGTGAAGAATGCTTTTCTTCATGGTACCTTATCTGAGGTTGTTTATATGGATCCTCCTCCCGGTCTCCCTACTCCTCCTCGTCATATTTGCCGGCTGCGTCGGACTATATATGGTCTGAAGCAGGCCCCTTGAGCCTGGTTTGAGTATTTTTGCCTGGTCATCACCAAGGCTGGTTTTAATCAGAGTTCTCAGGACTATTCTATGTTTATGCGGTCATCACCACAAGGGAGGGTACTTCTACTACTCTATGTTGATGATATGATCATTTTTGGGGATGACTCCGCAGGCATTACATTCACCCAGAAATATCTTCACCAGCAGTTCCATATGAAAGACCTTGGCAGACTACGTTATTTTCTGGGTCTAGAGATTGCTCATGGATCTCGGGGAATATTCATTTCTCAACAGAAATACACATCAGATATTATCTCCGCTACATGCCTCTCTGACAGTCGATCAGCCGATACACCCTTAGATCTTCATGTGAAGCTTCGTCCCACTGATGGTGAGCTCCTTCCTGATCCCATTAGATACAGACAGATTGTTGGATAGCTTGTCTACTTATGCATGACCAGACCCGATATTGCTCACGCAGTTAGTGTTGTCAGTTAGTTTATTTCTGCTCCTACATCAGTTCACTACAGTGCTCTTCTTTGGATTCTTAGATATATTCGGGATACTATTACTCGCTCATTATTCATACCTACTACATCCAAACTAGAGCTGAGTGTATATTCTGATTCAGATTGGGCAGGTGATCCTACTACCCGACGGTCTACCACCGATTTCTTTCTATTTCTTGGTGATTCGCTGATCTCATGGCAAAGTAAGAAACATGCAGTTTTTGCATGTTCTTCGACCGAAGTTGAGTACAGAGCAATGGCAGCTACTACTAGAGAGATTGTTCATATTTGTTGGCTTTTATCAGATATGGGTGTCACTCTTTTAAAACCTACTCCGCTTTATTGTGATAACCGGAGTGCACTACACATTGCAAGCAATCCAGTCTTCCATGAGAAAACGAAGCATATAGAGATTGACTGTCATTATGTTCGTGGGAGCTTTGAAGTAAGGACCATTTCTCTTCATTCTATTACCTCATCACAGCAGACGGCAGAATTCTTCACCAAATCTCATACTGTTCAGAGATTTCGATATTTAGTAGGCAAACTCACACTGTTTGACCCACCATGAGTTTGAGATGGAGTGTTAAATATTATAGTCTCACATTGGGTATTGGGCTAATTTTGTATTTGGTTCACTCCTATATATAGGAGATATTGTACTCAGTTATTTCTCAATTCAATATTCAGTATTGTTTTCATCTCTCTGATTTATCTTAACACATAAAATTCACTGTGAAAGTGTTACTACTTTCTATTCTAGATCATTCCTTGTCCTACCCTTGGTTAGAACGAACTCCTTCAGTTTATGTAGTTCCTCTACATAATCCTGAGATGGGTTATTCTGTAATATAATCTTAAATCTTCCGCATTTCCACACATCAGCAACTAGAGTATCTACATTACACGCTTCTCTAGCAACAATGGGGAAAAAAGCTTCTAGGGTGTTGTTTTCACATCATTCATCTTTCCAGAATCTTGTATCCTTTCTTTTCCCCACTTCGCACGTAGTATTGATATGAAACATCTCTCCCACCTTTGCTACTCCTTTTCATAAGTATGAGACTTTGTCATGTACACTTTTTCCACCATATATAAATTTCTTTCTCTTCTAGTAAAGAGTGAACGATTTGTGCACCACCAGTGTATATGTCATGTTTGCATTTTCCACCACCATTTACTTATCAAAGCTTTATTTATATTTCTTTGATCCACAATCCCTTATCCCCCTAGTTCTTTCCTCTTGTAAAATCTGTTAGGGTTTTGGCCTCAAATACAGGTAGGCACTGAGTACTTGAAGTTGGAGAAGAAGAGGATGAGACAAAAACAGCAAGAGAAGACAACAGCAAGTAGAAGAAGTGTAGTCTGGAGAATTGCGGTCGACCGACCTGGGGATGCGATCGACCAACCTACACTGCTGAGAGTTCTTCGAGTGTACAGGGTCCAACAGAGGGGATGACGGTCGACATGTTGTGTCTCGGGTTTGGCTTTACACATTGCAGTCGACCGACCTTGAGGGTGCGGTCGACCGACTTTGGCGTTGATTGTTTTTGGGCTTACGAGTTTAAGGTTCAATAGCTAGATATGTGTTTATCTTTTAGGGTTTACTTGGGGGCTATATATATGGTTGTAGACTCAAGGGTTTGTATGATCCAAATTGAAAGATTTGGTGAGCCGTTATATATCATTATTCAACTTTAAGAGAGGATTGTGCCAAATGTTTCAAAGGTGAGAGAGAGAGAGAGATTGAGAGTTGTAATCTCTTTGTAATATTTGTATTTCTTGGGGAATAAGAAGTATTGGTTATCTCTGCATATTGATTGTATTCTTGTGAGATCTTGCATATATTGTGGTGGCTTGTTCTTGGTTCATCTAAGTCTTGGGAGTTTCTATTGCTTGTATGTGTTTCCGCTATTAGCACTACGAGTTGTGGTAGACTCTTCAACAAACTCTGCCCCAATTCACCAGGTAAAATCATTTATCGCCCTCGCTCGCTCCTTTCCACAGGAATATCCTCCTGCTCTTGTCAATTCTTGTAGTGACTCATCTCGGAAGTTCATAGATAGACATAAGATATGTTGGGAAAACTGCTAAGAACTGCAATAATGAGTGTGATCCTTCCACCGAACGATAAGAATCTACCTTTCCAGCCTGCAAGTCTCTTTTTGATTTTTTCAATTGATGGCATCCAATTTTTCCTCCGCAACACTCCTGGCTTAATAGTCGTACCTAGATATTTTAGTGGAAACTCTCCGATCTCACATGCATCCTAAGTAATTTTTTATGTCCCCAATTGGGTTTGTTAGCTCTTCTCCAAACGACATCCAATATTTCCTCTGCAAGACCCTTTTATCACTTCACAAACCCTAAAGCTAGCTCCTCTTCTGGTTAAGAGAAAGAAGAAAATATTTAAAGTAGAGAAGTTATGTATAGCCTTTGCACATGATAATTAACAAGACTAATA
This sequence comes from Hemerocallis citrina, assembly GCA_017893485.1. Taxonomy (NCBI): domain Eukaryota; kingdom Viridiplantae; phylum Streptophyta; class Magnoliopsida; order Asparagales; family Asphodelaceae; genus Hemerocallis; species Hemerocallis citrina. Next base: position 328,993,555 of record CM030359.1, on the reverse strand, counting down.
GTCAACCTCTACATAGCTCAGTCATCTTCCATTACAAGCTTGTGATCATGATAATTAAAATGACTCTGCATTTTATGATATTTATAATGCTATTTATAGTTTAGTGTCATATATATATATATATATATATATATATAGGGGTCGGTTCGGGTGAGAACCAACCCTGGGGTGAGAACCTAAGGGCCTATCCCAGCCATTCATCTGTGTAATCTTAACGGTCAAGATTTTTTAAAATTAAACAATAAGATTAATTAATTTTTGCATTAAGATGTCAATCCCTTTAATTAAGGGATGGGGACCGCATAATAAAAGGAATAATTATAAATTGCCTTTTTTTGTGTGCGACGGTTAAGGCAAATTTGGTCAAACTGTAGAGAGAAATAATTTATTCCCATAAAATATTGGAGAAGATTTTGTTTCCCAAATTAATAGCAACTGCAGAATCATTCACCATTTCGTTCCTTACAGTTACTGTTTATTACAGTTGCTATTTATAATTATTACAGTTGCTGTTTAAGTGGTCAGGTATTGCTGTATGATTATTTCAGTTGCTATTTATAATTATTACAGTTGCTATTTATAATTATTACAGTTACTATTTATAATTATTACAGTTGCTATTCGAGAAGATTTTGTATCTCAAATTAATAGCAACTGCAGAATCATCACCAATTCGTTCCTTCACCAATTCGTTCACTATATAGCAACTGACTGTATTGTAAGTAGATACAACTAGTGCATATTTTAGCAGGAATATATATATATATTGTTTGATTATCAATTTGCAAATTTATGTTGTACATGCTGTCAGTTTCCATATAGCAACTGAATGTTTTTTGAATAGCAACTAACTGCATTGTACGTAGCAACAAAAATTTCATATTTAGCAACATTGTACGTAGCAACAAATGTTGTTCATCCTGATGAAGATTGTGGTTCGGCTGAAAATAAAATAAAAAAGGCAATATATGTTGCCTAATAATCTGTGATCTACATTCCTTTTAAATAAAATAAAAAAGGCAATATATGTTGCCTAATAATCTGTGATCTTTCATTCCTTTTATTACGCGGTCACCATCCCTTAATTAAAGGATTGACATCTTAATGCAAAAATTAATTAATCTTATTGTTTAATTTTAAAAAATCTTGACCGTTAAGATTACACAGATAAATGGCTGGAATAGGCCCTTAGGTTCTCACCCCAGGACATGGTTCTCACCCGAACCTTCTCCTATATATATATATATATATATATATATATGATCCCTCCTCATTTTATCGGGGAAAAAATAATAATAATAATAATAAAGGAGGGATCCCTAGCTAGTTCCTCTCTAACCATACTTATCGTGTCTGCTAGTATCTCACCAGTTGAATTAATTATCCCTCGGTCTATTCTTTTCAGGGATTGTAAAAGATGTTCCACTAGATATATTCTTGTTATTGCTTCGACTCATATTCCCCAAAAAATGGATCCCGCTCCGAAGAAACTAAAGACATGCATTGAGATACAAAGGTTTCTTATTCCCAACAACCAAAGCACTTTTTCATTATTTCATATACTAGGGAGATTTCACTCGTAAAAGAAAATGTCTCGTACCAATGGATTCAAGTCCATAACAATGGGTTCCAATGAACGATAAAGAGATCTTGAGCTAATCACGTCATTCAACTGCCAAGTTATGCTATACGAGCCGAGTGTCACAAGAGAATTCTTGGACATTATTAGGATTAGGCTCCTGCTCCTATAACTACGCCTGATCCCGATGCCAAAAAGATCTTATTTCATTTCGCTCCTAAAATCTCGGTCATAATAATTTTGTTTCCTTCCATCTCCTTCTGTACCCTTACAGCTCTCTAACGTGATTGTGTAAAGCTCTATTGTGGCTCTATTGTTTCCAATTAATTTGTATTTGCAATTTGGTCCGAGGAATTAGCACTCTAGATAATCACAAATGGCTTTAATTCATCAAACATATATCATAAGTTGGTGAACAGTGCCCAAAAAAGAGACACCAAGTGTCCCCATAAGATGCAAGAGAAGGGGTAAGTGGTGTCAGTACAACCTCACTCACACTCACACAATACTCTCTGCATAAAAGAACACCACCCACCTCCAAATATTCTAGTTATCATACCAACTTTTGACTAGCATTATATATTCAGGGTCCTACTCTCACTTACTACAACACTACACAAACTTAGTAGTAGAATCCTCTCCATTTCCAAAGGAACTAGGACCAAAACTGAAGCAGAAAAAAGGAGCACCTTTCTTTTCCATCATCTTTAATTTACCTTAAAAATAATCCTTTCAGAAAGCAAAGAAAAACTAAAGGTAGAAGAAAGAGAGAGACATTCTGGCAACAATATGCAATTTTAATCAATCTTTTTTCCCATCTTTTTGATTGTGTGAGGCATATAAAGGGTCTTATGCTTTTGGGGCTTATTCATTGGATTCCTCACATGGATTACATATAGCCATATAGGAGAAGGTGCTTGCAAATTTTAATACAAGATAATGAAGAACAAAAGTTGCACTTTTTCATATAGAGATCACGAGGGAAATTAAAAAGAATACTACTCGATCAAGGGGAAAGTGTCTGTATTGTACGTCCTTCTGAAAGAAAGAAAAAGCAAAATTATGTGAGGTAGACCTTCCAACAAGTTGCACAAATTAGCGGGAGGAAAAAGTTCTTTTTTTTTAACATCCAAATGTGGGAACAAAAAACACACCCTCGAAAAAAATTGTATGCAGTTATTTTTGGCTCCTCAGCTACTTAACATTCATTCATCCATCATGATGGAGATATATACACCGAGACGAGCAAAGTGAAGAAATGTTTCGGGAGTATTGTGTGATCAGAAAACTGATTTTTTTGAGAATGTATTAGTTGAACAATCGTACTTTTTGAGTCAGAATGTGGGCAATTAATAAACTAACATTTTTTACAAAGAAGAAGAAAAAAATCATAGCTTTAAGAAATAAATTAACTCGGCCAGGGAACTGAAAGTATTTCTAGAAATGCAAGTAGAACATTGGATGCTTCCTTCTCTAGGATTTTGTTCTCATCTGAATCAAAACTTTGTGCTTGATGTCTCACCAACACCAATCAAAGTCAAATGCATATATATGCACAGCCTGTTAATGTCGAGGAAACTTCTCTGTTTCTTCATTATAATTCTTTCAGGGTGTATCAGGCTTTCAGGTGCAGTTGGTGAGATTCCCAAAAGCATGCATCAGAGCTGCTAATTCCTATATATTCTTAGAAAAGTTTGTTTTCCAATACTTCAAACCAGAGGACCGTTAAGTTTGGAGACAGGGAAGGCTGCTAGATTATGGAAAAATGCGACCGTGGACATGCATGATTTGAAGTATAGGAGATCATGTAGGGGTACGGCGGGGCGCAATTTTTGAAATGCACGCTTAAAGTAATTCATCAGTCCTGAACTGCTTGTATAAATGCATGTAACAGGCCATGCCCCCAAACTCCATATATGTTTTTATATGTGACTATACATGCAACATTAGTATATTAGTATTACGATTCATAACCAACTCTATTACTATGCAAATTATAGGGCTCCTATGATGCAACACGCCAACACCCAAGAATACATGCCATTATGATTGCGCAAAACACCAAGCATGCCAAAATTTAGAAGCAAATGAGCATTCAGGGCCGGCCCCCACCTTGAGGCCGGCGAGGCGTGTTGGGGTTTGTGGATCCAATACACGATAATGGGATTGGAGAAGTCAGATGAGAAGGAGAGTCGAAGTGGGAGCAAGAGGTCAGAAGTGGTTTGAAGCTACAGGTAGAGTTGCGGTCGATCGCACCCCCCGACCACCCTCCAGGCAAGTGTACGGTCGACCGCGCAGTCGACCGTCCCGCTCTCTGGTTCAATTCTGTAACTTGAAGACCGGTCGACCGACCTGCTCTCTATTGGACTTCGTGCAGTCGAAGGAAAGAACCGGTTGACCGTCATGATGTTGCGGTCGACCGTCTCGACGTTGATTGATGAGTAACTGAGATTAAAGTTGTGGAATCCTATATATATTGTATTGTGTACGATTTTAGGGTAAGTGAAAAGAAAATAGAGATCTACTAGCCGTCATTAAAAGAGAGGGAGATAGAGGGAAACCCTACACCTTGGTGGTGTATTCTTGAGAGATTTATAAACCTAATCTTCATATTTCTAGTGGAAATCGCAGGAGTGGCTCTGCACGGGAAAGTAGCCATTATTTTGGGTGAACCTCGAAAAAATCTTGTGTGTTCTTATGTGCTGCTTTTGGTTGTTCTTTGTTCTTTTGTTTTGATTCTATAGTTCTTGCATCTCGTCATCGTCGTTGTTGAGTTTATTCCGCAGTTAGAATTCAACAAAGTGGCATCAGAGATACAGGTTGGTAGTATTAATTGAGATGGGGGACAAGAGTAGAGTCAAAGAGTTCGATGGAACGGATTTCACAATGTGGAAGATCCAAATGATTGCGTATCTCCGACAGAAGGATCTAAATGATCTACTATTTGGTGTGAAGCCAGAAGGAGCAGAGGTCGATCTGGTTGCGTTGGCGGTCTGGAATAGATTGGATTAGAAAGCGCTTAGACAGATTCAGTTGTCGCTGAGTGGGAAGGCGCTATTTCACATTGAGAAGGCAAGAACTACAAAGGAGGCAATGGGGATATTGACAGACATATTTGAAAAGCCGGATGCAGCGAATCAGATCTTACACCTAAAGAAGTTGGTTAACTTAAAGTTGTCGAAAAGGGGTTCAGTTGCTGAGCACATCAATAATTTTTGTATGGTTCACAATCAGATGGAATCGTCGGATTTAAAGTTTGAGGAGAGGGCACAATCGTTGTTGTTGCTATCCAGTCTTTTCGATAGTTATGGCACAGTAGAGCAGACTATTACAAGCACCATGATTGATATGACAACCCTAAAGGATGCTATAAGCAGCATTATGAATGAGGGTGCAAGGAGGAAAAGACATGAAGAGACTTCAATGTGATATCCTAGCAATACTGCGCTGTCAGTTGATAACCGTGATAGAAGTAACAACAGAGAGAAGTCACAGAGTAGGAATTACGGGTCCAAGTCAAGAACCGGACATCGCAAAGATGAGTGTTGGTACTGTAAGAAGCCAGGACACAGAAGAGACCAATGCGAGGAGTATAAGAAAGTACAAGCAGGGTCACAGATATCCAATGTGGTAAGTATTGAACCCCGTCTAGATGAATTATGTTTATCTGCTGGATTTAATATTTTGCATGGTGAATGGTGTATAGACTCAGGTGCTTCTTATCATTGTACCCCCATGAGGGATGTTTTTTAGGATTACAGGACAGGTGATTTTGGTGCAGTTTCAGTTGATAATCGGTAGATATGTCCTGTTGTAGGTAGAGGCACTGTGAGAGTGAAGGCTAGCAATGGTGGGCAATTGGTCTTGTATGATACAGGACATATTCTGAGCTTGTAGAAAAACTTGATCTCAACTAGAAAACTAGACAAAGAAGGGTTTACAACAACTTTTGGGCATGGAGAATGGAAGGTGACTACGGGTGCCAGGTTGGTGGCAAAAGGAAAGCATGGTGACACGTTGTACTTACTCAGGGGAGGTGATTCAAGTGATATCATTACTACAGCATCAGCAGGTAGTTGCTCTTCAATTTTATGGCATGTCAGTTTGGGACGCCTTGGTGAAAGGGTGTCAAGCAGCTTTGTTCTAGGGATCTTTTGTCAGGGCTGAAGAAGGTTGAGATGGATTTTTGTGAGAATTGTGTGATGAGCAAACAGAGGACAGTTAGCTTTCAGTTGGGTGGGCGTGAGAAGAAGCTTGGAAAGCTAGAGTTGGTACATACAAATGTGTGGGGTTCAGCTCAGAAATTCTCTTATGGTGGTAAGAGATACTTCGTCACATTCATCGATGATGCTACAAGAAAGGTTTGGGTTTATGCAATTCGCGAGAAATCAGAAGTATTTGGAGCATTCAAAGCTTGGAAGGCCAGGGTTGAGAATAAGACGGGTTGCAAGGTGAAAGCAAAAAAATCAGACAATGGAGGTGAGTACACAAGCAAAGAGTTTGTTAACTATCTGGTAAGGAAAGGTATCAAGGAATCAAGACAGTTTCTAAGAATCCATAAGATAATGGTGTAACAGAAAGGATGAACCACACCATACTCGAAAGGGCGAGATGCATGAGACTTCATGCAGGTCTTCCGGTCCATCTTTGGGCCACTACAGTTGATACGACAGTGTACTTGATTAACCGTTGCCCATCTAGTGTTCTTGATGGGGCCATTCCAGAAGAACTATAGTCAGGTAAAACTGTTAATTATTCGCTTTTAAAAGTTTATGGTTGTATGGCATATGCACTAATTGACAGGAAAGAAAGAAAGAAGTTGGACTCTAAGTCCAAGAGGTGTGTGTTCATTGGTTACGGTGGTGATGAGTATGGTTACAAGCTTTGGAATTTTGTGGATAACAAAGTCATTCGCAGCAGGAATATAGTGTTGAATGAAGAGGTCCTATACAAGGACAGGCACACAGGTCAAGACAGTACAACCAGTTCTGAATCAGATTGGGGTTCAGACTCAGACTCAGATTCAAATTCTGAAGGTGGCCCTAGTGGTGGGAGCCCTACAGTGCAGCAGCAAGTACAGGTACCACAGGCAGTACAGGAGACTCATGGTGAGCCTATTAGGAATGAGCAGGTTATCCAATAGGTACAGCCAGAATAGTTCGGAGAACCTGAACTGGTCGGTGAACCGGTACCCACATTGAGGAGATCGACACAAGAGAGGAGGCCAACCAAGATATTTGATCTATCGGCTAGTGTTGTTCATGAGTATGTTCTCTACACGAATTCAGGAGAGCCAGAGACTCACGAGGAGGCTTTGAGGAATAAGGCTCGAATTCAGTAGGAGTTAGCCATGAAGGACGAGATAAACTCCTTGGAATAGAACCAAACTTGGGAGTTGACCAAGTTACCTACAGGGAAGCACGCTCTTATGAACAAATGGGTTTTCAGCGTCAAAGATGAGGCAGATGGTAGTAAGAGTTACAAGGCGAGGCTTGTTGTGAAAGGATTTTCTCAAAGAGATGGTCTTGATTATAGTGAGATCTTTGCACCGGTTGTAAATATGGCTTCTATTAGGGTTTTGCTCAGTATTGTGACAGTTGAAGACTTGTATTTAGAGCAGTTGGATGTGAAGACAATATTTCTCCATGGCGATGTCAAGAAGAGCCGTACATGAGACAACCCATAGGTTTTGAAGCTAAAGGAAAGGAAGACATGGTGTGTCAGTTGAAGAAGAGTCTTTATCGGCTCAAACAAGCACCGCGGCAATGGTGCTTGAATTTTGATTACTTCATGAGAGGGAAAGGTTTCGATAGGTGCGAGACGGGTCATTGTGTGTATGTTCGTAGATATGAAGACAATGATATAGTTACCTTGGTATTGTATGTGGACAACATGCTGTTAGCAGGTTCATGTATGGAGAAGATCAAGGAAGCGAAAATGACGCTAGCTTCGAAGTTTTCAATGAAGGACTTGAGTGAAGAAAAGCAAATCCTCGGCATGAAGATTAGTAAAGACAGGAGTAGTAAGAAGCTTTGGTTATCACAAGCGGACTATGTGAAGAAGGTGTTGAAGAGATTCAATATGGATGGCGCGAGGCTAGTCACTTGTCCCTGGGCTGCTCACTTCAAGTTATCAATGGACTTGTATCTTAAAACGGAGGTAGAAATGGAGGAAATGGCTGCTATTCCTTATACCACAGCCGTTGAGAGTTTGATGTTTGCATTGGTGTCTATAAGAACAGACATCGCATAAGCAGTGGGAGTTGTCAGCCGTTACATGAAGAATCCAGGTAAACAGCATTGGAATGCAGTAAGGTGGATTCTTATATATCTAGCAGGTACTTCAGATCACTCTCTTTATTTTGGGGGAGATTCTTTTCATATACATGGTTATGTGGATGCAGATTTTTTTGGCAATCGTGATGGTTGCAGAAGTACTACAGGGTATGTATTGATAGTTGGAGGAACAACTGTCAGTTGGGATTCGCAGTTACAAAAGGTTGTAGCACAGTCAACCACAGAGTCAGAGTATATGACACTTACAAAAGCGACAAAAGACATGTTGTGGATTTCAGAGCTTATGAAACAGTTGGTCAGGAAGCAAGCCATAGGTGAACTATGTTGAGGAAGTCAAAGTGCAGTTTTCTTGGCAAAAAACTTGGTATATCACTCTAGGACTCGGCACATTCAAATGAGGTATCATTTTATCAGAATGGCGGTTGAAAAGAAATGGTTGAAGCTAACTAAGATTCTTGGCACTAAGAATCTGGCGGACATGCTCACTAAGGTGGTGGATAGCAGGAAACATCAGTTTTGCTATACCGCTATCGGATTGTCTCCAGGTTAACTGTTAAGGAGACTCGTAGAGGCACAGGCATAAACTAGGCCAATGAAAGAATGAAGAACATGTTAGAGACTTCGTGTATATGTCTCCAAGTGGGAGATTGTTGGGGTTTGTGTATCTAATACACGATAATGGGGTTGGAGAAGTCAGATGAGAAAGAGAGTCGAAGTGGGAGCAAGAGGTCAGAAGTGGTTTGAAGCTACAGGAAGAGTTGCAGTCGACCGCACCCCCCGACTGCCCTCCAGGTAAGTGTACGGTCGACTACGCAGTCGACCGTCCCGCTCTCTGATTCAATTCTGTAACTTGAAGAGGCAACCGGTCGACCTCGCAGTCGACCGACCTGCTCTATGTTGGACTTAGTGCTGTCGAAGTAGGGATGGCAAACGGGCCGGGTCGGCCTGCGACCCGCCTGCCTAACCTGGCCCGTGAGTAACCGGTATGGGATCGGGTCGAACCCGTTAATGTAAACGGGTCCACCGGGTCCTCAAAAATTGTGAATTCAACCCGTTGAACCCGACCCGATAACCCAGATGAACAGTTTTGACCTGCGCGGGTCGACCGTTCGACCCGCGGGTCCAACGAGCCTAATTGGATTACCGAGAGCTTAATGGCACATTTACCCGTTATTTTTGGTTATTTTTGGTTTTTTCCCTATAAATACCCCTAAAACCCACACTAAAAATTCACACCTTACTCTCTTACTCTCTCTCTCTACTATTATTACTCAATTCATTTCAATTTTTGTGAACAACTGAACAAACAAGGTAGCAAGACATATACACGGTCAAACGGCAAATTCCGATCGTATCGAACTCAAAATTCAACTACGTCTTCAAGTCTTCAACTCTCCTCCAAGCTCTCTTCAAGTTTTCAATTCCGGACTTCTACTTCTACTTCTATTCTTATTTTTACGGGTTTTTTTGTATACGAATATCTGCGGTGAACGGTATCAAAATTTCATATTCCTCTTCTTCTATTTTTTTTTTTTTGTAGTTATAATTTTTTGTATCATATTTGTTTGTAGGTTTTTTGATCTTCTCTCTCACAACCCTCTTGTTTTCTACTTTTTTTTTTTGTAACTTATCGCGCCTACATTGTGTTTAATTTTTTTTACATACACTACTACATATCAACATGTCTAGATCACGCGGTAGTGGTCGTAGCCAAAGTGGACAAGATTTCACTGACACATCCTGTAGGCCTCCAATTGTCCCACAAAATGACCCTGCCAAAGACTATCCTAATCCTCCTCCCCAACAATGTGGTACACACAATGAGTTTGTAGGAGACATAGAATTAGAAGAAGAACCACAACAACAAGCCAGCGAAACAATACCCGCGGCTAGTAGTAGGAAAACTAGAGGGGAAAGTAGTGATTGGCACAAATTCTATGATTATATTCCGGACGAAAATGTACCGGCTGTAGGCTTAAAAGTTTGTAAAACATGTTCGAAGCCATACAAATGGAAGAGGGGTAAGGGAACGGATACAATTAGGCGACACATCCAAAATGTGTATAAAGAACTTCTTGTTGACCTACCCGGCCAACAAAAAATCCACCCTAGGGCCGGTCTAGTTGATAGCCACCCTTATGATCCCGAATTTGTTCGTCGGGAAATGGCCCGATTAGTAATCAAGGAAGAGTTACCATTTTTCTATCCCGAGAGTAGGAACTTAGAAAATTTTAATCAAATCGCCTTAAACCCTCATTTTAGAAGAATCCTTAGGAATACTTGCAAATCGGATTGTTTTAAAATGTACAAAGAAATAATGGAAACTTTGATTGCAATTTTATGGAGTTTAACTTGTAGAGTTAGTTTAACTCCCGATTGTTGGACGGGTTGCAACAATATTTCAATGATGAGGATAATCTGTCATTGGATCGACAGTGATTGGATTCTTCAAAAAAGAATCATATCACTTGCCGCGTTGCCCTATCCCCATAATGGCAAGGAAATTGCAAACCGTATTATAGAAATTTGTGATGTTTTTTATATTCGTGATAAAATTATGTGTATAAGTTTTGATAATGCATCTAACAACAATGCATTAATTAGTATTTTAAAAACTGCATTAAACCCTTCATCTGATAATATTTTTCATGTTAGATGTGCATGTCATATTTTAAATTCATGTGTTTAAGATGCATTAAAAATAGCTGAACCATATATAGTTAAAATTAAAAATTGTGTACATTTTATTGCATTAAGTGGCACCATATTTCAAGAATGGAAAGTTTGGTGTAGGCTTAAAAATGTACCTTTTAGAAAACTTCCAAAGGATGTTAAACACTGATGGAACTCTACTTTTGATTTGCTACATGTTGTTACTGAATATAAAGAATGTGTAAATGATTTTTGTATTGCAAAAATATACATAATTTTGAAATGACTCTCGTCGATTGGTATTATGCCGAATCTTTGTTGAAATTTTTAGAACCTTTTAAAACCGCAACTTTCAAATGTTCAAAATCTCATGAATCTACTTCAAGTAGCATTTTTATTTTAATAGTTACTATGATGCAAACTTATAAAGAAATGATCGGTGATGCTTTTGTTGGTGATATTGTAAAACCTGCATACATAAATTTTTTTAAGTATTTTAACCATCCTTCTATGTTGTATTGTGTTGCTAATGTGATGGATTCTCGTATCAAATTAGAAGGTACGAAGAGTTTAATTGAAATTTTATTTAATTTACTTGGGGATGATGATAATGAAATTGATTGTGCTTTTTTTTAGTTAAATTTGAATCGACATTAAATAACTTATATGATTATTATGATAGATATTTTGCTTCTAGTAGTACAACTTTTTTAGTTAGTTCTTCTTTTGCTACTTCTAAAGGTAAGGGTAAGAGTAAATTTTATGATTGAACATTTAATTTACTTGCACAAATTCAATCAAAAAAATCTAAGACTAATCAACCAAATGAATTAACTTCTAAAGGTAAGGGTAAGAGTAAATTTTATGATAGAACATTTAATTTACTTGCACAAATTCAATCAAAAAAATTTAGGACTAATCAACCAAATGAATTACATTGGTATAACCAACAAGATTCTGAGTATTTTAGTTCTTCACTAGATATTTTACAATGGTGGAAAGACTATGAACACACTTATAGTATTCTTAAATATATGGCTAACGATCTACTAACTCTTTCTGTCTCTACCGTTGCTTCTGAAAGTGCAATTTCTATAAGTGGCAGGGTTCTAACTAATTACAGGAATTGCTTGAAGCCCCAATCATTAGAGATGCTTGTCTGCACAGAAGACTGGCTGAAGGCTGAAGATATGACCCAAGGAGAAGCGAACGATACATCCATAAGTGGGAGCAACTCGCCGGAAGAAGAAGAAGAAGAAGAAGAACAACAACAACAACAACCAAAATGAAGAATTCAAGACCAACAACAACAAGTCAACGACGACAAATTGAAGGCTATCAAATTGAAGACAATTGTAAATGAATAAAAAATTGCATTAAATCTTTGCTTGTTATTAAAAATTAGAAAAATTGAAGTAAATTGAAATTATATATAAGAAATTTGTTATTGTATAAAACAAATTTGTAGAAAATCTTTATTTCCTATTACAAATTATGAAACTTGTATAAGTTGAAATCATATGAATAATATATCTTTTTTTGGGCAATTTCACTCTTTTAATCTTATTATTATTATAACAATTTTGTACGTTTATTATTAAAATTACTTTTTTTAAGTAAAAGAAAAAAAAACAAGTTAACTCTAGCCAGGCCAACCTGCGACCCGACCCGACCCGGGTTGGACCCGAAAGGGTTCATGGGTTGGGCGGGTTGCGAATTTACGCATCCGACCTGGCCCGGACCTTCCCGTTTAACCCCACGACCCGACCCAAACCCGCCCAAGTTGGGTGCAAACCCGGGCGGGTTCGACCCGACCCGGCCCGCCAGACCCGTTTGCCAACCCTAAGTCGAAGGAAAGAACCAGTCAACCGTCATGATGTTGTGGTCGACCGTCCCGACGCTGATTGATGAGCGGATGAGATTAAAGTTGTGGAATCCTATATATATTGTAATGTGTACGGTTTTAGGGTGAAGTGAAACGAAAATAGAGATCTACCAGCCATCATTAAGAGAAAGGGAGATAGAGAGAAACCCTACACCTTGGTGGTGAGTTCTTGAGAGATTTGTAAACCTAATCTTCATATTTCTAGTGGAAATCGCAGGAGTGCCTTTGAACGGGGAAGTAGCCACTGTTTTGAGTGAACCTCGAAAAAATCTTGTATTTTCTTGTGTGTTGCTTTTGGTTGTTCTTTATTCTTTTGTTTTGATTCTATAGTTCTTGCATCTCGTCGTCGTCGTTGTTGAGTTTATTCTGCAGTTAGAATTCAACAAGGCGGCCGCCTCAGCCCCCCGGATTTTTTTGTAATTTTAAGGGCCCTCAAATTTGTATTTTCTTTATAAATATAGGCACATATTTTGCGCGTAAAAAATTATATTGTTATTATGGGCCCCAAAAATAATTATTTAGGTCTTTCGCCTCCGGCCCCCGGAACTTAGGGTCGGCCCTATGAGCATTAATGGCCTTAATATCCCGGCATTGCATATCTGTGAAAAAGATGACATATTCGAACAAGTGCTATGAAACCTAAGTTCTTGTCGCTGGATTTTTATTATTATTTTTTTTTATGGAAAAGGTGAAGTATGGCCACCATGTTTCATTAATAAGAAATTAATGATACAAACTCAGAGAACTGGGCCAGATTACAACCTACAGATAGTAAATAAAACATACATGAAGCAAGATGACCCATACAAATAACAAATTCCTCCAACAATTCTGGAGGCTGAGCTGACAAAAAAGCTCGGTCCATCAAAATTTAGGTTATACATTTAGGTTAACCTAAATGTTATACATTTAGGTTATACATTTTTGTTGAAGTGCATGATTACTTAAACCTCTAAACGATGATTATTTATGTTTGAAAAGATTAATTAGTCCATACTTTATTCCCAAATGCGGTGAGATCTGATTGGAAGATTCTGATGAGCACCAAACAGATCAACTATTTTTATCTTTTTTTAATATTTGAACTAACTATGGTATATATATATATATATACTAGTAATTTGCACGTGCGATACACGTTCTAATTATTATTTTTTATTTTATAAAGTAAATAATAAGACGTAAACTGGTCTCGAATCTGAGACATCCCTTTACTCATAAATACTTTTTGCAAATTATCCATAGCAGCACAAACTTTTTATATGAGTGACACTTTTGTAAATAATTATTTTGTAAATAAATTTGATTTTGAGGGTATTATAGTAACTAACAACAGTTGAGTAAGTGAATAGTTAATATAACTTCTACTTAAAAATGAATGGTTCAGATTAGATGGTTGAATGTCTATAAATGACAACCTTAACTCTCCCATTATAATATTATTACTAGTATAATGTATGTACGATGCACGTCTAAAAAAAGTAAAGTCATCAAATTAAATGAATATATATTGAATAAGAAAAAATTAGTTTATATTTGAATGTTATGATTTGGGCTACACGTGCGGTGCACAATTATATATGTTGGATATAGCTTGGCCGTATATTATAAGTGTTTATATAGTTACAAAGTTAGGGTTTGTTTGTTACAAACCCCAACTCTCCCATTAAAATAGTAGAGATTATTACTAGTATAATGTACGTGCGATGCACACCTATTAAAAGTAGTCATTAAATTAAATGAATATATATTGAATAAAAAAAGAAATAGTTTATATTTGAATGTTTTGATTTGGGTGACACGTGCGGTGCACGTATATATTGTTGGATTTAGTTTTTATGTGTATTGCACGGGTTTGTTTAGTTACTAAGTTAGGGTTTTTTTTATTACAAACCCCAACTCTCCCATTAAAATAGTAAAGATATATATAAATATACTAGTAAACTGCATGTGCTAATTATTTTTTTATATATAGTAAATAATGGGACGTAATCTGGCCTCGAACCTGAAACATTCCTTTACTCATACCTACTCTTTACAAATTACCCCTAGTGGCACAAACTTTTATTTTATATGAGGCACTATTGTAAATAATTATGACGTAAATAAATTTTAACTTTGAGGGTATTACGGTAACTAAAAACAGTTGAGTAAATGAATGGTTATATAACTCCCACTTAAAAAGGAATGATTGAGATTAGATGGTTGAATGTCTACAAATGACAACCCCAACTCTCCTATTATAATATTATCAGTGTAATGTACGTGCGATGCACGTTTAAAAAAAGTAAAGTCATCAAATTAATTGAATATATATTGAATAAAAAAAATAGTTTATATTTGAATGTTTTGATTTGGGCTACACGTGCGGTGCACATTTATATTTGTTAGATATAGTTTGGACGTATATTATACGTATTTATATAGTTACAAAGTTAGGGTTTGTATGTTACAAACCCAACTCTCCCATTAAAATAATATATATATATATATATATATATATATATATATATATATATATATATATATATATATAATTGTATGGCTGAAAATTCTAACAGCATGATGGATGGGCAAATGAACTTCAAATTACTTGATTTTTTATTCGTCGGCTATCTTAGGCATATAGAACAATATGAGCTGTTCAGATTATTCATAGTCATTATTTCATGAGTGCTCACTGAGTGCTCACCCAAAATAGTGAGCAACCGAAGGGGACTATATATATATATATATATATATATATATATATATATATATATATATATATATATATATATATGCTCCATTGAAAACGGGTTTGTTTTCACATGGTTGGAAAACAGCAATCTGACCCGTTGGATCGCTCTTGATCGTGATTAACGGCTCAGATCGCTGCTGCCCATCACCTATCTCACTTAAGTGGCGGAGGGTTAATTTGGGAATTTCGTCTCAAATAACTCTTCAACTCATTCTCGCTAAAAAAATTGAATGAAACAATGGCCTAGGTTCTAAAAAATTGAATCATTGGTTGTTGTTCCAAACAACAACCATTTATAACCTAGGTCGTTGTTCCCAACAACGGCCTAGACTATAAAATTGCATTGCTTCAAATAACCTATGCTATAAAATTTTATAGCCTAGGCCGTTATTGGAAACAACGACCTAGGTTATAAAAGGCTGTTGTTTGGAACAACAGCCTATGATTCAATTTTTTTATAACCTATGCCGTTGTTTCAAACAATGGTCTAGGTTCATTCAATTTTTTAGACCTGGACTGGCGAAGAGTTATTTGGGAAGAAATTTCCAAATTAACCCTCTGCCACTTAAGTGAGATGGGTGATGAGCGGCAGCGATCTGAGCTGTTGATCACGATGAAGAGCGATCCAACGGCTCAAATCACTGTTTTCCAACCCGATGAAAACAAAACCGTTTTCAATGAAGCATTTCTCATATATATATATATATATATATATATATATATATATATATATATAGAGAGAGAGAGAGAGAGAGAGAGAGAGAGAGCAATCTCCCATTAGTAGCGTTTGCAAACGTGCAAACCACTTAATCTGCCATTGACAAAAACCCATTGTTTTCAAACAGCGCTCATTATAACTTAAGTGTCGTTGCCAATGACGGTTTAACTGATTTGCACGTTTGCAAACGCTACAATACGTTTGTAATGAAAGATTTCCATATATATATAAAACAGCGCTCATTATAACTTAAGTGTCGTTGCCAATGACGGTTTAAGTGATTTGCACAGTTGCAAACGCTACAATACATTTGTAATGAAAGATTTCCATATATATATATATATATATATATATATATATATATATATATATGTATGTATGTATATTAAAATGCTCAACCTTACCAAAACTACGGAATTTCCTGACTAGATAAAATGTAGTGGCTACCTGGCTGTGTTTCGCACATATGCTTAATTAAACAATACGACAATAATTGGTTGAAGAATTCAAAATATATTAGCCTATGAGAATGGACTAAAAATAAAGGCTAGTTTTATTATATAATTAATCACTTAATTTCCTGAGCAGAGGATTCATGTTCAAATAAAACTTCAATTTAAACAGCTTCCAGAGCAGTGTCGTGTCACACGTATCCAACACTGCAATAATTATTTCAGTGTAGTTTTCAAAAGTTTCTATCTATTGGTGTGTCATTTGACATGTACACCATGTCTATGTATATATTTCTTCTTAGGAATTTCGGGCTGAGTTTATGCGACATGATTACTATATATAAACCACCAAGTAAAATAATTGATTAAATCAAACACACAAAAACATAAAATTTGTCCTGATTAGGGCGAACCCTAATCCGGTGGAGAAATAATCGATATGATATTCAACTAAAGGAAGATACAAAGTTACAACCACTCTCACTACGAACTTATTATCTCTCAAACCTCATTAGAAGATAATTTGCTGTTTACCATAGAGAACTCTCAATCTCTTTACAATGAAGTACTCTCTCTTACCCCTCAAATGAGACTTTACAATAATATATAGAGTTCTAGAGAAACTCTAAGTTTAGTCTTGATACAATAACCATCTGATATATTCAGAAGAGAATGCTACACGATAGGAACCGTATGATATAATCTTGAGAAAAGATTGGCTCAAAATAGATCACCCAGACCCGGCTTGTATTGTTACACCAGCCGTTGTTGGTCGAAAGCCCTAAGGTGTAGTCGACTGTCCTTAGTGGCAGTCCAATACACTGTTACTGCCTTGCTACCGTTGCTGTTTCTTCTTCTACCAGTGATGCTTTAAACTTCTTCTCGCTTCATCGTTTTCTTTTTACATCAAACCATAGTATGCAGGAAACAATCCCCACACTTCTTAGTTTGTTTAATTTATTGATCCCACATATGTATTCATCTTAGCGGTAAATCTATCTGATGCGGTTTGTTTTTGGGGTGTGGCTGCAACAGGCGTGGGTTCTTGTAATTTGTATAGTGAAAGTTGTGGTACTGGCACTGGTCTGACCCTCGACTGAGGAATCGGCTCGGGAGTACCAGGAGTGAGGTGGAGACTGGGTGCTCGGCTCGGATCCAGCAGCTCGGCTCGGATCTGGGTACTTGCACACTGTCTAGAAACACCGAGAGAAGTCCTAGCGACAAGCCCTCCGACGATCTAGTCAGTCACTGGAAAAGCAACAGTAGCTACGGTTCAGGGGAAGAAAGTTTGATTACCTTTTACAGTGATGTCATGCCCCACTTTCCAAAATACATGAATATGAGCACGTGACTGAGGCCCAGCGAATGATGCAAATACACCATTCATAAGCTGTACAAGTAACTCTGTAACGCCCCGAATCCCAAATACACTGAATTCGAGATGTTCTACAGGATCTTTTCGCTTCCTTTAGTACAATTTTATAAGGAAATTTGAACTTTTCACTTTACATCAGAGTTTACATGAATACATTTACAATTTACATTGCACAGTGGAAGTAAACTTTACAACAATGAAACAAATGTACAACATCATTGAATAATCTTTAAGCATCTGTTCTTCTTTAATCTTTATCAAGTCATTTACCTGCATATAAGACTGTGGGTGCGTCAGTTTATTCAACCGACGATCATTATACACGGCCATCCTCTCTATGCCGGAAATAGTATAACTTATTTTCCATATTTAGCAAACACAAACTTGTCACATATCAAACTAAAGGGACTACCCTACTTAGTCCTTAATGCAGTTATTTATGTTACATGACACTAATGCGTACTTGTTCGGATTCTATGCATCCCATACTACATAGGTCCGAGGGCAAGCCCTTAATCGTTCTTCATCTTTGTAGGGTTCAATCCCTCGTTATGACTTAATCTACTACTGTAATTACGGTAGGTATCTTAGATGTTCTATGATCTATGAGCCCATGTCCAGGCAGCCTGTAGGGGAATCCCACGCACTGACACGACACATCGAGCAGGCAACCTATAGACAATTCAGCCTCCGCCATGGAACAATGGCACCACCCATAGCCATTCAAATATCCCACAAGCATCGCCACCGGGACGATAATTTTGGAGTAGTGCCCACGCCATGTCTTGACGCATCAAGCAGGCAGCCTATGGATCACTCTCACACCGCTAATCCGATGGCCCTCATACTCGTGTTTTTCTCCTACTTTCATCACGTCTCCACTATGTACTAATCCTTAGTTTTTATCAAAATCATGAACAAAAATCAAAGCTTTAGAGTTAGCCTCTCTACTAAACCGGACATATTAATTCATTCAAACACGACCAACCTTGGTCTTTCATTTCAATTTTCATTTCATTTATTTTCAAATGCCGAGGGAGACTTAGCTACTCTTTTTGTTTCAATTTTCAATTCACAATTTCCAATTTGAGCATTTCCAACTCATAAATTCTCATGTTGAATCATCATACTCAAAAGTAATTCTCTTTTCCATTCATGATTTCTAATTCGTTCAAATAGTCCATAACTATACATGAAATTCATATGCTTTATCAATTATCACTTTCACTTTGAAATTCACATCACTAACGAATATTCACATTTCACATTTTTCACACTATTCTCAAATGAGAATAATTTGCATCACATCACAACAATATAATTACTTTTTGCCACATTAATTTTCTAATCCTTCATTCCATGTTCTTTTTGCAAGATACAACTTTCGCAAAATATACATATAGAACCATAGTTCTATTTATGCATTTTATCCTCAAATCATAGTTTATTTCATGCAAATAATTCTCAAATTATTTTTATAAAGTTCCATATATTTTTAGAAGAATAGTCATATTTTTCTCATAATTTTTTGACAATTAAAAACCCCAAAAAAATTGTTTTTCAATCTTGCCGAGGGCAAGATTCGAACCCAGCACCCTAGAGAACACAGCCGAACGCACAGACCACTAGGCCAATTTGTGCCAGCGGTATAAAAGAGGAGCGGAGGGTATGTAATGCTCTCGGTTCAGAACTGATCGGATTTAAAATAAACACCCATAAAAGATGGTATTCTCAAGAGTCGAACTAGTGACTTGAGAGAACCCAACCGTATGCTCTGAACACTTGAGCTACATGCTCAGGTTGTCTAAGTGCAACTCAAATTCTTTTTGAACCAATTTTCACTGTTGTTAAACGTTTCGATGTTCAACAAGCCTTCATTTCATTTTGCTTTCATAAAAATTACTGTATAATGTCCAAATTGACTAATATCATCATAAAATATATCCAGTATGAAAAATAATTTTTTTGTAACAAATAAAACATATTTTTCATATAATTAATTCGAAATATGAACTATCACTACCACATTTCTTCTTTTTTTTCAACATTTCTTAGCAATTAGCATTCTAATCTCTTTATCAACAAATTTCATATTAATTCTCTGTCTTTAATCATTTACTCAACATACAACTCATATTTTAAATTATTCATGCCCATATTAACACAAAAAAGATCTATTTAACACATGAAATAGCATTATCAATCTACTAACTTTTGTATGTAATTCTTGATGGTAATGAATGTGTTTTCTTCAATCAATCCATGATTCTAATCAATTCACATACAACTTAAATAATAGAACCACATATAAAATTGCATATCCACATTCAATCATTCAATTGGTTATTTTTTTTCCTAATTAAAGTGTACTCTTCTTAATTTCTTTCATGCTTCATTCATATCTAACATTTAGAAATATGGAGAATCTACCCACCTCCAATGTAGAGACAAACACAATTAGCAACTTCCTAAACAAAAGTCCTTGCACACGAACGATCCTTCTCCTAGAAGCGCGCACTCGAGCCTCCAAAAGCACCAAACCCGAGCACCACACAAGCCCACCGAGCACTCCAAAGCCGGCCCTTCTTCTCCTTGGTGTTGCAAGCACAATCCCACACACTCTCAATCTTTTAACTTACACAATCACTACTAGATAAGGTATTTGAACTATAGGTTTGGAAGAGAATAATTTTGCACAAGAATAACTAGCCATGGGGAGGGGGGGGTATTTATACTAAAAATCAAGGAGAATGGATGGCTAGGATCAAGTGGTTGGTTATAAGATGGAGGGCTAGGATGAAAGTAGGAGTTGCATTAACTACCCACAACCAAGCAACCACCAAAATATGATCTCCATTAAAAATTTTGGTTTTCCCTCCCAAAAGATCAAAACCGGCCTAGTGTAGGAATGCATATTGCACGTGTACGTGCAATGCACGTGCATGCCACTTGGTCCAAAAATTGTACATTAAATTTTTGTATAAAAATAAAAATAGTCTTTAAATTGTATTCTACATGACAAGTTGTATAAAAATAGTTCATGGGCTTTAGTTTATGGGCCAAAATACTTATTAAAAAAAATAATGAATTAAATTAACTTTGGGCTTTTAAAGAAAAGGCTTTTTGTCTAATTGAAAGAAGGCTTTATAGAAAAATAATTAAAGGCACATATTTAAATATCTTTACTCATCATGATGAAAATATTTACCAAAAATATTGCACGTGCACACTACGTGCAAAATAAATAATTTTTCATTAAATGAAAAATCGGGGAATTACAAACTCAACAAGATAACAACAAAACCACGCAAGCATGTAAAATCACAATAGGATAACAAAAAGTATGTGACAAAGTCCATAACATAACCAACAGCTGGAAAATACAAAGTAGTTATGGGTTAAACACGCCCGGAATACAATAAAGAGTAGCATGAAATAAAACATGAACTAAAGCAACATGAAAATAAACAAGACTAAAATACTTGTTCAACAACACCTTCGGGTAATTCTCCATACGGACCTGCAAGAACATTACACAAAAAGAGGAAACAAGAAGACGCCCATGCAAGTTACGGGCCGCAAGTGGTACAAGCCAAGGGAACAAGTACAAAAACAAAACAAGAAGCAGAAAAAAGAGCAAGAAATCAAGAATCATGTAATAGGAGAAATACAACATGTAAACAGAATTATGAACAAGACATCATGAAACAAGTGGCATGTAAACAATTCAACATGAACATGTACATGTAATTGGATCATGCAAGTGTACGTGTTAATCTTATGTCTTTTATTATTCTATCTAGGTAGCACTTCATGCATCCATCCTTTTACTACTTGATTGCTACATACAAACAAGTTTACATTTAGACTTAGTGGTGGATTCTATAGGTCACGTACTCGGGAAAAACATGTCAGTTGTATCTTATTCGAGATACGTGCGAACTTGTAATGTGAAATATGGAGAGTGTAAACTTGTAGCGTGAAACATGTAAACTTGTAATTCGTAAACTTGCAATTTGTAAACTTGTAACTTGCATCAGAAAACCACGAGCTTCCGTCCGAGTACGCTCTTCTATATTGCCCACTACTAGATCTTTACCCTTATACCCCGACTTGTTACTTTTGTTAATTTTAATCAACAATAACAGGATATCATATCTACATTTAAACTACTTTTACGGGCAAAATAATCATGCATATAATCATGTATAATTCTAAGAGTACATATGTGTGTATTAATCATGTTCATGTAATGCATATGGCAACAAAGTATTCGCGATCATGTACGAATACGAGATCAACGGATTAAGTATAGCAACAGTTTTCAATTCGACCATAGAATACGAATTAGAGTCAAAGAATATACTTGCGGTATTTTGCAAAGGAAACTTGTACGAGAACAAACGAGTTGTTCAAGAGGATACTTACCTGATAGACGACGACGAAAACGACACTAAGCAAGAATAACAGAAACGGATTCCCGGCCAACAAACTCAACGAACACACGAACCAATCACGGACACACGGTCACGAACAAGATAAAGACGATCGAGATCACGAACACAATTGGACGGCTGAGATCGAAGATCAAGATCAAGATGATCGGATCAGATCGGACAGCCAGATCTTCCTAATGATGAAGATAATGATGAAGATCAAGATCGATCGATCGAACGGTTGCGATCAAAGAAAGTTGATGATCATCATGATCGTGACGATCAAGAAGAGATCGGATGGCTAGGATCTAATCGGATGATCAAGAGGAGATCGACGGCCCAAATCCAATCAAGCAGGACGATTTAGATCCAACGGATGGCCAGAATTAAACCATCAAGATCAAGATCAAGAGATCAAGATCTGATCAAACAGACAGCTAGGAATCAATCAATCAAGATGATCATGATCACGATGAAACGGACGACTCACATCCATCATGATCAAACCCATGATCAAACAACCCACTGGACAGCAAGACGATGGTCGGCGACTGGGGAGCAGTCAGGGCAGATGGCAGCAAGCCGGCACCACAGGGGCTGACGGCGGATGGTGGGGCGGCACGGGGCACAGGGGCAGCACCGGCGAGGCAGGCGGTGCTCTGGGGGCTGGCACGTCACTGTGGGGCGCTGTCATCGGGGAAGGAAGCACATGCATCTATAGTGGTTGTCGCAGTCGTTGCTGTGTCGCGGAGAGGCGTTGTGGCTGACGACGAAGCGAAGGGGAGAGGGGGCCGGAAGAGCAGGAGACACCGGTGGTCTGCAGTCGTGAGGAGGTGCACCAGAGCACGGGTGGGGGGCTTGGTCAAGGCAACGGAGGGGAGTAGCGGGGCAGAGCACAGGGCATCGGGGGTGCCCGGGGGCAACAATGGCAGAGGGTTCGCGAGGCTGTCAACGGGGTGCTCGAGTGGAAGGCAGAGCAGGGAGGCGAGGGGATGAAGGAGGAAGGCGATGGTGGGGCAAGGGGAGGAGAGGGCGACAAGATTAGTTCTGTGTGTTGGGTTTGGGAAAATAGAGAGGGTGAGAGAGCAGGAGAAGAAGGGAGAGACAGATGGGAGAGAGAGAGAACTAGTAAGGGGGTTAAATATAAAATAATAAGTATATAATATAATGAATATAATAATGGTAGTTATTATGAGAGTGGGGGTTACAGGGTTACGAAATGTGAAGAGCGGGGGATGCGAAGGGATTTGTATACAATCACATAGGTTTGAGCCTATAGAAATATATATATGAGTACTGGGTTGGATTTGGGCTTAAAACGATTAGGCTTAAAATAAACAATTGTGTTTTAAAAAATAGTTTGAATGTTATAACTAATTAAGAAAGAATAGTTATAAGATACTAAGGATTTAAAATACAGGAAAATACTTGAAAAAAATACGTATTAACGAAAACATGGGTTACAAGTGAGGAGGGGACCTGGTATTTATAGGCCGGGAAAACGGGTCTGAGATCCTACTGGGCCGGGTCGGACCCGTTTGCTCGTGGGTCTGACATGGAAGGAGCCTATTGGACTTATGTTGACCTAATGATCAGGGAAGAGCGGCTTTTGAGGGAATCTGGTGGCCCAGGAGGGGCCACATCATCTGACCCATATCAGGAGCCCCCCACTCCTGGAGGGCTGGGTAATCCAGCCGTGTAGGAGTGATTTGCCTTTGTAGGAAGACCGGACCGGGACGGGGAGTATGGCAAATGCGGTCTATAACTTTCTGGAAAGGCCAACAGAGTAGGATGAAGGGGATCCCATAGAGGAGAAGAGATGCTGAATAATAAGCATCGAGGGTCGGTGACCGAGCCGATGGTCGGGGTCGGGCTCCTTTTAATGTGGAGGCCAGGGTCAATCCCAAGCTCGTGGTCGAGCACCGAGCCCCTAAGTGAACAAGTGGGGGTGGATAGGCGTAGATGCCGAGCATCGAGCCTTGAGGCTTGTGGGGAATGCCCTGGGGCTATTCGGCATCAAGACCGAGCGTCGAGGCCAGTTGTGAGAACCCAAAGATGGTTCGAGGTCACCTTCGAGCTCCGAGCCTTTTTGCTTTGTGAAAGTTGTGGGGTTGCTCGAGGTCACCACCGAGCTTCGAGCCCCCTTGTTTGTTGGAAAAGCTACGTGGCGCGTCGAGAGCCAAAGGTAGGGGGTTGCGAGCCGAGCGCCGAGCGTCGAGTGACGAGTTCCTATATGATCGGATACAGGGGGCCTGTTGCCGAGCGTCGAGCATCGAGAGCTGAACCTTCCTGAGCTCGGGGGACGAGGCTCCCACGTCGGATGCCAATTTTAGAAGCTCATCTGTGGGAGCCAAGCGTGGCTAGGAATTGCTGTCGACCGCCGAGCCTCAGAGCTTGTTGGAAAAGCCATGGGGTGGCTCGAGGTCACTGCCGAGCGCCGAGCCCCTATATTTGTTTTGGAAAAGCTTTGGTAAGGTCACACCCGAGCTCCGAGCCCCAAAACTTGTTGAAAAAGTTCTGGTATGGCTCGAGGCTACAACCGAGCTCTGACCCCCAAAACTTTGTTGGAAAAGCTTTGGTGTGGCTCGAGGTTACACCCGAGCTCCGAGCCCCAAGCTTTGTTGGAAAAGCCTCGGTATCGCTCGAGGTTACAACCGAGCTCCGAGCCCCAAGACTTGTTGGAAAAGCCTTGGTATGGCTCGAGGTTACAACCGAGCGTCGGGCCCCCAAGACTTATTGGAAAGGCCATGGTATGGCTCGAGGTTACAATCGAGCGTCGACCCCCCAAGATTTGTTAGAAAATCTCTGGTATGCCTCGAGGTTACAACCGAGCTCCGAGCCCCAATACTTGTTGGAAAAGACTTGGTATGGCTCGAGGTTACAACCGAGCGTCGAGCCCCCAAGACTTGTTGGAAAGGCCTTGGTATGGCTCGAGGTTACAACCGAGCGTCGAGCCCCCAAGATTTGTTGGAAAAAACTCTGGTATGGCTCAAGATTACAACCGAGCTCCGAGCTCCAAGACTTTTTGGAAAAGCATTGGTGTGGCTCGAGGTTACAACCGAGCTCTGAACCCCAAGACTAGTTGGAAAAGCCTTGGTGTGGCTCGAGGTTACAACCGAGCGTCGAGCCCCCAAAATTTGTTGGAAAATCTCTGGTATGGCTCGAGGTTACAACCGAGCTCCGAGCCCCAAGACTTGTTGGAAAAGCCTTGGTGTGGCTTGAGGTTATAATCGAGCTCCGAGTCCCAGGACTTATTGAAAAAGCTCTAGTATGGCTCGAGGTTACAACCGAGCTCCGAGCCCCAAAACTTGTTGGAAAAGCTTTGGAAAAGATTTGGTATGGCTCGAGGATACAACCGAGCGACGAGCCCCCAAAACTTGTTGGAAAAATTCTGGTATGGCTCGAGGTCATAGCCGAGCGAAGAGCCCCAAAACATGTTGGAAAATTCTGGTATGGCTCGCTGTTACAGCCGAGCGACGAGCCCCAAAACTTGTTGGAAAAGTTCTAGTATGGCTCAAGGTTACAACCGAGCTCCGAGCCCCAAAACTTGTTGAAAAAGCCTTAGTATGGCTCCACGTCACAACCAAGCTCCAAGCCCTAAGACCTGTTGGAAAAGCTCTGGTATGGCTCGAGGTTACAACCGAGCTCTGAGCCCCAAAACTTTTTGGAAAAGCTTTGGTATGGCTCGAGGTTACAACCGAGCGTCGAGCCCCCAAAACTTGTTGGAAAAGTTCTGGTATGGCTCGAGGTTACAGCCGAGCGATGAGCCCCAAAACTTGTTGGAAAAGTTCTGGTATGGCTCGATGTTGCAGCCGAGCGATGAGCCCCAAAACTTGTTGGAAAAGTTCTGGTATGGCTTGATGTTGCAACCGAGCGATGAGCCCCAAGACAGAGACGTCCGAGGTGGCTTACATGAAGTGGGCTCAGGTGCAGGTCGTGGTAAGTATTTTTTAGTTATCCGCTTTGTGCTTAGTATTCATGAGTTTTGCGTCTAACTTAATTCTCCTCGACCAGGCGCTACTGCATGGGGTACATCTAAGGAAGTGCTTGGAGAAGGAGGTCCAGGTCGAAAAGTGGAATGTCGAGCGGTTCCTCCGTAAGAAAAAGAAGCTGAAGGATGAGCTGATGGCGGCTGAGGGAGCTCAGGCAGTCCTCCAAGCCGATATGGCATCTCTGCAGGATCAGCATGCGCGCGAGGTCACGGTGGTTCGAATTGTGGCCAAGGCAGAATATAACGAGCTGGAGATTTTCTCTACGGACGAGCTGATCCAAGCCCAAGACGACACATACGACCGAGCCAAGGAGCACTTTCTGCACCTCTACCCGGAGGCCAAGATCGACAACCTCTACTATGGGTGAGTGCCTCCGGTACTTCCACTGACCCCCGGGGGTGAGGAAGACGAGGCTCCAAAGGATCCTCACCTGGAGACTGATGCAGGGGGTGCCCCGGGTGCCGAAGAGGTGCCAAAGTAGTGTAGGATTTTTACTTTTTTTTAATATGAATTTGCCTTGTGCGGACTGACCACCGCTTTTTTGTAACACAATTTTTGATTTTATAAAAACAAAATTTTTGGCCGACCCCCTGTGACATGTTTTTTTAGCAAGCATTCTTAGTGAATTGTTGCTTCTCCCTTGTTTTTGCTAGATGAACGAGACCGTCGGGGCCGACCTCAGTTCTGCCGAGGTCCGGCGACTTCGAAATAAGCTAGAGTCCAAGGAGAGTGTGCTGATTTGCTATTGTGAGAAGGCTCGCGATCGAGAAGCAGTGGTAGACTATTTTATGAACAAGTCTAAGGAGCTCAACTTAGAGGCGGCTCTCCTGAAGAAGGCCCTAGCCGACTGCGATTGGGGGAGTGCCGAGACGAACTGGGCTCTATCTGATGCCTCCACCAGGCGTCAGACCTCCGAATCCGTTCTTCGCGAGGTCGTTGTTGAGAAGGAGCTCGAGATTAAGAGGTTGAAGGTGCTGTTAGGCACCGGGCGACCTCGACTCGGTCGTCCGGGGTAAGGAAGCCCCTCTCTTTTAGGCTCCTCACCAACCTTGTACCTGGAGATGGCGAGGCCTGCTGACGCGCAGAGCTCGGTCGCAGGGACGTCGACCAAGGCTACGCCTAGGATGGGGGACGAGATTGCTGGGGGGCGGAGCCATTCCGCAAGACTCGGGGTAGCTCTTGTAAGTCTGGAGGGTCCGGCAAGGGACCCTTAGGTAGTGGTAGAGGAAGAGTGTTGTAACATTATTTAACTGTACCGTAGCCTTTGAGGGCGTTTATGAATAAGATTTGATTTGTCTGACCCTTTTTTACTTGGAAAAATTAGGATGTTAACTGCCCTTCGAACCGGGCTCCGAGCCCCCTGCTTTGCTCGGGAGCCGAGCCATTTCATCCGCCGATAGCATTTAATGGAGGACGTTTCACCTTTCGATAATACTTAATGGGGGACGTTTCATCTTCCGTCATTTGGACTACCCAATGTCATAAATGCGCCTTCTTGGAGGGCTATATAACTCTTACGCCTTCACCAGTAGTTCATCAGAAATTGCCTCACTCCACCGTGAGTTTCTGTCGCCGGTGAATCTCTTGCCACCCTCTGACAATTCGGAGTAGTGGCTCCGAGAGCTATTTACCCCGAGTTGCCAGCGGGTGAGAGGTGGTTCGGACCAGAAGGTGGAGCTCGGGGAGCTTACCGAAGGCGAGCGCCCCCAATGAAACTTTTGGCCAAGAGTTCCGGATCGGTGGCACCCCCTTCGCCCTCTGACAATTTAGGGTAGCGGCTCCGAGGGATGTTTACCCCGAGTTGCCAGCGGGTAAGTTCAACCGGTGGTACGGGGCTCGAGGCGTTTGTCGAAGGTAAGCGCCCTAAATCTTAATGAATTGGGTATAGGGGAGCGCTGAAATCTCGGCCAAAGGTCCGAGACTTGTGTTTCGACGAAAAAATCCCTCAGATGCTCGAAGGTTCGAGCCCCCTTAATTTGGAAGCATTGTCGGGTTGTGGCTCGGGGGCACTGCCGAGTGCAAAGCCCTGTTAGCTTGAGAAAGCTAGGACATGGCTCGAGGTCAGTACCGATGGTCGAGCCCCCTTAACTTGGAAAGGTTGTCGAGTTGTGGCTTGGAGGCACTGCCGAGCGTGAAGCCCTGTTATCTTGAGAAATCTAGGGCGTGGCTCGAGGTCAGTGTCGAGGGTCGAGCCCCCCTTAACTTGGAAGATTTGTCGTGTTGTGGCTTGGAGGCAGTGCCGAGCACGAAGCACTGTTAACTTGAGAAATCTAGGGCGTAGCTCGAGGTCAGTACTGAGGGTCGAGCCCCCTTAACTTGGAAGGGTTGCCGGGTTGTGGCTCGGAGGAACTGCCGAGCGTGAAGCCCTGTCAGCTTGAGAAAGCTAGGGTGTGGCTCGAGGTCGGTACCGAGGGTCGAACCCTCTTAACTTGGAAGGGTTGTCGGGTTGTGGCTCAGAGGCACTACCGAGCGCAAAGCTCTGTCAGCTTGAGAAAGCTAGGGCGTGGCTCGAGGTCAGTGCCGAGAATCGAGCCCCCTTAACTTGGAAGATTTTTCGTGTAGTGGCTCGGAGGCACTGCCGAGCGCGAAGCCCTATTAGCTTGAGAACGCTAGGGCGTGGCTCAAGGTCAGTACCGAGGGTCGAGCCCCCTTAACTTGAAAGGGTTGTCGGGTTGTAGCTTGGAGGCACTGCCAAGCGCGAAGCTCTGTCAGCTTGAGAAAGCTAGGGCGTGGCTCGAGGTCAGTACCGAGGGTCGAGCCCCCCTTAACTTGGAAGATTTTTCGGGTTGTGGCTCGAAGGCACTGCCGAGCGCGAAGCCCTGTTAGCTCGAGAAATCTAGTGCGTGGCTCGGGGTCAATTCCGAGAGTCGAGCCCCTTTAACTTATTTTAAGAAATACAGGGTGTAGCTTGAGCCCATCGCCGAGCATCAAGGTTGCAGTGCTTGAAAAAGCCTAGGCCTTGCTCGAGGTCGATGTCGTTATGTCGAGCCCCCCTACTTGTTTTAAGAAAGCTAGCATGAGGCAAAATTGAGGAAGAAATTACATCATATTTGCTCGCAACTAAAAGAGGCACGTGGTGCCGATTACATCTTACTATATACAAAGGGAAGTTACAAGAGCTACTCCTCCTCCTCGAGAAATTTGATGAGGTGTTCCGCATTCCAAGGTCTCTTCACGGCCCTGCCCTCGGGGTTGGTGAGTCGGTATGTGCCGGGGCGCACAACTTCAGAAACCTTGTACGGGCCCTCCCAGTTGGGTGCCAGCTTCCTCTTTTGGCCCGGCTTGGATGCTGCCAGCTTTCTGAGCACGAGGTCCCCGAGTTTGATGTCGGTGGGACGGACTTTCTTGTTGTAGAACCTTTCGATCCTCTGCTGATACATGCTCCTTCTGATGGTTGATTTCACCCTGACCTCGTCTATGAGGTCCAGGTTGGCACGTAGTTGCCCCGAGTTAATCTCTTCATCGAAGGCCATGATCCGGGGCGAAGGTAGCCCAATCTCGAGGGGGATCACCGCTTTCGTGCCGTTAGATTGAATGGCGATTCTCCCATGGGGATCCTCTTCGTCGTCCGATGTGCCCAGATCACGCTCGGCAGTTCGCCAACCCATAGTCCCTTGGGGGAACTATCAAGCTGTTTCTTGAGGTCGTCAAGGATTTGGCGGTTCGCGTTCTTGGCCTGGCCGTTCGACTGCGGGTGGCATACCGAAGAGAAGCGCTACTGGATGCTGAGATCTTCGCAGAACTTTCGAAAATTCTTGCCCACAAACTGGGTCCCATTGTCCGTGATGAGTATGTGTGGAATTCCGTACCGGCAGATGATGTGTTTCCAGAAGAATTGCTGGGTTTGCTGTTCTGTGATCGTTTCCAGGGGCTCCGCTTCAATCCACTTGGTGAAGTAGTCGCTGGCTACTACCAGGAACTTCCTTTGGCCCGTGGCTTTTGAAAAGGGGCCGACTAGGTCCCTTCCCCACATGGCGAATGGGGTCGGACTGGCTAAAGAGGGGAGGTTTGCCTATGGAACCCTTCTTATCGATTTGACACAGATCACACTTTTTTGACGAGAGCCAGGGCGTCTTGTAACATTGTGGGCCAATAATACCCGTCGTTCAGGGCCATTCTAGCGAGCAAACGGCTTCCCATGTGGCACTTGCCAATTCCTTCGTGGTGCTCCTTGAGAGCGTACTTGGCCTCGTCAGGGGATAGGCAGCGGAGGTAGGGTCTTCCATCCGTCGTTGTGTACGAGCGTTTGAAGAGGGTCTCATTGATCACGAAGAACCTTTCCGAGCGGACCCTAGTTCTTCTTGCTTCAGATCGATCTTGGGGAGCTCTCCTTTTACCAAGAATTTTCGGATGGGAGTGATCCAATCGTAGCTTCGTCGCTTATGCAGAAAGTTTTGGGGAGGTCAATACTCGGCTTTAGGAGGACTTCAATCACTACCGTGCGGTCGAGACCTTCAAAGGACGAGGAGGCGAGCTTTGATAGGGCATCCGCCTGGGTATTTTGCTCTCTTGGGATCTGTAGTGCTGAGGAACAGTCAAAGAATGTTAAAAGCTGCTGGACCAATGCTAAGTACCGAACCATCTAATCATTACGAGCCTCGTACTCCCTGGTGATCTGATTGACCACGAGCTGAGAGTCGCTATAGGCCCTGATCTACCTTGCGCCTGCCTTGTGCGCTAGGGTAAGTCCCACGATCATTGTCTCATACTCTGCCTCGTTGTGAGGCCGGAAAGTTGAGGCAGGGAGAATATTGGAGAAGGAAGTTATCAGGACCTCGCAAGATGATGCATGCATCACTTCCAGCTTCGCAAGAGGAGCCGTTGACGTAAACTTCTCACGTCGGATCGGCCTTCTGACTGTTGGGTTGCTCAGAGATGGTGCACTCCATGATGAATTCGGCGAGGGTCTTCCCCTTAATGGTTGTTCTTGGATAGTAGCTGATGTCGTATTGACTTAGCTCGATCGAACATTTGACCAATCGGTCGGAGCTCTCTAGCTTGTAGAGCATGACCTTGAGAGGCTGGTCCGTGAGGACTTGGATTGAGTGCGCCTGAAAATAGGGGCGGAGCTTTCAAGCGGCCATGACCAGGGCATATGCTACCTTCTCCATCCTTGCATATCGGGTCTCAGCCGAGAGCAGGACTTTGCTCACATAGTATAACGGCTTCTAGACTCCGTCTTCTTCTCGGACGAGAACGGCACTTAGAGCGCTTTCAGAGGCTGAAAGGTAAAGCCAGAGGGGTTTGCCCGGCTCAGGTTTGCATAGAAGTGGGGGATTGGCGAGGTATTCCTTTAACTGGTCGAACACCTCCTGCTGCTAGGTGCCCCATTCGAAGCCTCCGGTTTTGCGCAGCACCTTGAAGAAGGGGAGGGACTTCTCTCCCGACTTAAAGAGGAAGCGGCCGATGGCTGCCAGTCTCCCCGTGAGCCGCTGCACCTCCTTGATATTTCTAAAAGGAACCATGTCTATTATGGCCTGGATTTTCTCGGGGTTTGCCTCGATGTCGTGCTGGCTAACGACAAACCCGAGAAACTTGCTCGAAGAGACGCCGAATGCACATTTGGCGGGATTGAGCCACATGTTGTGGGTCCGAAGGATGCCAAAGGCTTCTTCGAGGTCGGTGATGTGATCCTGTCCCTGTTTGCTTTTGATGAGCATGTCATCGATGTACACCTCCATGTTATGACCGATCTGATATTTGAAAACTCGGTTGATGAGCCTCTGATAGGTAGCTCCTACATTCTTTTGTCCAAAGGACATAACTCGGTAGCTGTAAAGACCCTGGTCGGTGACGAAGGCCGTCTTGGCAATTTCCAGGGGGAACATCCGGATTTGATTGTAGCCCGAGAAGGCGTCCATGAAGGTCAGGAGCTCGTGACCTGACGTTGCATCGATCAGAGCATCGATGCTGGGGAGGGAAAAAAGATCCTTAGGGCACGCCTTTTTCAGATCTGTAAAGTCTATGCAGATCCTCTAACTCCTGCTGGCCTTCCTCACCATCACGTCATTCGCCACCCACTCGGGATAGCTGACCTCTTGAATAAATCGGGCAGACAACAGTTTGTCTACCTCTGCCTTGACTGCCTGCTGCCTCTCTAGGGGGAACTTATGCCGCTTCTGGACGATCGGCTTCGAGCTCGGGGTCACGCTCAGTTTGTGCATGATCAGGTCTTCAGATTTCCCAGGCATGTCACAAAGTTTCCAAGTAAAAAGGTTGATGTTGCGGTGGATACATTCGATTAGGTCTGACTTCAGGTCGGGGGTGAGAGAGCAGATCACGCAGAATCGCTTCGAATCATTTTCTGCATCGAACGAGACTTCTTCCAATTCGTCTGCTGGTTTGGACTCTAGTTGGCTCCTCTCAAGCTGAAGTTCGACGACATCGAGGGGGAACACACCACCCTCGACCGCCGTCATATAGCACGAGCGTGTGGCTTCTTGGTTCCCCCGGATGACACCGACCCCCTATTTGGTGGGGAACTTCAGTTTTAGGTGGTAGGCCAAGGGGACAGCTTGGAATGAGCAGAGCCCGGGTTGACCGAGGATAGCATTGTACGCCGCTTTGATGTTGACTACCATAAAGTCCATCAAATCGTCCGTCTGAGGGGGGTCATGCCGGCAGTTACATCTAGAGTTACGATCCCTTCTATCTGTACTGGGACACCGGAGAACCCGTGGAGGGTGTACCCGGCTGGTTTGAGCCTATCCTGGGCGAGCTTGAGATTCTCAAATGCCTCCAAGAAGCAGATGTTTACCAATCTCCCGTTGTCCACGAGGATCTGGCAAACTTCGAAGTTCGCCATGTCGAGGCTGATGACGAATGCATCGCAGTGTGGGAGCCGGACCCTCTCCAGTTCTTCTCCAGAGAAGGAGACAGGAAGTTGCTGGATTTGAGGGGAAGGAAGGTCTCGAACGGCATTCACCTCTCGGATGAATGCCTTGCGGGAAGTATTGGATTCCCCTCCCATAGATCCCCCATGGATGCAGTGTAGGATAGCCTAGCTTCCAGTCTCCTCGGGTTCTGGGTTTTGCTCGGGACGCCGTTTGGGTGTGTAAGGAGGAGGCGAAGGCCTTCTGTTCCTCGTATCCCTTCAGTCCCTCAGGCTTTCCCAGGTGAATTCTCGGAGGTACCCCCGTTGAATGAGGGCCTTGATTTCATCCTTGAGGGCCTGACAGTCGTCGGTTTTGTTCCCATTGTCCCGGTGGAAGCGGCAGTACAACCATTGGTCTCGTTTCTTGTTGCTGGTCGGTCGAGGAGGTAGTCGTACGAGGTCCTTATCCTCGATCTCTAGGAGGATGGCAGACACGTTTTGTGTCAGTGGCATATACCTCTCGAAGCGAGGGACCGGAGGGACCTTCTTCATGCCAGTCCCATCTTTCGAAACCTTCTTGGCTAGCTCGACCTCGTCGGCCTTGCGCTTCCCCTTCCCAGTGACCTCTTTGGTGCCTTCGGGGTTCAGGGCCTCTTCCGCCCGAATGTACTTCTCAACCCGATTGACCAGTTCGGGGAAGTCTAGGGGAGGCTTCTTGGCCAGGAAAGCTTTCAACTTTCCGTGTCGGACATTGTGTCGAAATGCCGCCGAGGCGACCCCGGCATCCAGGGAGGATACAGATCTTGCCTCGGCGGTGAACCTCCGGACGAACTCACGGAGTGACTCTCCTTCCTTCTGTCGGAGGTCCAGCAATGATGCGCTCATCTTCTCAGCCTTCCTGCTGGTCACGAAGTGGGCCAGAAAGTTGGCCTCCAGCTGGTTGAACGAGAAGATCGAACCGGGGACGAGCCTATAGAACCATTCCCGGGCCGGGTCCCAAATGGTGGTAGGGAAGGCACATCACAGGAGAGGATCCGAAGCGTTGTGAATCATCATGAGGGTCTTAAACCCCTCCATTGGATTAGCAAGATCACCCTCACCGTTATAGGTCTCGAACTGGGGAGGTCGAAAATTCCAGGGAATCTCTGCTTCTAAGATAGAAGTAGAGAAAGGCGGTCGGGTCGGCCTATGACCCTGATGTGGCATTGGACCACCTTCACCGAACTGGGCGAGGCGGTTCTCCATTTTATGCAGGAGCCGGAGGACGGCATCTTCCGGCTCTGGTGGGCGGGTCGAGCCGCGAGGCTCACTGCCACCGGCACCCGACCGTGTGTAAGAGCGGTGGAGGGTCTCAGTTCGCTCGACCCCTAAGATGGCCTCCAGGACCTCATTCCGAAAGTATTGGAACTCGGCTCGTGTGACTGGAGCTTGCTCGGCTGGGTCGTGCTGGAGTGGCCGCCTCCGGGCCGTTTGACTGAGCTCTGGCTCTTGCTTTCGGGATGGCTGCCTGGGATGGTTCAGGATCGAGTTGGAAGTGTCCCCTCCCATGGTTCGGCTGGCTTGTCGGGTCTCGATGACGCGACGCAGGTCAGTTGTGACCGAGCGAGAAGCGCCCGGTCCGACCTTGGGTTCACCGTCGATCCTCGGATGGTTAGACCCGTGGGCATCGGCGTGGCTGTTCTGGGGAGGAGTATCTGGACGACGTCCAGAGGTGACAGCTCTTCTGGCCTTGGGGGTTGATATGGCTAAAAATGGGGTTAAATCGGAACCGTCCAGATAGGGCACGAATCTTGATGCTCGGGGGTAAAAAGGTAATTTCACATACAAGTGGATCCAAAATGGGTATTGGGTCTCCTTCTCACAGAACCATCAACCCGCGAACGCATCCACTTTAACTGGGCACGGGTCTCGACCCGATACAAGCCCAGTTCACCAAGAGGAGAATTAGGGCCATTGATTTGACTAGATCAAATCAACAGGCCCGATTGACTCCCACCAGGGAATCAGGGGCTAATTTCCCAGAACAGAATAGGAGGATTTTTCTCCTGGTTGTTAGGCAGGAAATCAGGCCCCTAACCGTTCCAAAGGCGACTATAAATATCACCCCTCTACCACCATGACCAGGTTAATCACTTCTTCACCACTTTTAAGCTCTTTCTTAATCTCTTCTGATTACTGACAAGAGCGTCGGAGGGTGCGTCACCGGAATCAACCCTGGTGTTTCACACTTCCTTGCAGGTCGCGGCAGGAGCAAGAAGGTTGAGTCAACTGTTCAGGTTTTTCTCGGACTCACAAATTCTATCTGTTTACCCCCACACCGAAATCAGCGATAACAGATTGGCGCCGTCTGTGGGAAACACCACACGAACAGCCTCAGCCCCTTCTCCGTCGTCCTCTGCAATCATGCCTCCGAAGAAGGTCAGATCCAGAGGGTCAAACCGTGTGGCCAACCCCGCCGACCCGACGAATGAAGTCCCAGTCAATCCTATTCCTCAGTCCGACCTCCCTCTGCCGGCCCAGCAGGGCCCACCTCCTCCCCCCAAGCAGCAGCCCAACAATGGTCCGTCCGGTCATAACGGTCTAAGGAAGAAGAAGCCCCTCAATCCGGGCCATGTCTCGGTCCATAATGGGTCCTCGGACTCGATGGCTTCTCATCATCCCGACCTCCGCATCACACTCCTGAACCGCCAGAAGGAAGACGACCTCCGCACCCATCTTGACGAGAGGCGGGCCCGAGAGGGAGCCTCCCGCCAGCGTCAGGGTGAGCGGTCCCCACGTCGCCGAGACGGCAGAAGGTCCCCGGACCGCAGAGGCCGAGCGGCGTCCCCCGAGCGCCGAAGGAGGAGGTCGCGTTCCCCCGGGGATCGGCGTCATCCGAGGGACCGAGAAGTGCCTATCAGTCGGGCTGAATTCCTCCAATTTCAGGAGACCGTTCTACAGGCTCTCAACCTTCGGCAGAACGTCCAGAATGCTCAGAGGGCTCCGACGCCCCCGAGGGACCCCAGTCCTCACCGCCGAACCCGAAGTCCTTCCCCGGCTCCCAGCCGCCAGCGGCAGCAACACAGCCCTCGCCGATCCCAGGACTACCGGCGCCAGAGTCCGCGCTCCCCCTCCTATGAAGAGGAGTCCGGGGGGTCATACGATTACCAGCGAAGGGACGACGCCCTCATCCGCCGTATCCACGAGGTGGAAAGGCGTATCGGCCGCATGGACAGGGAGGAGGAGTCCCGAGCAGGAACCTTCCGTCCCAGCCGACCCCCCTTCTCACGATCGATCATGGAGGCCCACATACCGAGGAGTTTCAAACTGCCACAGTTTGAGATATACTCAGGGGAATCCGACCCGGTCGATCACGTCGAAAGCTTCAAGACCCTGATACTGATCCATCAAGCTTCCGACGCTGTGCTCTGCAGGACCTTCCCTGCCACCCTCAGGGGGTTGGCTCGGGAATGGTATTCCAGGCTCGCCCCTCCTCCATCTTCTCGTTCGAGCAGTTCGAAACACTGTTCATTACTCATTTCGTGAGTAGCAGGCGAGCCGAGAAGACAAGCCTCTCCCTGCTGAACCTGCGGCAGGAAAGGGAAGAGAAGCTGCGGGACTATGTGAAAAGATTCACCGCAGAGGTAAGGTCTATCGCCTCCTTAGACCAGTCGGTGCAACCGTGGCGTTCCAGTCGAACGTCCTCAACGCCAACCTCCGATCGTCCCTAGCCAAGAAACCACCGCATGACTTCGCCAACCTCCTCCTGAGGTGCGAGCAGAGGAGGCTGAAGCCCTTCCGAGCTTCGGAGGGCCCTCCGCGGGGTCGAAGAGGAAGGCGACGGGGGAAGAGGGGTCCAAGAAAACTCAGAAGGACAATGGCGGTCAGCGTCGCGCTCCCCCCAGGTTCGAGAAGTTCACTCCCCTCACCACCAACGTCTCTACTATCCTGATGGAAGTGGAGAAGGAGGGGGTCATCCCTCCAGCTCCGAGGATGCACACCCCGGCAAAGAGGAGGAACAAAGATAATTGGTGTCGTTACCACCGAGACCACGGCCACGACACGAACGACTGCCGTGCCTTGAGAGATGAGATTGAAGCCCTCATCCGCAGGGGACAGTTGGCCAAGTTCGTGAAGGCGAGCGATCGGGCGGATCGCAATTCTCCTCCGGCTCGGGGGGCTAACAAGCGCTCCGAGCGGCGCGAGGAAACACCCAAGTTCGAGGAGGAAAGGATTCTGCACCTGATCCATGGAGGCCCCATGGGGGGCTCCTCTAATACCTCCCGGAAGGCCTTCGTCCGAGAGGTCAACTCGGTTCACAGTGCTCCTCCTCCCAAAGGTCTCGGCGTCCCTGTATCTTTCTCCGATGCCGACCTCGAAGGGGTCCGAACCCCACACTGTGATGCCCTCGTCATCGACCTCCGCATGGCCAACTTCAAGGTGCAGAGGATTTTGGTGGACAACGGGAGTTCGGTCAATATCCTTTTCCTCTCGGCCTTCCGAGACCTGCAGCTGTCCCGAGACCGTCTCAAGCTGGCCGGTTACACCCTCCACGTGTTCACGGGGGTCCCAGTAACCGTCGAGGGGGTGATAACCCTAGACGTTACTGCGGGAAGCACCCCTACTATCCGGACCGAGCCGATGGACTTCATGGTCGTCGATGTCCCGGCAGCGTATAATGTCATTCTAGGCCGTCCCGGCCTAGCCGCCCTGGAGGCTGTTCCCTCGGCGTATCATTTGAAAATGAAGTTCCCCACTCGGTCGGGAGTAGGGGAAGTCAGGGGAAGCCAAGAAACAGCCCGAAAGTGCTACATGACTTCCACCGGGGGACCAGTGCTCTCGCTCGAGACACTAGAAGTCCCCGAGCCGAAAGCTCGGCCGACGTCCGAGCCGGCGGATGAGTTAGAAGAAGTGCTCTTCTCGGACGAGGACCCGAGCCGGAAGTTTCTCATCAGCCGGTCCCTGCCGACCGCACTGTGCTCGGACCTGATCCAATGCATCAGGGATAATCGTGACTTGTTCGCTTGGTCGGCCGCGGACATGCCCGACATTTCCAAGGAGCTGCTCGTCCATCGCCTGAGTGTCGAACCGGGGTGCAAACCGGTCCAACAGAAGAGGCGAAAGTTCGCTCCCGAGCGACAGCAGGCCATCAAAGAGGAAGTGGATAAACTGCTGAAGGCCAAGTTCATACAGGAAGTAAATTACCCCGAGTGGCTGTCGAATGTTGTAATGGTCAAGAAGTCCAATGGCTCGTGGAGAATATGCATCGACTTCACCGACCTGAACAAGGCGTGTCCGAAGGACCCATTCCCTCTCCCGAACATCGACACCCTTATTGACGCCACCTCGGGCCATGAGCTCCTCAGCTTCATGGATGCCTTCTCGGGATACAATCAAATCTGAATGTTCCCTCCGGACATTCCGAATACCTCCTTCGTCACCGACCAAGGCCTCTACTACTACCGGGTAATGCCGTTCGGCTTGAAGAACGCAGGCGCCACCTACCAGCACCTCGTCAACAAGGTCTTCCAGAGCCAGATCGGCCAAAACATGGAGGTGTACGTTGACGACATGCTCGTCAAAAGCGTCCGAGGCACCGATCATGTAGCCGACCTCCAGGAGGCCTTCAGCGTGTTGAGGAAGCACAGCATGCGACTGAACCCGAACAAGTGTGCGTTCGGGGTCTCCTCGGGAAAATTCCTCGGCTTCGTGGCAAGCCAGCAAGGAATCAAAGCTAACCCCGAGAAGATTAAGGCCATATTAGACATGGCCCCGCCTCGGAACATCAAGGAGGTGCAGAAGCTCACCGGTCGGCTCGCTGCTATCGGTCGTTTCCTCTCGAAGTCGGGGGAAAAGTGCCTCCCCTTCTTCAAAGCACTCAGGGGGGCTAAGGGTTTTGAATGGGGCCAACCACAACAGGAATCGTTCGACCAGTTGAAGGCATACTTGGTGAACCCCCCTCTGCTCAGCAAACCGGTCCCGGGCGAGACCCTCTTCGTCTATTTGGCTGCTTCCGAGCAGACATTGAGCGCTGTCTTGGTGAAGGAGGAGGATCGAACCCAAAGGCCTATCTACTACGTGAGCAAGGTGCTCCGGGACGCCGAGCTCCGTTATCCGAAGATAGAGAAGATGGCCTACTCTCTAGTCACGGCGGCGAGGAAGCTTCGGCCATACTTTCAGTCCCACTCCATCGTCGTCCTCACTGACCAACCCCTAAAGCAGATCCTCTACAAGCCCGAGACCTCAGGCCGGCTAATGAAGTGGTCCATAGAGCTGAGCCAGCATGACATCACTTACCAGCCCCGGACAGCAATTAAGGCACAGGCGCTCGCCGACTTCATCGTGGAGTCCACTATCCCTGAGGTCGGCCACGTCCCGAATGGACCCCCCATTTGGATAGTCTTCGTAGACGGATCCTCATGTAATGAAAAAAGCAGCGCCGGCATCATTCTGAACGGCCCCGACGACTTCGTCCTCCAGTACGCGATCCACATGAACTTCAAGGCCTCGAACAACGAGGCGGAGTACGAAGCACTCATTGCTGGCCTCGGACTTGCATGAAGTGCTGGGGCGCAGCGCCTCCGAATCCATAGCGATTCCCAACTCGTCGTAAATCAGGTCTTGGGCGAATACGAGGCCCGAGACGAGCGGATGGAGAAGTACCTCACCAAGGTTCAGGCCCTCATGAACCATTTCGAGGAGGCGCTCATCCAGCGGGTCCCTCGTGAAGAGAACTCACAGGCCGACGCCCTCTCCAAATTGGCCTCGTCCTCACTGCAAGGTCTCGAACAGACCGTACTGATCGAAGTCCTCTCCAAGCCAAGCATCGAAGACGAGACCCCTGCCTCGGCAGAATCATTGCTGGTCATGCTACAAGACAATTGGATGAAGCCACTGGTTGAATTCTTAAGGGATGGGGTTCTGCCCTCAGATCCCAGAGAGGCACGACGAGTCAGAACTCGGGCCGAGCGCTATGTCTTGATCGAGGGCATCCTGTACAAACGCTCTTTCTCTCAAATAGACGGCCGACCGTACCTAAGGTGCCTCTCCCCGGATCAGGCCGAATATGCCCTACAAGAGCTCTACGAAGGCATCGGGGGGGCGCACTCGGGATTTAGGTCCTTGGCACGAAAAGCTTTGAATTATGGGTACTTCTGGCCGACCCTCCTTCAAGACGCCGAGCGACACGTTCGGCGATGCAGCTCCTGTCAGAGACACTCCAGCATCCGACGCCTCCCTCAGGCCAACCTCGCCTCCCTATCAAGTCCCATTCCCTTCGCAATGTAGGGCATGGACTTACTAGGGCCCTTCCCTCCGGCGCCGGGTCAGTTCAGGTTCCTGGTCGTGGCCATCGACTACTTCTCGAAGTGGGTCGAAGCCGAGCCCCTCACCACTATAACTGAGAACAAAGTGGTACAGTTCTTCTGGAGGAATATCATTTGTAGGTTCGGCATCCCCCGCATTCTCGTGATGGACAATGGGACTCAGTTCACGGGAGCAGCATTCCGAGCTCTATGCGACGACCTAGCCATCCAACAGCGCTTCTCGTCCGTCTCCCACCCTCAGTCGAACGGACAGACAGAAAATGCTAACCGGCAGATCCTCGCAGGCATCAAGAAACGGCTAGACAAAAGTTCCAAGGGCTTGTGGGTCGACCAACTCCCCAACGTCCTATGGAACTATCGCACGAGCAAGCGGACCCCCACTGGCGAATCCCCTTTCAACCTCACCTATGGGTCCGAAGCCGTGATACCACTCGAGGTCGGAATACCTTCCCCTCGGCTCACAGCCTATGACGAAGCACAGAATGCCAGGGACCTCAGAGCAGACTTGGACCTGATAGACGAGCTGAGGGAAAGGGCGTCGATTCGGCAGCAGATCTACCGAAGAAGAGTTGAACTGGCGTACAACAAAAAGGTCCGACCCGCCAATCCTAAGCAAGAAGATTTGGTCTTGAGAAAGCTAGCCGTATCCTTCCCCAGTCAGAAGAGCAAGCTGGCTCCGAACTAGGAAGGGCCGTACAGGATCACAAAGGTAGTTCGGCCCGGAACATATCGCCTCGAGGACCTAGAGGGCAGAAAGCTTCCGAGGACCTGGAATGCCGACCACCTCCTGAAATACCAAGAAAGCGCTCCGGCGCCACTCTAAGTATCATGGAGTATCGAGCCATTCCAGTCCTCCGACTTGTAACCCATTTTTCATAAATTGTACTATGTAAAACGGTTCGCCGTCAATTATCAATAAAGAAAGCTCTATTGTGTTTGTGAATTCGCATGTTTCTCTCCCCTCTTATCACCTGCTTTTTAAATTGTAATTTCAACCAATGGTTCGGAGTCCACGTTCGGCTCGACCTCATCCCCTCGGCTCATCTCCAGACGGACCAGGGGTAGACCGCCGTTCCGAACTGCTCCCACAACCGTTGAACTACAACGATGGTTCGGAGTCCAACACTCGGCTCGACTTTACCCCCTCGGCTCGTCTCCGGACGAACCAGGGGTAGATCGCCGTTCGGAATTGCTCCCACAACCGTTGAACTACACCGATGGTTCGGAGTCCAACACTCGGCTCGACTTTACCCCCTCGGCTCGTCTCCGGACGAACCAGGGGTAGATTGCCGTTCGGAATTGCTTCCACAACCGTCGAGCTACAAAAATGGTTCGGAGTCCAACACTCGGCTCGACTTTACCCCCTCGGCTCGTCTCCGGACGAACCAGGGGTAGATTGCCGTTCGGAATTTCTCCCACAACCGTCGAGCTACAAAAATGGTCCCGGGGTCCAGCACTTGGCTCCCAGTCCATGCAAGCTTCTCCATAAGATCGATGCCGGAGCTTCGTTCGGCCATGTAATCCGAGCGACCTTGGCCACTTGCCGAAGACCGAAGCCCTACGTCTCCGGTCGGCCTCCGAGCAAGTGCCTTCCCGAGCTCGCAAACGGAGAAAACTCACTTTCTCCTTAACTTTCGTGCATGATCTCGATCAGACGGCTCAGATCTGGCCACCTGTGCTAAACGACAAGATAGCGTTTTCTTAGAAACTGAGCCGCCTCGAAATTCGTGCCAACACCCAACGGCTCAGATCTTGCCACCGACGCTAAACGACAAGATAGCACTTTCTAAGGGACAGAGCCGCCTAGGAACTAGTGTCGTACCTTGTCAGAGTCGCTAAACGACAAAACGCTGTACTCATGGGAACCCGTTCGGTTCAAATACTCTCGCCGACGGAACAAACACACTCGGTTCAAGGACCTCGGCGCGACCAACACAGTTATAAGCGAGACAAATATGCAGTGCAATGAAAGATATTTTATTAAACAATCAGACCTCAATACAAAACACATGATTACAGAGTGTTTGGGAACAAAATATACGACGCCGACCCACTACACTTAGACCTCATATGGAAAGATCTTCACTAGACTGTTCAGCCGACTGTTCGTCCTCCTCGGCTGGTAGCTCCCCTGTACCGTTCCGGAGTTTCGCTACCACAGTCTGCAAGTGTCGAATCTCCGAGAGCAAATCATCCCGCTCGGCTATGACCTTCGACTGGTTGTGCCGAATACACTTGACTCGAAGAGCGTTGCTGAATGCGGTTTGGGAGTCCTCGTCCCCTTCTGCAGGGTTCAGCTCGGCGATCCTATCCTCCAGATGCTGGATCTCGGCTTCCCTTAGGTCGAGGACGGACAAAAGGTGAGCCCGCTCACCCTCAGCCCGGCGTAACTCCAGCTCGACGCTCCTTGGACTCAGAGCCGCCGTCCCAGAAGAGGCTCCGGATTCAGAGTCATCATCCGAGCCGTACAGATCAGCATATGAATCGGACGCCTCGAGCTGAAAAAGGGGAAAGCAAACAACAAGATTTCAATATACCTCCGAGGCACCACACTTGAAGAATTTTCCAATCATACTCAGACATAATGGTTCCACAATACAACAAGACCAAGTCTACAACAACGTTTTACAACAAATCAGAAGGGACACGAAGTGACATAGTCAGGTCCTCTTCGGAAGGGGAACGCTTCGGTTTAAGGAAACACGAGGACGACGAGG
This sequence comes from Hemerocallis citrina, assembly GCA_017893485.1. Lineage (NCBI taxonomy): Eukaryota > Viridiplantae > Streptophyta > Magnoliopsida > Asparagales > Asphodelaceae > Hemerocallis > Hemerocallis citrina. The sequence continues at coordinate 328,950,595 of CM030359.1, read as the reverse complement.
CCTGCCCTCCGAGCTCGATCCTAAACCAACGAAGCGCGACCCCCCTTCGCTGCTGGCTCTAACTGCGGCGCCGACCGAGGCCCCGCTCGACGAGACGGCCGCACTGCTCTGAGCGTCGGCTGGACTCCGTCTGGTCACAGGCGAGCGTGTCGCGAGTTCGTAAAACGTAATCCCCCTCTCGCTCTCTTCACGAGTGCACGACGTGCTGCGGACATTAGCCCTCTCCGGCGCAGGCTTGAGCGACGCGACCTCTTCCTCCAGTTCAATGATTCTGTCTCTCAAAATGTCATCCTTCGCCGTCTTCTTCGGACGAGAGGGTCTTGACGAGCCAGAGACGGTGGCGCCATCGATCGCGAGCCGTCGGAAGTGGGTGACCTCGATCCCCCTATCTATCGTGATCCTTCTGAGCCTATCGACTTCGGCCAATAGCCTCCTGCGCTCAGTCGATGCCTTCTCCAGCTCGGAAGTCAGTTTCTCTTTCGCCGCCGAGCGTTCCTTCTCCACTAATTCCAAGTGTTGGACCTCGGCCAAAAGGTCGTCATTCTTCTGCTCGGCGGCAGTAAGCTCCCCACGGAGCCGCTCGACTTCCCCTCCAGGACAAGAAGCTTGGGGGTACTTCCGCAGTTGCCACAGCTCGCGACAGTACCTCCGTAGAGCTGCCCTCGTCTCCTCCAGTTGTCCGAGCAGGAGAAACCGCCTCTGTCGGCTGTCCGAGAGCTCACGCTTCATTTTGGCCAGCTCCTTCCGAAGGTAGACAACCTCCGTGATCGGACCGAACTTCACCTGAAAAGCGGAGATAAATCCGATGGGACAATACACGGAAACATCTACAACTAGTTACGCACAAATTCGAGGCTCAACACTTGGAAAAATTTTGGCCAAACAAAATATTTTCATTCAAAATCGAGGAGAAAGTTTTACAAAGGCGGTGGCCAGTCCGCAATGAGGCTTACAAAAAGAAACAAAACAACAAAAGACTAAAAGAAGACAACCGAGTCAGGGGTCGACCTTTTTGCCGTTCGGGTCCGTCGACCCCCCGGTCTTGTCCTCGCCATCGCCCTCGCCTCCGCCTTCGCTCCAACTCTCCTCCCCGGAGTCATCCTCCTCCTCGCCCTCGGCTTCGGACTCCCCAGGGCCTTCGACAGGTTCCGTCTCTCCCTCGGGGCCGAGCAGACCCTCGGTAATCCCTTCCTCCCCTTCCACAGGGTCGTAAAAATGGTAGGAGGACGTGTCGAAGCCCGGGTTCTTGGCGGCTACGTGGAGCAGGGCTCGACCGTAGGCATCCTCCATGTTCTGGATCATGTGCTGCGCGGCCTCCTCCTGCACGGCCTTCCTCACCTTCTTCACCTTCTTCAGGTGCTTGGCCTTGATCTTCTCGGCCCTCTTCCGAGCCGTCTCCGCTTCCGACCGAGCCTTGGCCAGCGCCTCCTTCAGCTCGGCAACCTCTTTCTCCGCTCCCGACCGAGCGTTGGCCAGCTCCTCCTTCAGCTCGGCTGCCTCCTTCTCAAGCTTGGCCACCGTGTCCTTCGACAGCTGAATGGCGTCGGCCAGCTGCTTCTCCAGGCTCCCCACTGCAGCAGCCCTCTTCGTCGAGAGAAGCTGCTCGGCATCAAGCTGCTGAGCGACCTTGACGCGCTCCGCCCTCTCCCGCTCTTTCTCCCGCTCCTTGTTCGCCAACTCCTCGACCAGGAAGTTGAAGTGGCAGAGAGTCTGAAAGAGAACAACACATTAAAACCCGAACCCAAGAACTTAGAAAAATTCTAAGGAAGAAATTTTGATGAAGGAGGGTTCGGCCCACTTACCGACATAGTATTCCGAGCAATCTGCATCACGGCGTCCCCTGCCATCCCGGCCTTCATGGTCGCTCGATCCTTCGGGGTCGGCAGGTGCCTCACCGCCTCCATGCAGATGTTCCCGTCGCCCAAGAAGCCGTCGACGTTCATCACCTGCCAGTCGGGGACGAAGATCTGCTTATGACGCTCGGTCAAGATCTTCTCCGCATCGGCAGTGAGGGGCGGAACTTGGAGGGACAACGCCTCCTTCGCGCCGAACACACCGCTCGACGAGCCGGGAGTATCTCCCTTCGAGATCGGTATCGGCACATCCGAGGTCGGAGGGTCGAGGACCGGCGCATTCGAGGTCGGAGGATCGAGGACCGTGACTTCCCCCTCCGCGAGGACCATGACCTTCGGCTGGTCGGTAACCTTCGCCACCGAAGGCTTCTTCGTGGCTCGGCTGTCCTGAGGCGCCGCCGAAGGCCTCTTCTTCTTCGCCTCCTGCTCCGACCTGCCCTTCGCTACCAAAGCTTTGTAATCCAGCTTCATCGTACCTGCACAAGCCGGATGAAGAAACTTAGAAAAATATTCATGGACTTTAAACAGAGAATATAAATACCAGAAGCATACTAGGGTCGATCGGACTGAGACCCCCGCGGAACAGATCCTCCTCGGTGATATCCTTCCAGCTTAGCGCTGGCAGGGCGAGGAGCTTCTTCTGAACTTCTGCCTCCTCATCACTCAGCGGCGCCTCCCTCTTGGTCCGCTTAGGCAGACCCTCCTTTGCCCAAACCGTCGGTATCACCCACGGCGCAGGGGCTCGGATAATAAAATACTTCTCCTTCCAATGTTTGATCGAGTCCGGATTCTCGATCAGCTTCACGCCCGTCCGGGGCGAAAGAAAGAACCTTTGCTCGTCTCGCCTCGGCGGACAGGGTCGGTAGAGGCTCCGGAAGAGGAACATAGTCGGCTTGCCGCCGACCTCTTGGCATCGGAGGACGAACGCCGTGACGTGCCTCCATGTGTTCAGCATCAGCTGGGCGGGGCTCAACCCGTACCATGTCAACACATCCACAACGAACGGGTGGAGGGGAAACCGGAGTCCGGCAATTAGGGAGTCGACCGGAAAGACGCACACGTCCGACGAGGACTTTGTGTTGGCTCGGAAACCCGGCCCAGGGAGGAGCAGTCCGTAGTCGGCGGGGATCCGGAAACCCTCTCGGATCAGACGAAGATCGGTCTCGGTAAGAGACGAGATCCTATGATCCACCTCGGACAGCTCCCTCGGCTCGTTCTCCTCCACCAGCTTAGCCATGCCTTGGGTGACTCTCTCCAAGGTATCTTCGGTATAGTCCCGAACGCCTCCCACGCTCGACAGGGCGATAGGCTGCCGACCGAATGCCCCCGCTCTCTTCGGCGTTTCCACTATCGTGACTACGGCTTTACCCTTTCGGGACACCGCCGCGACCTCCTCGGGCAGCTCGTCCACTTCGCCCTCTCTGTCCGGACGAACGACATTATGATCGCTTGGCTCCATTACCTCCTTCCCTTCACCCCCTCGGTCAACGGCTTGCTCCGAGACGGGGGTCTCATCCGAAATCTTAACCATTTTTTTTTTCTAAAAGAGAAGGGAAAAGGACTGACCTCGAAATGACAGCTGCGGTCGGAAAAGCTCGCCGGAAACAAGAAACACTACCGCGTCAGCTAGCACCACCACTAGAGAGCTGAAAACTTCGAAGATAAAGCAAAAACTGAAGAGAGAGAGTAAAAGTAAAAAATGAGACTTGGTCTAAGGGGGGTGAAGATTTATAGTAAAAAGGAACGTCCCTTGGACTTCCAAACGAAAGTTCGCGACTTTTGGGATGCTCTCGAAACGTCGCGAAGGCCCATCACCACTGCCTTCCTCACCAAGTCAGCTAGTTCGGCGCAATGGGATCGGAATCCGAGCAAGTGCCTTCCCGAGCCTACAAACGGGGAATACTTACTTTCATCCAACGGCTCGGGTTACACCACATCGCTCGGACGACTGGATCCTCGGACGCCCCACCTATGTCTAAAGGAACCAGAAAAAGTTTTGATTCAAAGCTTTAAGGCACCGCCCTCGGCGAGCACCCCCCGGGCCCTATTCTCGGTCGGTATCCCGCCGATCCACGGGCCCGGTCAAAAACAGATCGACACTCCCCCCGTCTCTAACTCCTCTGAGTTGACATTCATCAGAAGCCATCAGCCCGGAAGGAAGACAGAGATGGGAGGGGGCCCATCAACACTCAGAAATCGGGAGAAGCGCACCATTCCGAGCTAGTTGGTTGCAACTGGAAGGCTCGGCTTGTCAGAGGACTCTGGCAAAAGCGCCTTCACAGTTGCAAACAACAAGCTCAGATGGTCCGAAAGTCGAATTCGGACATGGATGATCACCTCTCCCACCATGATCTCTGCCGACCCTGACACCCGCTGCGGAGCAAACAGGGTAGGCAGAAGATCTTGGTGGAAGAACGACCACCCGTCCTTCCGAAGTAACTCACACCCCGGGTCCGGACTACGGTCGTCGCCACTACTGCCTTATTCCCTCCCCCTCCTGACATCCCCTTCGGAGCAGTGAGGAACGGGAAAAGAACAAAACAACAGGACGACCACCCGTCCTTCCGAAGCAACTCATCCCTCGGGTCCGGTCTATGGTCGTCACCACTACTGCCTCGTTCCCCCCCCCCCCCCCCCCCCCGCTCCTGACATCCACTTTGGGGCCGTCAGGAATGGGAGAAGAAAAAGGCAAAAGAGCGACAACCCCCTCGGACCTCGAAAGACAAGTTACCCAAGGCCAATGCCTCCGAGGTCTGAAACTCTATGTTGATTGCGATTGAAATGACAAAGGAAAGTGGAGTACTTATAGCCTAACCTCCAAGACCTAGCCATTATGATCCTCGGAAGTTGAAACGCCGCACATTAATTGAAGAGATCAACATTAATGACCATTGGGAAGGTAAAACGTCACATCGGTCTGGGAACGCCATATCCTTGGAAATGGGGCCGTAAAGAGGTCCGATTCTTTGCCATATCTCGGAATGCCATTTCATGCCTCCGGTCGGCGACCGAGCAAGTGCCTTTCCGAGCTCGCAAATGGGGAAAACTCACTTTCCCCTCAAGAATCGCGCCTGATCTCGATCAGACGGCCCAGATCTCGCCGAGGACACTAAACGACAAGATAATGTTTTCTTGAGAAATGTGCCCGCCTAGAGATGCGCACCGTCATCCAACGGCTCAGACTGCGCCACGTCGATCGTCCTGCCGAAACCCCCTGTCTTCGGTCGGAAGCCGAGCAAGTGCCTTTCCGAGCTCGCAAATAGGGAAAACTCACTTTCCCCTCAAGAATCGCGCCTGATCTCGATCAGACGGCCCAGATCTCGCCGAGGACACTAAACGACAAGATAGTATTTTCTTGAGAAATGTGCCCGCCTAGAGATGCGCGCCGTCATCCAATGGCTCAGACTGCACCACGTCGCTCGTCCTGCCGAAACCCCCTGTCTTCGGTCGGAAGTCGAGCAAGTGCCTTTCCGAGCTAGCCAAACGGAGAAAAAAGTGTCCGAGACCCCCTGTCTCCGGTCGGATGCCGAGCAAGTGCCTTCCCGAGCTCGTAAATGGAGAAAAAAAGACACCGAGCTACTACGACCGTTGGATCTTTCAGAAATTCACGCTCCTAATGATGAGCGGTCCAGATTGAGCGCCGAGGTCACTAAACGACAAGATAACGTTTTCTTGGGAAACGTGCCGCCATCCGATGGCTCAGATTGCGCCACGTCGCTCGGATCGCCGAACCCCCTAGTCTCCGGTCGGCAGCCGAGCAAGTGCCATTCCGAGCTCGAAAATGGAGAAAAAAGACGTCGAGCGATGGAGACCGTCAGATCTCCCAGAAAATCACGCTCGACGATGATCAGAGGTCCAGATAGCGCCAAGCCATAAATCAGTATTAAAAATCATTTTTTATTTATTTAATTCGTTTTATTTATTTAAAAATTGCGAAAAAATTGCCAAAAATTTGGGAAAATTAACTAAAAATTCTGGAAAATAATTAAAAATTCAGGGGTATATTTTTGAGCCCCTGAACGAACAATTATTGCCTAGAATATACAGTTAAGGCCCCCGAACAATTAGTAAACACATCGCAAAATTAAATAAATAATCCGAGAAAAATAGATGAAAGACGCCAAATACTCGATAAGGCTGGAGAATAACACATGGCATCAAAAAGTTACCTCACTACCCCCTTCGAGATTCTAAGTCCACCATATGGACTCCGATACAACTCCACTAGCCCACAAAACAGTCAAACTACTCCTCAAAAACTGATCACGCTCAGTCTTTAGGAGTGGGGGGCTCGTGATATGGCTAAAAATGGGGTTAAATCGGAACCGTCCAGATTGGGCACGAATCTTGATGCTCGGGGGTAAAAAGGTAATTTCACATACAAGTGGATCCAAAATGGGTATTGGGTCTCCTTCTCACAGAACCATCAACCCGCGAACGCATCCACTTTAACTGGGCACGGGTCCCGACCCGATACAAGCCCAGTTCACCAAGAGGAGAATTAGGGCCATTGATTTGACTAGATCAAATCAACAGGCCCGATTGACTCCCACCAGGGAATCAGGGGCTAATTTCCCAGAACAGAATAGGAGGATTTTCCTCCTGGTTGTTAGGCAGGAAATCAGGCCCCTAACCGTTCCAAAGGCGACTATAAATATCACCCCTACCACCATGACCAGGTTAATCACTTCTTCACCACTTTTAAGCTCTTTCTTAATCTCTTCTGATTACTGACAAGAGCGTCGGAGGGTGCGTCGCCGGAATCAACCCCGGTGTTTCGCACTTCCTTGCAGGTCGCGGCAGGAGCAAGAAGGTTGAGTCAACTGTTCAGGTTTTTCTCGGACTCACAAATTCTATCTGTTTACCCCCACACCGAAAACAGCGGTAATAGGGGTCATGTAAGAGTTCGGATTCCGGGATGACGTCTCTGGCTGGAATCGAACTGCAGTCAGAACTGAGGTTTCTCACAGACGGCGCTAACCTGATGCGGTTTGTTTTTAGGGTGTGGCTGCAACAGGTGTGAGTTCTTGTAGTTTGTATAGTGGAATTTGCGGTACTGACTCTGGTCTGACCCTCGGCTGAGGGACCGGCTCGGGAGTAGCAGGAGTGAGGTGGAGACCGGGTGCTCGGCTCGGATCCAGCAGCTCAGCTTGAATCTGTGGGCTTGGCTCGATCCTGGGTACCTGCACACTGTCTAGACACACCGGGAGAAGTCCCGGAGACAGGCCCTCTGACGATCTAGTCAGTCACTGGAAAAGCAATAGTAGCTAGGGTTTAGGGGGAGAAAGTTTGATTACCTTTTACAGTGAGGAGGGGGCCTAGTATTTATAGGCAGGAAAAACGGGACTGAGATCCTGCTGGGCCGGGTCGGACCCGTTTTCTCGTGAGTCTGACATGGCAGAAGTCCGTTGGACTTATGTTGACCTGATGATCAGGAAAGAGCGGTTTTTGAGGGGATCTAGTGGCCCAGGAGGGGTCACGTCATCTGATCCATATCACTATCTTTCGGATCATATCATGTATATGCATGTCTCAATGACGCATATCATAACCTGCATTATTCGGAGGTTCATACATGATCAGAAGCATCAACTTCTTGTTGTTTTTGCCTTGTAATAAAGCTCAAAGGCAAAGATTCTAAGATTCATATATGATTGTTCACCTGTTTGTGCATATATACAATTTAACATAAGATAGAATCCAAATTAAATATATATATACACGGTGTATAGCTAGGCTGTTAGAATACGATTCCAAAATAAAGAAGGGAAGTAGCTGGGGTCAGAAACATTAATATACACATATGGTTGGTTGGTTGGTGAGGGGAAGGGTTGATAAGGACCTAACGAAAGATCGATATATCACGGGGTCTAGTAGTCCCCTACCCCCAGCTGCAGCTGGCCCGGCACAGGCACGACTTTTAAAGCACAATTGGTTCAGCCTTTTTTATAATATGGGATGATTGTGATCGTGTTATTATTTGCATGGATTTTGGATTTGGCTCTATGTCCGCTTCCTCTCAATTGCTACAGCTACCATGCACACAAAAAAATTTGGGGGGAGGGTCGGATGGAACCCTCCGGGTTGGAACATAACTAGGGCAGGTTCGGACCGGATCTGAGTGGCAACCGGGTCGGATCGGAATGTTCGGATCCAACCCGGGTCGGATCGGGTTGGCCCGTTTATTTAATTTTTTTTTTACTTAAAAAATTGTAATTTTAATAATAAAAAAATAAAATATTAATAATAAGACTCAAAGAGTGAAATTGCCAAAAAAAAAATGTATATATTATTAATATGATTTCAACTTATTTAATTTTTCCAATTTTTAATAAGAAATAAAGATTTTCTACAAATTTATTTTATACAATAACAAATTTTTTGATACAATTTCAATTATCCTATTTTTTTATAACAAACAAAGATTTTATACAATTTTTTATATATTTTCAATTTTCTTCAATTTGTTTTTTTTTAAGGGAAAATGTGGAATAAGGCCATCCTGTTTCATTAAAAAGAGTTTAACGAAACAAACCCAGAGTACTGGGCCCAAGTACAACCTACAAACAAGAAAATACAACATACATGAAGCAACATGACGCGTACAAACAAGAAATCCCTCCAACAACCCTGGAGGGTGGGCCGACAAACCATCTCGGTCCAGCTAAATATAAGTACGTCAGTTAGCTTCGTACAGTGCCTCCACGACACATGCACACCCACCTGGAACAAGTCTGGCAGGATTTTTTCACCCGCTGATCCCTGCCTTCACCTCGCTGGGGGACCCCATCTTTTGGTCCAAGCCCCGCATGTCGAAAACTGACCCCACGGCACCTGCACTGCGATCGCACCCTCCCACCATCTCCACTACTCATCCTACAAACGTGCCAGTCGCTCCCACAACCGCTACCGAAGAGATAGTCGTGAAGAGAATACCTTTACCTCTCACATGATTGCACTTTCTCAGGCGATTTCTCAGCAGACAACTATCTTGCTCACTCCACCAACCACCACGCTCCAGGAGAGAGCCGTGGAGAGAATACCTTCACCTCAATCACGCACAAGCTCTCTCCGGCGATTTCTCACCACACAGACTTTTCTCGACTCAAACTCTCAATTGGAGGGAAGAGCCGATGCTGTCTCAAGCCAGTGGCCTAAGCTGGAGGAAGCTCAATAGTCTGACAGTAGGTGCTGTGAAGATTGCACTGGCGACATCGTAGTACACTCCAGACCAACCATACTCAAACCCCACACCCCCTCACCCCCAACACCAACCCACTACCGGCCTGGCCCCACGGGCCCCAAACCGAAACACCGACCTCCCACACTTGAATACCAAATCCATGGTGTTCGCGATAACAGGCGCGGGAAGTTGAGACAAGTGAGCGCACATCACGGAGGGACCCCGTCTTTGGGCCCAAGCTCTATAAACGTGCAAGACACCCTAATTCCCGACATCTTCACACGCACTACCAACCCTCACAGATCGCCATGTATGACCCCAAGAGTGTGGACATGGTGGTAAGAGCGCAGAACATCCGGGCAACATCTAGCCAGTTATGGAGGGACCCCATCTCGAGTCCAACCCCACAATCGCACAAAACTACATGCTTCACACCCCCAACCACAAAAAAAGCTAGCACAGGCCCCTTGCCGTATCACCGGCCTCACATGGGCAAATCATATCTGGGTCGGAGGGGGGGTCGGGGGGATGGGGGCGCACCGCATGCTGGCCCCCACCGCGTCATCGCTGTCTAGGCCGCACCGCCTGGGGGTCGGGGGGATGTGGGCACACCGCAGGCTGCCCCCCACTGCGTCACCGTCGGTAAGGCCGTGCTGCCTGCTGGAACCGCCTGACGATGGAGGTGCGCTGGACGCCTGAGACCGTCGTCGCGAGTTGAGGTCGCCGACAGATCCCCGCGGGCTTCCAGTACTGGAGTCGCGACTGGGGGAAAGGGAGAGAGGAGGAGACGCGCCGTGGAGGAGAGGCGAAGGGGACGGCGGGATGAGGGGGGGCGGCGGCGATGGGGCTAGCCGCCGCCGCCCCCAAGGACCACAGATCTAGGGTTTCCTAGTTTTTGTTTAGAGGGGGTTTTTCAGATCTAGAGTTGGTGGGTCAGAAGTTATTCCAATGCTACAATTTGTTGGTCTTCAATTTGTTGTTATTGTTGTTGTTGGTCTTCAATTCTTCATATTGTTGGTTGCTATTGTTGTTGTTGTTGTTATTCCGGCGAGTTGCTTCCACTTGTAGACGTGTCAAACCCTACTCCTTGAGTCTTATCTTCGGCTTTCATCCAGTCTTCCATGCATACGAGCATCTCAACAATTGGGGCTTCAAGCGATTCCTATAATCGGTTAGAACCCTGCCACTTTTAGAAAATGCATTGTCTAAAGCAACTGTAGAGACAGGAGGAGTTAGTAGATCTTTAGCCATATATTTAAGAATACTATAAGTATATTCATAGTCTTTCCACCATTGTAAAATATATAGTGAAGAAGTAAAACTTGCAGAATCTTGTTGATTATACCAATGTAATTTGGTTGATTAGTTCTAGCTTTTTTTTGATTGAATTTTTGCAAGTAAATTAAATGTGGCATCATCTAATTTATTCTTACCCTTACATGGAGAAGTAGCAGAAGAAGAAGTAACTAAAGTAGTAGTACCACCTGATGAAAAACTTCTATCATAATAATCATACAAGTTATTTAATGTCGATTTAAATTTAGCTAAAAATGTTCCGCAATCAAATCCAGATTCATCTTCTCCAAGTAAAGTAAAAAACATTTCAATCAAACTCTTCGTACCTTCTAATTTGATACGAGGATCCATCACAGTAGCAATAAAATACAACATAGGATGAGGATTAAAATACTTCAAAAATTTGGTATATGTAGGTTTCACAATATCACCAATAAAAGTATCATTGATCATTTCATTGAAAATTTGCATCATAGTAACTATTGAAATAAAAATGCTAGTAGTAGTAGATTCATAAGATTTTGAAATTTTGAAAATTGCGGTTTTAAAATGTTCTAAAAATTTTAACAAAGATTCAGCATAAAACCAAGCTTGGAGAGTCATTTTGGCATATTTTTTGTCATACAAAAATTATTTATACATGCTTTATATTCAGTAACAACATGTAGCAAATCAAAAGTAGAGTTCCCTCGGTGTTTAACCTCCTTTGAAAATTTCTAAAATGTATATTTTTAAGCCTATACCAAGCTTTCCATTCTTGAAATATAGGAAAACTTAATGCAATAAATTGTACACAGTTTCTAATTTTAACTGTATATGGTTCGACTATTTTTAATGCATCTTGAATACATAAATTTAAAATATGACATGCACATCTAACATGAAAAATATTGTCAGATGGAGGGTTTAATGTTGTTTTTTATATACTAATTGATGCATTGTTGTTAGATGCATTACAGAACTTATACACATAATTTTATCACGAATATGAAAAACATCACAAATTTCTAAAATACGATTTGCAATTTCAATACCACTATGGGGATAGGACAACGCGGCAAGTGATATGATCCTTTTTTGAATAATTCAATCATTGTCGATCCAATGACAAGTTATTCCCATCATTGAAATATTATTGCAACCCGTCCAACAATCGGAAGTTAAAGAAACTCTACAAGTTAAACTCTATAAAATGGCAATCAAAGTTTCTCTCATTTCATTGTACATTTTAAAATAATCAAATTTGCAAGTATTCATAGGGATTCTTTTAAAATGGGAGTTTAATGTGGTTTGATTAAAAGTTTCTAAGTCCCTACTCTCGGAATAGGAAAAATGGTAACTCTTCCTTGATTACTAGTCGGGTCATTTTCTCGACGAACAAATTCGGCATTATAAGAATGGCTATCAACTACACCGGTCCTAGGGGATATTTTTTGTTGACCAGGTAGGTCTACAAGAAGTTCTGTGTATATTTTGGATGTGTAGTCTTATCGTACCCATCCCCTCACCCCTCTTCCATTTGTATGGCTTCGAACATGTTTTACAAACTTTTATACCTACACCCGGATTTTCTTCGTCCGGAATATAATCATAAAATTTGTGCCAATCACTAGTTTCTCCTCTAGTTTTCCTACTACTACCCGGTTGTGTTGTTTCGGTTGCTTGTGTTTGTGGTTCTTCTTCTATGTCTATGTCTCCTACAAACTCATCGTGTGTACCAATGTGTTGGATCATAGGGTACTCTTCGGCGGGCTCATTTGGTGGGACAATTGGAGGCCTACGAGAAGTGCCGGTGGAATCTTGTCCACTTTGGCTACGGCCGCTACCTCGTAATCTAGACATGTTGATATAGTAGTGTATGTGAAAAAATTAAATACAATTTAGGCGAGATAAATTTAAAAATAAATCTAGAAAATAATAAGAGGGTTGTGAAAGAGAAGATCAAAAAATCAACAAACAAATATGATAAAAAAAATTATAACTACAAAAAAAATATCAAGACAATAAGAAAGTTGTAAAATTTTGATACCGTACTTCGCCGATACTCGTATATAAAATGAGAGTGAAAATAAAAGTAGTAGTAGAAGTAGAAGCCCGGACTCGTATATAGATAGAAAGAAAGTTTTTTTGTTGGAGCCTTGGAGGAGTTGAAGACTTGAAGACGTAGTTGAATGTTGAATTCGATACGATCAGAATTTGTCGTTTGATCGTTTCTATGTTGCTAGCTTCTTTATTCACAAAATTTGGAATGAATTGAGATTGAATTGAGTAGTAGTAGTAGAGAGAATAAGAGTGTAAGGTGTGAAATTTTTAGTTTGGGTTTAAGGGGTATTTATAGGAAAAAAACCTAAAAACAAAAAAAATAATAATAACGGTTATAACAGCCGTTAGAGGGCAATTCTGTCGTTAGACCCGCGAGTCGAACAGTTGACCCGCACGAATCGAACGTTTGAGCCGTACGGGTCTAACGGTTCGAAACCAGCGGGTTGGCGAGCGGTTAGAGCACTGTTCACCGGGTTCACAGGTCGGGTTCGACAGGTTGAAATCCGTTTTTTGACTACCCGGATCGATCCGCTTAGATTCGCGAGTTCGATCTGGACCCGAACCGTCTTTTAACGGGCCGAATTTGACGAGCGGGTCGCGGGTCAACTTGGCCCGGTTGCCATCCCTGGGGGTGGGCACAATTACTGAATAAATGAGAGAGAGAGAGAGAAGCTTGCAAAAATTGAAGGGCTATGAGATTTAAGAGGAGAATACTTCCAACTTCAGACAGCTAGAGTGAGGTTGGTACGGACTCCCTCGCTGGATCTGGCAGTGTGTTTGACCTGTCAGTTACCCTGGAATGCGAGGTAATTACTTACATCGTAAAATATGTAGGAGATCTAGTTAGAAACAGCCGAGAATGGTCTCTTTTTTGTTTTGTTGCAATTGAGCTCATTGCAATATTGTCCCGCATTTTGGGATTAGTTGTAAGTGTTCGTTTAGATTGAAAACTGTCTGAGTTGCAAAGAACATCGGCACACTTTTTTCGTGCAATTTTTGTTGTGTTTTTGCTCTAGGAGTTCGATGTCACCTTGGTCATGGTCTACGGCACCACCACTTTGCACCGTCGCTAGCCAAAGTCATACCATCAGCCATTGCCCTGATCTCGCCTACCATTCTGTCTATAGTTCATCAACGAGTGTAATTTACTTGTATCTACAATTGTACTAGTCATCTAATGGTTTCAATTGCAATTGCAATTGCAATAACAACTAAGCATTTTCACTTATTGTTGTAATGTTATTGCAAACAACATGAGTTAGTTGCAGTGTAGTTGAAATTGTGACTGAACAATCTTGATTTGCGCATGTTTAAGTGAAAACAAAGGGTTTAGAAATCCTCCACCACTTTTGTCACTATAAACAACACTACTCCACAATCCTACAACCACAGTGTCTAGAAATGCTCTGCCACAAAACTTGAATATACATGAGATTTCTGTACATATTTCCTGCAAAACAGTGATACTTTGAACCTACATGAGAATTTTCTGCACATTTGAAACCTGTCTTTTGACAAGTCAAAAGCATCTAGATCAAAAAGCTAACAATAAAGTGAAAACAAGGGGGGATACCTGAAAAAATACTGTTTTATTTATGGATTGTGAAATAGTACAAGGCCCCTCCAAGGCCTCAAAAAAGTTCCCGCAAAGCAAAGAAGAAGTTAGTCCAAACTTGAAAACAAGTGCCTGGACCCACAAGGTGATCACCATCTCACCCCCCTCAATGCTTTGCAAATGCAAACATGACACAAATAAAGACATCATTCAAATATTTTTTTGTTTTTTCCTCAATAGAAAAAAAAAAAAGTAAATACAATAAATTCCAATTTTCAACACACTTTTAATGAGATGTAGCAGAGGGCGATGGCAGAAGAAGAGCAGAGGGCAGCAGTCTGTTTGACTTGACCTCTATTTCTTCATTTAATGGAAATCAGGAAACTATCTTCTTCCTCATCTTTATTATTTATTAGGCACTTGAATGTTCTCCTTAATTTCCTCACCTGGCTTCTTTTGAAACAAGACCACCATCTACATCCTCTCTCCCTCTCTCTTTCTATCTTTCAATCTCACCATGAATGCAATTGATGCTCAAAAGTGGGCCCCTCTACCATCCTGCACAAACAAACACACCTTCCTCTTTTAAACAATGGCAGATCCCCCCCACCCTTGGGAATCTGCTGTCCTACTCAAATCATGGCATTTGTAATAAATTATCCAAAAAGCCCCACAAATGAAAGAACCAAAGAAAAGGGTAAAAAAACAAAACTCACTTAGTTCAAAATCAACTCAAACTCTCTCCCCCAAACTCCTATAAAAAATAATGAGGAATCCTCAAAATCCAATTAAGTAATGCCTAATTATTACTATTACTGCTAATAATGGATATGATTTGCTTTATCCATCATCCACCCAAAGACAGTTGTTCAGCTTCCTCCTTTTGTTGTGTGGAATAGAGGAGGAAGAAGATGAGGCCTCGTCCGAGCTCAAGTTAACCACTCTTGTTACTCTCATTTGTGGAAGCTCCTGCCTGACACATCCTTGCATAAGGCTATAACAATTGGCAATCCCCTCCTATACAAAGCATGGACAAAGATGGTAAGCAAAAGTTTGGTGTAAGCTTAGGTACTATTTAGAATAATGGCCATTTGATTTCTGTGGAAATGTAGTAGGTTATATATCACAACTAAAGCTGAAATACACATGTGAGAGCATTAGTCGTTTCGTGAGCCAAATTTTGGGTATTTGGCAAATGAAAATGAAAAAAATGACTTTGCGCTGCAGTCATCAAAAGCCAAAATTTGAATATTTTCACTATTTCATCCCACGCAAAAAAAAAAAAAAAAAACAAACCAACCCGACCGGACAAGGAATGATTTCCCGTCCGTCTTAATTTATAAAAAAAAATAAAAAGCTTTAAATCATAATTATTCCTTAATATTTGTCAAATTAATCCTAATTATTTCTTAATTAATAAAATTAACTAACATTTAAACCTAACTTTAACCCATAGGGGTGTCCCATAGAAATTTATCGCAAATGAAATGTATGGGACGATGTTTCTTTTCCCGTCCCACTACATTTTAGATTTTTTTTTTAATGGATCGGACGGAATTTAATCTCCCGTCCGTCCGTTTTTTTAATTAATTTTTTTTTCAAAAGACAGAAAACAATCTCTCGTCCGATAAATCCGCAATTTTTCGGACGGTGTTTCTTTTCCGGTCCGATGTGAAAAACATTAAAAAAAATAAGCGACAAAAGATAATTTTTCGTACAATTTAACAAACGGTAAATCATTTTTTGTTAACTATATTTTGGCAATTATCATTTCGACTTCCAAATCTGGCCGACCATTGTTCATATAAAACCCAAATTTTGGGCAAATGGTCACCGACTGCAGCATTATTTTCAAATGCTCTGAAAGGATTGGAAATGAAAAGAGATGCTCCTTGAGAATACTAAGGTTCAATATAATATTGGTAATGGTATTGCTCCGAATAAAAAGTACTATAAAACTGTTGCAAGCTGAAGTACTCCTAACATTTTTCTGGTGTGAAAGAAATAGGGGGAAATGTTTGGTATTCTTGTGGATAAGAAGTTAAGAACTATTGTGATTGGAAAGTGTTGCAAGGAAATGTGAAGCGAGTCAAAGACATCCTAACATATATGGGTCGAAGTCGAACTGTACATGGTTTTACTGAACATTTGTTTTAAGCCTAAAAGTTTTTAAAGAGTACATAAACTGTTTTTAGGCACTCGAAAAGTAATGCGGAATATTAGCTCATTCGATTTTTAAAAAAAAATAAGGGGTAAGTTCAGTAGTGAAAAACTTGGTGCATGTAGTTCACCTTCGTAAGTCCAATGCACCATGACCATGCAGATTCAGGGTTTATGAGAGCCAAATCTGGAGTCTCACTAGCAGCACACATTACTGCAGCTGCTGCCATAGATGATGGGCATTGATCCAAAAACTCGATGTCTGCGTCATTGTTAATTACTTAAATTAAACATCATTAATTTCACAATTAAAAGAGTTACTAATAAAGTAGTCAATATTTACCCTGGATGGTTGCTAAGATAATCTTTGTAGCATGAGAAACCAGATATCTAGTGTACATTCCACTAGGATCAGCCTTGAATGCAAAGAAATCAATGAAAGTGAACGGTGTAATGGAACGCATCCTCCATTTGAGCGCAGTCAGAACTAGCAGCTCCATTTTACATACTGTCCTAGGCTCAAAAATGTATCTTGCACCCTCCACCTTAAAATCCAATATTTATTCATAGTATTACAATCAATTAAGTTATGTAATATGTTCAAATAAAAGATAATTAGAAAATAACTATACCTGCAAATCGAGAAGGGTTGGAACAAAGGTTTCTTCCATTTTCGCAGCAAGAGAGAGGCAAGCCACCGATAAGAGTTGCAATGCCCATCCCTTTGCTTCCTACATATCAATAAATTGTATGTATCAATTTGTGTTATTTTATTTTATTTTATTTTTTTGGCATAAGGCAGTAGTCATACACACCCAACAATTTATCCCGAATATATATTAATTAGAATTTTTTTTTCTACAAACGGGAATTCGAACTTCAGACCTCTTACTACCGAAGAGCCTTCCTAGTATACCGCACTCACATTTACATCAATTTGTGCATTTTAGAAAAGGGTAGCATGTATCTAAATTTTAAGATAATTAGCAAATATTCTAAATTATTAATTTAGCAAATAGAAAATTAAAGTTATGGAGCAGCATATCACGTGCATGAAGGTAAAGGTATGAGAGGTGGAGGATACGTACCCTACTACATACAGACATACAGTATTTAATTATGGGATAGTATTTTAATGGTATAAAATATAAATAAACCTTAATAAATACTACAATTTCATTATTTGCAGATTCTTGTTTTTTACATATTTGCAAAGTTACAGCATAAACCAAAAAAATATATCATAAAGCCAACCAATGCATTAAGATGCGAGCCATTCTCATCAGTATATTGATCGACGGCGCAAAATGTACGAAATCCTTGGGTACAAAAACAACCAAAAGGACCCGTACCCGAATTACAAGGGTAAGACTACTGAACAACTTTGTTAATTACAGATATTCTCTTGTTAAAGGTGATAAATTTCTATATAACCAATATTGATTGTGATTAAAATCCAGATTCTCTATCCGCATAGAATAATTGAAAACTAAAACAAAATAACCGCATAAACGTGGGCCCCCACCATAACAGTTGGACCGGGTAAATACAACTTGAAAAAAAAGAAAATCAACCGTGACGGTGACGGTGACGGTGACGGCTGCTTACCGGCAATCGGTGAGTCGAGAGAAACCGGTCGAAATAGTTAACGGCGAGGTACGCCGTTAACGGCTGAAAATGATAGAACTCGTGCACCTACAAAAAATAAATCTAAGTTCAAATCGCAATGCGCAAGTTAGCGATTCCAGTACTGATACTCTAACGAGCGCTGACGTACGGACCTTGAGAATCCAAGACACGGAATCTTGACGAGCAAAGGGGTCGAGGGATTTGGAGCGGAATCTCGCAGGATAATCGCCACCTGGCGAGTAAGCGGACTCGCCTTCCAAAAACTCGGCGATTGATTCGTCGGAATCGTACGGAAACTCAAAGGCATGAGCGGCGACGGTGTGGTAGTCCGCGAGATCTCCGTCGCTAAGCGATCCAGCATCCTCGGCGCAGAGCAGGTCGGTGTTGAGAGGGAGCGGCATCGCTGGTGTATCATTACTTATCCATCTCCGCGGAGCAGCGGAAGAGGGAATGGAATGGTGAGTGAGTACTGTTTTTTGGTTGAGAGTTGTGGATGCTGGTATGGTGATAGATATATAAGATATGATGAATAAATAATGAGGGCCATCGAGTTCGAGGTTGGTTTTACAGAAAAACTTGTATTATATTTGTTGTGGCACTTTTGTTGAGATTTAGACTAGTAGTATGTTTTTGCTACACAGGGGAGAATATTTTCTAATAATGGTGATGGAAATTTATGTTAATGAGCATCTGTAGTCTTGTAGTCTTTGTGGTCGTGTTGAGCCAAATTTTGGGCATTCGGCAAATGGAAATTAAGAAAAATGGTTATGCGCTGCAGTTATTGATTGCGAAAAAAATGGGTATTCAAAATTTTTAAAATTTCAGACGAAAGACGAATTTTCGTCTAAAGTAGTTTTTTAATATAAAATATTGGAACGGACGAGAATTCTTTTCCCGTCCATCTAAAAAAAAATTAAAAATAAAATTAAAAAATAAAGAGGCGGGGATTCTTCCTTCGTCCTATGAATGTGGTGATTTCTTCTTCTTTTTTCCGATCGGACGGAAAAGGATTTCCCATCCATCGATTTAATTAAAATGAATTGTTTTGGAATGGAAAATTAATTTTCGTCCGATATTTTTCAGAAAAGTAAAAATCTCTCCGACGTTTTTTTTTTCGTCCGATGCAACAGACGATAAATCATCCTCCGATTGCTATATTTTCTAAAATTCCAAATCTTCTGCCATATTTGGCAATCTCCTGTTCACCAAGAACCCAAATTTTGGGTTTTTGGCCAACAACTACAGCGTTTTTTTTCCTCATTTTTTGAAAAAAATGGACAAATAGCCAACGAATACATATGCTCTATAGCCCTTACTTTTGTATTCAAGTTTCATTACTTCCTTTGACTATATGAATATTCTTTTCAATCCATGACAATTTTAACTATTGCGAAAGAAATTTGCTCTGTTAGACTGCACTTAAATTATATTTTGGGCATGAGAGCATCTGTAGTTATTCCGACTCAAATTTTGGGTATTTGGCATATAGGAATAGAAAATATAAGTTTCAATTGTAGACGTTTAAACCCAAATTTTGAGTTTTAACTTTAAAAATTTGACGGACGAAGTATGATTTTCCGTCCATTAATTTTTAATTTATTTTTTTAAATAAAAAAACAACGGACGAGAATCATTTTCCGTCTAAGAATTAAAAAAATGATAAAAAAAATTTAAATCCTAATTTACTGTTATATTAATCCTAATTAAATCTTATTAAATCATAAATAATTCTTAATTCTTAATTAATTTTAATTAAAACATAGAAATATTTATAGGCTATATTATATAGGAATTGTTCCACAAAAAATTATAGAAATGGGCTGGGATGGGGAAGCATATCCCTTCTGTGTTGGATTTATTTTTTTAAAATCGAACGCATCCGTTGAAAAGAAAAAATTTTAAAACAAAAAATGGAACGGACAGAAAATAATGACCTGTCCGTCAAAATTTTTATAAAAAAAAAATAATAATAATTCGAACATACAGGAAACCATTTCGCGTCCAATATTTAAAATTAAAAAAAAAACCAGCGACGAAAGATGATTTTTCGTCTAATTGAACAGATGAAAGACTATCTTTTGTCGGCTATTTTTTTTTCTGAAATCTCATTTCTTCCCCCAAATATAGCAGACGAATGTTCACCCAATACCCAAAATTTGGGTATATAGCGAACGACTGCAGCATCATTTTTCCTTTTCTTTTCCAAAAAATGTGTATATAGCCAACGACTACAGATGCTCTGAAGTGGTATATTTTACTTATTGACATTGGGATCACAGGGGCGGACCCCCGCTCATATATATATATATATATATATATATATATATATATATATATATATTGACAAATGAGATATATGAGATATTTGAGTATTTGAGTTTGTGGTTAGGTGGTTCAAACTCCACATGGTTCAATTCCCCTTAAGCAGCAATTAATTTTTCAGTTTTTTTTATAAATATAACTTGTCTTTGAATTGTGAATAAGCTTTCATTTATGTCTTTAATAATTTATATATATTTATAAAATTTTGAATATCTAATTTAAGTTTGAGAGAAAATACATTTTCGTACTGAAAATATATAATTGAATTTAATATCATTATTTATGTTCTTAATAATAAAAAAATTTATCATTTCAAATTAAATGAGTATCGAATGTTACAAGTATGAGTTTTTTGCTTTCTTCTCATTAAGCGTGCAACTCAACTTATACATATTATGCAAATATTTACTCAACCATATGTTACAAAATAGTAGATCTCATCACTAAATACCCCGTAGTTAAATAATTGATGGTTTCATATAACTAACAAATTGCTAAAATTAAAATTTTCTGTTCAACATGAAATATATGTGCAATATTTTTCTTTCACATTTTTTGATAAATAAATATAAATTTTAAAAAAATACTATTTACTTATGCACACCCTGACTAAAATTCATGTGTCCGCCACTGGGAATCAGTTTAGTCGTTAGCACCAAACTGAGCGATTCAGGTTCAGCTAGCCCACCTACACAACAAACATTTTACAGTCAAATTGGAGATTTCGCAAAAGGAAAAAAGGAAGAGATAAATAATCTAATATAATAATGGGAGTTGGGTTTGTGTATGTAGCATCCCAAATCTTACACGGGTGTACGAGTATAATAAAACCTAATCACGGCTTCACCACAGGGCATAGCCTCACCAAATCTCTAAGACTCATATAATCTCTTAGGTCCACACAATCCAAGCCCACTAACAATTCGGGATATTACAATTAGGGCTGCAAACGAGCCGAGTCGAGCCGAGTTTTGTGAGGCTCGAGCTCGGCTCGTTAATCAATCGAGCTCGGTTTCAAGCTCGAGCTCGGCTCGAGCTCGAGTCGAGCCGAGTTTTGACCGAGCTTTGACCGAGTTCGAGCCGAGTACTCGCGAGCTTAGCCTAATAATTACAACACGTCCAAGCTCGAGCTCGGCTCGTTAAACTGTCGAGCTCGATTTCGAGTCGAGCTCGGCTCGAGCTCGTCTCGAGTCGAGCTTTGACCGAGCTCGAGCCAAGTAGCTCGCGAGTAGCTCGGATCGTTTGCAGCCCTAATTACAATATAATTTGTAGATAACCCGACTTACGCGTATCACCTGTAGAGATTAAATTCCTCAATTCAAATTCTCCAACTCAAATTTTTAAAAAAAACATGTATTGCATGTACAGATTAAATCTTTAATTCTGATAAAATATAAATTGTACTTGTCAGAGTTAATTTGTGAAAATAGAAGCTCAAGAAAAATAAAGTGCATCATACATGTAGATTATTAATTAGTTAAATTATAATGACGTACCTTGTATTTTTTTTTTTTTTGCTTGTTCACAGCTACAAAGAGTAAAAACTGTTGAATATATTGGTATATTCTCCCTATATAAATAATACATGTGCATATGAGTAACACGTGTATTGAACGTACAATTGATTGTATATTAGAACGCGGGTTTGTGGGCTTATAACCCGATACCCAAACCAGTATTTAGAGATAAATACTGGCTTGTGATAGCAGTCTAGGTATTCCAATCTTGATACCTAGGGTGAATATCTCAAGCAACTTAGATCTAGAGATAAACCCTAGTTCTCAATTGTTAATTTCTCACAAAACCTAACAATCTTGAGATATTATTAATCTATTTGTGAGATTAAGATAGATCAATAAAAATTACCGTTCGTCGGGATTTGATCGCCACCGCCGTCATTGCAAATCGCCACCGTCGTCGCTGGCCATCGTCACCGCCTCCTCTGGGGTCACCGAGGACGTCATCCCCAACCGCCGAAGGATGCCGCTTCTTTTGGGGCCACCCTGAGCGCCATCGAAAGTTGCCGAAGGGCGCTGCCGCCTCTGGGGTCACCGACGTCGACCGCCTCCTATGGTGTACGGACATCGGCCGCCACGCCGTCGGCGAGTTCCAGGCCAACTCCCCTATGGAAGACGGCAGCCAGATCGAATCTGATCCAGCGATTTGAGATTCAGTGAAGGGATTTTTGTATCTCATCATTAGATCTGTTTAGACGCACACAAGGTGTTCGATGCTGGGTCTCTTTGGCGCAGAATGGTTTGTTGTTTGGATTTGTTCTCAATAGACATGAGTCTAATCAATTGAAGGGGAAGAGATGGTGAAAGATAAGTTTTTTACTTTCCTCATATTAAATTTCTATTAAATATTTTGCTATGTGCTGGAAGTTCAAAACACTCGTTCTAAGATTATGTTTTGAATTATAGAATTACTATGATGCTAAGAGTGGTTAAGTTCAAGACTGTATTAATCATTTGTTTAATTTAATACAAGTTGAACAGTTGTTTTGGCTATGTGCTAAAACACAATATCTATTTTGTTAAATAGTATGTTGACTATAAAATCCGGATCTCCAATTAAACTGTTGCTAGAATTAGATTGTGCTAATAATTTGTTTAATTGGCTAATCTTTAACAATTTGATAAATGTAGGAACTTTAATGTTATTTACAAATTGTATATGTTGGAGACGATGGATATGCATCACAGTTGAATAAGTCTACACTACGCAGGCTTCTCCATCGAATTTTGAAAACACTTCTAACTAGAAGTGTCGGTATGATCTACTCTAATTTTCTTAGTATTTTTCATGTGATGAATGTGTTAACGTTTTGTGCGTTTGATCATATGATTGAGAGTTTTAGATCATAGTTATTCTCGCTTTGGAAAACTAGCATGTTTAGGGTTGTTAAGTGTTTTATCATACTATGTATATAGATATCTTGACAAATCCATTATTTGTTGTTTTTGTGAGATTACATATTTGCTTCTCTAAAATTTTAGAAATAAAATAAAAATTGTATAAGATGTATAACAAATGTCTGTAACTTAGGAGAAAGCATATCTTAATGTAGAATATGACTCTACTAGTTACGTTTTGTTCTTTCTCGTTCATTGAACTGTGTGTGCAAAGTTAAATTATAATATGTTAGTCATTATCTCATTTAGCATTATGAAGATGATGAAGAATGAATAAAGAAAAGAACTCTTTGCTCAATGTGTTTGAGCAAGTGGACATTGTTAGAACCATTAGAGAAAGCAAATAATTCTTGTAAAATGTGAAAGAGTAATTTTGTATTAACACTTATAAAGTGCATATATTGTCAATCGTATGTATAAGTTGAGTTTAACAAATGAGACAATTAATAATAATGGTTCTAATTGTGTTCTTGAACATAGCATAATTGGCTAAGATTTAAGAACTATATATTCAATTGTTTGTGAGGAAATATGATCTCATTATCAAAACTGTGGTAAAATGAAGTTAAAAGCTATTGAGTCAGAACTTTAACATCCAAACTGTTTTGAAATTTAGAATCACTATAAACTATATATTAAATTGTTTGTTCTTGTTAAAACTCATAATTCTACTAAATGATACTTTATTAAATATGACAAATGTGAAGTTTGGATTCAGATTTTGATCACTAGAAAATCATTTTGTATGGTCTCTAGGAGTTCATAACTTTTTGAATCAATACATTCTGATATTTGTGATCTCAGTAGCTTTATGACTAGATGAGACGATTGTTGGTCAGAAGTATTTAATCGCTTTTGTAAATGATTAATATAAGTCTGTCATATATATGGAGAATGAAGCACTTGTTATTATTAATGAATTAAAAATTATAGTTAAATGCTAAAAATCAAGGGTTCAGATTTGATAGAGGTGGTGAATATGGTTTAACAACTTTAGAGAAGTTTGCATTGGGCATAATCTCTAGTGTACTCTACTTACAATAGTCAAACGGTATTGATAAAAGTTAGAATCAAACACTTAGTGAAATGTTGAATTCTATATTATTAACTGTTGTTTGTCTTGTGTAATTATAAGTGATGTTGTATTGTTAATCATATCTCTAATGTGTTACTACACTCTAAATTGAATACACCTTGTAAATCATGGTATGAAAACACAAATAATTTTGTTAAAGTAAAAATTTGTGTTGTGATACATTTGTTAGAGTACATGATCCTAGAATGCCTAAAATAGGACCTACAACAAATATTTGTCTGTGTTCAGAAAATGCAGAATATAGTTCTGTGGACAGATGTTTGATCTATCTAATTTTGTGTTAGAAGAATCTAGACTTGCAGAGCTCTTTGAGGATGTATTCATCAAAGATAAATGTATGAAATAATTTAGTCCTACAGACACGTTCAATGATTCACAGTTGGAATCAAGAATCAACCTTACTAACACTTAAAAACCTGAATGACAAATGAGCTAAGAAGAGTCTTTAGTAGACAATGAGATAATTTTGTGTCATACAATAATACTTTAATTTAGTTGATCTGCCGACAGGGGCTAAAACTATAGTAAGTAAGTGGGGTTTTGTAGAAGAAACTTAATTTTGATTGTTCAGTAGCAATTTTAATGCTTTTTAGTAGCTAACAGATTGACTGAGAAAAATGGGGTATATTTATTTAATGTCTACTCACATGTTTGTCATATTGCTACGATAAGTATTCTTCTTACCCTTACATCTATTGAAAATTTTGGCATTCATAAAGGATATTTAAAAGGCATTGTACTGAACAGTTTTGTACTCAAAAGTTGTGAACTAATATGTTTAGTGAACAAGATTTACAATTTAGTAAAATCATTGTATGATTTTAAAACATGTATAGCCAACGAATAAATAATTTGACAAATTTTGAAAGAGCCTAGTATATGAATTAAGCAATTTAGATCAGTGCCTTCAACTTTGTGGTGTGTCAAATATAGTGGCTATTATTTACTTGTTCTGTTGATATGCATGTTCTTGGAAGTGACCTCTCTATTACAAATGAAGTTAAAATTGTGCTATCCAAAGAATTCAACATGAAAACCTAGGTACCATGGACACCATAGGTATAAGGATGAGTTTTCAGTAGGTAAGGGATAACTCTTAGCCAAACTCATCAAATCAAAATGTGTTTCAAAAGTGGGGATATAGTAATTGAAAGTGTGTTTTGAAACACCTTATGATTATGATAAAAGGTTGACACCTAATGATGGTGCAACTATGAGGCAGGTAGATCATTTTAAAGGAATTGACAGTCTCATGTATACAAAGATCTGCACTAGAATAGATATAGTCTTTGAGGTAGGTATGATCTGCAGATTCACTAATAATTCCATACACATTTAAGTGCCCTTAAGAGGCTATTGAGATACTTGAGTGGTATTCAATAGTTTGCTTTGTGCTACTCTAGTCATTCTTCGAATGAATGGCTGATCTGATGCATTATGATGCTCAGAATTTAGTGAAAGTAGATAACTAGTAGATATGTGTTTACACTAGGAGAAACAGAAATGTTATGGAAATAAAAAGCAAACAGGCATTGTGCTATCATCCACGAAATCAGACCTCTATGTGTAATCCTCTGCAGGAGAAAAGGCTGAGTGGATTGAAGAAATTGTTACTAGTTGTCCATTAAGAAGTTTAAGTAAATCTCTAATTCTGTTATGCGACTATCAAGCTACAATGCACTGTAACTCATAACTCACTCTATAATAGTAAGAGGAGTACATTAAGGCTGAAAGAAGCCTAGTTGAACTTTCTCATAGATAAAGTGCAATTGTGACAAGCATGACTAATGCTCTTGCTAAGAGACTTGAAAGTGATCTAATTATCAAAACTGTGAGGGAAATGGAGTTGAAAGCTATTGAGTCAAAGCTTTAACATCCTAATTTTGAAATTTAGAATCCAATTGGAGCCATAGAGAAGTTCAAACTTAAGCATCAATTTTAGGCAGTTGACATGTTTTAGATAATTTTGATGATTCCACATAAATTATATAAATATATAATGTCATTCCAATTTTGATGGTATTATATATCTAGGGAATTTACTTAGAATAATCATATTATTCCAATACGAAACATGAAAACTTGTCGATGTATTTCCGATGATTAAATTGTCCTAAATATCATTTCAATTTTAATGATATGTCTTTTATGGATACATGTTTCATTCCAATTTTGATGATTCAATGTTAAACCATGATGAAACGACAGTCTTTTCATTCCAATATGAAACATAGTATGGTTCTTGTGTAGAAACTGTAAAGTTCATGTACTTTATTTATTAAAGATACTTGATTGTGATGCTTGCGTTATATTTTTGCTAAGCTAATTATGAATTGTACTAAGTTCTTTTGTGGAACTAGATACTTTGTGAAATTTGTTGGAATTCTTAGAGATGTTTCTCTTGATATTCTTGTTTTCAATAAGCTAGCAAAGATGGAGGAGTTGAATCTGTCAACTTAGATTTCAAAAATAATGATTCACTCAAAATGGAGGAGTAAACATAAAGCAGTGTGCAAGGATAGAGTTTCAGTTTATCTCTTTCGAGAATAAATTAGTCACTTGCTTGGTAAAACTTCTATTGAGTTTAAGACTCTTGTATTCATGAGCTTAAAACTCATATTTTGTTCTTGAAGTATATTTGCTTTGTTTGATTTTGAAACTATGACAGATTATTCCAGTTTGTTTAGTCTTTGTAAACTATTCTGAATTGGATATGGTTTGGAACTATTTAATTATATTGGTTTAGTCTTGATTGAACTATTCAGTTTTATAATTCTATTGGTTCTTATGAAACTATACCTTTATGATGTTTTTTTTTTATGGACTGCTATCAGCCAGTCAGTTTTATACTGAACTGATGAGATAATCTTGTACTTTATATATTGAGAATATAGGAGGAGATTATTGGATATATTGGTATATTCTCTCTATATAAATAATACATGTGCATATGAGTAACATGTGTATTGAACGTACAATTGATTGGATATTGGAACGCGGGTTTGTGGGCTTATAATCCGATACCCAAACCAGTATTTAGAGATAAATACTGGCTTGTGATAGCAGTCTAGGTATTCCAATCTTGATACCTAGGGTGAATATCTCAGGCAACTTAGATCTAGAGGTAAACCCTAATTTCTAATTGTTAATTTCTTACAAAATCTAACAAAAACTTTCTTCAGAATTGTTGATACTTTCTAAGTATGTCATGTCTGTATCATTCTGCTTGATACATCTGATGCTCTACGGTGCATAATAGAATGACAGCGGAATATTTTGCAGAAGATATGAAAATGGTAAATTTTGGTAAAGAACCAAAGTGACTATCACAAGTTCAAGTTGCATGCCCTCGACTGTTAGCTAGGTTGGTTCCTAGAAAAAATAGGAAGAGAAAATATCCGCATTGGTGTAGGTCCTCGTTGTAGGCATGCACTCAGCTCATGATTTGGGTTGCAGATCTAAGCTGCTAAATGGTGGGGGTGGTGAAACTTTTGCATCCATGTCCTCATGATCAATTTTTTTGTGAATCTTTTATCCCTGTAGAATGGAGAGTGGAAGTTGTAAAAGTCAAAGGGAATGGTTATTGTTCATGATTGAAGGGCATATATAGCTAGGTGTAGAGTAACAATACACCTAACCTACATCCATTATTATTGAGCAAATTATAAAGGCAATATCTTTCTAAGTCAAAAAAACATTGAAATTTCCATGTGCTTGTATAAGATTGTCAACATGCATGTAGAGAAAATTCAACCCAATAACTATAGCAAGATTTTTTCAACGGTGGACGAACAATATATATAGAAGAATCTCTATCAAGCTTTATTAGTATAGGCTCAACTATTATTAGTTTAGGAAAATTATTTTTGGACTTGTTCAGTACGGGAGTTTTGAAGGCAAAAAATTAGAAAAGTAAGAGAAACACAAATATAAAAATACGTTAGAGATTCTTTTACATTGTGCATTCAAAATCTATCAGACAGGACCTTCAGATGAAGAAAAAGGAAAGAAGAAAGGAGAGAAGGAAAGTAACTCCACTCTCATTTAGCCCTCTAACAAGAGGCATAAAGTGAACATGCACTTCTCAGTTCTCACAACATATTGAATCCTCAAAAAAGAGACACCTTTTATCTTCATAGGATTCGCACAATTTGAATTTCTCAAATAAAAAGAAGGTTTGACAAAGAAATTAAGAAAGAAAAAAATATCCTTTATCTCCTCTTCCTATTTATATTCTTTCAAAGTACTGTTATGTCTTCATTTCGTCAATTCGCATTAGCTGTATATAAAACACTAGTGTTATTCTGTGCAAATTGCACTGACTAAAATAATTTTGAGATACTTATAAAATTATATGGAAATCCAAAAAATTGTGAAAGATTCGAGAAAAATTACATCTTTAAGGTATAGTTCAATGAAATTGACCAACAAAACACGCGCATAGATCCATATGCTTTTTGTGTACATGGTGAACGGTAACACCCAGACTATGACCCACCTCATATCGTCCCTCCCCTTCCCTTCCCAAATCCACTCTCTCTGACGTCAACCTCCACTCCTCACTCCTTTTCGACGTCTCTGTCGTCCTCGACCGCCGCGATGTCTTCATCCTAACACCCCCTCCATCTCTTCGCCCGCCTAACCCTCTTCGACCCCGCCCTCCACTCATCCTTCCTCTCCTGCGTCTCCACCTTCCTCAGCCACCACGACGTCATCCTCTCTAACATCCCCCTCCACCTCTATGTCCGCCTCATCCTGCCCTCTGTCACCTCCCTCCTTACCAAATCTCATTCTTGAATCCGACACCGCAATCATCCATGTCTTCAACCCGTACTCTTCCCAAAATTTAAATTTTGGGATTTCAAAAACACAAATTAGAAAATGAAAATGAAATGAGGTAATAAATTAAGGTTTCAGAAATTCGTACATACATCACACATAAATACAATTAATTTATTTAAGCAAAAGTTCTCAAAAGTATTTTTGCAAATACCTTGCGTGCTACATATGTATTTCATCGAACATTTGATGAGAAAAACATAGCTTTAGATATTATGTACCGGATTTCTAGGTTTTCAAATGTTACTTATTCAAATAGGCATGAGACAATAGAAAAAAAGAGAAAAGTAGAAGAAACCGTACTAAATCTCATTCTTGAAACCAACACCACAATTATTCCTGTCTTCAATCCATACTCTTTCCCAGTTCCACTAGGAATACTGCCCTGATGAACACGGTGATTCGAAAAATGGCGAAAGAGGCGGCATGGTGCGTGGGATGCAGCAGTGTCAGAGGTGAGGTCATAGTTTGGGGAGGGCCTCGCCGGAAGGGGCGGCATCGGAGGCGAGGAGGGCACGTTTGAGGCAGTTGCAGCATCGGAGGCGAGGAGGGCGTGTGGGAGACGATGGTTGGGGATAATTTTGAAAGTGGGAGATGATGAGATTGTAGATGACAAGAGTTTTGATTTTTTTTCATTTTTTTTAATAAAAACGTGCAAAACACACGTATTAATTTAAATGGAATTTGTGGTTTTGCTCTCCTTTCTCTATTTTAAAATAAAGGAAAGAAATAGGAGGTAGACCTATTAACTTAATATATAGTTAAAGCATCCACAATGGTTGTTGCTATTTTTCGGCAAAATGGCAAAATGAGAAATAGAAAAATTGGTGTTCTGTGCAGTGGTCATTTGCCAAAATTTTAGAATTTTTTTTTTAATCGGATGGAAAAACAGGGTTGTTTTGTAATTTTAATTACAATTAAAAATGGTTTACTTGTTAAAATATTATTAGTGAATTAATTAATTAATTATTAAATTAATACTAAAACCATATTAAAATTAACACTAAATCATAATAAAGTGAAATAAAAAATTTTGAAAGTGACATTTGGGCCTCAAATTGGATATGTTGTCCCATTTGAGAAAATTTGAGCTCGGAATGGACAACATGTTGTGTTGCTCCGTTCCATGCCTTTGTTTCAATTTTTTATTTGTTTTTGAAAATGTTGTTCCGTCAGATATTTTTTTATAAAAAAATTAATTAAAATGTTCTTCGACATACAACTTGTATCGTCCGATCGAATTGAATATATATATAGAAAAATTTTCGGTTGCTCACTACTTTGGTGAGCAATCCGTGAGCACTCACGAAATAGAGCACCAATGACAAATTCGAACCGCTCATATTGTTCTATATGCCTAAGATAGCCTAACAATAAAAAAATCAATTAATTTAAAATTCATTTGTCCATGATTTACATCATCACAAAATTGTATGGCTGAAAATTCTAACAACATGATGGATGGGCAAATGAACTTCAAATTACCTGATTTTTTATTGTTAGGCTATCTTAGACATATAGAACAATATGAGCGGTACAGATTTTCATAGGGACTTTATTTCATGAGTGCTCACGGAGTGCTCACCAAAAGTAGTGAGCAACCAAATGGGACTATATATATATATATATATATATATATATATATATATATATATATATATATATATATATATAATGCTAATATAAGATGGTGAGATGGGTGAGACGAAAATATTTTTTTGAGAGAGGAGTGATTTGAGTCATCCGAATCTCGATCACACTGTTCACATCATTCTACATGTAATCAAGATGGTGTGTACAAATTTTCAAGAGATTTGGAGACCTCTAGCCTATGCATCAAAACGTTCAACACGTCATGAAGATGGTACGAAATACATATAAATGCATTTATTTGAATGTCTTGATGCATAGACTACAGGTCTCTGAATTGCTTGAAATTCGGCACACATCATCTTGATGACATGTAAAGTGATGTGAACAGTGTGATTGAGATTCAGATGATTCAAATCGCTTATCTCTTCAAAAATATTTTCATCTCACCCATCTCACCATCTCATATAACATGACTCTCTCTCTCTCTCTCTCTCTCTCTCTCTCTCTCTCTATATATATATATATATATATATATATATATATATATAAATATAGACACACACACACACACACACACACACACACACACACACACAATTCTATTATATATATAGACAAAACAATATGTTCCATGCGTCCCCTATATTTTGAGAATCGCCAAATTGTTTCTCAAATTTGAGAAGCTACTGTTCATTCTTTCTCAAAATGGCAAAATGAGAAACCATTGAAGACATTCTTTTTCAAAATATGAAAAAAAAGACAATTTGGCAAGCTATTGTGGATGCTCTTATAATATCGTGATATTTAATAGAATTTCTAAATTTTAATTTATATGTTCCCACTACTTCATCACCTGCGACAGCTGGGACGGAGACCAGGTATGTCATTCTATAGGAGAGTTCGCTCGAGCTTATGAGAAAGAGTCACGCTAGCCTAAGGTCCTTAACCAGCAGGAGTATAAGGAGAGAAATGTAAAGTAGCTAATTGTCCCGCTTTTCTAGCTTCTGTAATATTAGGGAAGCAAGCTACCTCAGTTCTGCTTTCGTTGGTGGAAGGCCCGTGCATGAATGAAGTGAGGCTGCCCGACAAGCAAAAGGAAGCACTTCGTTCGATGAAGAGCAAGTGAACGAAAGGCAGCTAGTAGCTCTGACTTTCAGCTTTATATGTACGGGCCGTTGCTACTAGTCTGACTTTCCTTCCTTGGTGGCTTTAGTACAATTCCAAAAGAGCCCCTGGGCTAAAAAAAGGCTAAGGTGGCTCCATACGGTATGCAAGCCAAGAGGTTTCAGATCAGAAAAAGTATCTAAATGGGTGAAATTTAGATATTTGCATTCATTAGAAAAGAATTCTTTAACATTTGATTCAGGGGCTCAAAGAGCGCGTGTCAATTGGATGAAGGAGGGTGACGCTAATACCGCTTTCTTTCATAACTTTGCATCCCATAGGCAACGCTCCAATCGTATATCTTCGATCTCTGTTCAGGGGACGGAACTTAATTCCGATGAGGCTATTCATCAGGAATTTCTTTCTTTCTATAAAAATCTTATCGGTTCTCAGAAACATCGTGCTATCCAGCTTGACTGGTCCCATCTTTATGGTTACCAACCCCATGATCTTTCGGCTCTGGAGTCTCCTTTCACTTTAGATGAAATTAAAGCGGTGGTGTTCGCTTTAAAAAGCGATTCGGCTCCCGGGCCCGACGGTTTTCCTGCTTTCTTCTTTCAAAAATTTTGGGAGTTTCTTAAAACTGACCTTTTCATAATGTTTCAAGACCTTCATCAGGGTCACTTCTCCTTTGACCGGATCAATTATGCACATATTGTTCTTATACCCAAGATAGCGGGGGCTCACTTGGTCACTGAATTTAGACCGATCAGTCTTATCAACACTTCTTTTAAGATCATTATGAAAGTTCTTTCTTCTAGATTGAGCGCGATCATCTCTCCGATGATCGACTCAGCTCAATCGGGATTCATAAAAGATAGATTCATCCTAGATAGTGTTGCTTCGGCACAGAAAATCATTTCTTATTGTCATAGGACTCGAGAGGAAGGCATCCTTCTCAAGCTCGATTTCCAAAAAGCCTATGATAATGTGAACTGGGATTTCCTTTTGGACATCCTGATTAACCGGGGTTTCGGTCCTAAATGGATTGCCTGGATTAAATCCAGCCTTTTTTCTTGTACTTCTTCTATAGTCATCAATGGATCGGAAGGACACAAGTTTAAAATCAGATGTGGCCTCCGTCAAGGGGACCCCCTATCTTCGCTTCTTTATTCTCTTGTTGCTGACGTCTTTAGCAAGCTTCTAAGGAATGCTTGGGATCAGCATATGATCGAGGGTCTTGGTAGCTCTCACTGCTTTGAGGGAGTACTGAACTTTCAATACGCAGACGACACTATAATATTCATCAAGCCTAATGCCCACTCTCTTCGAAATCTTAAACTTCTACTGTACTGCTTTGAAATGGCATCGGGTTTATATATAAATTTCCAAAAATCCTCTGTGCTATGGCTGGGCGGTGCCCCCAATCGCCAGGTGGAGATATCTCAATTTTTTAATTGCCCCATTGCTTCCTTCCCGATTTCTTATTTAGGCATTCCCCTTCGATGGGGTAAATTGCATAAGCCTGATTGGTTCCCCCTCATTGATAAAGTGGAAGCCAGGCTCAACGTCTGGTCGGGGAAACAATTGTCTAGAGGTGGCAGGCTAGTTCTTATCAACTCTGTGATTTCGGCTATGCCTCTCTATCTGATGTCATTTTACTTTTTGCCATCCTGGGTGATCAAGAAGATCGACCAAATCAGGAGTAATTTTTTTTGGACGGGTTCTTCCTCCTTTAAACCTGGTTCCCACCTGTGCCAGTGGAAACTCATCTGTACTTCCAAAGAGGAAGGAGGACTGGGTGTCTTGGATCTTTGTCTCCATAACTTGGCCCTGTTAGGTAAATGGTTGTGGAAAATCCACAACTTTGATCATTTACCATGGATTAAAAGCATCAAATGTCATCGTTCCGCCTCGTCTAATTGGTGGGAATTCCCTGCGGTTGCTTATAACCAAGCTTCTCCTTTTTGGAAAGGTGTTTGGAAGGCATCTGCTGCTTTTCATTGTGGTATCTATCATACTTGCCAAGATGGCTCGAGAGCTAAGTTCTGGACCGATCTATGGATAGGTCCTTCGCTATTTCAATTGCCACTGCGTTTCCTTCGCTATTTCAATTAGCTACATCCCCTAGCGCTTCAGTGGCAGAATCTTTTATCTCTATCGGCAATGTGCATCATTGGGCTATTCCGTTCATGGTTAATCTTCTGCTACCTCTATATGAGGATTTCGATAATCTCATTTCTTCCCTCAATAGTTATTCGTGGAGGCCTTCTGAGGGTATTGCTTGGCGATGGTCTTCTTCGGGAACCTTTTCAGTTAAATCTTTTTATTGCTTCCTCAACTCTAGGGGAGTTAAATCGCCAACAGCCAGTTTTTTCTGGGACTCTTGTGCCCCTCTTAAAGTGATTATCACTTCTTGGCTGGCATTTAATAACAAGCTACTCACTATTGAAGTTCTTAACAAAAGAAATTTAGCCTGGGGTTAGTTCTGCTCGTTTTGCGAGGCTCACTCGGAAGATGTTAATCATCTTTTTATCCAATGTCCCGTTATCATTCCATTATGGAAGATTTGCTCTCTAGCGTGGTGCACTGGCCCTATTCCCTCTTCTTTAGAATCTATTTGGTCCGCTAAGCCTTTGAATATAGTGCATCGTAGCGCTTAGATCTTATCGGTTCATATCATCATTTGGGTCATTTGGAAAGAGAGGAACACTAGAGTGTTCCAACATCGCTCATCGCCTACAAGTTCCCTGATTGATGACTTGTTATATTTATTCAACCTCTGGATTCCGAAGTCGAAACCAGTTGACTACATTTCCTTTGCTAAACAAAGAATATGTGATGCTTTTCTCTGTCTCAGCACCCTTCATGCTTTATAATTAATTGCTGTACTGTTTATGGGCTCATCGTTCATCTTTTTCCCCCTCTTGTTTGCAGGTCTGAGGATTCCCTAGGGAATTTGCTGGCTATGCTTTTGTGGTTTGGTGGGTCTGTTGCTTTATCTTTGGGATGCTTTGGCTATTTGCTTGTGTTTTATCAAGCATTTTTGGTTACTCATTTTGTCCACCTCCTGGCTTCCTATTTTGGACTGAAGCATGCTCTTCTCGGTCTTGGCTACGATGTTTTGATCAGTTATTATTACAATGCTCCATCTCTATGTTCTTCTTTAACTTGTTACTATATTTTTCTGTTGTTCTGTGGGACTATGCTCCTTTGTTCTCTGTTTGCCCATAAGTGGTTTTAGCTGTTTGTCTTGTGGTTTTTGATGGGTTTGTAGTTGTTTATCTTCATGATATATGGGGCATTCTGATGGGTCAATGATGATGGATTGATTGTTTTTTGACCATGATTGCGATTCTCAGATTGCTCTGTTCTTCTTTCTGAGTGCTAGTTTTACTGTGCTGATATTATGTTGTAATTTGGTTTCTTGGCTGCGGCTGGAGTTACCAGTTTGCTCTGGTATCGTTTGTGAGAGCATTTGTTGTGTGATGGAATTCTTTCCTCACTGTTGCTGTCTGGTTATCTTTTTTTTCTCTTTGTTGGCTTGTCCCTCATTCCACAAGGGGACTCCACACTTAAGGTTTATAAGTTGTGGTGGCTAGCTCATCGAGCTTCTGGAGGTGGCTGTATGCCGCTGTGCTTGCCGTAGCACGCTTCCTTCATTGCTGCTCGCGGGAAGTTTTTCTGCTTGGTCCTGGAGATGTTCCTATCAGCCTGCTTTGGTCTACTTTTAGCCGGATTCGCTCTTTGTCCCAAGCCAGGAGCCTCTTCTGTCAGGGTGGAAGGAGCCAGCGTTGTGTGCATCCTCGCAGCCCTTTGTTTGTCGCTGCGTTGTTCCCCGGTCCCCTAGATTATTTGTTTTCTGGCTTAAGATTGTTGTTGCCCTTTTTTCCGCTTTCTGTATGATTATGGTAGTTTAGCTCCTTCATTTTACGGCTTGTAAAATTCCGATTTTTATTATTAATAATATTTTTGCGTGATGGCTGGGGTCGCAAGATCCTATCCGATTCATCAAAAAAACATTTGATTCCTTACCGCTGAAAAATGGATTAATAAACTTGAAAGATAACCCAGAAAATAGAAAGAATAGTTTGATAAATGGTTTATATGTATCATGTACGGTTAAGACCAAAAGTGAAAATAATATTGCCGAAACTTGAAAAAATGGTATTTCCATTTCCTCATCAGAAGTGGAGTCCCCTTTGAAGCAAGAATTGCTTTTCCTTGATATCGAACATAATGCATGAAAGGATCCTTGATTTGGCCAGGAAACAAAGCACTGCTTTGGGCCCAGGAAGCGAAGGGAATGAGCTCAACTGCTTCTCCTCCACACCTCTTTCTTTTTTTTTCTCCGTGCCCGTTCCACATGCGCTTTGCATGCCATTGGCCCTTTGCTCTCCTCTTATTTCTTCATTGGGCGATTCGGATGGACTTCACCGTTCTTTCCCAACAAAAATGGAAAGGGTTGTATCACATTGAGATGTCGACTCGTTTTCCGCCCCAAATGAGATAGGGAATTAGTCACCTCTGTACCTTCATCTTTCTGAATCGAGGCCCGGCTCGCGTCGTTCCAACAACCGACGGGGAGCACCTCAATATATGATCGCGCGCAGTAACTGGGCCCCTTAGACGAAAGCCTTGAAGAACAAGGATCTCGAAGAGAAGTGGTTGAGTAGCTGGCTTATTTTTGTTTGGGACGGTGAGCAATCAACCAACCGATAAGCTGGACTGAGGAGGACTGAGTAGTTCCTTATTCTCTGCCATAGCCTTCCTCCCCCTCTTTCCGAAGGTGCGAAGCTATATATATATATATATATATATATATATATATAAGTATATATATATACACTTATATATATATATATATATATAAGCAATGATCCATTGCAAACGGGTCTGTTTGCACAGACCCGTTGCAAACTCCTCTTAGGGTCGTTGGATCAAATTGTTCAAGATCCAACGGCCATGATAGATTCTGCCCATCAGCCTTCTCCCATTTAAGTGGTGAGGGGGGTAATTTGGGTATTTCAACACAAATAACTCTCCATCTTATTCACTCTCTCACACTCTCTTTCTCCCGCAGTTGACGAACTGGTAATTTTTTTGGCAAAATTTTAACTTAGGTCGTTGTTGGAAACAACGGCTTAAGGCTAAGCAAAATTTGTCTCAAACAACGACTTCTATAAACTAGGTCGTTGTTGGAAACAACGACTTAAGGCTAAAAAAATTTTGAGCTAGTTGAAGTCGTTGTTTCCAAACAACGACTTTTTATAACTTAGGTCGTTGTTTGAAACAGAGGCTTAAGGCTAAGCAAAATTTTGTGAAAAATTGAAGTCGTTCCTATAACCTAAGTCATTGTTCGGAACAGAGGCTTAAGGCTAAAACCTGTCTTTGAAAAAAAAAATTTGTTTGATTTTTTCCCCCCTTTTTTTGGGTTTTGGGGGGAGGGAAGGGGTAGGGGGGATTGTTTATGAATAGGGTGAAGAATTGTATTTTTTATGTTTTATATTTTCAAAATGTGATGAAATCTTAATCTATCAATTTTAACTTAACTCTCTCTCTTCACTGTACTTATCTTCGCATATCGCAGTCTCCAATAACATGTGCTATGGTTACTTAAGCTATTTTCTCCAATATATCGGAGTCTTTAGGTTAGAGAATCCAATCGGAGACTTGACCCTACAATAAGCAAGCATAACCCAAACCCTACCCTAACTCTAACCCTACCATCCAACCCTAACCCTACCTTTACCTCTAACAATCTATAACCTAGGTTGTTTTTTTTCTTCTTTTTGCTCATTAATGGAGATTTAATGGAGATGTAATGGAGATTTATTTTTATTTGAATCTCCATTAAATCTCCTTTAAATTTTTTTGGAATTGTGAGATGTAAAAAACTTCATTGCAAATGGAAATAATGACCCGTTTGTTTCCAACAAAGGGTCGATGTAAAGTTTGGAATTATGACATTTTTTTAGCAAACTTTTAACTTTGGCCGTTGTTGAAAATAATGACTTAAAACTAAGCAAAAAATTTGAGCAAAAAACCATTGCTCTCTGACTTGAATTTGTCTCAAACAACGACTTCATATAACCTGGGTCGTTGTTGGAAACGACTTAAGGCTAAAAAGTTTTGAGCCAATTGAAGCCGTTGTTTCCAAACAACGACTTTTTATAACCTAGCTCGTTGTTCGAAACATATGCTTAAGGCTAAGCAAAATTTTGTGATAAATTGAAGCAGTTGTTTCAAACAACGACTACCTATAACCTAAGTCGTCGTTTGAAACAGAGGCTTAAGGCAAAAACTTGGCTTTGATTTTTTATTTTTTATTTTTGATTTGTTTTTTTTTTTCCTTTTTTTTTTTGGTGTTGGGGGAGGAAAGGGGTGGGGGGGGGGATTGTTTATGAAGAGGGTGAAAAAATATATTTTTGTACGTTTTATATTTTCAAAATGTGATGATATCTTAATTTATCAATTTTAAGTTAATTCTCTCTTCACTATACTTATCTTCGCATATCGCACTCTCCAATAACATGTGCTAGAGTTACTTAAGATGTTATCACCAATAAATTGGAGTCTTTCAGTTAAAGAATTCAATCAGATACTTGACTGTACAATAAGCAAGCCCCCAAATCCTACACTAACCCTAACCCTATCTTTACCTTTAACAATCTATAACCTAGGTAATTTTTTTTTTTGCTCATTAATGGTGATTCAAAGGAGATGTAATTGAGATTATTTTGGATTTGAATCTCCATTAAAAAAATTTGAAATTGTGAGATGGAAAAAACTTAACAAATTATATCTCCATTAAATCTCCATTAATGAGCAAAAAATTAAAAAAAACGACATAGGTTATAGATTGTTAGAGGTAAAGGTAGGTTAGGGTTGGAGGGTAGGGTTAGGGTGGTAGGGTTTGGGTTATGCTTGTTTATTGTAGGGTCAAGTCTCTGATTGAATTCTTTAACCGAAAGACTTCGATTTATTGGAGACAACGGCTTAAGTAACTCTAGCATATGTTATTGAAGACTGCGACACGCGAAGATAAGTATAGTGAAGAGAGAGTTAATTTAAAATTGATAAATTAAGATATCATCACATTTTAAAAATAAAAAATATACAAAAATATATTTATTCACCCTCCTCATAAACACCCCCCCCCCCTCTCCCCCCACCACACACACGCACAAAAAAAATGGGCAAAAAAATCAAATCAAAAATCAAAAATCGAAGACAAGTGTTTTTGCCTTAAGCCTCTATTTCGAACAGCAACTTAGGTTATAGGATCGCTAAATTTTGCTTAGTCTTAAGCCACTATTTCGAATAACGACCTAGATTATAAAAAGTCTTTGTTGGAAATAACGGCTTCAATTGGCTCAAAAATTTTTTTGCCTTAAATCGTTTCTAGGTTATAAGAAGTCGTTGTTTGAGACAAAGTCAAGTCAGAGAGCAAGCATTTTTGGGTAAAAATTTGTTTAGTCTTAAGCCGTTGTTTCCAACAACGGCCTATCCTGTTACGGACACTCCAGATGTAGAGATAGATCCAAAGCCATTTGATCGAGATCGAATATGGATGGCAAACGGATTCCTATTTAGGAATTATTAAAATTTTGCCAAAAAAATTACAAGTTCGTCAACTGCGGGAAAAAGATAATGTGAGAGAGTGTATACGATAAAGAATTATTTGTGTTGAAATACCCAAATTACCTATTGCCACTTAAGTGGGAGAAGGGGCTGATGGGCGGATCGATCAAGGCCGTTGGATCTTGATCAATCTGATCCAACGGCCCAAAGAGGAGTTTGCAACAGGTCTGTGCTAATAGACTCGTTTGCAACAAAGCATTACTCTCTTTATATGTATACTAGGCTAAATTTAAAAAAAGTACACAAAATTTTGGGCCAGTTTTTAAAAAATATACAAAAATTTTTTTTTATAAAAAAAAGACACAATGTTTAAATAAAGTTCACTGGGTTAGTTAGGGTTAGGGTAGAGTTTTTAAAAAATCACTTTCATCTTTCATTTGTGTTTAAAAAAATCATATACATTGATCTTTTATTTGTGTTTAAAAAAACTACACTTAATTAATTATATGTTTAAATAACCCCCCCCCCCCCCCCCCCCCCCCCCCCCCCCCCCCCCCCCCCCCCCCCGCGCCGCGCGGAACTAACCCTAATCCTAATTAATCCGGTGGACTTTATTTAAACATTGTATCTTTTTTTAAAAAAAAATTTTGGCTAAAACTTTGTGTACTTTTCTTAAATTAAGCCTATATTGTATTCAGTTTGTGGATAATCATTAGAGGGATAGAGGACTTATAATCGCCCCGACCCGTTAACAGCCCCCGATGATCCGGGTCTGACATCATTCAAATAAAATCCATTAATTATTTTTTTTGATAAGAAAAATCCATTAATTATTAGGGTGTGGAATCTGGGGATTCCAACAAAGCTAGTTAATTAATTGTCGTTGACTGGTCAATAGTAATTAATTAACTAGCTGTCAACAGTAATTAATTAACTAGCTTATGTGGAATCCACAGATTCCACACCCTAATTAATGGATTTTATTAGAAACTGCCATGCCCAGTTGCCTTCAAAACTTATGGACCCCACTGACAGTTATTGGTCAGGATGGTCAATAGTATTTACTATTCTCCACATCCTTCCCCCAGCTGTAGGGGAAACACCGAACATGTGCATATAATATCATATGGAAATTGCATAAGAATGCAGTGGATGTCTTTAATGTCTGTGCTTAATTCATCCATTATCTTCTCTACTAGTTTTGCTATGTGTTGAAAAGGAGCCGTTATAGATGCTAAGAGCATCCACAATGGTTTTCTAAAATTCTCATTTTGCCATTTTTTGAGAAAAAACCAGCTGCAATGGTTTCTTAAATGTCCATTTTTTAGCAAACCAACCTAATCTGTTTCTCAAATATGAGAAACAATATGAGAATTCTCATATTATAGAGGACGGGGAATGATTCCCCGTCTGAGAAATTTTAATATTTTTTTTATCAACAGACGGTATATCATATACCGTCTGACAATTTTTAATATTTTTTATTACACGGTGGGGGTCAAACGGGATATGTTTTCCCGTCTCTCACCCTTTTTTCTTTTATATGTCCCGTTTGTCTCAAACGGGATATGATGTCCCGTTTGAGAGGATTTTAATTTTTTTTTTCTTTTTTCTTTTTTCCTGGATAAGTTAAGTTTACTAATATACCCTTTAGGTCTGATGCTAATGTGTGATGCTTATGGGTCAAAATGGGTAATATTGGGTCAAAATGGGTCAAATGGGTAATATTGGGTCCAAGTGGTCCAAGTATGATGCTGTCAAACGGGATATGTTATCCCGTTTGTCTTTTCCCAATTAATTTTTTTTTTTTTTTTTTTTAAATAAAGAGACGGGGAATGATACCCCGTCTCTCATTTAATTATAAAAAAAAATTAACAAACGGTACATCATATATCGTCTCACGCTTTTTTTAAAATAAAAAAAAAGAGACGGGATATCATATCCCGTCTGTCGTGCAAATGAGAAAAATATAGCAAATGACCACTGCAGCATTCCTCTCCATTTGCTATTACTGTAGACGCCAGATTATAGCAAATGAGAAATACCATTGTGGATGCTCTAACGTATCTGTATTTTTTTTTTCCATTGTCATACAAATAGGAATACTATGATCCAATCATATTGACAAGAACGCATATAAATTTGGATCATCAATGTTAACAGAATATTGTTAAATGAAATTTTTTCAAGAGGGCTCTCAGTTCCCTATAATAAGGTGGGACGGTCTACAACAAAATTTTTTCATTATAAAGACATCCTACAACAATTATAAATCATGCATTCTACCATAAATGCCTAAATTATTATAAAAAGGCAAATCATGTATTTTGAAATTCGTTTGACTTGCAATTAAAATGTTATGGGGGACTGAAATAATTTTATTATTTTTATAATGATATGGTGTAATGATAAACAAAGTTCAGATTACTTGATCTCACATAAGGAGACTGTATTATGTCTTTACCATAAGATAAACGGTTTGGATTGTCCACCACCTTAGAGAACTTCAAACTCTCTTGAAAGCCTTCCATTATTAACTAGTATACTTATGATAATTATATAAAAAGGTTTAAACTATTTTTCACTTAAATTAATGTAGATTAGTAGTTAGTAAGTGAATATGCCGGTGCAAAGCCGTATTTTAAATTAGACTACTGTTTACGTATTGTATTATACTCTGTAGTCTAATATGTATTCGGTTGTTCAGACATCAATTTGGTTATTTTGGATACATAGCAATATTTCTATCAGTTCTATATTCTAAACAGATAGATATCAAATATCCACATTAGTCAAAATACAAAATAAAACATCCGATAGATTGAAATTTATCCATTTACTAGGTTTGCCTATTGACATGTGCCTACAACACGTCTTCGGAACGGTGCACCTCGTTTGATTATATAAAATAGTTTTAGAGGTTCAGCAAATTAATTGAAATAGCAAACATATTATATGAGAAAGAAATATATCTACCTTTAAGCTCAATCATCGCCTTCTTGATCATTAGCTTGAACTTACCTGAAATACATATAGTTTGTTAGAAACACTGCATAGAGTTGTTTTTTAACTTCAGCATCACTTTCAGATACTTGTAACAGTTATGCAAGAACATTATCATATAGATTTTATTGAACTTACTCTAATCCCATAACCACTATGAGAATGTCTAATTACAATGGTAACGCAAGTGCATGTGTGAAGGTATCTACAATATCAATAATCGAAACATTTGTTTGTTTGAAACTCAGTTTGCAATTGAAATACCTCTTATTATTATTTCGACCAAAATGAAATACATGAAGTTCTCAAAACTCTAATCCAAGCTAATCATTTCTTTTATCTCCACTCTTTTTTTTTTGAGGAAAAAAGATAAGGTAAGTCCCTACCTCACAAAACTATATTAAAGAAAAGTAAATACAGAGTCATAATAAAAAAAAGTGATCAAGCGAGTTCAGTGTACATAATCTGAACCCTTGATCATGATGCAAAGTCTCCCAAAAAAATATAAGTTTAAGAAGCCACCGGGCTCTTGCTAATGCCCCAAAAAGAAAGCATACAAAATGCAGATGATCATACTAGAAAGGACCCATCATCGGAGAAAAGCTAACCTGAGCAGCTCCCTTCCTCACTCTCTGCCTGGCCAATACGTATCAGAGCCTGCTTGAGGAGCATGTCCTGCACATTTGCCTCCTCCATTTTCCTTTCCAGAGCTTGCTTCTTCCTCCCGCTGTCAATCACATCTAGCCACGATCAAAACCAGAAAATATCATTAGAAATGATTCGTTGCGGAGTGGATGAT
Source organism: Hemerocallis citrina (assembly GCA_017893485.1). NCBI lineage: Eukaryota > Viridiplantae > Streptophyta > Magnoliopsida > Asparagales > Asphodelaceae > Hemerocallis > Hemerocallis citrina. The sequence goes on along the minus strand of CM030359.1, from coordinate 328,907,621 downwards.
TTAGAAGAAAAAACACAATCATTTCTAGCTAGCCATATGCTCCAGCAAATTGAAATAGTGAGCAGGTGCCAAGTGTGTCTGTGTGCCTGTGTGCCAAAACACCATGAACTAAAGCATTCGTGTAAGTTGGTGGGCATGAAGTGTATGTTGAAGAGGGTAGTGAAGAAATTACAAGTGGCAGTGGCTATGGGGCAAGCGAAGAAGATATGGTAGGCTGTTTCAATAGGGCACGCACAAGTTGTGCATGCCATGTCTCCTGGCCAACCTTTCGATTGAAAAAAATCCTTCGAATTGAGTTGTCCCAAACTCAGTTGCTAAATAAAGAGCTTGCATTTCAGGGGTGCCAGTGAAGACCACGTCGCCGTATAGTAGGAAGAACGCAGCCCAGAGATGATGGAGAAGTTATAGGCAGATTTGATAGTAAAGATCCCCGTTGCAGTTAGTCTCCATGAAGGGTTGTCGTTAGAGCAGGAGGGTTGTTGATCAGTTAAGAATTGAAGGAGCTTTTGCTTCTCTTCTCGGATGTGTGGTGTAGCAATGCAGTTAAGTCTTGGGTGCCAATGCCAAACACCGTTGATCCAAGACCCTTGAGAGAGGACCTCTGTCTGTAGGTTCCATGCAGCAGCAGCAAGGGAGGGAAAGAGAGTGGCAATGTTATGGCCGTTGAGCCATCGTGATTCCCAGAACTTAATATGGTTGCCATTTCCAAGTTGCCAGTGAACATTTATCAGGAATTGCTCTTTGAAACTGAAGATCCCTTTCCAAAAGTGCGAGGCCAGTGGCGGGCAAGTAAAGCTTCTTGAAGTTCTTCTGTAGTAAAGGTTGTGAAGTGTTTGACTCACTAGAGAGTCTGAGGAGACTAGTTTCCACCACCACTTCAATAGAAGTGCTTCATTGAAGACTTTTAAATCTAGGACACCCAAACCTCCTTGCTCCTTAGGGTGAAAGATTGCTCTCCAATTCATGTAAGCTACCCCCCTGCATCAGTGTCAGCACCACACCAAAAGAATCTGCTACGGATTTGGTCAATGCGTTTGATCACCCATAGGGGCAGTCTAAAGAATGAGGCAAAGTAAACGGGGAGGGCACTTAAAACAGCATTGATGAGGATCAACCTTCCTCCTATAGAAAGCATTTTGTCCTTCCACACCGAAAGTCTCCTCTCAATCTGAATAATGAGGGGCTGCCAGTATCTTTTGCCCAGTTTGCCCTTAGAGAGAGGCATTCCCAGGTAGCTGAATGGTATGCAGTCCTCTTTGCATTCAAGGATAGTGGAGAAGGCATGCAGCTTGGCTTTCGACTTACCAAAGTAAACAATCGAAGACTTCTTGAAGTTTATAGCCAGTCCTGAGACATTTGCAAAGAGTCACAGTGTTACCTTGAGATTCAAAATCTCTTGCTCATCGTCTCTGCAGAAGATCAGGGTGTCATCTGCGAACTGAAGAACAGAGAGGTTTGATAAGTAGCCTCCGATAGGTAGCTGCGAGAATGCACCATTTCTTCGACCACAAAAGTGCATTTGAGCTAGCACATCCACCACCAAGATGAAGAGCATCGGTGACAGAGGATCTCCTTGCTTGAGACCACGCTTGGAGTTGATCTGCTTGCCACTCTCTCCGTTGATGATAACAGAAGACTTCAGCGTGCGAAGGATCATATCAATCCACCTACACCAAGATGGCCCAAGTCCTCTGGCCTTAAGAAGTTGTACAAGAAAATCCCAACTCACAGTATCAAAGGCTTTGGTAAAGTCAATCTTAAAAAGGAGCGTATCGGAACTCCTTCTACTGTAGAGATTGATAGTTTCATGGGCAACCAGGAAGCAGTCAACCATTGATTTACCATTGAAGAATGCGCTTTGAGAAGACAATACAAGTAAATACAAGATTGGACTAAGTTTGTTGGCAAGGATTTTGGTGAAGATCTTGAATGAGCAATTTGGCAAGCTAATAGGTCGGAAGTCTGTAACCGAGCAAGCTCCCCCACATTTGGGTATTAGAATGATGTTTGAGTAGTTCATTCTTCCATGGTCAGTATCCCCCCTTTGCACTGATTGCAGCATTTCAAGAAAGTCATCCTTGATGATATCCCAGAAGGTGTGGTAGAAGCTCATAGAGAAACCATCAGGGCCAGGGGCTTTTTCACTGCTCATATCAAACACTGCCTTTCGAAGCTATTTCAAAGTGATGGGGTTGTCAAGGTTTGTCTCCCCATTGCACCTTTACAAAAAACAAAAAAAATCAAAATAGATAAATAATAAATTTACTTTAGTTGTCTTTCTTGAGTGGAGAGTTTGCACCCTTCACTGGTAAACTCCAGTCATCCCAATACTATATATCCAAACATACATTAAAAGTTCTTATATGTTATGTTATCCATGGTTTCTAATAACCAGTGAAGGGAACACTTCACGATAGTATTTTCTCATGTAGTAAAGAAATTAATGTTGCATATTTGCCAGGTTGTTTTAGGTTGCTAGTCAGCTTACCTGTCCTGCTATTGTTTGGAAGCCCAAATTGAAGCCACCAAATAATCTATCTCTCACTTGCATACACCTTAAATTAAAACAATAAAAAAATCATCAAATAAATTACCAAATTAAAAAAATTTTAAACCCAAAAATAAAATAATCATACCTCTCTGAACTTAAATCCCATGCGCACACAAAATTCGAGTCAGCAAAAAACTGAGTAATCCCCTATAGAATGAGAATTCGGTTAATGAGATGAAATTAGAATCTTCGCATCGCATATAGAGACTCTCGATTTGGCGGAGGGGGTTGTCAATATGAAGTCGCTTGATATTCGCGTTCGATTTCGTGGAGGGGAGTCACCGATACAGAATCAGCAGCGGATCAGATATCGGCGACGACCTCTTGATTGGGGTTTGGCATTGGATTTGGATTTGGATTTGCTTTGAGATTTTCAAAATTTAAAATTTTTCAAATTTTCAAAATTTTCAAAATTTTAAAATTTTCAAATTTTAAAAATTTTCAAATTTTAAAAAAATTTATTTTAAAATTTTCAAAATCTTTAAAATTCCTAAAATTTCAAAAGATTTAAAAATGTTCAAAAAATTTAAAATTTTTTACTTTTAATTTTTTTTTAAGTTTTTGATTTTTTCAAATTATTTTTAAAGTTTTTTAGTTTGTAGTTATTTATTTTTTTACTTCTTTTTTACTTTTTTTAATTTTTTTGAATAGGAGAGAGAGAGAGAGAGAAAGAGAGAGAAATAATTAAATAAATAAAGGAGCGGATCAGATATCGGCGACGACCTTTTGATTGGGGTTCGATATTGGATTTAAATTTGGATTTGGATTTGCTTTGAGATTTTCAAAACTTCAAATTTTAAAATTTTTCAAAAAATTTAAATTTTAAATTTTTTATTATTAATTAATTTTTAATTTTTAATTCTTTTTAATTTTCAAAATCTTTATAATTTCTAAAATTTCAAAAAATTTAAAAAATCAAAAAAATTTAAAAAATTCAAAAAATTCAAAAAATTTAAATTTTTTTATTTTTTTAAATTAAAATTTTTTAAAAATTTAAAAATATATATATTTTAAAAATTTTTTAAAATTTTTTTATAAGTTTTTGATTTTTTTTGAACTATTTTTAAAGTTTTAAAGTTTTTAAATTTTATAGTTTTTTTAATTATTATTTTTCAAAAAATTTTATTTTCTTAATTTTTTTGAATGGATGAGAGAGAGAGAGAGAAAATTAAATAATTAAATGAGTTGTTTTGGGTTGGAAGATTTGAATTTGAGTTTTGGGGAGAAAATATATTTTATAAGATTAGATCTGGACCTTTGATTTTGGAAATTGAAGGAGAGCCACTTGATAGCTTCCTTTGTGTTTTATTATACTAGTAAATACACGTGCAATGCACGTTCGAACAATTTTTTTTATATTCTATTCACGTGCTGTGCACGTGGAAAAAATTGAAGGGATAATGAAAAGGTAAAAAGAAAAAATTGTTATGGACCAGTTCGGTAAATATTTTCGAAAGTGGACCAGTTTGGTAAATGATTTCGAAAGTGGTTCAGTTTGGTAATTATTTGGGTTGAGGACAAAATACACTAAGGGCTTCTCCCATTATAGTAGTAGAGATAGATATTTGCACCCCTAAATTTGACCCTTGCCAATTTACATGATATCATATGCCCATATTGTACATGATATTTTACTCAGCTATCAACCCTTGGATTTTTTTCCAGAAGGACCCACTTTTTCAAAACTATTTACTACACTGACCAACTTTTGAAACTAATTACCAAACTGACCAATTTATTGTTACAAACATAGAGTTTAGTTGTGAAAATTTTCCAAAACTTAGAGAAATTTTGCCAAGCCTTAAAACACTAAAGCTAAACTCGTTGTTTGAAACAACAAGTGAATTTGAACTAGACAGCGACACTTGTTCAAATTCACTCGCTGTTTCAAACATCAAGTTTAGTTGTAGGACTTTCTCCAACAATTAAAGAAAATTCACAAAGTCTCAAAACACTAAAGTTAAATTTGATATTTGAAACAGCGAGTAGATTTGAACTAGACTCGTCATGAATTTCAAACAACGAGTGAATTTCAAAAATCAAGTCTAGTTCAAATCCATCCGTTGTTTCAAATAACGAGTTTGATATGGCTAAAAATAGGATTAAATCGGGACCGTTCACATCGGATACGAATCTTAAAGCTCAGGGGTAAAACGGTAATTTCACATACAAATGGGTCCAAAACGGGTACTGGGTCTCCTTCTCACAGATCCAATAACCCGCGAACGGATTCACCTCAACTGGGTACGGGTCCCAACCCGAAACACACCCAGTCCAGAAAAGATAGAATTAGGGTTTCTGATTAATCCAAATCAACGGCTCTGATTCACGTCTATCTTTTCACCGGGAATTAAGGGATTACATTCCTAATCTGATTACGAGGATTTTATGCCTTATCAGATCACGGGAATCACATTCCTTATCTGATCCCAACGGCGACTATAAATACCCCACACCCATCTCCATTAAGAGGTAATCAATCTTTTTCCAGTTAAAGGCTCTTTCATAATCATTTCTGGTTACTGACTTGAGCGTCGGAGGGTGCGTCGCCGGGATCAACCCCGGTGTCTCGCACTTCCTTGCAAGTGAACGGCGGGAGTCAACGGTCAAGCTCTGGCGGAACAGGTTAGGTGTTTGCTATTCAGGTTTTTCACGAACTCACAAATACTGTCTGTTTGCCCCCACACCGAATTTAGCGGCAACAGATTGGCGCCGTCTGTGGGAACACCATACGAATAGCCTCCGCCTCTTCCTCATCGACTAGCTCCTCTCCAGCCATGCCTCCTAGGAAAGTCAGGTCCAGAGGGTCCAACCGCGGGCCCAACCCCGCCGATCAGCAAGAGGTAGTCCCCGTCCAACCCGCTCCGCAACAGGGACAACCCCCGCCTCAAGTGGAGGACCCTCTTCAACAAAATCAGCCTCCTCTTCAGAATCAGGAACCCCCCAAGGGTCCCACCGGTCCTCAGAATGCCGGTGCGGGGGGCTCCCGCATGAAGCAACCTCTCCATCAAGACCGCGTCTCCATACACAAAGCCTCTACGGATTCCATGGCCTCTCATAATCCTCAAAACCGGCAGAAGGTGGAGGACTTACGCCACCGTCTGGACGAGAAGCGGGCCCGAGAGGGAGCCTCCCGCCAACAACGTCCGGGTGAGCGATCCCCTCACCGCCGAGACTACAGAAGATCCCCTGTCCGAAGGGGAAGGAGGGAGCCCCCCGAGCATTTCAGAAGGAGGCACTCCCCCGCAGATCGGCAACGGCCCAGGAACAATGAGGCACCAATCACCCGTGCCGAGTTCCAGCAGTTCCAAGCAATGGTACAACAGGCACTCAACCTCCGTCAAAACCCTAATGAGCCGAAGGCCCCATCCCCTCCTCCAGTCCGAAGCCCTCGCCGACGGTCCCCATCTCCTCGTCCCGCTCCTACCAACTCCCGGCGTACCCCAAGTCCTCGTCGCTCCCGAAGTTACCATCGCCGCAGCCCTCGCTCTCCCTCCTACGAAGACGAGTCTAGAGGCTCGGCTGATTACCGTCGGAGGGACGACACCATGTATCGCCGTCTTCATGAGGTAGAGAGGCGCCTGGGTCAGATAGGTCGAGAAGAAGAACTTAGGGGGAGGACCCTACGTCCTACTCGACCCCCTTTCTCCCGAACCATTGTGGATGCACCTGTGCCGTTCGGCTTCAAACCTCCCCAATTTGAGACTTACACCGGGGAGACTGACCCCGTTGACCACATTGAGAGCTTCAAGACTCTCATGCTCATCCACCAAGCTTCCGATGCCCTGCTGTGCAAGACATTCCCTGCTACTCTCAAGGGCTCGGCTCGGGAATGGTACTCCCGCCTCGCCCCGTCTTCCATATTCTCCTTCGAGCAGTTCGAAACACTCTTCATCACCCACTTCGTGAGTAGCAGGCGCACGGAGAAGACCAGCATCTCACTCCTCCAGCTCAGGCAAGAGAAAGGTGAGAAGTTAAGAGACTATGTGAAGAGGTTCACAGCTGAAGCCAGGTCTATAGCTTCCCTCGACCAATCTGTCGCAACGGCCGCCTTCCAATCCAATGTCTTCAATTCCAGCCTCCGCTCCTCTCTTGCTAAGAAGCCTCCACAGAACTTTGCCGACCTCCTTCTCAGGTGTGACAAGTACATTCGTGCCGAAGAGGCCGCCTACCTTCCAAGCCTCGGAGGGTCTACCTCAGGGACGAAACGGAAGTTGACCGAAGAAGAAGAGGCTAAGAAGCTTCAGAAGGACGGCAATGGCCAGCACCGCCCGACTCCTCGGTTTGAGAAGTTCACCCCCCTCATTGCTAATATATCAGAAGTCCTTATGGAGGTGGACAAGGAAGGACTACTCCGCGCTCCCCCAAGAATGAATATCCCTGGCAAGAAGAGGGACAAAGATAAGTGGTGCCGCTTTCACAGGGACCACGGCCACGACACGGATGATTGTCGGGCTCTTAAGGAGGAGATCGAAGAACTCATACAACGGGGGCACCTGATCAAGTTCGTCCAAAAAGAGGGGGCCGAGCCCCTCCCCTGACCATCACCTCTTCCAAACGAACAGGAAGGCCCGCCGAGCTTCAAGACTCAGCTCCTCCCAAGAAGTCCTCACCTTATTGTAGAAGTAGGATTCTGATTTTCAATAAGGCCGATGCTTGTAACTCGGCCAACAGCATGTAATAATGGCTCGCCCTATTGGAGCAGCCACTTAGTTTATTTCAATAAAATTTTACATCTTTTCATTGAAAATTATTGCTCTTGCTTCTCTATCTCTCCGAGTCACGACTCTCTTAAATGGTGGGTTCGGAGTCCAGCTTCTTCTACATGGCTGCTCCCACAACTTGCTAAGCACTTCACAACGGGTTCGGAGTCCAACACTTGGCTCGATTCTACTTCGCAAGTTCGCTCCTAAGCGGACTAGAAGTAGCTCGCCATTCGAAACTGCTCCTGCATCCCTCAAACTAACCTCACGATGGTTCGGAGTCCAGCACTCGGCTCGACTCTTCTTCCTCGGCTTGTCCTTAGTCGAGCCAGGAGTAGATCGCCGTTCGAAATTGCTCCTGCAGCTGTTGAATGGATCGGAGTCCAACACTTGGCTCGATTCTACTTCGCAAGTTCGCTCCTAAGCGGACTAGAAGTAACTCGCCATTCGAAACTGCTCCTGCATCCCTCAAACTAACCTCACAATGGTTCGGAGTCCAGCACTCGGCTCGACTCTTCTTCCTCGGCTCGTCCTTAGACGAGCCAGGAGTAGATCGCCGTTCGAAATTGCTCCTGCAGCCATTGAATGGATCGGAGTCCAACACTTGGCTCGATTCTACTTTGCAAGTTCGCTCCTAAGCGGACTAGAAGTAACTCGCCATTCGAAACTGCTCCTGCATCCCTCAAACTAACCTCACGATGGTTCGGAGTCCAGCACTCGGCTCGACTCTTCTTCCTCGGCTCGTCCATAGACGAGCCGAAAGTAGATCGCCATTCGAAATTGCTCCTGCAGCCGTTGAATGGTTCGGAGTCCAACACTTGGTTCGATTCTACTTCGCAAGTTCGCTCCTAAGCGAACTAGAAGTAGCTCGCCATTCGGAACTGCTCCCACAACCTTAAACTAATCTAACGATGGTCGGGGTCCTATGACTCGACTTTACTTCACCGGCTCGTCCTTAAACAGGCCGGAGGAAGATGGTCATTCCGAACTGCCCCCACGACCATACGAGCCGAGCTACCCATCTACCGAGAAGCAAAGTGGCGGAAAATGTGCCCCAAAATCCGTGCTCGGATCTGCCGAACAAGATGTATCTACCGAGCAGCTAAGCAGATGAAGAGCAAGAAGAAAAAGAGGCTAACGGGTCAGGGTCGGATCCAATACCCTCGGTCCGACCCATACCCTTCTTAGCTCCTTCATTCTTCTCCTTCTTCAGTCTTCCCGCCAAAAGTACCCAACACTTCTGCTCTTCTTCACTGTGCGAAAGAACGAGGCAGGGGAGAGAACCCGAATGCCTCTCCTCCCCTTCCTCTTTCTTCTCAAAGTCAAGACTCTTCACTCCGCTCACTTCCAAAGCGGAGCTCTTCTCCACAGGTTCGGAGCACAACTTTCTCCTGGAGTTTCTCCTCAAACTTGTCTCTCAAATAGCTCTTCTTGACGAGATCGGAGCTAAAACTCTCTTAGAATTGCTCCTTGCGCTCACTTCAAAGAATGGGTCTTCCCAGCACCTCTTCTCCTAGGAGTGGAGCTCCTCTTCAATAATCTCCAAAACCGAACAGAATAGAGACAACTTCAGAGCCCCTCACCTCTCCCATATGCTGACCCATCCTCCCGAGCCGAGGAGCAGAGCTTCATCGACCCATCCCCTTCATCAACTCACTGAGCTTCTCCTCACGCTCGAGCCATCCGAACAGCCGAGCTACCGAACAGCTCAGCCGAACGGCCGAGCCACTGAGCACGGAGGGGCGGAATCTTCAAGGAACACTCCCTCCAAAATGCCTCAGCGCCTCGGCCAACAGCACTGAGTCTCCGAGCCGAGGTACCGGGGTACCGACCCTCGTATATGGCAAAAAATCGTCCCGAGGCGATTTCGCCGTTAGATCATCTCAAAATTCGCACCCAATCGTGATGGACGGATCAGATCGCCCTACGTCACCACAAAACGACAAGATAACGTTTTCTCGAAACTCGTGCCTCTTGTCTCGTGATTCGCGCCACGATCGTGATCAACCGTCCAGATGGCTCTTCTACAAATCGAGCTCCCCACTCCGCTCGCATCCGAAGCGGAGCTCTTCTCAAACGAGTTCGGAGCTAGAACTCTCTCCTAGAGTTGCTCCTCAAGCTCCTCTTCCTGATGGCCCTTCTACAAATCGAGCTCCCCACTCCGCTCGCATCCGAAGCGGAGCTCTTCTCAAACGAGTTCGGAGCCAGAACTCTCTCCTAGAGTTCTCCTCAAGCTCCCCTTCCTGATGGCTCTTCTACAAATCGAGCTCCCCACTCCGCTCGCATCCGAAGCAGAGCTCTTCTCAAACGAGTTCGGAGCTAGAACTCTCTCCTAGAGTTGCTTCTCAAGCTCCTCTTCCAGATGGCTCTTCTCCAAATCGAGCTCCCCGCTCCGCTCGCATCCGAAGCGGAGCTCTTCTCAAACGAGTTCGGAGCTAGAACTCTCTCCTAGAGTTGCTCCTCAAGCTCCTCTTCCTGATGGCTCTCCTACAAATCGAGCCCCCCACTCCGCTCGCATCCGAAGCGGAGCTCTTCTCAAACGAGTTCGGAGCTAGAACTCTCTCCTAGAGTTGCTCCTCAAGCTCCTCTTCCTGATGGCTCTCCTACAGCCGAGCTCTTCACTCCGCTCACCTCCAAAGCGGAGCTCTTCTCCACAAGTTCGGAGCACAACTTTCTCCTAGAATTCCTCCTCAAACGTGTCTCTCAAATAGCTCTTCTCGACGAGATCGGAGCACAACTCTCCCCTAGAGTTGCTCCTTCCACTCACTTCAAAGAGTGGGTCTTCCCATGGCTCTCACGAGGATCTTCCCAGCACCGCTTCTCCACTATGCGAGAGAACAAGGCAGAGGAGAGAACCCAAATGCCTCTCCTTCCCTTCCTCTTCTCCTCTTCTCCGAGCTACTACGGGCAGAACAGCCCTGACGCGCCGAGCCGAGGTACCGGGGTACCGACCCTCGTATATGGCAAAAAATCGCTCCGAGGCGAAGTCACCGTCGGATCTCTCCAAAATTCGCGTCAGAATTCGATGGGCGGTTCAGATCTCGCCACGCCCACAAAACGACAAGATAACGTTTTCTTGTGATCTGAACCCCATCCTCGTGATGCGCGCCATGATGAACGGCACAGATCCTGCCGCGTGTACCTTCCGAATTGCCTTTCATCGGCCTGCTCGACCGAGCTACCGAACAGCTTAGTCGAGCAGCCGAGCTACTAGGCACGGAAGGGTGGAACCTTCAAGAAACGCTTCCCTCAAAACGTCCAACTCAGCACCTCGGCCAAACAGCGCCGATGCGCTGAGCCGAGGTGCCGGGGAACCGACCCTCGTATATGGCGAAAAAACTCGCCGACCCATATCAGCCGTTGGATCTTGTAAAAAAGCGCGCTCGTCATGATGGACGGATCAGATCGCGCCACGTCACCACAAAACGACAAGATAACGTTTTCTCGAAACTCGTGCCTCTTGTCTCATGATTCGCGCCACGATCATGGTCAACCGTCCAGATTGAGCCACGTAGCGTGGATCTGCCAATCTACCAAACTGCGGAGCGGTGAAAAACGTACCTCTAAATCCGTACTCGGATTCGCCGAACAAAGCAAGCAGATGAAGAGGAAGAAAGAAAAAGAGGCTAACGGTCGGGGTCGGATCCGATACCCACGGTCCGACCCATACCCTTCTTAGCTCCTTCATTCTTCTCCTTCTTCCCCAACACTTCTCCTCTTCTCCACTGTGCGGAAGAACAAGGCAGAGGAGAGAACCCAATTGTCTCTCCTCCCCTTCCCCTTCTCCTCTTCTCCACTGTGCGGAAGAACAAGGCAGAGGAGAAAATCCAATTGTCTCTCCTCCCCTTCCACTTCTTCTCCCCTTCACTGCACCGAAGCTCCTCGCCCATCCCCTTCGTCAACACGCCGAAGCTCCCCTCTGTCCTCTAGCTCAAGTCGACACGAAGGAAAAGAAGTAGAGTCGAGGTAGGGGACGAGACGAAAAGAAGAAGAAGCAGAGGAGAAAAGAAGAAGCAGAGGAGAAGAATGAACAGCAAAAAAAAAAAAAAAAAAAAAAAAAAAAAAAAGCCACGTGGCATGCCACGTGGCATCATCTCAATGATCCGAGGTGCCGATCCGGGGTGCCGATCCGAGGTGCCGGGGTACCGACCCTCGTATATGGAGAAAAATTCGACCGAACCCATCTCACCGTCGGATCGTCTCAAAATTCGTGCTAAAGCATGATGAACGGCTCAGATCTCGCCACGTCACCACAAAACGACAAGATAACATTTTCTCGAAACTCGTGCGTCTTGTCTCGTGATTCGTGCCACGATCGTGATCAACCGTCCAGATTGAGCCACGTAGCTCGGATCTCAAATCCGAGCTACCGACCTACCGAACAGCAAAGTAGGAAAAAAATTCTCCTCAAATTCCGTGCTCGGATCTGCCGAACCGGGTGCATTAGCCGAGCAACAAGGAAGAATGGAGAGAGAGAGAAAAAGAAAAAAGAAAGTGTGGGTTCGGACCCGTTAGGATCCAAACCCGAACTCCCCACGTCATCCTCTTCCAATCACCTGCCCAGACAAGAAAAAAAAAAACTAAACAAAACTCAACCCTGTGCCTCTTCTTCTCCACTCTCCCGCCAAAACAAGATGAAGGGAAACCCAAGACTCCACTTCGTCACGAGCCGAGCTCCTCGACGACGGCGAGCTTGCCTCCCCCTCATCGAGCTCAAGCCGCAACCAATCTCAAACGTCGAGCTCCGAACCCACCTGTCGAAGCTCCACGGTGCCGAGCTCACGGGCCGAACCCAACTTCTCACACGAGCAACCGTTCAGCTCACTTCTTCCTCCTCACCGAGCGTCCGAGCGAAACGAACCCAACAGGAAGCTCCTCCCTCTTCTCGAGCGTCGCCCTCAAGCTCTATCGTTGAACCTCCTTCGCCAGGCCATCGACAGAGCCCGAGGCTCCATCACACGAGCTCAAGCTTCGGAATATGACGAAGCCGAGCTCCGACGAACACATTCGTGCTCTCACCCTCGCCAAGCTCCCTCCGTCGTCGAGCCGAACCCATCAACTCAGTCACTGCCGAGCTCTCCCTCTCTCCGAGCTCCACGTCGAACCCTCTCCTCGCCGAACCCATCGTTGCCGAGTTCTCTCTCCCTCACTCCGAGCTGCGCCACCGAGCTCCACACTGACGAAGACGAACTCTAGCGGCGGTTCGTGCTCGGAGGTGGTTCGTGGTGTTTCGTGCTCGGAGCTCGGCAACTCAGTGGAGAGGACCTCGGCTCGGTAGCGACGACGGAGAGGAGCCCTCTTGCTTCGACCTCATAGCGCCATCCACTTTCGACGTTCGCCCAAGCTCGTCGTCTCCGGTCTCCCCTTCCACCGACGAGTTTCAGAGCCTCGCCGACCTCTCTCAACGAGCTTCGAAGTTCGTCCGCCACGCTCGCCCACCCCACGGCAGCCAAGCTTCCCTCCGAACTCCAAGCCGCTGCCGTCCTCCTCGCCAAACTCCGGTGGAGGTCCCAAGAACGGGGGTGGAGTCGGGGTTGGGGGCGTTGTCGAGTCGAATTTTGGGTCGGAGCAAAGTAGAAGAAGAGGAAAGAAACAAGACGAAGAAGAAGACCGCGCCAAAAGAAAGAACTGGGGAGAAAAAAAAAAAAAAAAAAAAAAAAAAAAAAAGGTGACGTGGCACTGCCACGTGGCATCTAGCCGAACCGAGGCATCTTCGCCGAAGCGCCGAGCCGAGGTACCGGGTTACCGATGCTGTAAATTGAGAAAAAAACAGACCGACCAACACGATCCGTCCGATCGTCTCAAAATTCGCGTCGCGACACGATCGACGCTCAGGAACGCGCCACGTGTCCCAATCGTGATCTGCCTCACGATGCGCGCAGATCTGATCATGATGGACGGCCAGAAACGTGCCACGTGTCCAGATCGTGATCTGCCTCACGATGCGTGCTCATCTGGCCATGATGGACGGCCAGAAATCTGCCACGTGTCCAGGTAATATTTAAATTATTTATTTATTTATTTAATTGTTTTTTTTTTATTTAAAAAAATCCGAAAAAATAATTAAAAAATCGAAAAAATTAATTAAAAATTCTAAAAATAATTATTAATTCAGAAAAAATTATTTTTAAATTCTGGAAAAATAATTATTAAATTAGAATAATTAATTAATATTTTTGATAATTAATTATTTAATTCGGAGAATGAATAAAAAATTCAAAAAAATGAGAAAAAATTCAGAAAAATCTGGAAAAATCACCAAAAATCCAGAAAATTCTGAGAATATTTTTGGGCATTTTACAAGCCCATAATAACACTGTTACACCCCGAGCAAGATTTCAAACTCCCTTAAGAACACCGATAAAATCCTGTACGCCATTAAAACAGTAAAACTACTCCTCAAAGGCTGATCAAACTCAGTCTTCGGGAGTGGGGGCTCGTGATATGGCTAAAAATAGGATTAAATCGGGACCGTTCACATCGGATACGAATCTTAAAGCTCAGGGGTAAAACGGTAATTTCACATACAAATGGGTCCAAAACGGGTACTGGGTCTCCTTCTCACAGATCCAATAACCCGCGAACGGATTCACCTCAACTGGGTACGGGTCCCAACCCGAAACACACCCAGTCCAGAAAAGATAGAATTAGGGTTTCTGATTAATCCAAATCAACGGCTCTGATTCACGTCTATCTTTTCACCGGGAATTAAGGGATTACATTCCTAATCTGATTACGAGGATTTTATGCCTTATCAGATCACGGGAATCACATTCCTTATCTGATCCCAACGGCGACTATAAATACCCCACACCCATCTCCATTAAGAGGTAATCAATCTTTTTCCAGTTAAAGGCTCTTTCATAATCATTTCTGGTTACTGACTTGAGCGTCGGAGGGTGCGTCGCCGGGATCAACCCCGGTGTCTCGCACTTCCTTGCAGGTGAACGGCGGGAGTCAACGGTCAAGCTCCGGCGGAACAGGTTAGGTGTTTGCTATTCAGGTTTTTCACGAACTCACAAATACTGTGTTTGCCCCCACACCGAATTTAGCGGCAACAGAGTTTATCTGTAAGAATTTCTCCAACACTTGAAAATTTTTTGTCAAGTCTCAAAACACTAAATCTAAACTCGTTGTTTGAAATAGCGACTTAGTTTGAACTAAGTTAACTATTTCAAACAGCAAGTGGGTCAATGTGGTAATTACTTTTGAAGGTTGGTCAGATTGGTAAATATTTGGGAAAAATTCCAACCCCTGTCACTGAAGTACTGTCAGAATTATTAAATTTCAAAGTACTTAGTACTCCGATTCTTCACTATGGAGTAATAATGTTATCATCTCAATATCCATGTCTTTTGACGCGTAACTTGTCTTGATCTAACCAGTAAGCACGGACTTAATAAAATAATCATAACTTATAAATTAGTACTACATGTCTATTCAGAATTAAGCTACGTAGTTTTTAATATACTACTCCACTACACTATATTATCGTAATCTGATACGTGTCATCATTCTATTGGATCTGAATCCACTAGATAACCCACGTGACACGTCATCGTAGTAATTATACATTTATCGCCACGCCGGGTTACAGTACAGAGGATTCTACAGAGTGGTCAAATTACGGTTTAACCGACAGCCAAACGGTCAAATATTAGTTAGATATGGGGGTAAAATGGAAAATAAGGGGTGGCAGCGGAGTCAGTGGTAACAGGCAGCGTGGTATGTGCGTGTGCGTTCAGTTTTTGTTCATATATGGTTTGTAAACTTGCTAATTGCTCGCTAGAGTCCAGATTGTCTGAGACTCACTCTAAGTGACCGGTTCCCAATGGGAGCCATCTAGAAATTTGTATAGTACATGATTTTATTTTATTTTATTTTATTTTATATCCATTTTATAAACATCCATACATTATTTTTACCGTTATACCTACTAGTTTAACACACGTGCAATGCACGCCTACATTTTTGAAAAAGGTCAATATAAATTTGTGCATTTTATGTGCAATTAAATGTAAGTACATTGTACCACAATCATGAGGCATGTTGGAAAATATCTAGTAGTAACTCTTAAAGTAGTAGATAACATAAGATCAAATTTATATGCGTAGATTAAATGCAAAACATAACAAATAATGTTAAGATAGTATGGAGAAACGTCTTCTAATTATCTCGAGACTAATAATATTGACAATCTGGGAACAAAAAATAATCCACCACTTAAACAACATATTGCACCACATAAAATTCCAAAAATTAAACAACATATTACACCCACTGGCTACTAACCTGCGGAGGGGTCTCAGCGGCTCTACGTGGTAACGGTGGCGCGACATGCGTCGTCGGCAATGGGAGAAATCGACGCAGAGCTTTCCACTCAAGAAATCTCTAGAAATTCAAAAAGTTTCGACACAAATTCCCCACCTACATCCAAAATCCATAATAAGCAAAATAAGATCAACCTCAATCCAAAATTCAAAATCTAGGCATCTTTCACCTCAGCCTCTGCCACTTGCTTAAATGTTGAATATCTAATCTCATTTATTGTAAGCAGATGGTCAAACGATAATGGACATTTTACATGATTTAGCAACATCCTTAAATAGAAGTGATCACCTTCTCGAGAAGAAATGGCATATATCTTGTCGATTTGACAAATATTATTTTGTCTTTTGCTCCATTTTCGTTCTTTGTTCTTCCACCTAAATACATAGATGTTATCAATAATTAAAAAGCAATTAAATGTTATCATTTGTTCCTTTCATAACTAAAACCATGAACGTTACCAGTAAGGATATATTCTAAGAAGACTAAGTGAATTATCCAAAATATTTCGATAATTCATATCTATAATGCTCTGGAAACTCTCTATATAAATATTGTCTTACTTCAGGGTCTTCATTATTTTTTGTAAAGAACTTTGTCAACATTGTTTTTTGCATTTGATCATCTGCAAGTACATTCTCTATTGACTGATGAGCATAATATAAAACTTGTTGCCGATTCGGCAAGTGAATTTGCAATGGGAAAACTGATGGATACATTCGAGTCATAAAGAAATCAATAATTTTCCAGGTGGCTTCTTGCGGGCATATCCAACGGGCATCAATATATTGTGATATTTCATTTGTAACATCACCTGGTCGGATCTGAAAGACACATGATCGGGTCCTTTGTAAACATACTTATAGATATACTCAACAGAAATTATACTCGAACAAATTTCAACATTAATATGACAATTATATTTTTTCAAAAGAAAGGGGTTGTAAGGAACCACCCATCTATTATCGATCAACTGATTCGAGTTTTCCCTTCGAGAGATAAATCGACCTTAAGTGAAATATAAAAAATATTTTGATAATTGTTACCTTTGTTTAATTTAGATTTCTCATTAGCTCTTCGATCCCTTTGATATTTGCGAAGTCTCTCTCTACGTTTAGCTATTTGCTGTTCGTTCATTGTTGATATTCGCCTCTTCATATTTTGTTAATTTCTCGATCTTTCATCAACCAATTGTTACGCATTCATATTGGAGCGCCAATTTCTTTTATACTGCATATCCCTCTCTCTTTGTTCAGCTAATTGATCTTCAGACATTGATAATCGTCGATTTCTAACATATTCTCGTTGTCTTTGTCTAAACTCTTCCAATTGTATTGCAGTCATGTTGGCTCTTCTGTTTACTTCATATTGTCTACGTCTCTTTCTACGTTCATCAACTTGTTAAGTCTCTGATAGTTGAGGTGTTACTGTTCGTTCACTGTCCATTTTTCTTGATAGAAACAATGTAAACGTAAGAGTCTCATTCATGCGTGAATGTCGAAATAAAATCATCATCATCATCTACAATAAAGTTTCAAGAATACACAATAATCATCACTTAAATTTCCTTCAAAGATATGTTGGGAGCAATAGCGAATGTATAGACTAAACATAAGAGTGTCATTTATGCATGAATGTCGAAATAAAACCATCATCATCATCTAAATGTTTCCCCAACATTGTACCCATTTTTTTTAATAAAAAAGTTGATCCTTCTCACATTTAAATGGGATTGTTTCTCGAGGTAGAGGCTCAACTTAGAAGCGACAAATTAACTAAGCGACGATGATAGTGACTGAAGACTTTGCTCTCTTGATGGGATTATTTCTCGAGGTAGAGGCTCAACTTAGATGTGACAAATTAGCTAAGCGAAGATGATAATGACTGATGAGTGTCAAAGAAAAATAAATGAATAAGATAGGGCCGTTTGGGCGTAGGCACCAATGAAGGGTATATTAAGATAGAATCTTAATATACAACTCAAACCAAAATAATCATGTATTCAAAATATGTTCAAACTCAAACCAAAATTTTGTACAACTAAATATAATTCTCCTCATTAAATTCAACACATCCTGACTAAATTCCGACCTTGCCCACAAATCTACAAGCTAAATCTACACCACTTTTCATTGTCTACCTTTGCCTTAAACATATGTATAATAGGTAACAAAATCATGTCTTCCACCATACCCTCATCTTTATCTTTTCAGATATTTTCCCACCAATAATAGTAGATCATCATCTATGTAAAACCTCTTCTTAGAAAAAAAAATCCATGTAAGAACTCTCAAATTTTAAATACAGAGATCCCAAATAAAATTTTTGAAAACAGTGAATTCATTTTCCTTGTTAAAGGGTTGGAATTCCCATTTGATTGGTGTCTAGTTCACTAGAGCAGGTGGCTAATCATACATATATACGACCACAAATTTTTAGCTACCCTATTAGCTACCGCACCAGGTGCGTTTCCCCAACCGTGTCCTAAAGTTCCTCCACCAAACTGTAGTATGGAATCATCTCCAAAGATTTCGGTTAGGGTAGGCATATGCCAAACATGAATACCTCCTGCAGTCAATTCCCATTTGAATGGTGTCTTTATATCACACTATAGCTTCTACCATTCCATCAATTATCAGAGCTATACACATCAACTTATAAAAAATAACAAAGATTAAGGGAGGCCAAAAAAGAAGGGAAAAAAAAGAAAGAGAAAGCTTTAATCATGAATAATTTTCCCATATACCTTTTGAAGAATCCTTATTAATTTTCAATCTCCAATTTTCATCTAGATGATCAAGATGGGTGCAGTGATAATTTAAATCTCCCACTATGGGGATGTTAATGGTTGCCTTCAACACGTTCCTGTGACAAAAACAAAAAATATGCTTCAGTGTATGGGTGAAAAGTTGACTGCAGAATTGCAAATTACTTTTATTTATTCTAAGAAAGACATGGAATGTAAGTTCTTGCTTTCAGTAACTTGTTTATTTGGCTAGAAATTAATATCAAATGGAAACCTATATGGAGTTCAACAATGAATTAATCAAACAAAACTGATGATTAAAATTATTAAGAAGAAAATAAAAGGATCATACCTGAAAGTGAGCTATATTAGCAATCATCTTTTGGAACCTGTTGATAAAAGCAAAAGTAAGTTATTTTGAGTATCCCCGGTCATACATGTTCGCCTCCTTCCATTGCCTTCCTTTGTTTCTAATAGTATAACCCTAATACTGAACATGAAAGTTGACCATAAATTTGTGTAATCTCTAATCTCTATTTCTAATCAATCCTGACACACGATCATCAATCCTAATACACGAAAAATATTTGCAATCACTGTAGCTCAAGACACCCATATAACTATTGAACTCATCAACTCATTCCATCCAAATTTTGTACACCCTACTTGTCCACAAACCAACTTAAATAAACTCAATCACATTATCCCAAAACATAGCTCAAACCCTAACCTTATCAGGAATTGGAGCAGCGCTGTCATCACCGTTGCGGCGTACTGGCGGCGTGATGAAGCGACGGTGGGTGGTAGGGGGCGAATCGAAGGCGCGGTGAAGCGGTGGTGGCGGGGGTTTGGAGCTACGGCGCGGTGAAGCAGTGAGGGTGGAACTACGATGCAATGAAGTGGTGGGGGGTAGGGGGCGAATCGACGGCGCGGTGAAGCGGCGATGGGCGGATCGACGACGTGGAGTATCGACGGTGGTGGGTGGCGAATCGACGGCACAGGGAGAGGAACTGACGGGGTGAATTTGCTGGGTATTGAGAGAGAGAGAGGGGGGGAGAGGAACAGTCAGTGTTTTTTTTTGAAAGAGAGAGATTGATTTTAATGCACGGAAAATTTACGTATTTCATGAGTTTATATTGGCGGTTTTACTTGTATGTGCATTGCACAGGTTGGTAGATAGACAAATTACACTAAGCCCTTCTCCCATTATAGTAGTAGAGATATATTCTTTCCTAATTATCACTCACAACATTAGTTCTTCCCTCTTTTGTTATGAAAATCTTTTTTTTAATCCGTTCTTTTTCTTCTCTATTTGATCCTACACTCCATTTGAATATTTAGCGTACGAACAACCAATCCTAAGTTCCCGGGTGACCGAGGCGAAAGACCTAAATAATTATTTAGGGATCCCTAAGAACAGTATAATTTTTTTACGCACAATACATGCTTATATTTACAAGGAAATACAAATTTAGGAGCTTCTAAAATTATAAAAAAATTGGGGGCCTAATGTGGCCGCCTCACCTGCCTCAAGGTGGGGCCGGCTCTGTGTAAGAATAATGGAAATTGATATGGGTTAGATGACGTGGCCCCCCTCCTGGGCCATCAGATTCCCTCAAAAACCATACTTCTATGATCATCAGGTCAACCCAGAGCTAGATGGACTTCTGCCACATCAGGCCCACGAGAAAACGGGTCCAACCCGGCCTAGCAGGGTCTCAGACCCGTTTCTCCTGCCTATAAATACCAGACCGCCTACTCACTATGAAGGTAATCAAACTTTCTTTCCCCTGAACCATAGCTACTGTTGCTTTTCCATGACTGACTAGATTGTCGGAGGGCTTGTCCTTGGGACTTCTCCCGGTATTTCTGGGCAGTGTGCAGGTACTCAAGACCAAGCTGTGCCCACAGATCCGAGCCGAGCTGCAGGATTCAAACCGAGCACCCGGTCCCTACCTCACTCCTGCTACTCCCGAGCCGGTCCCTCAGCTGAGGGTCGGACCAGGCTAGTACCGCAACTTCCACTATATGAACTACAATAAATCACACCTGCTGCAACCACACCCCAAAACCAAATCGCATCAGGTTGGCACCGTCTGTGGAAAATACTCAGTTCTGACTTCAGTCCGATCCCAGCCAGGGACGTCATCCCAGAATTCGAGCTCTTACATGGCATCCAAGGACAGAAGAGCTGTCACCTCTGGACGTCGTCTAGATGCTCCTCCCCAGAACAACCACACCGATGATTAGGGATCCAACCATCCGAGGGTCGATGGCGAACTCAGAGTCGGACCGGGCGCTTCTCGCTCGGTCGAGACCGACTTACGTCACGTTATCGAGAGCCTGCAAGCCAACCGAACAAGGGAAGGGGCCACTTCCAACTCGATCCTGAACTATGTCAGGTAGCCGTCCTGAGAGCAGGAGCCAGAGCTCAGTCGCACAGCCCGGAGGCGGCCACTCTAGCGTGACCCGGTCGGGCAAGCTCCAGTCACACAAGCCGAGGTCCTAGAGGCCCTAGAGGCCATCTTGGGGGTCCCCGGAACCGAGACACTCCACCACTCTCACTCGCGGTCAGGTGCCGGAGGCAGCAAGCCTCGTGGCTTGACCCGCCCACTAGAGCAGGAAGATGCCGTCCTCCGACGCCTACAGGAAATGGAGAACCGCCTTGCCCATTTCGGCGAGGGTGGTCCGATGCCGGCTCAGGGCCATAGGCCGACCCAAACTCCTTTCTCTACTCCTATCTTGGAAGCGGAGATTCCCCAGAATTTTTGGCCTCCCCAGTTCGAGACCTATGACGGCGAAGGTGATCCTGCTGATCACATGGAGGGGTTCAAGACCCTCATGATAATTCAAAGCGCTTCGGATCCCCTCTTGTGCTGCGCCTTTCCTGTCACCCTTCGGGGCCCAGCCCGGGAATGGTTCTCTAGGCTCATCCCCGGTTCGATCTTCTCGTTCGACCAGCTGGAGGCCAACTTTCTGGCCCACTTCGTGACCAGCAGGAAAGCCGAGAAGACGAGCGCATCATTGCTGGACCTTCGATAAAAGGAAGGAGAGTCACTTCGTGAGTTCATCCGAAGGTTCACCGCCGAGGAAAGGTCTGTCTCCTCTCTGGACACCGGGGTTGCCTCGGTGGTGTTCTGACACAATGTCTGACACGGCCAACTGAAATCTTCCTTGGCCAAGAAGCCTCCCCTAGACTTCCCTGACCTGCTCAACCGGGTCGAGAAGTACATTCAGGCTGAGGAGGCCCTAAACCAAGAAGGCACCAAAGAAGTCACTGGGAAGGGGAAGTGCAAGGTCGATGAGACTGAGCCCGGCAAGAAGGTTCCGAAAGACGGGACCGACATGAAGAGGGTCCCTCCGGTCCCTCGCTTCGAGAGGTATACGCCACTGACACAAAAAGTGTCGGCCATCCTCCTAGAGATGGAGGATAAGGACCTCATCTGACTACCCCCTCGACCGACCAGCAACAAGAAATGAGATCAACGGTTCTACTGCCGCTTACACCAAGACAACGGGCTCGAAACCGACAACTATCAGGCCCTCAAGGATGAAATCGAAGCCCTCATCCAATGGGGGTACCTCCGTGAATTCACTCGGGAAAGCCAGAGGGACCGAAGGGATACAAGGAACCGAAGGCCTTCGCCTCCTCATCGCACACCCAAACGACGTCCCGGGCAGGACCCAGAGCCCTAGGAGACCGAAGGCCAGACCATCCTACACTGCATCCATGGGGAGCCTATGGGAGGCGAATCCAATACTTCTCGCAAGGCATTCATCCGAGAGGTGAATGCCGTTCGAGACCTTCCTTTCCTCCAGATCTAGCAATTTCCTATCTCCTTCTCCGGAGAAGACCTTGAGGGGGTCTGGCTTCCGCACTGCGACGCACACGTTATCAGCCTCGACATGTCAAACTTCAAAGTCCACCGGATCCTCGTGGACAACGGGAGCTCAGTGAACATCCTCTTCTTGGTGGCATTCGAGAACCTCATACTCCCTCGGGACAAACTCAAACCTGCCTGGTACACCCTCCACGGGTTCTCCGGCATCCCAGTACAGATAGAGGGGATCATCACCTTAGAGGCAACCGCCAGCAAGACCCCCCTTAAACGGACCGATTCGATGGAATTTATGGTAGTCAACATCAAAGCGGCGTACAATGCTATCCTCGGTCAACCCGGGATCTGCTCCTTCCCGAATGTCCCCTCGGCCTACCACCTAAAGCTGAAATTTCCCACCAAGAAGGGGGTCGGTGTCGTTTGGGGGAACCCCGAGGCCGCACGATCGTGCTATATGATGGCGGTCGGAGGCAGGGTGTTTCCCCTCGACATCGTCGAACTTCAACCTAAAAGAAGCCAACCAGAGCCCGAACCGGCGGACAAACTGGAAGAAGTATCATTTGGGGCAGAAGACAAGTCAAAGCTGTTCCACGTGAGCCGCTCCCTTGCCCCCGACCTGAAGTTGGACCCAATCGACTGTATCCACCACAACATCGACCTCTTCGCTTGGAAACCATCCGACATACCCGGGATCTCTGAAGACCTGATCATGCACAGGCTGAGCGTGATCTCGGGCTCGAAGCCGATCGTCCAAAAGCGGCATAAGTTTGCCCTGGAGAGGCAGCAATCTGTCAAGACGGAGGTGGACAAACTGTTGTCTACCCTGTTTATTCAAAAGGTCAGCTACCCCGAGTGGCTGGCGAACGTCATGATGGTGAAGAAGGCCAGCGGGAGTTGGAGGATCTACATAGACTTTACATATCTAAACAAGGTGTGCCCCAAAGATCCTTTTTCCCTCCCCAGCATCGATGCTCTGATCGACGCAACGTCGGGTCACGAGCTCCTAACCTTCATGGATGCCTTCTCAGGCTACAATCAAATCCGGATGTTCCCCCGAATATCGCCAAGACATCCTTCATCACCGACCAGGGTCTCTACTGCTACTGGGTTATGCCCTTCGGGCTCAAGAATGCCGGAGCTACCTATCAGAGGCTCGTCAACCGAGTCTTCAAAAGATATGATCGGTCGTAACATGGAGGTGTACGTCAACGACATGCTCTTCAAAAGCCATCGGGGGTAGGATCCCGTTGCTGACCTCAAAGAAGCCTTTGGCATCCTTAGAACCCACAACATGAGGCTCAATCCCGCCAAATGTGCATTCGGCGTCTCCTTGGGCAAATTTCTCGGGTTCGTCGTCAGCCAGCGTGGCATCGAGGCAAACTTCGAGAAGATTCAGGCCATAATAGACATGGCCCCTCCTAGAAACATCAAGGAGGTGCAGCGGCTCATGGGGAGACTGGCGGCCATCGGCCGCTTCCTCTTAATGTCTGGAGAGAAGTCCCTCCCCTTCTTCAAGGCTCTGTATGGAACCGGAGGCTTCGAATGGGGTACCCAACAGCTGGAGGCGTTCGACCAGTTGAAGGAATACCTCGCCAACCCCCTACTTCTGAGCAAACTTGAGCCGGGCAAACCCCTCTGGCTTTACCTTTCAGCCTCGGAAAGCGCACTGAGTGTCGTTCTCGTACGAGAAGAAGACGGAGTCCAGAACCCGTTATACTACGTGAGCAAAGTCCTTCTCTTGGCTGAGACCCGATATGCGAAGATGGAGAAAATAGCGTATGCCCTGGTCATGGCCGCCCGAAAGCTCCGCCCTTATTTTCAAGCACACTCAATCTAGGTCCTCATGGATCAGTCCCTCAAGGCCGTGCTCCACAAGCCAGAGAGCTCTGGCTGATTGGTCAAGTACTCGATCGAGCTAAGTTAATACGACATTAGCTACCAGCCAAGAACAACCATTAAGGGGCAGACCCTCGCCGAATTCATCACGGAGTGCACCATCTCTGAGCAACCTAACAGTCAGGAGGCCGGTCTGACGTGGAAAGTTTACGTCGATATCTCCTCTTGCGAAGAGGGAAGTGGTGCAGGCATCATCTTGCGGGGTCCCGACAACTTTCTTCTCCAATATTCTCTCCAACTCAACTTTCCGGCCTCTAACAACGAGATAGAGTATGAGGCTATGATCGCGGGACTTACCCTAGCACACCAGGAGGGCACAAGGAAGATCAGGGCCTATAGCGACTCTCAGTTCGTGGTCAATCAGATCACCGGGGAGTACGAGGCTCGTGATGATCGGATGGTCCGGTACTTGGCAGTGGTCCATTGGCTCTTAACATCCTTCGACTGTTTCGTAGTAGTACGGATCCTAAGAGAGAAGAATGCCCAGGCGGATGCCCTGTCAAAGTTTGCCTCCTCGTCCTTTGAAGGCCTCGACCACATGGTGCTGGTTGAAGTCCTACTAAAGCCGAGTATCGACCTCCCCGAAACCCTCTGTATAAACAACGAAGCTCGGCCGGACAATTGGACCACTCCCAGCCAAAAGTTCCTGGTAGAGGGCGAGCTCCCCCAAGATCGAGTCGAAATAAGAAGAACCAGGGTCCGCTTGGAAAGGTTCATCGTGATCAACGAGACCCCTTCAAACGCTCGTACATAATGACGGACGGAAGACCCTACCTCCGCTGCCTATCCCCTGACGAGGCAAAGTACGCTCTCAAGGAGATCCACGAAGGAATTGGCGTGTGCCACATAGGGAGCCGTTTGCTTGCCAGAAAGGCCCTGAACCACGAATATTACTGAACCACAATGTTACAAGACGCCTTGGCCCTAGTCAAAAAGTGCGGTCATTGTCAAAGATTCTCCTCAGTAAGAAGGGTTCCACTAGCAAACCTCCGTTCTTTAGCCAGTCCGACCCTATTCGCCATGTAGGGGATGGACCTGGTCGGCCCCTTCCCAAAAGCTACGGGCCAAAGGAAGTTCCTGGTGGTAGCCATCGACTACTTCACCAAGTGGATGGAAGCCGAGCCCCTTGCAATGACACAGAGCAGCAAACTCAGCAATTCTTCTGGAAACACATCATCTGCCAGTTCGAAATTCTGCACATACTTATCAAAGACAATGGGACCCAGTTTGAGGGCAAGAATTTTCGAAAGTTCTACAAAGATCTTGACATCCAGTAGTGCTTCTCTTCGGTATGCCACCCGCAATCGAACGGCCAGGTCGAGAATGCGAACTGCCAAATCCTTGACGACCTCAAGAAACAGCTTGATAATTCCTCCAAGAGACTATGGGTCGACGAGCTTCCGAGCGTGCTCTGGGCACATCGGACGACGAAGAGGATCCCCACGGGAGAATCACCGTTCAATCGAACTTACGGCACGGAAGCGGTGATCCCCCTCGAGATCGGGCTCTCTTCTCCCTGGATCATGGCCTTCGATGAAGAGAGCAACTCGGTGCAACTACGTGCGGACCTGGACCTCATAGAAGAGGTCAGGGAGAAATCCACCATCAGAAGGAGCATGTATCAATAGAGAATTGAAAGGTTCTACAACAAGAAGGTCTATCCCACCGACATCAAATTCGGAGACCTTGTGCTCAGAAAGTTGGCGGTATCCAACCTGGGCCAAAACAAGAAGCTGGCACCCAACTGGGTGGGCCCATACAAGGTTTCCGAAGTTGTGCGCTCCAGCACATACCTACTCACCAACCCAGAGGGCAGGGCTGTGAAGAGTCCCTGGAATGCGGAACACCTCATCAAATTCCTCAAGGGGAAGGAATAGCTCTTGTAACTTCCCTTTGTAAATAGTAAGATGTAATCGGCACCACGTGCCTCGTTTTGTTGTGAGTAAATATGATGTAATTTTTTCCTCATTTTGCCTCATGCCAGCTTTCTTAAAACAAGTATAGGGGCGCGACCCTCAGCACTGACCTCGAGCCAGGCCCTGGCCTTTTCAAGCTAACAGGGCTTCGCGCTCGGCAATGCCTCTGAGCCACAACACTAAAACTCTTCCAAGTTAAGGGGGCTCAACCCTCGACATTGACCTCGAGCCACGCCTTAGCTTTCTCAAGATAACAAGGCTTCACGCTCGGCAGTGCCTCCGAGCCACGACCCGACAACTCTTTCCAGTTAAGGGGGCTCGACCCTCAGTACTGACCTCGAGACACGCCCTAGCTTTCTCAAGCTAACAGGGCTTCGCGCTTGGTAATACCTCTGAGCCACAACCCAACAACTTTGTCAAGTTAAGCAGGCTCGACCCTCGGCACTGACCTAGAGCCATGCCCTAGCTTTCTCAAGCTAGCAGGGCTTCGCACTCGGCAGTGCCTCCGAGCCACAACCCGACAACTCATCCAAGTTAAGGGGGCTCGACCCTCGACACTGACCTCGAGCCATGCCCTAGCTTTCTCAAGCTAACAGGGCTTCGTGCTCGGCAGTGCCTCCGAGCAACAACCTGACAACTCCTCCATGTAAAGGGGGCTCGACCCTTCGAGCACTCGAGGAGTTTTCCGTCAAAGCAACCAAGTCATGAACCTTCGGCCGGGATTTCAGCTCTCCCATCCTACCCAAAAGTTTTCATTAAGATTTAAGGTGCTCGCCTTCGGCAAGCACCTCGAGCACCGAACAATGGATCGACCCACATTTCACCCGCTAACAGTGGGGGGGGGGGGGGGTAAAATAACACTCATAGCCGTTATCCCCAATTATCAGAGGGTGGCAGGGGAGCCACCGGCCTGGGACTCTCGGCCAAAAGTTTCATTAGGGGTGCTCGCCATCGGCAAGTGCCCCGAGTCCCACCTCCGGGACCGACCCAACTCTCACCGGCTAACAACAGGGGATAAAACAGCACTTATAGCTGTTACCCCCAATTGTCAAAGGGGGGCAAGAGAGTCACCAGCGAATGGAACTCACGGTGAAGTAAGACGATTTTTGATGAACTACTGGTGAAGGGGTAAGGGTTATATAGCCCCCCAGAAAGGTGCATTTATGACATTGGAAAGTTCAAACGACAGAAGATTAAACGTACCCCATTAAGTGACATTGGGAAGTCCAAAAGACGGAAGATGAAATGTCCCCCATTAAGTGACATTGGAAGACGAAACGGCTCTGCTCCCAAACAAAGCAGGGATCCTCACCCCGAGTGGTGACCCTAACCAGGGCAAATTGGCATTCGATGCCAGTCTCAAGTCACTCCCTCGTTTCCTACAAAGCATAGGGTTTGGAGTCCGGTTCGACGGACAGTCAACATCCTAATTTTTCCATGTCAAAGAGGAACGGACAAATCAAATCTTATTCATAAAATGCTCTCAAAGGCTACGGTACAATTAAAAAATGTTACAACATTCTACCTCTACTTCTACTAAAGGTCTCTCGCCAGACCCTCCGGGCTTACAAGAGCCACCTCGAGTCCTGCGGAACGGCTCAGCTCTCCAGCAATCTCATCCCCGTATTAGGCGTATCCATTGTTGATGTCCCCGCAACCGAGCTCTATGTGTCGGCAGGCTTTGTCATCTCCAGATAAAGGGTCGGGGAAGGGCCCAAGACAGAATGGATTCCTCCCCCGAACGGGCCGAGTCAAGACCGACCCGTGCCTAACATGAGTTTCAACCTCTGAATCTCCAGCTCGTTCTCTACCACAACCTCGCGAAGAACGGATTCTGAGGTCAGTCGCCTGGTGGAGGCATCCGAAATTAACCAGTTTGTCTCAGCACTCTCCCAGTCTCGGTCGGCTATGGCCTTCTTCAGGCGAGCGGCCTCTAGACTGAGCTCCTTAGACTTGTTCATAAAATAGCCTACCACGGCTTCTCGATCGCGAGCCTGCTTATGATAGAGAATCAGCACACTCTTCTTGGACTCTAGCTTATTTCGAAGTCACCGAACCTCGACAGAACTGAGGTCGGCCCCGACAGTCTTGTTCATCTAGCAAAAATAGGGGAGAAACAACGATTCAATAAAAAAGCTTGCTAAAAAACAACAAGTCCCAGAGGGTCGGCCAAAAATTTATTTTTATAAATTCAAAAATTGTGTTACAAAAAGCGTTGGCCATTTCGCACTGGGCAAATACAAATAAAAAATTAAGAATCCTACACTACTTTTTAGAGGGGATCGGCACCTCTTCGGCATTCGGTTCACCCCCTGCCTCCTCCCCCAGGTGAGGTCCTTCGGAGCCTCGTCTTCCTCGCCCCCAGGGGTTGGTGGAAGCACGGGGAGCGCCCACCCGTAGTGGAGGTGGTCGATCTTGGCCTCCGGATAGAGGTGCAGGAAATGCTCATTGGCTCGATCGTACGCGTCATCTTGAGCTTGGATCAGGTCGTCCGCAGAAAACATCTGCAGCTCCTCATACTCCGCCATGGCCTTCGCTTGAACCTCCGCCAGCTCGCATGCATGATGATTCTGCAGAGAGGACATCTCAGCTTGGAGAATCCCCTGAGCTTCCTGAGCCCCAGTCAGCTCGTCCTTCAGGCGCTTTCCCTCTCAAAGGAAACGATCGACATTCCGCTTCTCGACCTGAACCTCCTTCTCCAAGCACTTCCTTAGATGTGCCTTATGCAGTAGCGCCTGACCGAGGAGAATCGAGTTAGACGCAAAATTCATAAATACTAAGCACAAAGCAGATAACTAACAAATACTTACCGTGACCTGTGCCTGAGCCCACCTTATGCAGGCCACCTCGGACGTCTCTATCGCCAGAGTTATCCGATCATGCTCCGTAATGAACTTTTCCGCCACCTCAACTGCGATCGGGCCGTCAGTCAGAGTGTCGCCCTCCTTCACCACCCAATCCGGGGCAAATGGCCTTAGACCCCTCTTGCCCACCATCTCCTGGGCGTCAGGGCAAAGTGCTAGGGTCCCTGCTTTCAGAACCTCCATCACCTTCTTACTTCTGGAGCTCGGCCCCGACTCCTGCCCCCTTCTAGACGAGTGGCTTTTCTTCGAGTTCTTCGAAGGCGGCTCCGAAGATCCTTGGGCCGCCCCTTAGGTGGACCCCGCTGCAGAGGCAGCCTTCTTCTTGTCGGCTCTCCTCTTCACGGCCAATGCCAGAAGGGCATTCCTCGCCTCGAGCTTCTTCGCGTCCATCGCTGCAAAAAGAAAAGAAAAAGAAAAATGTTAACATGAAGGCAGAAAATTAAGCAAAGTGGAAACAAAAGCATACAAGGGGCTGGGCTCAGTCCGGTTCGGGCAAGATGTAACTCGGTGATGCACGGCCAACCGATGCTGTGCCCCTCAACAATTTTATCCACTTCAGCCCACTCTTTTTCCGTCAAGTCCCTCCACCTCGGGGGTTTATGGTTCGGCTTGAAAAAGTTCCAGACAATGGGGATTTCCCAAGGCTTCTCGCTCCGGACAACGCGGTACTTCTCCTTCCATGCTTTTATTGAGTCCAGGTGATCGTGCATCACTCTCTTGTGGGGACGTGGCAACATATAGAAGATCCCCTCAATATCTCCGAGCGAGCTCACCCCCAAGACAGCACGGAAATAATTAAGCTTCGGCTTGACCCCCTTCTCCTGGCACTTTAGGATGAAGCAGACCAGATGCTTCCACGAGTTGGGGTCGTACTGCATCGGACTCAGCTCCCCCCACCTCAGCACCCTCTTGATAAACGGGTGCAGCGGCAACCTCAGTCTCGAGACGAAAGCGTCCTCGGGAAACATACAGAAGCTCTTCTCCAACTCAGGACGAAGACTGGGGCTTGAAATCAGTAGCTCAAACTCCCGAGGGATGAAATAAGCCGCCTTTAATATCGGTAGGTAGTCCGCCTTCAGCACACACTGGACGTTTTCCATCATTATCATGGTCCGATCAGATTCACGCACCGCCACGGTAAATTGGACAAGTCCCTCCATGTCATCAGGATACATCCTGATTGACCCTGGGTTCCTATTGGACAGGTGAGGAGTGGCAAGCCCTTCTCCCGGTTCGGGTCCGAATTCATTCGGCATGCTTCGGACTGTCCAACCGAATCCACTTCCTTTTCTTTCTACGAAGGCGAGGCTTCCTCTCTGGAGACGGAGTCAACAACAGGGGCAGAGGATGGAGACCTTCTTCTACCTCCGCTACCACTCCCTTGGCTCCTCCATCACCCCTCCCGGTTGCCCACTCCCTCGGCTCCTCCTACACCCCCTCCTGGTTGCCCTCTCTCTCGATTCCTTCTTTGCCCCCTCCTGATCGCCCTCTTCTGTGACAAGCTCCTCCTTAGACCCCTCATCGATCTCCTCCTCTGACAACTCCCCTTCTGGCATACGACTTCTCAAAGGGGGCACATCAAAAACCACATCGCTCGTACCCCCAGATACTGAATCCGACTGTCCTTCCTCCTTTGAAGTAGGGTCACCCAGGGACCAAGACATCGATTCTAACTCGACCTCAGCCACACCACGACCCGAGAGCTCGACTCGGAGCCGAACTGAGAGCGCGACATAAGGAAACAAAATACTAACCTGATTAACTGGAAAATGAGAGGGTCACCATAAAAATTGTCGCTGACAGCAAAGAGAGAAAAAATCCTTATACAAAGAGAGAGAGTGTGCAAAGTGAAGAAATGAAGGGAGGAGAGGGAGATTTATAAATGGGAAAGACTCCTCAAATTCCACAAAAGAATCCTCACCGTCCAATCTTGATCATCAAGATCTAACGGCCACTAGGATCTCAAATGCCTCAATTTCCACCTCCATGATGTCAACCTGACATGTAAAATTTCGATTTTACCCCCGGCCTTGTCAGCTGGTACAGTGGCTCAGTGGCCCGTGGTAACAACTCAAGTACTGCACTTTCTTCTTTACCACTAATCCCCCTTCCTCCCATGACAGAGGAGCAAGTTAAGCCTCTTTGTTCTGTAAAGTTTGGAATTGATCAAAGTAGCACTAGGAAGATTGCATACAAAGCGGCAATAACTAAGCAACAAGTTTTGGGGCTCAGAGCTCAGTTGTGACCTCGAGCCATCCCAAAGCTTTTCCAACAAGCAATAAGGAGGCTCGTCGCTCGGTAGTGAATCTGAGCCACACCACAGCTTTTCTAACAAGTTTTGGGGCTCGGAGCTCGGTTGTAACCTCGAGCCATCCTAGAGCTATTCCAACAAGCAATGAGGAGGCTCGTCGCTCGGTAGTGAATCCGAACCACACCAAAACTTTTCCAACAAGTTTTGGAGCTCGAAGCACGGTTGTGACCTCGAGCCATACCAAAATTTTTTACAACAAGTTTTGGGGCTCGGAGCTCGGTTGTGACCTCGAGCCATACCAATGTTTTGGGGCTCGGAGTTCAGTTGTGACCTCGAGCCATACCAAAGCTTTTCCAAAAAGCTTTGGGGCTCGGAGCTTGGTTGTAACCTCGAGCCATCCCAGAGCTTTTCCAACAAGCAATGAGGAAGCTTGTCGCTCGGTAGTGAATCCGAGCCACACCAAAACTTTTCCCGCAAGTTTTGAGGCTCAAAGCTCGGTTGTAACCTCGAGCCACCCCAGAGCTTTTCCAACAAGCAATGAGGAGGCTCGTCGCTCGGTAGTGAATCCTAGCCACACCAAAGTTTTTCCAACAAGTTTTGGGGCTCGGAGCTCGGTTAAGACCTCGAGCCATACCAAAGCTTTTCCAACAAGCTTTGGGGCTCGGAGCTCGGTTGTAACCTCAAGCCATCCCAGAGCTTTCTACGCCAAGTATGGGGGCTCGTCGCTTGGCAGGGAATCTGAGCCACACCAAAGCTTTTCCAACTAGTCTTGAGGCTCGAAGCTCGGTTGTAACCTCGAGCCATCCCGTAGCTTCTCACAAGAAAATAAGGAGGCTTGTCGCTCGGTAGTGAATCCGAGCCACTCCAAAGCTTTTCTAACATATTTTGGGGCTCGGAGCTCAGTTGTGACCTCGATCCATCCCATAGCTTCTTACAAGCAATGAGGAGGCTCGTCGTTCGGTTGTGACCTCGAGCCATACCAAAACTTTTCCAACAAGTTTTGGGGCTCGGAGCTTGGTTGCGACCGCGAGCCATACCAAAGCTTTTTCAACAAGTCTTGGGGCTCAGAGATCGGTTGTAACCTCGAGCCATCCCATAGCTTCTCACAAGCAATGAGGAGGCTCGTCGCTTGGTAGTGAATCCGAGCCACTCCAAAGCTTTTCCAACAAGCTTTGGGGCTTGGGACTTGGTTATAACCTCGAGCCACTCCAAAGCTTTTCCAACAAGCTTTGGGGCTCAGAGCTCGATTGTAACCTCGAGCCACCCCAGAGCTTTTCCAACAAGATTTGGGGCTCAGAGCTTGGTTGTAACCTCGAGCCACCCCAGACCTTTTTCAATAGGCTTTGGGGCTCGGAGCTCGGTTGTAACCTCGAGTCACCCCAGAACTTTTCCAACAAGTTTTGGAGCTCGGAGCTCGGTTGTGACCTCGAGACATAGCAAAGCTTTTCCAACAAGTTTTGGGGTTCAGAGCTCGGTTGTGACCACGAGCCATACCAAAGCTTTTCCAACAAGTTTTGGGGCTCGGAGCTCGATTGTGACCTCAAGCCACACCAAAGCTTTTTCAACATGTGTTGGGGCTCGGAGCTCGGTTGTAACCTCGAGCCATCCCATAGCTTCTCACAAGCAAATGAGGAGGCCCGTTGCTCAGTATTGAATCTGAGCTGCTCCAAAGCTTTTCCAACAAGCTTTGGGGTTCGGAGCTCGGTTGTAACCTCGAGCCACCCCAGAGCTTTTCCGACAAGATTTGGGGCTCGGAGCTCGGTTGTAACCTCGAGCCACCCCAGAGCTTTTCCAACAAGTATGGATTATCGGCACTCGGCAGTGACCTTAAGCCACCCCCTAGGTTTTACAACAAGCTTAGGGCTCGACGGTCAGTAACAACTACGAGCCACCCCAGTGCTTTTCCAACAAGCAGGGGGGCTCGGCGCTCGGCAGAGACCTCGAGCCACCGTAGAGCTTTTCTGGGGGCTCGACGGTTAGTGGTGATTCCGAGCCACCCCTTAGCTCTCACAGACAAGCTCCTGGGCTCGACATCCGACGGAAGGCCTCGGCATCCGAGCTCATAAAAGCTCAATGCTCAGAGGAAGCCTTGAGCTACCCCCAGCTCACTACGAGCCTCCGGGCTCGACTGCTCGGCAACAGGCTCCGGTATCCGAGCATATAGGATCTCGACGCTCAACACTCGATGCTCGGCTCACGACCATTCGTTCCCGGCACTTGATGGCCATCATATCTATAAAGGATCCCCTTCATCCTACCCTACTAGCCTTTCCAAGAAGATACACACCCCATTCACCATACACGCCGCTCCGCTCTTCCTACAGAGACAAATCACTCCTCCACGGCTGGATTACCTAGACCTCTAGGAGTGGGGGCTCCTGATATGGGTTAGATGATGTGGCCATTCCTGGGCCATCAGATCCCCTAAAAAACCACACTTCTATGATCATCAGGTCAACCCAGAGCCATATGGGCTTTTGCCACGTTAGGCCCACGTGCAAACGGGTCCGACTCGGCCCTGCAGGGTCTCAGACCTGTTTCTCCTGCCTATAAATACCAGACCCCCTCCTCACTGTGAAGGTAATCAAACTTTCTCCCCCTGAACCCTAGCTATCGTAGCTTTTCCAGTGACTGACTAGATCATCGGAGGGCTTGTCGCTGAGACCTCTCCCGGTGTTTCTAGGCAGTTTACAGGTACCCAGGACCGAGCCAAGCCCACAGATCCGAGCCGAGCTGGTAGATCCGAACCGAGCACCCGGTCCCTACCTCACTCATGCTACTCCCGAGCCGGTCCCTCAGCCGAGGGTCGGACCAGGGCCAGTACCGTAACTTCCACTATATAAACTACAAGAACTCACACCTGTTGCAACCACACCCCAAAAACAAACCGCATCAGAAATGAAAAAAAAAATTGTTGAAAACTAGGGTTTCATAATCGAAGGAAAAATTAATTGTTGGAAAGAAAGATATAGAGATATAACGGTAAAAAAAAAAGTTCTCCTTACTTAGATGAAAAATAACAAAATGAAATTATTTCAAATGGACCCAACATTTTTATGGTCTGTATGCAAATAAAAATTTGAGTGTGAGTATGCAATTTTGAGATCTTTTGCAAAAAATTCTCTTTTTTTTCAAGGCAATGGTCCGCCCTTGACCAAGGTCGGCCTAAGGCCCAAGCGACCAAAGAAAGGGCTTTAAGCCTCTATTCTTTTTTAAATATATACAGTGAAAAGGCCTATTAGAGTACTGGTTGTCTCTTTAATTTCCAAAAAATATTGCCTTTTGATTTCCCAAAAGGCCTCTTACTCACTTAGAGTCGGCTATTTAATTCACTAAAAGGCCCGTTAGAGAACCAGGAGCCTCTCTGCCTCTTATTGTTAGAGACTTTTGGTTTCCCAACTGATTATTATAAGCTTTCATTTCCAATTTCCAAAAAATATGCCTCTGATTCTCTCTCCCGACTTCCAACTTCCAAGCCAAGACTCAAGAGCGCGTCTTTCTCTCTGAATCTCTCTCCCGACTTATTGTATTCTCATCCTTGGCCTTCTCTCTCTTGAATCTTCTATTACTCGCTCGCTCGCTGAGTCACCGTCGAGCCCTCACCACATCGCCGTCGAGCCGTCACCACATCACAGCTCACCGAGTCGCCAGTGCCCTCCCACTGCCCTGCCCTTGCCACTCGCCTACGCGGCTGCGCCTTCGAGACCACTGCCCTGCCAAGTCGCCAGACTCCAGTCAGTGTCAGTCGCCACTCCCACGACGTCAGCAGCCTCCATTCTCCATTGGCTCCGGCTCGTCAGCGGCCTCCG
This sequence comes from Hemerocallis citrina, assembly GCA_017893485.1. Classification (NCBI taxonomy): domain Eukaryota; kingdom Viridiplantae; phylum Streptophyta; class Magnoliopsida; order Asparagales; family Asphodelaceae; genus Hemerocallis; species Hemerocallis citrina. The sequence continues at coordinate 328,872,718 of CM030359.1, read as the reverse complement.
TTCTCGTCTTTTGCCAAGTCGCCAGTCGGTGACAGTTAATCTCCCGCTACTGTTAGGACCCTAGGTTGTATTGTTCTCCCTCTTCTCTTTTATTTGAAAAACTTTAAGATTTCTACAGTCTCTTAATTTAGTAATTTTAGTGTTAATTTTTCATTTATTTGAATTCTACATTTCTACCATCTCTTTAATTTAGTGTTAATTTGCATTGTTTTTATTTTTAAATATATAAATGTCAACTCGAAAATTTGAATCAGGTTATTTGAAACTCAAAAAAAAGAGAAAAGTTGAATCTTTTATTGAATCACAAAAGGAGGCTTTAGATAAATTTGTTAAAAAAATAAAAAAAATAATGAATTAGTTAACGAACAAGTTAACAATAATCAAACTGAAAATATGGAAGAACAATTAGTTAATGAACAAGTTAACAATGTAGACACAAATGAAAATAGATAAGAAGTGTTAGTTATTGAACAAGTTACTAATACAAATGAAAATGAAAATAGAGAGATAGTATTAGTTATTGAACAAGATAACAATGTAGACTCAAATAAAAATAAAAATAGAGAAGAAGTATTTGTTAATGAGCAAGATTGTATTGATTCTCATACTCATGGTGAAGATAAAGAAAAAATATCAGAAGAATCCACTATTAAAAATATATTTGATCCAAGTCAATGGACAAATATTGATACAAGTTTGAGAGATTTATTAGTAGAAAATGGTTCTATTAAAGTTACCGATATAGATTTTCCTAAGGATGAATTTGGAAGACATTTTTCTTCATTGACTTTATATTCAAAAGTTGTCCAACGGAGAAAAAAGTGAAAGAAGATGGTTGGTATATTCCCATGATTTCGATAAAGTATTTTGTTTTTGTTGTAAATTATTTAGTGTTCTTTCTAATACAAGTAAATTAGCAAGTAAAGGTAGTATGGATTGGAGAAATATTAGTTCTAAGTTGAAGAGTCATGAGATAAGTAATGAGAATATTACTAATATGGGTTCATGGATTGATTTAGAAATGAGATTGTTAAAAAATAAAACAATTGACAAACATGTTCAAGAAAGAATAAATAGAGATAGGGAGCATTGGAGGAATGTATTATTAAGAATTATTGCAGTTGTTAAAGCTCTTGGAAAAAATAACTTGGCCTTTCATGGGACAAACGAAAAGATTTACCAAGAAAATAATGGAAATTTTTTATGCCTAATTGAAATGATTGCAGAATTTGATCTTATAATGCAAGAACACATTCGTCGAATTAAAGATAATGAAATTCATAATCATTATATTGGACATAGACTACAAAATGAATTAATAAATTTGCTAGCAAATGAAATTAAAACTAAAATTTTGAACGCAAAATATTTTTCAATCATACTTGATTGTACTCCTGATATAAGTTATCAAGAACAAATTTCTATTGTATTACGATGTGTGGATACTTCTTCAACCTCAGTACAAATCATTGAATATTTTTTAGAATTTTTAAAAGTAGATGATACAACTGGAAAAGGTCTTTTTGATGTTATTATTAGTGAAATAAATACTGTTGGACTTGATATTAATAACATGAGAAGACAAGGTTGTGATAATGAGTCTAATATGAAAGGAAAACATCAATGTGTTCAAAAAAATGTTTTTAGATATTAATCCTAGATCATTTTATTCTCCATGTGGTTGTCATAGTTTAAATTTGGTACTTTGTGATATGGCTAATTGTTGTCCTAAAGCTATATCTTTTTTTAGAGTGTTGCAACGTATATATACACTATTTTCTTCTTCAACTAAAAGTTGGAAAATTCTACAAGATCATATCCCTAGCCTAACTCTTAGATCATTGTCACAAACACGTTGGGAAAGTCGTGTTGAAATTGTAAAAGCTTTAAGATTTCAAACTTCACAAACAAGAGATGTTTTATTGAAATTAGGTGAAGCTAATGATGAACCTAAAATAAAAAGTGAAGCTGAATGTTTAGTGACTTATGAGCTTGAAAATTTTGAGTTTTTGATAGGCATGACTATTTGGTATGAGATATTGTTCGCGATAAATTCAGTTAGTAAAAACTTTCAATCAAAGGATATGCAGATGGATGCTGCTATAATACAATTGAAATGTCTTATTTCTTTTTTTGAAAAATATAGGGAAAATGGATTAGAAAATGCTATAATTTCTGCTAAAGAAATTGCTATTGAAATGGATATAGAACCCAAGTTTCGTGAAAAACGTGTTATTCGTAGAAAGAAACAATTTGATGAGATTATGGACAATGAAGTTTTAAAATCTCCTGAAGAATTATTTAAAACTGATTACTTCTTGTACATAATAGATCGAGCAATTATTTCATTCCAAGGTAGATTTGAACAATTTAAAATATATCAAGATATTTTTGGTTTTCTATTTAGTATTGAGAAATTAAGGTTATTGGAAATTGAAAATTTAAAAGAAGATTGTCTTAACCTTGAACGATCATTAAAACATAACGACAACTCAGATATTATTGGGTTAGATTTATATTTAGAACTGAAAATTTTAAGAGAAATTATACAAGTAAAAAATGATACACCAATTGATATACTTAATTATATTAAAAGACTTGATTCTTTTCCAAATGCATATATTGCTTATAGAATAATGTTAACGATTCCCGTAACTATTGCTTCGGCGGAAAGAAGTTTTTCAAAACTAAAATTAATAAAATCTTATTTAAGATCAACAATGTCTTAACAAAGATTAAATGGATTGGCTTTATTATCAATTGAAAAGGAAATGTTAAATGAAATTGATTACAATAATATAATAAATGTGTTTGCATCTCAAAAAGCACGAAAGATAACATTAAAAAAAATATATATTAATTTTAACTAAATATTATTATAAGCTTTTAAAAGACTTCATTTCGGAGTTTGCTTTAGGCCTCAATAAGTGTTGGACCGGCCCTGCCCTCGACCGAATGGAGATCCAATGGCTCAATACATCCGGTGCGCCTTCAACTTATTTTACATCACTAGCTAACTAAACACATTATTTTATTTTGGTTGTAAAATAAAATATTGGATTAGAGAAAGAAAATATTATTGATAATTTGAAAATATTGAGATATTGAGATACCTATATATAGGTTTACAGTATTTGGACTAGGGCTGCAATCGAGCCGAGCTGAGCTGAATACCTTCAGGCTCGAGCTCGGCTCGTTTACGAAACGAGCTCAATTTTGAACTCGAGCTCGAGCTCGGTTCGATCCGAGCTTTGACCGAGCTTTGACCATATTCGAGCCGAATAGCTCGCGAGCTTAGCCTAAAAAAAAAAAATCAAGCTCGAGCTCGGCTCGTTTATGAAACGAGCTCGAATTTGAGCTCGAGCTCGGTTCGAGCCGAGCTTTGACCGAGCTCGAGCCGAATAGCTCGATTCGTTTGCAACCCTAATTTGGACACAAAGAAAGCGCAGTTTATCATCCCAAAAATTCAAATATTCATAATATGCAAAAATTCATATATGCCATTAGTTGATACTGAACTGGGTATAGAAGGAAGTTCAAAAATTCATGTTATTTAGTTTAGATTTGCATAATTGCATTCTTTCTAAACAGTCATTAGTTGACTACTGCACTCTTTCAATTAATGCATTTTTTTTTTGGAAACTGCAGTTATATTAGTTTTCTTTGTTTTTTAAAAGGGCAAAAAATAAAGTAGTCTCCGACATTTGGACTTAATAAAATATGCACATATTACGTTTGAAAAAATATATTTAACACATTCCTCTATTAACTTAACCTCATCCGTTAAGTTAAAATTATTGAATTATATTTTTACCCTTACCCTTTCATAATCAAATCTTTTCTTATTTTTCTCTCTTTCTTCATTCTTATCAGTTATTTCATCAGAAAATGTGACATCTTTGGGGAATTTGTTGATCGACCATCATTTTCGAAGTAAAAGTACTTGCAATTGTATAATTCTGATGGCCACCGAAACTGCATACATGAGCAATAATTTAGTGCATGATATTGTTTTTAAGTGTTAATGTTTCCATATTTGAGCTTGAGGCATGTTAGTTGCATATACCGCTAGACTAGGTAAGCTGATATTGGATTTCACTATTTCTTTTGTATTGCCATAATATATTAAAAATACTCGATGACCTATGAAATTTTTTTTTAGAATGCTACTGCAGTTAGAACAATATTTTGCTACTGAGTTATTCAATTTTTCTTTTCCAAACTCGATAAGAAGTTGTCATTGAGATGAATTTATTATATAAACTATGTTACACATATTTGATCAGTTTTCATGGAACTCTCACTCTTCAGCATCATCTTCATTATCGTAAGTCCCCACCCACCACATAAACTCAAAAAAGAAACTCCTTGAAATAAAAAGGGGACCGGCATGAACTCAAAATGAATGAAGAAAAAGAATGAAGAAAGAGGAAAAAGAAGAAGAGATTTAATTATGAAAGGATAAAGGTAAAAAGGTAATTCAATAATTCTAACTTAATGGTTGAGGTTAAGTTAACGGTGGAATAGGTTAAATATACTTTTTAAAACATTATATGGGCATATTGTTGTAATATTCCGGTTGGATATTATATTTTTGTATTATTATTATTTTTAAAATTAAAATATTTTTATAGAAATTACTTATTTTTAACTAACAAAAGTTATATATATATGTACTAGTACGTATATATAAGTATAATATCAATTTTGTGCACTTGTACAAAATCATGAAATATGCATTTTTGAGAAAATATCTGTAATATCCCGGTGTGATATTAAAAATTATTTATTTTATTATTATTTTACTTTTATTTTTAGAATTTGAAATATTTTTGGGGGATATTACCCGGTTTAATTAATATACATTATTTATATATATATATACTAGTCTGTATATATCTGTATTGTATCAAATTGGTACTGAAATCTTCCGAGCCGATAATAAAATTATTTTTTATTATTATTTGGGAATTAAAATATTTTTGGTGGAGATTACTCGTTTTAATGAATAAAAATTATCTGTATAAATAGACGTATGTATGTATATGTACTGTGTCGATTTCGTACATTTGTACGAAATCATGTAGTAGGTGATTTTGAGAAAAATACCTATTATTTGGATCAATCATGATCATAATTGGAGGGTTAAGATTGATATGGTGTTGATTGCAATTTAAATTTGCAAATTGATCTTAAGCTTGTTAAACCACAAGAATGGGAACACTTGGCTTCTCCTAACCCACAAGCTCACCCCTCTCCTCCTATAAGAACCCCTTGGGCGGCCCCAACCATAGGGCAATGCCCTTCTTCATTTTGTTTCTCCATTCTCATTCTCTCTTCTTCTCATAGTTCTTCCTCTTCTTGTTTTGCTTTAATTTTTAGAAAAAAATTGAGAAGAAAAGAAAAGAAAGAGAGATCAAATAAAAAAAATAGAGTGGGTTCATTTCATGGGTTGATCTTGAGGGGAGCAAGAACAAGGAGAAGTAAGCAAGCAAGTTCTTCCAACCAATTTTTGAGTGGGGGTTTCTCAACTTGATTTTATTTGTTGTTATTATTGTTATTATTGTTAATTAATTGAAGATCTTGGACTAATTTCATGTGCATATTGATGGCTATGAAATAGAATAAATTGCATTCAAAGATTGAAGTGGTACAACTCAAATAAGACCCTAAAGATCAAAACTTTAAACTAGTATGTAGTGTTGATGATTACAAATTAATTACTTATGCTAAAGTTGGAATTTTGACTCCAAATTAATATGAGAGGTTCTCATACTTGTTCTTACCATGCTCTAATTTTTGTAGATTTTTCTGGGTTAATTTACTAGGCTAAACAAATCATTTTTCCAAAACAGCGAGCAACAAAAAGTTGCTGCCTTGGTTAATTTTGACTTGTGTTTAAAGAGAAGGAATTTGAGTTCCATACAGAATTGGAAAAAATTTGTTAACTAGGAAGTTGTAGTAGATGTTCTTAGCGTTCCAAAAAGTCAAATTTTGTTGAATTCTGATAAGCTTAGCATAAGTTATGTGTTTTACAAGTTTCAGCAAAACTGCTGTTTTTGGTTGATTTGGGAATGTGTTTAAAGAACAGAAATTTTAGTTCCATACAGAATTGAAAAAATTTGTTAACTAGGAATTTGTATTAGATGTTCTTAGATTTCCAAAAAGTCCAATTTTGATGAATTTCGATAATCGTAGTATAAGCTATGAGCTTTACAAGTTTTCAGCAATCGGCTGTCTTTAGTTGTTCTTGACTTGTGTTTAAAGAGCAAGAATTTGAGTTCCATACAGATTTTGAAAAAGTTGTTAACTAGAGAGTTGTAGTAGATGTTCTTAGCTTTCCAAAAAGTCCGATTTTGTTGAATTCCGATAACCGTAGCATAAGCTATGAGCTTTACAAGTTTTCAACAATCGGCTGTGTTTAGTTTTTCTTAACTTATGTTTAAAGAGCAGGAATTTGAGTTTCATACGGAATTTGAAAAAGTTGCTAACTAAAGAGTTGTAGTAGTTGTTCTCACCTTTCTAAAAATTCCTATTTTGTTAGATTCCGATAATCGCAACATGAGTTATGACTTTTACAAGTCGACAGCAGCTGGCCTTTTGGCTGAAGCTTCGCTGTTTAGAGTGTTCAAAGTTTTTCTATCTCTTATTAACTGAGTCTGAGAAAGTTATCAACTAGAGAGTTGTAGTTGATGTTCTCCCATTTCCAAATAGTCCAAATTTGTTGAATTCCGATAAGCGGAGCATGAGTTATGACCTTTAGAAGTTGACAGTAGCTGGCCTTTTGGCTGAAGCTCACTGTTTAGAGTATTCGAAGTTTTTTTACCTCTTATTGACTGAATCTGAGAAATTTGTCACCTAAAGAGTTGTAGTAGATGTTCTCAGCTTTCCAAAAAGTCCTATTTCGTTAGATTCTGATAAGTGTAGCATCGGTTATGAGTATTCTTTATCTAGAGTTATAAATGGTTAAGAGACATTATTTTGAATGTTCATCTTGTATGTTAAATTAGTAAGCTTAACATGATGTTAGTTCATGTTAGTAAGCTTATACACGAAATTCTAATTCATGTTAACTAGAGTTGTCGTAAATTGTTAGTAGTTTGAATTATGCACTTGATTATGAGTAACAAGTGTTCCTTGTGCTCATAAGTCATGTATTAACATGTTTATGTTCGAAAATAGTTCGTGCCAATTATTTGCATTTGTTTGTCTCATACGAAGCTCATTGGGCTCGTATGTAGTAATTATCTTGAATAGATAGGCGATGAGTGGATCCAAGGAGATCTTGTGAATTCTAGGTTGAGACTTGGCAGATCGTGTCAATAATTGTTACACTCTCTTGAAGAGGGACACGTGCGGTGCTTTTTCATGATAAGTTGGAAGAACAACGGCATGTCTTGATTGTCTAAATCTTTTGGTGCCGTCTCATGGCATGCTAAGAGTACGACTCTAGGTTGAGAGTACCTTGTAGCTCGACGGCCCCATTCGATTGGTTAGGGTTAGTGACATTGTTAGGGTAGTAACTGTTACTTAACCATTTTTATCTATGAGTTGTCGAAGGGTGAGAGTTGGTGTTAGGGGTGATACCTTATAATCCGACTTCTCCTATAGGCCGACACTAGGTGGTATTATTGGGATGTATTCCTATGTCAAAGGGATACGGGCGGTGATTTTTCATGATTAGTTGGGAGCACGGGATCTGTATCTCAGCTGTTAATTCCTGAAGTTCCATGATAAGAACGGGAGGCTTTCTTAGGAAAATAGACCCTATGATTCCGTCAGGTTCTATGCCTTCTCATGACGAGTTGAGAGCACGACTCAAGGTTGGCTAGTATCTTGTGATTCGTGTTGGCTTTTGAGTGAGGTCCGGTTCGCCGGGTAAATAGTGGCAAATATAGACACCACTATTATACCGCAGTAGCGGAATCAGACCGTATCTGCAACCTCATCAGTCATGTAGTATTGTGTCAAGAACATGATGGGTACAAGAGTAGAATTCATGATGCGGTTTCAAATCCCCAAATATGGAGAAATGACTTGATATGGACGTATGTAGTATGGGCTGCATACTGTTCCAGAGTCTCTCTTACATTAGAATAAGTGCATCATTTCATTAGTTAACCTTACATTAGATTCTAAGTCATAACATACACCGACACATCAAAATTATGTATACATGTTTCTCTTTTCATCAATCTGTTTGTTTAAATTGAGATTCGCTGCTAGTCATCAGCCTTAAAGCATCAGTATATGTACTGAAGTCCCCACTCAAATAGGTACTGGACTGCAGGACTACAGGTTCAGGGTTTAGGAGGACTCCAGACAAGTGGAGCGTTCAAGTGGAGCACTGTGTTGATTATTGTTCCTATTGTTATATGTTTATTGTTGAGAAGTATCCAAGTGAAGTACCAAGTGTTATTAATTAATTGTTGTACTCTGATGTAAATTTATTGTAAGTTATAACACTTGGGCTTGTAAGGCATTATTGTAACACTGATTTAATGTATTGCAGTTTTATAACATATGGACTTGTAATACATTGTGTTGAGTAAAAAGTATTAAATTTTCCTGTTTTTCTGTGTATTGTGGCTAATTGAAGGAAAAGATTATGGCTTATGTCACGATGTCCCGGCTAAGGAAATCGGGGCATTACAAAGTGGTATCAGAGCCGACTTTAATTTACAGTCCAACATAGTAGGAAATATAAACTTGGATGCCTTATAGGAGTCGGGTTTTAGCTAGTTGTAGACAAATATATTTCATATTGTTGTTTCTTTCAACTTATGTTTTATAATTTTTCTATATCTGGACTAATTCCAGTATGTTTGAAGAATGGTATTCGAGGATATCCTAACCGAGGATGTATTGATTTAAGAGAGTGTACCGATTTCGATGGATGATCCTATGATCTTGAGCGAGGAGCTAAAGGAGATTTTAGTACAAGCTAACCTCAAGACGGACTTGCCTTCACCACCACAGTTACTAAGTATGGATTAACGCATAGCGGCGGCGGTCGGCATACATCTGGGAATAAGGAAGCTGAAGAGGTACAGGACCAGGAAAAGTCATCGAGCTAAGCAACTGGGTGATGCTTGCAGAGCTATATTAGCAGGCCTAGCAAAGGAGTAGGATTACTTTAATTCCAGATTGTCACGACTGTAGCATGAATGGGAGCAAATCCAGGGGACCACCAGGGTTGTAGTATGCTATTTCTGTGAGGAGGCTAGGCACGAGAAATAAGTCTGTCCACAACTGCAAGGAAAAACACTGCACCAGCATTAGGGTTCGAGAACCGAGGTCGGAAGCAGAAGATTCAAAAATCAGATGACAAACTTGGATGCGCCAAGGCAGGAAGTTGTTTCCTATGTGGTGAGCAAGGACACTACAAGTCCCAATGTTCAGGGAAGAACCCTCAGGTGGAGACCCGTACATGTTACAATTGTAGGGAGATTGGTCATATTAGACCGAATTGTTTCCAACTTCATAAGAATGATGGCAGATTAACCCCGAAGATAAACAATAAAGGAGAGGAGCCTGTTCACCAAGGGTAAGAGTTCACACTTACTAAAGGCAAGTTGAGGAAGGTAGGAGAGCCATTACCAATATGTGCATATGGAACTGCAACTAAGTTTAAAAGTTGTACTTTGAATTTTATTTAGACTAAAAAGTAATATATAGTGTAACACTTTTGTAACCGAATGGATTTATATATATATGAAATCCAGGCAACTATTTTGTTCAAATTTGCTTCATCATATTCTTTTGTCTGAATTATTATTCAAGAAGTTAAGATGCGTGCGGAAAGCAACTCTAGATTTGGTGTTGTTGATTACACTATCTGGAGCAATCCTCGTTACAAATTTGTGCTATAAGGGCTGTGAACTCCAAATCCGAGGAAAGACCCTAAGTACAGATTTGTTAGAGTTGGACCTTGCAGGAACGGAAGAAGGGCATGCTGGGCATTTAACTGCAGTTCTAAGCAACTACGAGAGCATCATCTTTATGCAATTGTCAAAATGAATTCTGGAAGTCTGAAGTGGCGTTTGTAGGTCATGTCCTATTCTAAGGAGGGAGTGGCTACTGAACCGCAAAAGAATAAGGAAGTGAAGGATTGGCTCAGCCAAAGACCGTGAAGCAAGTAAGAAGCTAAATAACGAGATCAGGCAGACCAGTATTGAAGTGATTACTCAAGATTAGAGCTCAGTTTTGGCACGATGGAAGCTGCAACCAAGTCTAAGAAGCAATTCAGAAGGCCTAGGCAGAAGATGTAGGGATTGGATCGCTGAAGCGGCAAGTCGATGAAGCAAAATCTCAGAATATCAATATGGACTTCATCCTAGAAGTACCCAAAAATTCAAAAATATATGACTCAATTTGGGTTATTGGGGACCGGCTGACGAAGTCTGCACATTTTCTACCGATAAAGATTACTTAGTCGCTAGAGAAATTAGCAGAAGTCCACATTGAAGGTGTAAGGAAGCAGCATGGAGTGCCTGCGTCAGTAGTACTGACCGAGATTCATGTGTTACGTCTCAATTTTGGTAGAGTCTGCAGGCAGCTTTGGGGAACAAGGTCGGGTTCTTTGGAGAACCAGTTAGTGGAGGACTCACTTGGGAGCCAGAAAGCCGTATAAGCTTTCTTTCCCTGATTTATTTAGAGTATGGATATTTTTTTGTTCTCCTGACTAAACATAGTTCTGAGGACAGAACTATTCTAAGGAGGGAGTATTGTAATATCCCGGTTGGATATTATATTTGTATTATTATTATTTTTAAAATCAAAATATTCTTATAGAATTTACTTAGTTTTAACTAACAAAAGTTATCCATATATACATACTAGTATGTATATTTATGTATCATATCAATTTTGTGCACTTCTACAAAATCATGAAATATGCGTTTTTGAGAAAATATCTGTAATATCCCGGTCTGATATTAAAAATTATTTATTTTATTATTATTTTAATTTTATTTTCAGAATTGAAATATTTTTAGGGGATATTACCCAGTTTAATTAATATACATTATATATATATATATATATATATATATATATATATATATATATATATATATATATATATATATATATATATATATATATATATATATATATATATATATACTAGTCTGTATATATCTACATTGTATCGAATTGGTATTGAAATCTTCCGAGCCGATAATAAAATTATTTTTTATTATTATTTGGGAATTAAAATATTTTTGGTGGAGATTACTCGTTTTAACGAATAAAAATTATCTGTATATGTAGACGTATGTATGTATGTATATGTGCTGTGTCGATTTCGTACATTTGTACGAAATCATGTAGTATGTGATTTTGGGAAAATACCTATTACTTGGATCAATCATGATCAAAATTGGAGGGTTAAGATTGATGTAAGTGTTGATTGCAATTTAAATTTGCAAATTGATCTTAAGCTTGTTAAACCACAAGAATGGCAACACTTGGCTTCTCCTAACCCACAAGCTTACCCCCTCTCCTCCTATATAAACCCCTTGGCTGGCCCCAACCCTAGGGCAAAGCCCTTTTTCATTTTGTTTCTCCATCCTCATTCTCTCTTCTTCTCATAGTTCTTCCTCTTCTTGTTTTGCTTTAATTTTTAGAAAAAAATTGAAAAGAAAAGAATAGAAAGAGAGATCAAATAAAAAAAATAGAGGGGGTTCATTTCATGGGTTGATCTTGAGAGGATGAGCAAGAACACGTAGGATAAGTAAGCAAGCAAGTTCTTCCAACCAATTTTTGGGTGGGGGTTTCTCAACTTGATTTTATTTGTTGTTATTATTGTAATTGAAGATCTTGGACTAATTTCATGTGAATATTGATGACTATGGACTAGAATAAATTGCATACAAAGATTGAAGTGGTAGAACTCAAATAAGACCCTAAAGATCAAAACTTTAAACTAGTATGTAGTTTTGATGATTAGGAATTAATTACTTGTGCTAAAGTTGGAATTTTGACTCCAAATTTATATGAGAGGTTCTCATACTTGTTCTTACCATGCTCTAACTTTTGTAAATTTTTCTAGGTTAATTTACTAGGCTAAACAAATCATTTCCCCAAAACAGCGAGCAACAAAAAGCTGTTGTCTTGGTTAATTTTGACATGTGTTTAAAGAGCAGGAATTTGAGTTCCATACAGAATTGGAAAAAGTTGTTAACTAGGAAGTTGTAGTAAATTTTCTTAGCTTTTCAAAAAATCTAATTTTGTTGAATTCTGATAAGCGTAGCATAAACTATGAGCTTTACAAGTTGCAGCAAAACTGCTATTTTTGGATGATTTTGTCATGTGTTTAAAGAGCAGGAAATTGAGTTCCATACAGAATTGGAAAACGTTGTTAACTAGGAAGTTGTAGTAGATGTTCTTAGATTTTCAAAAGTCAAATTTTGTTGAATTCTGATAAGCGTAGCATAAGCTGTGAGCTTTACAAGTTTTCAGCAATCGGCTGTCTTTATTTGTTCTTGACTTGTGTTTAAAGAGCAGAAATTGAGTTCCATACGGAATTTGAAAAATTTGTTAACTAGAGAGTTGTATTATATGTTCTTAGCTTTCCAAAAAGTTCAATTTTGTTGAATTCCGATAAGCGTAGCATAAGGTATGAGCTTTACAAGTTTTCAGCAATCGACTGTCTTTAGTTGTTATTGACTTGTGTTTAAAGAGCAGGAATTTGAGTTCCATACAAATTTTTAAAAAATTGTTAACTAGAGAGTTGTAGTAGATGTTCTTAGCTTTCCAAAAAGTCTGATTTTGTTGAATTCCGATAAGCGTAGCATAGGCTATGAGCTTTACAATTTGTCAGCAATCGACTGTCTTTAGTTGTTCTTGACTTGTGTTTAAAGAGTAGGAATTTGAGTTCCATACGAAATTTGAAAAAGTTGTTAACTAGAGAGTTGTAGTAGATATTCTCACCTTTCTAAAAAGTCCTATTTTGTTATATTCCGATAATCCTAGCATGAGTTATGACTTTTACAAGTCGACAGCAGCTGGCCTTTTGGCTGAAGCTTCGCTGTTTAGAGTGTTCAAAAATTTTCTACCTCTTTTTGACTGAATCTGAGAAAGTTTTCAACTGGAGAGTTGTAGTTGATGTTCTCACCTTTCCAAAAATTCCAATTTTGTTCAATTACGATATGCAGAGCTTGAGTTATGACCTTTACAAGTTGACAGGAGCTGGCCTTTTGGCTGAAGCTTACTATTTAGAGTATTCGAAGTTAGTCTACCTCTTATTGACTGAATCTGAGAAGGTTGTCAACTAAAGAGTTGTATTATATGTTCTAACCTTTCCCAAAAGTCCTATTTGGTTAGATTCCAATAAGTGTAGCATCGCTTATGAGTATTCTTCATTTAGAGTTATAAATGGCTAAGAGATTATGTTTTGAATGTTCATCTTGTAAGTTAAATTAGTAAGCTTTACATGCATGTTAGTTCATGTTAGTAAAATTATACACAAAATTCTAGTTTATGTTAACTAGAATTGTCATAAATTGTTAGTAGTTTGAATCATGCACTTGATTATGAGTATTAAGTGTTCCTTGTGCTCATAAGTCATGTAATAACATGTTTATGTTGGGAAATAGTTCGTGCTAATTATTAGCATTTGTTTATCTCATACGAAGCTCATTGGGCTCGTATGTAATAATTATCTTGAATAGATAGGCAATGAGTGGATCCGGGGAGATCTTGTGAAGTCTAGATTGAGACTTGGTAGATCGTGTCAACAGTTGTTACACTCTCTGGAAGAGGGACAGGTGTAGTGCTTTTTCATGATAAGTTGGAAGCACGGTGGAATTTCTCTCTTGTCTGAATCTTTTGGTGTCGTCTCATGGCAAGTTGAGAGTACCACTCTAGGTTGAGAGTACCTTGTAGCTCGTACGGCCCCATTCGATTGGTTAGGGTTAGTGACATCATTAGGGTAGTAACTATTACTTAACCATTTTTATCTATGAATTGCCGAAGGGTGAGAGTTGGTGTTAGGGGGTGATACCTTATAATCTAACTTTTCTATAGGCCGGCACTAGATGGTGTTATTGGGATGTATCCTCTTGTCAAAGGGATACGAGCAGTACTTTTTCATGATTAGTTGGGAGCACGAGATCCGTATCTCGGCTGTTAATTCCTGAAGTACCATGATAATAAGGGGAGGTTTTGTAATACCCCAGATTTTCAAATAATTTTTTAAAGATTAATAAATGAATTAAAATGATTTTTGGTGATTTAATAAACATTTTTCTAAAATTTAACTTTTTACAAGTGCAAAATACGTGCAAATGTTTTCTTGGGAAGTTCAAAGTCAAAACTTATTTTTGGGAAACCCATTAATTATTATTAGATATTATTTTTTAATTTTCTGTATTTTTCTAATAATTATTTGACCTATTTGCAAATATTACAAAAAGATGGACTTTTGTGCAAAATTATCACTTGTAGTGAAAACTCCATATTTTCGGATTTTTGGTCTGGGCATGATGCCTAGTCAATTCAGAGGTAAATATTTTACTTCTTTTTTAATATATTTGGTATATTTTGCAAGTTTTGATAAAGGAGGGTCTTTTTGTAAAATTGTCGCTTAGAGGGAAAAAGTGCAATTTCGTATTTCTAGGTTTTCAAAATAGTGTCGGTTGATAATAGAGGGATTATTCTTGTTTTAAATATCAATTAATATGTTTTTATTTAATTTTCAAGTATAAGGAATTATATATGTAAAGATATATTTAAAAGAGGTATTTTGCAAATATATTCAAAACCCTAATTACCTGGATTTCTGGCCTATAAAGGGTGGCGTGCAGCCGTCTCTTTGATGTACAACTCAAAAGTGATTTCTTTATTATTATTTTCTTGGATTTTCAAAGTGAGGATCTTGGTTTTCTTGCGAAATGAGGAATTTTCTTATTTCTTTATTATCTTCGATTGATTCTTCAATAAGGTGAGTGACATATGTTTGTTTTCTTATTGTTCTAAGCATGTTGTATGTGATGATTTATCTATTAGAAAGTATGTTAGATGATGGTATGTAGATATAATAAATTTTGATGGGTAGATGAATTAAAAATTGAATATTTTCATGAAACTATACTACTGATGATTAAAACCCTAATTTGATGATTTGAGATTGTTAAGAACCTAATAGAAATATGAGTAGGTTGTTTCCTTTCATACTTGCTGTTTTGATTGTCCATAATAAGTTTGTAATATGTTTCATCTCTAAAGGTGAATAAGACTTGACTTTTACTGTGTATGTTGGGTGCACACTCTATTTTGATATTTTGAAGAATAAAATTTGATGAATAGTTGTTATAATTGCATTTATTCATGGGCAACTGATGTAAGTGATTGGGTATGTGTATGAAAAGATATAGAAGGATTTGTTGGGTCTAAAAGATCAAGTTTTGAAGCAAAAAGAAGGGGGTGTGTTTTCGGGTCTGTTTGTGTGCAGGCCGAATTGGTGTGGTGATTTTGTGAAGTTTCAAATTGAATTTGATTTCGTTTGCGTACTGAGATTGGATTAAACAATATGCCTTTTATATAATATGTTTTCTTGATGTTTTTAACTAATGTATACACACCCAAAATTACAAATACACTCATATACACATTCACATTATATATATACTGTTTTGAAGATTTTGTGAAATTTTGATGGGGGTTTTTTATTGGATTTCAATTGTTTTGGTACTAAGTTGGTTTTGAACATTAGACTAATCCTATTTGGTGAATTTGGATGCTTAAACTGATGCTTAAACTATCGTATGAATATATATATATATATATATATATATATATATATATATATATATATATATATATATATATATATATATATATATATATATATATATATAAGTTGCTGTTTTGAAAGATTTTTGTGAAAAATTTCTCTTTTGAGATCTTGATATGTTTTATTGTGTTTTAGAACTCCTATATGTTATACAAAATATGTTGGATCATCTCAGGAAGTTTAATTTTGATTTTACAAGGATTTAATCAAGTATCAGATCAAAACATGCACAATTCCTAACTAGCTGTGTAGCAGGTCACAGTCGACCGTCATGCTTCTATTTTGGGAATTTCTAATTTACAGTCGACTGCCCTTCATGTGCGGTCGACCGTCAATTGTTTCTTTGGCTGTTTTGGTTGAGTTTCTTCGTTTCTTTTATTTGGTTATTTCCTCGATATTATAGATTATTGCTCTACTGTTTTAGATGATATTTTTAATACAGATTACAGTATTTTACTGAGAATTATATTTTATTTATAATAGAGTTTTAAATGTATTCTTATGATCTTATTAAGAGAGTTATATGTGTTTTCAAAAGAATTGATGTTTTGTGATATTCTACGACTTAAAAATATGATTTTCTGTTATTTAATGGATTTAATATTTTATTTGAATTCTGAAATTTTATGAGTACATTATATAGATTTAGATTTTTGTTGATTTGAGAAGTTTTCTTCATATAATTGTTTTGATGATGGATTTATGAGTTTTATTGAAAGTTTTGGTATTGATGGTTGAGTTATGAGTCTTTAGAGATTGAGTGGGGCCTTAGCTACCGGCGGTTGAGATTTTAGGTTGTTGTTCAGTTGAGTTAAGCCAGGTAGGGTACACCAACTCTAAGAGATTCGTAAATAATTATTTAACTTAACAAGATAAGGACATGCACTAGATGGCGATATGATGAAATGAGAGAAAACGTCGGTTATGGACTCCAGGATGATCCAAGAAGTGAGATATTCCCCAGTTTTTCGAGACGATGGATGTATGGGCCACAGAGTGATCTGCGGAGTAGGATTGATCTCTAGTATTCCGATGACGAGAGCGACGCTCATGGGGTGTTTGTGCAATGAGGGTTTTAGGATGACCTGCGGAGTGAGGCAATCTCCAGTTTTTCGGGACGATGGACGTAAGGGCCATAGAATGATCTGCAGAGTGGGATTGGCCTCCAGTATTCCAAGGGCAAGAACTGATACTTGCGGAATCTCTAAATCTCGTACTAGTCATTGTAGTCGGATTAGTTGCATAGCGGAGAATTTAATCCTATCAAGTGGAGAACGATAAGGGCTTGCACCGGACCTATGTAGAGTGGGATGCATAGAATCCGACAAGTATGCATTAGAGAGTCATCATATAGCATTGGTGTCTTCTTGACTTGGTTTTATGTATGTTGTTTCCTGTTTTCTACACTTGACACTTAGCCTTGTTTTCATGTTTTATTTATTATTATTCCTTATTTCATTTATTCTTGCTGTTGATACATGTTGTTTATGATTCTATGCCTTATGATTTATTTATGTTGCATTTTCTTTTATGTCACTCACACCCTTATGGCTGACCCTTGTAGTTTTGGGGGTTAGGGTTATCTATAGCCTCGTATTTTACAGGTAGGTACCTATAGCTTTGGGATTTGGATGCTTGGGATAGAATGATGTTATGGCTTATGTAAATTGTAAAAGAATGTGTTGTAAAAGAAAGAATTTTAATTCCAGGTGTTTGTTTTTCTACTGTGCTTTGTAAGGAATTAATGTAATAAAAGTTGAAAAATTTTATGTGTTTTGGCTATGTTTACTATTACAATTGAGGTTGATGCTGGGAATTGTGCCGCGTATTTCTGAGATATTATATTCGAAATTCGGGGCGCTACAGATTTATCTAGGGAGATAGACCCTACGATTCCTTCAGGTTCTATGCCTTCTCATGACGAGTTGAGAGCACGGCTCAAGGTTGGCTAATATCTTGTAGTTTGTATTGGCTTTTGAGCGAGGTCCGGTTTTCCGGGTAAATAGTGGCAAACATAGACACTACTATGTCACGGTTTCCCGGCTAAGGAAATCGGGGCGTTATAATTGTATTAAGCTCAAACGTTGGGGGGTACTTTGTTTTTTGCCCTTTTCAAAATGAACAGGTTATGAGCATTATAGTTTTTCAATTGAAAAATGAAAAGTCCTGGTTTTTTATATCAAAATTGTAAGATATATGTGCAGATGGACAAAATCACCAAGAGGATACAACAACACCCTCCAAACTTTTAGACTATGAAAGATTTGATGACTCTTGATGACTATTATATTCGTGCTTGATGACGTTAATATAGCTTGTAAACAAAACCAACCTTTTAACAAGCTATATTAACAGTCATCAACTCGTTAAGTTAGCACGTAATATAATAGTCATCAAGAGTCATCAACTCTGCCGTAGTCTGTTAATTCTTGTTAGATATTAAGTTAGATGTTAAATTATATATTATATTATAGAGATATTAGTTTAGTCTCATATTGAATAATGTATTGATTTAGTCTTTCCTTCTTTCCTATATATAGGAGACATATTGTACTCAATTTAAATCAATCAATAAAGTATTTTTTCTCATCCCTAAATCTAACATGGTATCAGAGCCTATAGTCCCATATGGCCAATACTAATTTTATCTCGTCATCGAGGTGGAGTGGTTCTCGCCTGCATCGGAATCACTCCATCTCCCGATATCTCTCTTCTGATCCCAATTACAAACCCCAATTCCCGAAAATCTAACTCAAATTTCCTACTTCTAATCAACCCTAATCATCACCTAATCAACTGCCAATCAAACCCTAATCGCCTCCCTTCTCGCTTGTTATATCCTCACCCGAACTCCACAGCCAACAATCCTGATCTTTACTCTACACCACCACCAACTACAACTCCAACCCAACACCGACACACCTCCAAACTCCACAACTCCGACAACAACAACTCCGGAGACTACCAGCACCGGTGCAACTCCCTTCTCCCATCATCAACTCTGTCGTCGGATCTCACCGGAGGCATCGTCGCCGCCTGCCCATAGCCACCAACACCACAGACCCCGCAGCAGTACCATTTTTCTTCTTTCCCGTTCTGTGGTTGTGATTAGGATTGCGATCTGATCCAGATCCAAAATCTAACTTTTCTATTATATGAGATTTTTTGTTTGGTGTTCGGGCTAAATAGCGAATTAGTTGTTGAATCCACTGTTTGAGTCAGAGTCGCAAAGAAGGATTCAGAATTGGTGCGATTGGTGTTTCATGTTTGGGGCCGAGGAAAAGAACCGCTGAATCTAGATCCAAACTCAGGGATTCTATTGGGTGAAGACTTGGTGTTTCTTGTTTTGGGGTCGAGGACTGGATCTGTGCAAATGTACTTCAAATTCAGATTGCAACCCACAATCCACTATTTCTTGATCTTCATCAAATTTCAGTTTTTCTATCTTTCCTTAAAAAAAAACTTTCTTGCAGGTTCTTCAGCTTCTGCTTCTACATCCTGATCCTGCTACAACCTTACATAGGTTAATCCATCGTTCTTAAGCTTCAGCTTCCACATCTAGTGTAACACCCCGAATTTCCAACAAAGGAAACTCGAGACACAAGCTAGAATCTTTTCTTCAAATGAGTCCAAACACAGTAACATCACAGAAATTTAAAATATTTATTGGCGTAAAAAATGTTATTACAAGTACAAATTGTACAACCAAGAATTACATCATGAATTACATCCCCAAAATATACTATACAACACTTATAATCGCACAGGTACTATAATAGGAAACTCTGCAACACACTGGACAACAGCTTCCACTGATCACTCCCAACAACTTGAGTCTCCTGCTCCAAGATCAGCCTTCCTGCACTAAACAAACTGTGGGCATGTAAGTTGAATACAACTGACGAATCCTTGATAAAACCAGCGGCTCCCCAAAACTCATCAACCAGGATTTGATGGAAAAAGGAAAATGTGTAGACAAGTCACAAGTGTCAGTGTATGCCATGCCCCTAGAGTCTAATGCACAATTCAAAATGTACAATTCAAATGCACAATATGCACTTACTCTAATGTGATTCATTTGGAAACGTATGCATCTCATACTACATACTTTCCCAAAATACAACTTCAATGAAAACGTTTGCATCCCATACTATATACTTCCAAAGGAGTTCACCTTCTTCTGATTGTAGGGTTCGATCCCTCGCGATGCATCCTACTCTTGTACTTATTTAGTTCCTGACAGTTAAGTTGTGACTGATGAGGTTGCATATGGTCGGTCTACTTCTGCCATTGCAGTCAGTAGTGGTGTTCCCTGTTTTCCACTACACCCGGCTTCCGGCAGTTCCACTGCTCCGGACCTCATCCAAAAGTTGCTACGAACATAAAGATTGCCTGCAAGCTCACCGAGATGCATAGATCTCTTAATCCCCCTAGGAAAGTCTTACTCTAGCTCACTACCCGTACTAACAACATAAAACTTGACAGACTCGTAGGGTCCATTCCCTACATCCGACAGGAGCACCTCCCGTTCTTATCACAGAACTTCAGGAATTAACAGACGAGATCACTCATCCCGTGCTCCCAACCCGTGAGAAGGCACCGCACATGTTCCTTTGACAGGCGAGTACAATCACCCGACTAGTGCCTGTCCTAACAATCATAAGACAATAGCTCGACCTAACCCTAGGACACTACCATGACCAAGGGTACTAACGCTAACCAAACTAAGTGGCGAACTAACCACCGTCAATTGCCACACTGCCTTCTATGCTTGGAGTTGATTATGACCTCGGCCCGACCAACATGTTGCTCCCGTTAAATAATTTTGCTCCATGATCTCTTGACCAAGTGGTAGCACTAATAACAATGTACATCCCTCCATGTACGGTGAGCATGCCGGCGCACGAGTCGTCTCCTCCAACACGTTCGAGACGACACGGGCTACTAACTACCCAAAAGATTGAGTAGTAACGATAGCCTCCCTAGGGTAAAAACCCATTACCCTCAGCCACAATAAGCAATACACACAACGGGGTAGGAAGAACCACCCCAAACAAAAACACATCATAAACTATTCAAACTTTAAGCAAGCTATAAAGTTAGAACAACAAGCAAATTACCTCAGGCAACCATGAGACAAAAATAGCTATTTCATTCACAAAACATACTAAATGCATACGAACACAACTCCAACGTAGTCATCACGATCCCGGGGTTGGAATAAAAACCATTCTAAGGCCCATTCCAAAGACCTAGTATGATGAAACACACACAATTCAATCAAATCAACTACTTAGTCATCCAACATAGACTTGGAGTTGTTGCAAAAATTACCAAAAATCACACACTCGATAAAAATCAAAGTTATTAGAGTTTTTGAAAAGATCATCAAGTCTACTACAACATCTCAGTTGAAAACTTCCTCAAATTACTCCATTTTGAAGGTGAAAAATGACCAAAAACAGATACGCGTAAAAGCTTTCAGCTTTGACAAAAATTGTCACTCAATCGAGCAATAAAACTTTTTAAAATAACAAAGGATCTCAGAAGTTCATAAAATTAGGTAGCAATGATCCAAACACATAGAGTAACCACATATCCAAAATTTAACCAATAATTCCAAGTATACAAAAAGTTATGACTATTTGAATGAGGTATAAATTTACATAACACAAATTTCTCTGTTTTTTAACAACTGCATCAAAACTGATTTAAAAGAAATAACTACTCTTGATCAAAAATTGGTAGAGTGGTTGTGGATACATAAAAGAACCACACATAAAAATTTCAGCTCAAGAATCCAAGTATTTAGAGTGATATGATAATTGGAATAGGATGCAGACTTTCAAACAGCAGCCACGCTACTTCTCAATTACAGCGGGATTTTACATTTATAAAAATATAAAACATTCTCCAAAAATTATGAAATTTGGGGAAAATTGATAAACACATGTAAGAGTGCATGTTGTAAAAATTTCAACTTTAGATTCATAGTATTCAAGGAGTTATGATTTTTACAAGTCAAGCATATAAAATTTCAATACAGCAGAAATTCTTTTCCCAAACAACAACTTTAACAAATTTATTAAAATATCAAAACACACACAAAATTAATGAAATTTGGTGGAGTTGTTTTGAGCATGTATAAGAAGCTCCAGTAATACTCTGGATTCATAGTTATCATGGAGATGCAAATTTTACAAGTTGACATGTTAAATTTTGCAGACAGCAGCTTTTCTCTCCAAAACAACAACTTGGGCGATTTTGTAAAAATATCAAACCACCTCCAAAACTCGCAAAATTTGGGATGAACATTAGGGACATAGTCAAGATACTACCATAAAAATTTTAACCTCAATTTTTTTCATAGCACCAAGTTATGATTTTTCTAATCAACCATGTTTAAAATCCAACAACTGTAGCTTTTTCCCCAAAACAACAACTTTGACAATTTTATTAAAATATCAAAACACATAAAATATTCATGAAATTTGGGATGAATGTTGGGGATACAATCAAGATGCTACCATAAAAAAATTGGTTATAATTTCTAATATAGCAAAGAGTTATGAATTTTCTAATCAAACATGCCCAATTCTTCACAAGCTGCAATCTTTTCCCATCAATTGATATTTCTAGCTCTAGTATTGAACTACACACATTCAAAAATCTTCATGCACCCACTCTTTCATTTTAAATTAGCAATTTTCTACCCATACACAAACCATACATTTAAAAATAAATTCACAACATAGAGTTTGAGAAAGTCACCCACGTGAAGCTTTTGTTGATCTTCTCCTCCACCTAGTTCCTTTAGGTCTTCTTCTCCAACCTTGCTTATTCTCTTTAGGTTTATATGAAGAGAAATTTATTTTTGAAGTATTGGAAATGCTAGAAAATGAAGAAATGAAGGATATTGAAGTAGGAGAATTTTAGGGTTTTTGGAAGAGTGAAGAAAATGAAATGGGTTTTCTTGAAAAAGATGAAATGGAAATGGGGGAGCAGGTGAGGGGTGCCGGCCAATTATAAAGAAGAGAGGAGGGGGGGGGGGTGCATACCAAAAAACTAGCACATAGTTTTCTAGGGTGGATTAGGGTTTCAATAAATGGTATTAGGGTTTTAGTGAGATGGCTTTGGGTTTGTATGGATGATAGTACAAAATTCAAACACACATACATACATGTATACATACACATGTATACACACATCTACATTCATGAAAAATGCATACACATTCACAAGAAAATATTTATATGTATATAAAAAAAATTGTCACTGTAGAAAATACTATTAGTCCCATCTCGATTATAGTTGAGACAAACATACAATTTAATTGAGGAATTATCCCAACTCCGGTTCAAAAATTGTACCATTGTCGGGCTCGAACATATTAAGTAATATGTCCCAATACTTACCCATTTAAAGTAATTGAGAAAAATTCATTAATGCGTGCAAATCTTAATTGTGCACGACTAATGTATAAAATAGTTATATGCTATTGTACACAAACCATACCCATTTAAAGTAATTGAGAAAAATCCATTAATGCGTCCAGATCTCGCTACAACCTCACACGGGTTAATCTATCTTGAGTTTGAGAGGGGGAGATCCTAACACTACTACTATTCTCAATTCAGGGCTGACATCCCACCACTAGTACAATTCTCACGTCAGAGGTGAGATCCCAACATGCACCACTAGTCGAGCGCCACCACTATTACTTCTTCTACAACACAGTTCAGGATATGGAGATCCCGAGATCCATATCAGTTCGGGAAATGGAGATCCCAACACAGTTCGGGAAATGGAGATCCCGAGATCCATCACAGTTTGGGATATGGAGATTCCAACATGCGCCATCTACTTGAGCACCTTCCCTACGTCTTGCTTCGTCACCAAGTGCATCACCGTGTACCATCCCTGCCACATCAACATCGTCAACTTTCGAAACTCATGGTTCTTGAACCAACTTGAGTTTGAGAGGGGGTGTTAGATATTAAGTTAGATATTAGTTTAGTCTCATATCGAATAATTATTGGTTTAGTCTTCCCTTCTTTCCTATATATAAGAGACATATTGTACTTAATTTAAATCAATCAATAAAGTATTTCTTCCTATCCCTAAATCTAACAATTCTATCAGATTAGATGTTTAGGGACATGTGGTCAGCCAGTTTAACTTTTTGAAGCATTTGTTGGTGACTCAGAGAAGGCAATACTAACATTAAGTTAGAATTTTTTTCCTGGAGAGATATTCTGTGGACCAGGGAAATTTTGATTGATGGTGAACCTTTACAAGTGGGGGCAAATAAGAGCCAGATTGATTTTTCATCACTAGAAAGGTGGATCGCATGACATGTAAAGATTGTAAAGTTATACCAGGATAGTTTTCAAACTCACAACATAGATTAATTGTATTGGATATTAAGATTGGGAAACACATATGTGCGAGGAAGGAGATTAGGAAACCAAGAATTAGGTGGTGAAACTTGAAGGGAGAGAAACTAGAAGTTTTTAAAGATAAAGTCCTTAAATAGGTATCATAAAATTGGGAATGAAAGACAAATATGATGTGGACTAAAATGGCTACGCACATAAGAAAAATTTCAAAGGAGGTACTTGGAGAATCTAATGGTAGATGGTTGAGAAACATGGTGGTGGCAAGAATAAGTCTAAAATATTGTGAGAGAGAAAAGATCAACCTTTAAAATATGGCAAACGAGTAGAAATGAAGTGGATTTGGAGAGATATAAAACAGTTACAAAAAAAAGTTAAGAAAGTGGTAAGAGATGCAAAAAAAAAGCTTATGATGATTTATACACAAAATTAGGAACAAAATAAGGAGAAAATAACATTTATAATCTTACTAAACAAAGAGATATGAAAACAAAAGATCTGGATACAATTAGTTGTATTAAGAGCAAGGATTCATGAGTCTTAGTAAAAGATGAGGAAATTAAGGAAATATGGCAAAATTACTTTGAGAAGTTATTAAATGAAAATGTTGTGAGCAACTTAATTATATAGGACTCGAGGGAGAGTCGGGAGCATATGTTTTTCTATAAGCTCCTCTGTGGTACAAGTAGAATTAGTGGTTGAGATGCTAGATTATTAAGTACCAATCGGTGACTCCCAACAGTGACCGGATGTAAGCTCCTCCATGGTACAAGTACAATTAGTTGTTAGGAAGCTAGATTATTGGTGTCATAGTGGAGTACCCTTCGGTGACTCCCGGCTTGGCCGGATGTAAGCTCCTCCAAAGTGCATGCACCACGGTGACTCCCGGCGATGACCGGCTGTAAGCTCCTCCGTGGTACAGGTATCCTATGGGTGACACTTAACATAAGGGATAGGTTACTATGACTGTCCTATGGTTGAACTTGTCATAATGATGTGTTAATGTGTTAAGAATGAATATGTTTCATTAACATACTTTTATTAATTGGGATTGTATACAAATTGTTATAGAGATATGCAAAAGATGAATTTGTAAAGATCTAAACATAACGTTGAGATTTATAATATATTGATGAGCTGCATTATTAATTGAGAAATTATGAAATGAAGATTGATCTAATCATAAATACTAAAATAATAGATAAGGAAATAGTTCTGCCTTTTATGCAGTTACTGTCTGCTTCTTGAGCTGGCGAACCCACAGTTGACCAGTTTTGCAGGTTTTGCGAAGCCTGAGGTCGAGTCTACAGGTTTAGAAAACCCAAGATCTTATTTCTATTTTTATGTAACTTACTTATGTAAAGAAAATTTGTTGTAATAAACCTCTACTAACTAAAAGAATTTTATTCCCTGCAAATTTTGTACTTATGTATGAAATCTTTCAAAGAATGAAATCATTCAAAGAATTAGAATGTCTTTTTTCTGATCCTTCTTCTTCTTCTTCTTCTTCTTCTTCTTCTTCTTCCTTTAAGCCCTCTAATAATTCCTCCTCTTTATCCTCTGAGGGAACAACACCCTCTTATTTCTAATTCTTTTTCCTCCCTTCAAAACCATGGTGATCATGAATTTGATCTTGATCCCCAACTCAAAGATTCTGATCAAATTCATCATGCGAGTTCTAATATTCCTTTTCCCTCATCTTTTCTGCCTCCTCGTTCCTATCCCAATCTTGTGACTTCTGACTCTTTTTCTCCTTCTGTAACCCCTATTTTCCACTTTCTGTATTTTTTTGGATGTATTTTTTTTTTGGTATTTATTCATCTTGTATTTCTCCAACTCTTTTGAACCATGTATTGGATTTCCTTTTTCAATATATTCATCTATTTGATTTTTCGTCTTTCTTGATTCAATTGTCAGTCTATTACTTCATCTCTGTTGATCCGACCATTATTTTTTATCCTCATCATAAATTGTTCATATCCTATGTTATTTATTTATTTTTATTCCTATATATGTTGTTGGATCCTTTGATTTAAACCCTATTCAAATTCCTAGTGGATCTTTAATCCATTATATCTATTTAACCTATTTAAACCCCTTTACACCCAAACCCAATAACTACCATTATTACCCCCGTTACCCAAATACCCATTACATCAGCAACCTGAAACCAACATGCACAAAACCCTAACTATCTATATATATACTACTGTACCTATTTTCCTATTCTCCTACCTTAACCTAGCCGCCTATCTACTCATCCCCTTCACCTGTTCATCTACCCTGCACCTCCTAAACCCTATCCCGACCATTACCCTATGCTTCCTCGACCTCCAAGCCAACCTACTGCAAAGACCTCTCATCCTCTTAATCCCTCATCCCGATCTCCCCTACACCCTGTGCTCATCTCATTCCCCTGCGGTGCTCGACCCGAACACTAGGCGCCACACCGGTGCCAGCCCCCTCTCCCCTTCGCTCTGACGTCAACCGCAACACCTCCTCGACCTAGCAACATCAGCCTGCACCCAAGCTACAACAACCGCAGTGCAGCACTTGCTGCCGTCACTGTTCCCTCGTGCGCCCGACCTCTCTCTCTCCCTCTTGTGTGCAAGTGTTGCTTTGTTTGCGTGTGATCTCAGGTGCTCGTAGTTCGTTGTTCGTGAGTTGTGTTTGGGTTCGTCGTTCGTTCGTTGAGTTCATGCCCGAGAATCCGTTTCCGTTATTCTTGTTCTTGCTTCATCTTTTTCGTCATCATTTATAAGGCAAGTAACTTGTATTCTTTTTATTGCGTAATACAAGTAATAAATACCGCCTGTAGTGTAGTTGTGTTCTAAAGAAAATTCTTTGCAAACTCTCTGTTATATCTTTTCTCCATGTGTTGACCCACCCGTAGTTGTCACATTACACACACGACATGAAATAACTTAGAGATGATCACTTCTTAATGTATATATGCATGTTATTCGTATGATGTCATATGCTTGAATGTATTAGTCATAGTATAACTTGTTGTAGACTTGCTAAACACCCTATACCATGTTGCTTGGATATCTAGTATACTCTATTTCACGTTTTGTTGTGATTTGGATGTGTTTCATATGATCCAAGCAACATGAAGAATTATTCTGTCCTTGTTGTTACCCCATTCTTATTCAGTTATTTAGAACCTTTTAAGGCCAGTATATGAAATTTTTTTGTGAATATGAATTATAGAGGATTCTGTCTACCTTCCAGAATTTCTGACAGAGCTCAATTTCAATTTGCGAGTTGCAAGTTATGGCTATTTTACTACAGAGGTGTAGAAATTTACATATTCGGTTTTATGTGAATTCTGGAGAGTAATTTATTCTTTTACTGAGGTTAAAGATAATATTTTGCTGAGTATAACTAGGCTTTACTGGGATTAACCCCAATTTTTTGTGGATTTATTCGATGACTTTTCAAACTATTCTATACTTGCAAACAACTACTATACTTGTAGAATTTTCATGCTGTTCAGTAAAGAACCTTAATTTCGACCTGATTCTATTTGCTTTTTATAAAAAACTTTGTGAATATGAATTTTAGCCTTCTGTATCTATTTTATCATCCTTTTGACGGATCTGAATTTCGATTTATATTTTGCAATCTGTTGCTATGTTAGTACTGCTGTGTTTATGATTCCAGATTTACAAACTTATCGTATCTTGTTGTTTTCTAATTTTACTTGACTATTCTATCTATATTGAAAAATTATGAAACTTTATTTTCTGTTACTAACCATACCAGAGAATACCCCAGATTTTTGTTGGATTTAATCAGTAAGTTTTTATGCCATTTTTCTGTTTATGAATACAAACTTCTGATTTATGGCTGAACATATTTTCTGGATACAATTCTGTTTTGAGTTTTGTGAAATACCATATGACTTATATATATTTGCTGGATTTGGCCGAGAGTCTATTTTTCAGATTTTTTGACGGATCCAGATTCACATGTTTGTAGCAACGGAAATCTCAGTTTTGGTGCAGTACTACCTTCCGTCCAGAACTGAAAGTTTTGTTTTCCTACTCTTTTATGAGTTGTCTATCACTTGTGCATGTGTATCTTCTAACCTGAACTTGTTACTTATTTATACCATGTATTTCTTGCCATGTTTTTAACACGTACATGCCTGTTTGATACCAATAACAAATAACCAAGTCGGGGTTAAAGGAAAGATCTAAGTAATGGACAATATAGGTTTGTGTACTCAGAAGGGGGCCGTGTTCCCGTTACTTGATGCCATGTTTTATGATTACATGATTTATGCTTGTTATTACTGTATGCTGCCATATTTCATGATTACATAATTCATGCTTTTAATTACTATATGCTGCTATGTTTCATGACTACATGATTCATGCTTGTTATTACGATATGATGCCACGAGTTCACGATTACGTAATTCGTGCTTGTTACTTGTTACTTGTTACTTGACGCCTGAATATACGGCCCTATAGAAACCCACCACTAGATCTAAACGTAAATTGTTTGAATGTAGCAACCATGTGGTAAAAACCTGGGACGCATGAAGTGTTACCTAGATAGATATAATACAAGACTTGAACATGATACCTGATACTTGACACTTGCTACTTGCTACTTGTACATGATACTTGATTACCTGACACTTGTTACATGACACTTGCACCTAATTACCTTGTCATGCTACTTGTTCTGTTCTTGACTTAGAGTTAGTAGCTCTATTTTGTTGTTACATCTTTTCCATGCTATACTTGCTTTCGCTGTTACTCTATATTCGTTTATTCTTTTTTTGTACTTGTGCCTGCACTACAAGTGGCCCGTAACTTGCATTGACAGGCATTTTGTTTTCTTTTTCCTTTTCCTGCAATTTATTAAATTGCAGATTATGGTGATCAGCTGCCTGATGGAGTAGGTGATCTAGGATTTTAGATGCTGGAGTTCTTGCTATTATTATTATTTTCTATTGCTTATTTTGAATAAATGTATCTGCTACATGAGTTTTGTATTGGGCAATGTGACCCAGAATTATTAACTTGTTCAGATCTTGTTTATTTGAGAATTATTAAATTTTGTTTCAAGTAAATTCTATTGGTATATTGATTCATTTATGCATGTGTGGTTGACTTCTCCTTACTTATTACTCTGTTAAATCCTGTGAAATGTTGTACGGCTCCTGACAGCTTATGGATGATGAAAATCATTCGCTGGACTTAGTCACGTATCCGTATTCTTCTTAGGAAGCGGGGCGTGACACCTTCTTTAAATCCCAAACTCACATCTTCTTCCATCTCTAATGTTGGTCCCAATTTCAAGATAGATTCTTCGGTTTCGGTGAAGGACTTTTGCATTCAGAAACATGTGAAGTGGGTGAATATTCTCAAAAAACCTTAGTTTTGATTCTTTTTCTTTTTATAAGCATACTATAAAAGGGGTTAGGGTTCCAGAAAACCCCAGATCCGCTTCTAATTCTAAAAAATCCCTCTTCGTCCTCCTTTTTTCTCAATCTCTTATCCTAATCTTATCTGCTTTTATTGCCATCAAAATGGTCATTTAGAAAAAGATTATAGAAATATGTTGGTGTGTAGGGTTTGTGGTGGCGAAGGTCACCACCAATTTGCCCTTCTGGAAACATCTCTGGAGGTAGGATTGGTGGCAGATTTGGTGGTGGGAATCGTTTTCAAGGCAGGGGTGGTCATTTTGGCAGTGATAGATCTCAAACTCATGCGGGTCTACCCAATCAAGAAATGGGTAACCCTTCTTTAGGTTCTTTGGCTGTTAATAATCTTGACAAAAGCGTTAGTGAAACTGCATCTGAAGTTGTTAAATCCTGGGAAAGCCGTGGTGATGGCGGTTCTCTTGGTGGCTCGGTTGGTGGTGTTGTCTCTTCTTCAGCCACCATGGGTGTTGGTGGTTCCCCTAACCCTTCCTTAGGGGTTCTTGGTTCTCATCCTTCTGTGAATCCTCAACCTCTGGCTTACCCCTTCAATCTATGACGATTTTTCCTCCACTTCAATCATCTGGTAATATTCATCCTCCTATAACTTTTCTGAAACTAAAGTTGATATTTACCGTGATTTCACTCAAGAAATAAGAGATGGGTGTCTGTCTTTGAACACAGAAGGTATTATCACTGTGATATCTGGTTCACTTACTGCTATCGATATTTTTAACTTTTTTGATTCTAGATTTCAAGTTCCTGATTGGAATTAAGGTCTTTGGATGTTGCCCAATGGAGAGTTTATTTGCAAGTTTCCTAATGTTCAATGTCTTAAGAATCGGAAAAGCAGGATCTTGGATTTGGTAAGTCTATCTTTCGTGTTAGGAATTGGCCTCAGTTTGGTAGTATTAAAAGATCTTTTCATCTTACCAAAAGTAAATGCCTTTTATCTGGGGTTCCTCCTTATTATGACTCCTTTACTTCCTTCAGTTTGATATCCATATGCATTGGGGATTTTGTTGGTTTCTCTTCTAAAAATAGAATGAGTAATGGTCACCTTGTAATCACTGCTGACTTTCTTAGACCCTCCACTCTACCTTTAATTAAGGAGTATACACTCTGGGTTGGCTTTAGGACTTTTATTATCTCAGTCTCTTATCCTGATCTTCGTGTGGTTCATGATCATCTTTCCATTCCTTCTTCTAATCCACCTGTTTCAAACCATGATGGGTGGGACAACTAGGGAAAACCTTCAAAGTCTGGTACTTCTTTTTCTACTAATAACAATAGTAATAACTTTCTTAGGAAGGACAATGTTTATCCTGATGTTGGAAAAGGTTGTACTTCTTCCCCTGATTGGGTTTCTAGCCCTGAGGATGGTGAAATTGTCTCTTTAAATGATTCGCCCATGTTGGAGAGCTCCACTGAGTTATTCCCTGCTTCTACTAAGTCTGTTCCTTGTGGTGATCTGATTCCTTGTTCTGTCTTATCTACTACTTCTCAATTGGAGCAGAGAAAAAGTTAATCAGCTTTCTTTCTAAGGAGAATGGGGACATAGATTTAGTGAGTTGGTTTATCAATAACCAGTCTATTCCTAGGAGCATCTCTTTGGATCATCTGGAGTGGCCATTGATTTTGAAACATTTTATGTCTTCCTCTCCACCTTTGATGTTGAATGCCAATTCTAAGGAAGTCCTATTTTTGGAGTTAATTCAATTTAATTGTGAGGATTGGAAAGATTTCGAGCCTGGTTTTTCTTCTCAGTTTGATCCTGATATGTCTGATCAGTTTTTTTTCTCCTGTTCCTCTTTCTATCTGTTATCCTGAATCTGATATTCTTATTCCTGTTCCTCATATCTCTGGTTCTCCACCACCTGCTGCAATTAATTGTGAAGTTGGGGCTTGCTCTACGCCTAAAAGGAAAAGCATGAAAGGTACTTCTATTGTCCCTCTTAGAAGAAGCTTGAGGGTTGAAAAAAGAGGTGATGCTGATCATTAGAAGAAGCTTGAGGGTTGAAAATGATGGAACTGAGATGAATCCCAGGACTACGGATTGGTGTGCGTATCGATCGTTAAAGATAAACAGATTACAGATTGCTTAATTGTGATCTAACCCTATACAGCGGAAACTAGGGTTCACAAAGTATACCTGCGGTGAGAAGAAGACGACAGCGACCCCAAGATCTTCTGCACGTATTCCTTCCTCGGGTTGGACGTCGTGTGGGCGACGATCTCCCAACCTTTCTCCCTTGGCTGACCTCTCTTTCTCTCCTTACGTGAATCACGAGATTTGAGAAAAAAATCTTATATTTCAGATTGTTAATGACGGCCAGAGAAAATAGAGGATATATATAAGGCTACGGCAGGGACCATGAGGAGAAATTAGGGTTAGGTCTCCTAACGGATCTGGGTATCCCGTGTTCAGTCCGAACACACAACCCAGGCCCATTAACAATAGCTCGGTCCACTAAGGAGCTATTGTTGCACTACCTTCCTAATTCCAAATTATATTTATGGGCTCCTTTTATTATATGCTCGTTCAACTCCCCATGTTAAGATATCGAATGTCCGTTGATCAAATTAAGTTACTGACAACTACATTGATCAACATCTTTTATCCTTAAGTAGTACCACTCAACTTTATTTGTCATGTCGGATATAATCCACCTGCAGGGTTTACATGACAATCCTTATGAGCTCCTTAAGGGGACATCATCAACCCGACGTATCGGGACATGGATTCCTTTTACAATCAACAGCCCATCATACATACAATGCTATTACCCAATTCATAGAGGTTGTTGATCCATAATGAATCTCACTCTTTTATGAGTCAAAGTAATGCACACTGCATATACATGTCTGTTATTATATCTGGATTAAGAGCATAAGCATCCATAATAACAGAGGTATTTGTTCTCTTTTATAGTCAGTACAAAGAGAACAACCTCAAGTGGTCCTGTTCAATACACACAAAGTGTACTAGTGTAAACCTATAGTCAAGATAGACTAATACCAGAATACACTACAACCTTTCCAATGGATTGTCCAAGTCCGTCTAGGTTGTGAACTATTTATATATTCCATAGGAAACTGATAATATGATCTTCTGTGTGTCACCTCACACCATATTATCAACCTTATAGAATATCAGACACTTGCATTAATATTATAATAAACACAATATGCAAACATATGCCCATATGATTCTCATTCAAAAAAATAAGGAAATAAAGTTAATACAAAAGTGATGCTTTCAGTATATAACCCTAACAGAAAAAAGAGGTGATGCTGATCATTAGAAGAAGCTTGAGGGTTGAAAAAAGAGGTGATGCTGATCATTAGAAGAAGCTTGAGGGTTTAAAAAAGAGGTGATGCTGATCAACCCTTCATGGAAAAGGTTGCTTTTATTGCTAAAGTCAGAAATCTTGAGATACCTGTTCCATTGATTAATTCCTCTCCTGAAGGTACTTAACTTGGTTCTATTTATAGATGTTGTTTTGATAATTTTACTTTTTTTAGATTTACTAAACTTTCTTGAGAAGATTGGTTTTTTTAATTTCTTTAATGATGATTTTAACACTTTGATGAATTTGGAAATTAAGAGAGGGCCCCTTAATTCTTTTAGATGAATATCCTTTCCTGGAATATTAGAGGGTTAGGTGATAATGATAAAAGGGTTGATGTTTTTTATTTTATTAATTCTTTTAAGAGCATTAGGTGGTTCTATCATTACTGAATGAGTTGCTCCTAATTTTAGTGGTGCTTCCGGTGGTATGCTTATAGGGTTTCAAAGACAGTTTATTCAAATGTTTTGTTGTTTTTAAGAATAAGTTCTTTCTCGCTGTACAATTAGAATGTACAACTTTAATTGCAACTTACACTTTGTTAATGTTTATGGCCTTTGTGTCAATGATTTGAAAGATGATTTTTTGAAAGAATTCATGGATTGGAATCCTTTTTTATCTCAATGTTATTTTTTGGGATGATTTTAATTCTGTTAGATTTCATTCATAAAGGAATAGTTTTAGTATTAACTGAAGGGATTCTGATAATTTTAACAGATTTATTAGAGACCTTGATTTGATTGATTATCTTATTATTGGCAGAAGATTTACTTGGTCTAATAAGAGAATTATTCCCAGTTTTGCAATACTTGATAGATTTTTGGTTTCTAATGATTGGAACTCTTCTTTCCCTCTCTTTTTGGTTAAAACTTGTACCAATATTATTTCTGATCATGTCCCTGTTATCTTATCTACAAATTCATCTTCTCTTAAATGTATTAGTTTTAAATTTGAAATTTTTTGGAAGATATCCCTTTTACTAAAATGTTTTTTGACTGCATTGGTTATGTCAATGGTTCTCCTAGCCCTGGTCTCAGAAGACTTCTTGCAAAACATAAATGTGTTGAAAATGGTTGTAAATTATGGAAGAATGATTGTTTTGGGAATATTAATGCTTCTAAAGCTAGACTGAAAAAAGAAATTTCCTTTGTGGATGATCTTGAAGAGAATTCTCCTCTATCTTAGTCTGATAGTTTAAGAAGACAAAATTTACAAAAGAATATCTTCGTCTTCTTAATTTAGAAAAAAATAAATGGTTTCAAAGAGCAAAAACTAAGTGGCAGTCTTTGGGGGATGGTAATACCAAATTCTTTTATAACTATGCTTCTCATAGAAGGAGATCTAATTTTATTTCTTCCCTTCATTCTAATAATGGGGATATTGTGGATCTCCCTCTTATAATGAGTTCTTTAATTTCTATAAAGATTTAATGGGCCATCCGGTAATACTTTTCTGGATGTTGATTGGGATAAACTGTATCCTTCAGAATCTAGGTTTGATTTATCTGAATTAGATATCCCCTTCACAAAAGAAGATATGTTTAATGCTATCAATGATCGTCCACTTGACTCTGCTCCTGGTCCTAATGGTATCCTACTTTCTTTTATAAGTATTTTTGGTCCTGATGTCTTTAATAGAATGTTTTCGCCCTGGGAGAATAATCTTATTGAGGGTCCGGGGGGGGGGGGGGCCTTCCTTCTTTCAAAGGTATTCTTAATTTACAATGTGCTGATGACACTATTCTTTTCTCTGTTTGTGATGGTATTAAACTGAGAAATCTCAGACTAATTCTTTATTGCTTTGAAGGTATTCCTGGATTGAATATTAATTTTTCTAAATCTTCTTCTATTTGGATGGGTGGGGATGAAAGCAGACAATTAGAATTGTCTGCTTTTTTAATTACCCTAGAGGTTCTTTTTCTCTTTCTTACCTGGGTATTCCTCTTAGACTGGATGTCTTCATAAATCTGACTGGAATTCTGTTATAGAAAAATTGAAAAGAGACTTAACACCTGGTCAGGCAGATGTTTATCTAGAGGTGGTCGTTTTACTCTTATTAACTATGTTCTTTCGTGTATTCCTCTTTATTTTCTTTACTACTTTTATCTCCCTTCTCGGGTCATTTAAAAAATTGATTCGATCTGGAAAATTTTTCTTTGGATTGGTTCTGCTTCTAACTCTTCTATTGGTAAATGTTTTGACAATTGGGGCAGGGTTTGTAATGGTAAAGAGGAATGTGGTTTAGGTGTTATTAACTTGAGAAATCACAACATTTCTCTTCTTGGGAAATGGCTTTGGAAGAGTATCATTGCTGATAATTTATCTTTGATTAGAATCATAAAGAATAAATGTTTGAGAAGAAGACATCCTTGAGATTTTAATAAAAGATTGTCCTTCTCTATCTTCATCTTTTTGGAAGTTTATTGGGAATGTTTCTAATTCTTTTAAATGTGGGTTACAAAAATTTTGTGGGGATGGCAAAATTATTAGCTATTGGGCCGATATCTAGATTGGTGATTGCTCTCTCACCACAGCTTTCCCTGACTTATTTAATCTTGCTTGTAATCCTAATACTACTGTCTTTTCCCTTTATCATACTAATAATTATGAAAATTTTTGGAATATTAGATTCAGGAGATCTCTTTCTTTGGCTCAGACTCATAATTTTAATGCTTTACTTCATCTTTTGAGTAATTATGACTGAAAGGTTAGACATGATGTTAGATGGAAGTGGAACTCCAATGGCATATTCTCTGTTAAATCCTTTTATACATTTCTTAATTCTAGGGGTTTGATTTGCTCCTTTTACAAGTGCATTTGGCAAAATATTGCCCCTCTTAAAGTAAGAATTCTTGTATGGCTCTCCATACATAATATGCTTCTTACTGTTGATAATTTGAATAAAAGAAATTTAGTTATGGGTTAAAATGTGTATTATACTCTAATGGCAGTGAATCTGTTTTTCATCTATTCATTAAATGTCACTTTGTTAGACAAATTTGGGTTATTCTTAAGGAAGCTTGGAAAGTTAGAGGCTTCCTTTCTTCCGTTAGCTCTTGGTGGAGTGTTTGTAGGAAAAAAAAGAATTAAACCTAAGATTATATTGCAATGGGACATTTCTATGATGACTGTTATTTGGGTTATCTGGAATGAAAGAAATCAAAAAAAAATCTAAAAAACGTTCTGATAACATCTTTGTTCTTGATTCTCTCTTTTATTTTATTAAACTTTGGTATGCGATTCTCCATCCTACTAAAAAAAAAGAATATTGATCTTCATTCAGTCAATTTTGTTAATTAGAATTATATTTCTTCTAATATGTCTACTGCAGTTTCTCCAAATGGTTTTCAACATCATTCTTTCATCAATCCTGATCTTGTCGAAATCTATGATGCTAGTGGTGCAGCTAATTTTATGCAAACTGATGAGGTGAATCTGATAGATACTGAAGTCGTCTCTAACAATTTTACTACTGTGGATCCTGTCTCTACGACTTTGGAGTCTATTTTTGCTATGTCTCCTCATCAACAAGAATTTATCACTGGTGTTCTTGTGTCATCTATCTATGCTGCTTATGAACGGAACGAGATTACAAGTGATGGTGATCCACTGGTGGTTATTGATCCTTGACTGTTTCTAATCTTCTCTGTGTTTGGGTTTAGTTATTTTTCCTTTGCTATGAAACTATAATGCTCTTTTGTTTCTGGGTGCTTATTTTGTCTGTTGAAACTATAAGTTTCTTCTAGCACCAATATGTTGTTCTGGGTCCTTACGAGTATTTCTTTTTTGATGTAAGACTCTGTGATGTAAGACTCTTTGTTTTTTTAATAGTATGTTTGGCTGGAATCCTTTAGGATTCTAACCTTTATTCAAAAAAAAATTTACTTATGTATTACACTCAAAGTGGATCCTGCAACATTGGCAACGTATTTCGATGTATCGGGATACGTGGTATATATACTTATGTATTACACTCAAAGTGGATCCTGCAACATTGGCAACGTATTTCGATGTATCGGGATACGTGGTATATATATGTATATATATATATATTGATGCTGATGTTTTTAGGGTATGGGAGCAACAGATGATGAGTTCAATTTTTGAGAGGGAAGAGTTGATATGTTTGTGGAGTTGATATGTGGTGGCTACTCTCAACCGTGGGTCGCCAGACACTTGCACAAATTCCAAAAACATAGGGAGTTTTCCCATCGGCATACCCTTCGACGGTAGTCAGTGACTGGAAGAGAGAGAAAATGAAAACTAAGGTTTTGGAGACTAAATGTTGATTGCATTGTCACAATGGAGGGAGTCTGCTATTTATACACAGAGAAAGTATCCCAGTGGGCCGGTTTGACCCTTTTCTGCGGGCCGGATGGGTGCAGAGGGTTGGCTAACGACCCATGGAGTGTGCATGCCTGTTTTGA
Source organism: Hemerocallis citrina (assembly GCA_017893485.1). NCBI lineage: Eukaryota > Viridiplantae > Streptophyta > Magnoliopsida > Asparagales > Asphodelaceae > Hemerocallis > Hemerocallis citrina. The sequence goes on along the minus strand of CM030359.1, from coordinate 328,835,307 downwards.
TGGGTTTCAAGATCTTGAGAGGATTAGACGGTTTAGATCAGGCTAGATTTTTACCCACATCATAGGCCTGCCACTCCTAGAGGGTTAGGCATTTCAGCCATCAAGGAGTAGTTCAGTCCCGTGGGAAAATCAGTCAACAGTGCGATCAAGGGCAGGACAGCCGATTTACACGAACATGGCTAGTTTCTGGCTCGGGATTTGCACCGAGTCTTGAGCACCATCGAGCTCTGAGCATCGTGCTCTGGGCTGTGCCAGATGAAGTAGCTGCCAAGCTATGAAACCTTGTGGTAGGACCGAAGTCACGGCCGAGCATTAAGCGGTAGTAATGCTGTGAGAAATCTTGTGGGTGGCTCAAATCATGACCGAGCATCGAGAAGTAGCGAGGCTGTGAGAAACCTTGTGGGTGGCTCGAGGTCATGGCTGAGCATCAAGTGGTAGAAAGGTTGTGAGAAACCTTGTGGGTGGCTCGAAGTCATGGCCGAGCATCGAGTGGTAGCAAGGCTGTAAGAAACCTTGTGGGTAGCTCGAGGTCATGACCGAGCATTGAGCGGTAGCAAGGCTATGAGAAACCTTGTGGGTGGATCGAAGTCACCATCGAGTGCCGAGTGTTTCACACTTGGAGATTTTTAGAAAACCAACTTGTGCTCATAGTGGTTACGGTAAATGCACACACGTTGCACATGATTCGATTGACGTCATGGTTTGGGGAAATTGAGGAGTCTTTGAGTTATCCATCGTTAGATCAAATCAGATGACCAAGATTGATTGTGGAAATCAAGGCATCCCTGTGGGGTTATATATATGCCCCTTTCCCCTTTCTTATTTTCTTTTTTGCTTCCTCTTGCTTGTTTTAGAGCTTCTCTCTCTAGGTTCTGTTCAGGCACCGGCGACCAACTTTCCAACGTCTTTTTCGATAGTGAGGTTAGTATTTTATATTACATCGAGGGTTCGGTCCAGTTCTTCCGCCTTTACGTCTGGCCGAGGCGAAAATTGCTCCTCATCCGAGTCTACATTCTGGGAGGAAATACAGGAGGTCCACGAGGTTTAGCCCATTCGAAGCCATTGACCTTTTGTAGTTGAGTTTAGTGAGTCAGATAAAGAGGTCAAAGAGATGAGGATGGTCGGAGAGGATGAACCAATGGATTTGGAAGGGGTCGAAGAAGAAGATGTGGAGGAAGTGGAGCTAAATTTGGTGACGGAGGAAGAGGAAGAGGGCAGAGCCATGGAGGTCGGTTCGCCGAAGGGGACCGCCGGTTTGGAATAATTTTTGACGGCTTCCCCTCGAGTGCCCCCCGTATTCAGGGTTGGTGGCTGCAGTGGAGTCATCCTGACAGTACCGGATCGCCCATTGAATTTTAACCAAAGGGCGGGCTCGGTGTCCTATATCTCCAATAGCCGACTTCGATCAGAATTTACTGGATGACCTAGAGGATTTGGTTCGATACGGGGAGAAACCCTCCTCACCTAGTCGTCAGAGAATCAAGGTGTACGGTACCCAGAGTGTGCTGGCAAATACCAACCTTCTGTTGATACGGGCGAGTTATTTCATCCCTCTGGACTACGAGTTGATGGTGCCGAGCCCAGGACATCAACCTACAGATAAATTGGCCCCCTGGTTCTATATGTTTCTGCTCGACGCTTTCGTCTCGGGATTGAGGTTTCCCATGCATCTATTTTTGAATGAGGTGTTTAATTGAGTAGGACTGAGTCCCATGCAGTACGACCCGAACTTATGGAAACAGATCATGTGCTTCATGCTGCTTAGCAAAAAGAGGGGGTTCCATTGAAGCGAAAATATTTCCGATCCTTTCTAGGGATCCAGTCGGCGGGGACGTACGAGGGGATCTACTATATCTCCCTTCTCCCCCATAGATGATGGTCCACGGTCACCCGGAATCCATCAAGGAATGGAAAGAGAAGTACTTCATTGTTCGGAATCAAGCACCCTGGGGAATCCCGAAGACCTGGAACTTCTACAAGCCTAATCACAAAGCACCGAAGGATAAGGACTTCACAAAGGAAGAGAAGGAGGATGTGGAACGGATCATTGGCAAAGGGAGCAACCCCTCGACGAGTGTGACAGAAAGGCATTTAGCGAGGATTTGACTGAGCCCCATCGACCCTGTATGTTTTTCGTTTCCTTTTTTCGTCTATCTTTTTTCCCTCGTTCTCACAACCAATGTTTTATTTGAAGCTATAGATGATGCGGAGATTGAACAGAGGAGGGCCTTCTTGGCCAAGAAGAAGGTAGCCGAGCAGTAGCAGAGGTAGAAGAAGTGGTCGACCGCTGCTACGTTAGAGGGGGCTACCAAGGTGAAGTCCAAGAGGTCGAAGGCCCTGGCAATCTCGGGAGCCTCCAGCTCGACCAAGGCCATTTCGAGCCCCGTGAACCTTGAAATTGCCGAAGGGGTGAAGGCTAGTCTCCCGCCGACCCATCCCAATGCTCGGAAGATAGTAGGGGAGGGGGGTTGGTGCCATGGGCCCCTAACTGGTCCGCGAAGGCAAAAAACTCTCTGATGGAGGGTCTGGTAGCGATCGAGGTGGTGGAGAACCTGGCCACCCCTTGGGACAAGGAGAGCCTCGTTACCTCGAGTCGTGCTTCATGAAGTGGGCTCAAGACGACATGGCGGTAAGTGTTCCCTATGCCTCATTTTTAGCCTTCTCTTGTCCTTGCAAAATTTCTAAGACTTTGCTCTTTGTTCACAGGTAACTTTGCAAGGGGCAGAGCTAAGCAGGCGATATGCTCACGACCTCCTTCAATTCGATCGGAATGTTCAGAGGTAAGAGAGGGAGATGAAAGAGCAGAAGCTGTTGATTCTAGCCTTGGAAGCTCGCGAGTGGGCCTTGAAGGCAGAGCTTGCCACCCTTGCCAAAAATCGTACTCGGTCTGAGAAGGAGAAGGCGCTCCTGCAGGAGAATGAGAAGAAGCTACAGGCCATGAAGCTGTGCACCATCGGCAAGGTCATCTACGCCCCAGATCAGGGGTACGAGCGGGCCCTTGAGCACGTGCAGATAAAGTACCCCCATCTCAATTTTGAGGGTTTTTTACTTCTCCATGAAGTTCCCCGAGCTCCCCCTCACTCTGGGAGGAGATGACGGTAAGGGGGATGATCGCTCGCCTGCTCATGAGGACGTGCCGAACCCCGTTGTCCCCGGGGTTAAAGCGGCGGGAACCGAAGTGGTGCCCTCCTCTCCCAAGCAATACCATTCTCTTTTATTTTTTCCTTCTTTTTTTTCATGTATTTGCCGAATGCGAACTGGCCACGACTTTTGTATGGAAGTAGATTGATGAATGAAAAATGATTTTTTGGCTGAGCTTTTGGACTTGATTTTTTCATATGATATTTTGTATGTGCACTTTGCGTTTATGAGATTTGGCTAAGTCCACAGGACTCTGAGTGACAAAACTCTTTCTTCTTTTATTAGGGGTAAGGTGGAGTTGTTGCAGTCTACCTTCGTACGTTGTCATAGGGAGGCCAGGGATTGGAAGGCCGCATTTTCTTTTTGCTTTAAGAAAATGCAGCAATTGGGCCTAGAGTTGGCTCGCCTGAAGAAGGTAATGGTCGATCAGGATTTAGGAAGCATTGAGACTCGTCTATTGGCTTCAGGTGATCCATCTCGACAGCCGACCCCGATTGGACTGCCTCGCTCGGCGGATTCTTTCCAACGTGAGATGTTGGTGGAGAAGGAGCTGGAGATATACAATTTAAAAGTTGCATTTGGGGTAGCAGGCTCTCAGACTGCCTCTCTAGGAAGCGGTTGGCCTTCTGTCTGCGGTCCTTCTCCGAACCTTAGACAGGAACTGCCAAATCCTACAGATGCTCAGAGATCGATGGTCGGGGCATTCACCTTGTCCACTCCTAGAGGGGAAGCCAATAGGTTTGCAGACGATCAGTCACGCTCGGTAGGATCGACCTTGTCGGCCTTGGTCCATTTATAGGAGCAGGTCACTCGTTTGACTCTCATGCTTTGCTGTATTGTGGTTGTATCTTGTTGTATCTTGTTGTAACCTTCATGGACATGCCATTTGTGTAATAACTTGGTCAATAGGTGAGGCTCGACTCCGAGCTACCTTGTGTAAGCGTGTGGCCTTGGAATTCAAAATATTAGCCTTGAAAATTGCGGTATTTGTTTAATTGCACGATGTTGGAATCCAAAACACGGGCCTAGGAGTGTGTGGCAGTAACTCCTTCACAACCTTTGGATGAGAATGTGTGACCCAGATCTGTCCACGTCATCATTGTGGTTTCCAAGGGTGCCTTTTTCCTGCGACCTACATATCAGTTTCTTTTGTTTCTCAGGTTTCTGTCAACTGCCCAAGCTTAAGTGGTCCTCCTGCTACCTACTAACAGTTAAGGGCAAACCGACGAATATGGTCGATTTCTTCCTAGCTGCCAGTGGGTGATATGACGATCACCTCAACCAATTTAGTGCTAAATATCGGTGTGCGAGATGGGCGCAGAGGGCTGGATAATGGCCCATGGAGCGTGCATGCCTGTTCTGATGGGTTTCAGGATTTTGAAGGGATCAAACGGTTCAGATGAGGCTGAGCAGCGAGGACTTTGGAAATTGTAGGAAATCTCTCATCAGGGGTCGAGGTCCATGCAGAGCAGCGAGGACTTAGGAGATTATAAAAAATCTCCCGTTAGGGATCGAGGTCCATGCCGAGCAATGAGGACCTGGGAGATTGTAAGAAATCTTCCATTAGGGGTCGAGGTCCTCGGCGAGCGGCGAGGACTTGGGAGATTGTAGGAAATCTCCCGTTAGGGGTCGAGGTCCATGCCATGTGGTGAGACTGTAAAAAATCTCTCTTTTACCACAATCACTTGGGTGTTTTCAGCAGAAGAGTTGCCTCAGAATCAAAGTTTTATTGCTTGACTACCAGTGGTTGGCGCTTATTACAACTATTGATACAAGTATGGGCCACTATAGTCCCTCATAGAGTTTGATCAAGTGTTCCGCATTTCAGGTCCTCTTGACAATCCTGCCCCCCAGGTCTTCAAGTTGGTAAGTGCCTGGGCGAACCACTTTGGAGATCTTGTATGACCCTCCCAGTTTGGTTCCTGTTTTCCTTTCTTCTGGGGCTCAGAGACAATGAGCCTTCGAAGTATGAGATCACCCTCTTTGATGTCAGTTGGCCGGACCTTCTTGTTGTATAACCGCTCAACACGTTGTTGATAAATATTTCTTGTAAAAGAAGACATCTCGCGGAATTTGTCGAGGAGGTCCAAGTTGGCCCTGAGGTCATTCCAGTTGGACTCCTTATTGAAGACGACAATTCTTGTTGAAGGTAATCCGACCTCCAAGGGGATAACAACCTCTGTTCCATAGGTCAGATTGAAGGGCGACTCGCTAGTCGGGATCCTTTTCGTGGTTCGATAGAACCAAAGGACGCCAGGTAGTTCATCTACTCACAACCCCTTGGGAGATTCATCCAATCGCTTATTGGTACCATCGAGGATTTGATTTTGTTCTCAGCCTATCCATTAGATTGGGGGTGGGAGATTGAAGAGAACTGTTGTTGGATTTCGATGTCCTCACAAAACTAGCGGAAGCATTTTCCTACGAACTGGGTTCCATTGTCAGTAATAAGGACCCTCGGTATTCTGAACTAGCAGACAATATGTTTCCAAAAGAATTGTTGAGTCTGATGCTCGATATTGGTGGCCAAGTGTTCCACTTCAATCCACTTGGTGAAATAATTGATGGACACAATGAAGAATGTTCTCTGACCGGTCGCCTTAAGAAAGGGACCAAAGAGGTCTAATCCCCATATGGCGAATGACGCGGGGCTGACGAGTGATTTAAGCAGCGCTTGGGGGGCATGTTTGACAGAGGAGAATCTTTGACACGATCTGCAGGCTTTGACCAAGTCTTCAGCGTCTTGAAGGAGGGTCGGCGAATAGTAGCCGTGGTTGCAGATTTTTCTGGCAAGCGTCCTGCTACCCATATGGAAACTGTCAATCCCCTCGTGCATCTTTCTCAAAGTGTATTTATCTTCTTCCAAGCTCAAGCATCGTAAATAAGGCATCCAATCAACCTTGGCATATGAGCATTTGTAAAGCACGCCATCGACATGCACGGACCTTTCAGCTCTGACTCGAACTTTCCTGGCCATAGATGGGTCTTATGTTAGCACACTGTCCCTCAGGAAATCCAAGATCGGGTCCATCCACCCTGGTCATGGCACAAGCAGATCGAGGCAGAGGACCTCGGTGTTCTCTATACTTGGGGGCTGGAGGACGTCCACCAGGACTGTGTGATCAAGTCCTTCGAAGGAAGAGGAGGCTAACTTGGACATGGCATCCCCCCGAACATTATGTTCGCGAGAGATTCTTGTGACCGAGGCATCCTCGAAATCTGTAAGGAAGAGTTTGACGCATGTCAAATATTGCACCACCTGAGCGTTGCGGGCTTCATACTCCCCACACACTTGGTTGAAGATGAGCTGGGATTCACTGAATTCTCTAACTCGTTTGGCCCCTACCTTTCAGGCTAATAGGAGCCCATCAATCAAGGCCTCGTACTCTGCTTCGTTGTTCGACGCTCTGAAAATGAAGCGCAAGGAGTACTGAAGGACAAAGCTGTCAAGGCCGCTTAGTATAACTCCGTCTCAACTCCCTTCTTCGCAGGTAGAAATGTCTACGTAGAGCTCCCACATAGGCTCATTTTGCTATTCATCGAGAGTCTCCAGAATTGTGCATTCTGTGATGAATTCGGCCAGTGCCTACCCTTTAATGGCATTCCTTTGCTTGTAAATAATATCATGCTGGCTCAGCTCGATCAACCACTTAAGTAGCCGACCGGAATTCTCTGGTTTGTTAAGAACTTGTTTGAGCGGCAGGTCGGTGAGCACTTGAATAGAGTGGGCCTAAAAGTAGGGCAGAGTTTTCGTGTGGCCATGACTAGGGCATACGTGACCTTCTCCATTTTGGTGTAGCAGAGCTCAGTGTCATGCAAGACTTTGTTGACGTAGTAGATGGGTCTTTGGATCCCATCGTCCTCCCTGACTAGAACATCGATGAGTGCCTGTTCCGATGCGGCCAGATAAAGACAAAGGAGCTCGTCTGGCTTGGGATTGCTGAGAAGAAGGGCTAGAGAGATAGCGCTTGATCTGGTCAAAGGCCTGTTATTGGGGTTCCCCCAACTCAAAGCTCTTTGTCCCCCTGAGGGCCTTGAAGAAGGGGAGAGACTTCTCCCCTGATCTAGATAGGAAATGCCTGATGGTAGACATCCGGTGAGCCTCTAGACTTCTTTCACATTCTTGGGAGGGGACATGTCTAATATGGTCATGATCTTCTAAGGATTTGCTTCTATCTCGTGCCGGCTGACCATGAAGCCGAGGAATTTCCCAGAGGTAATGCCGAAGGTGCATTTGGAGGGGTTGAGCCACATATTGTGTACCCTCAGGACCTCGAAGGCCTCATCGAGGTCTTTCACATGGTCCTCCCCTTTCAGACCTTTGACGAACATGTCTTCGACATATCCCTTCATATTGTAGCCAACCCATCATTTGAAGACTCGGTTAACGAGCCTCTGGTATGTTGCGCCAACATTTTTTAGCCCTAAGGGCATGACTCTATAGCAATAGAGTTCCTAGTCGGTTACGAAGGTTATCTTCGAAATGTCATGAGGAAACATCCAAATCTAGTTATAGCTTGAGAAGGCATCCATAAAGCTCAACAGCTCATGACCAGAGGTTGCATCGATCAAAACATTGATGCTCGATAGAGGAAAGGGGTCTTTCGGACAGGACTTGTTGAGGTCAGTAAAATCGATGCATATTCTCCACTTTTCATTGGACTTCTTAACCATGACGACGTTGGCCAGCCACTCCGGATAGCTAACCTCCTGGATGAAGCGAGCAGAGAGGAGCTTCTCCACCTCTTCCTTCATTGCATGTTGCCTCTCCAGGGTGAACTTCCTTTGCTTTTGTTGTACAAGCTTGGAGTTTGTCAGGACACTTAGCCGGTGCATTATAAGATCCTCAGAAATCCCCGGCATGTCCAAGGGGGTCCAAGCGAACAAGCTCTGATTCCACCGTATGCAATCAATGAGGTTATTCCTGAGGTCAGGATTGAGCAACTTGCTCACTCGGAACCATTTCGAGGGATCTGCCTCGGTAAAGGGGACTTCCACCAATTCTTCCACGGGCTCGGAGCTAATAGTACTTCGGTCGGAGAAAAACTCGACCGCATCAAGGGGGAGAACAAGCCCCCCCCCCCCCCCCCCACTAAAGCAGGCCCAAACAGCCTCTTAGTTTCCTACGACGATCCTGACCCCGTACTCGGTTAGAAACTCCATCCTCATATAAGAGGTGAAGGACACTTCCTGAAGGGAAGCGAGACCGGGACAACTGATGATGGATTGTATGTTGCCTTCACATTCACAACCATAAAGTCCATCGCCTCGATTGGGGAGGTCGGGGACTTTCTAGCGGTGACGTCTAGGGTGATGATTCCCTCCATTTGGACTAGGACACCCAAAAATCTATGAAGGGTATAGCATGTCGACTTCAACCTATACCAAGAGAGCTTCAGGGCCTCGAAGGCAGCAAGGAACAAAATATTGACCGAGCTCTCACTGTCAACAAGTATTCGGCAGACCTCATGATTGGCGAGGCTGAGGCTAATGACTAAGGTGTCGCAATGAGGGACCTTGATGCCCTCAAGGTCTTGGTCCGAGAACGAGACCGACAGCCCAGGACTTTAAGGGAGAGGACATTTTTGGACGGAGTTGACCTTGCAGATAAAGGCTCGACGGAAAGAATTGGAGTCTCCACTCGTAGGCCCTCCGTAGGCATGATGGAGTATGGCTAGTCCTTTGGAGCCCTGAGGCTCGGCTTCAGCTTCGGGTCGCCTGTTGGCGCCCCTGGGAGGCGGAGTGGCTCTCGGCTCATCCCTAGCAAACTTCTTCAGGTACCCCCTTCGGATGAGCGCCTTAGTCTCGCCATTCAGGGCCCAACAGTTGTCGGTCACGTGACCGTGGTCCCTGTGTCAGTAGAACCTACAATCCTTCTTCTTATTGCCAATGTTGATTCGACGAGGGTGTTGAAGGATGTCGTCGCCTTCTATCTCCATCAAGATGGTTGATACACTCACATTAAGCGGAATGAACTTGTCGAACCTGGGGACCGGAGGTGGGCACCTCTGCCCGGAGGCATCCTTCTGGATCTTCTTTGGTGCCTCAGCACCATCCGCCTTCCTCTTCCCTCTGGCGGGGGAATCCCTTCGGTCAGTTGGATGCCATGCCTCTTCGGTCCAAATTTACTTCTCACTCCTGAGAAGGACGAAGGGAATTCTACCAGAGGTTTCATGGCGAGGGATGCCTTCTATAAGTCATGTCTAACATTGTGCCGGAAAGCTGTAGCTGCAACCAAACATCGAGGGAGGAAATTGACCGGGCTTAAGTGGTGAACCTCTGAATGAAGTCCCAGAGGGGCTCCCCATCTTTTTGCTTCAGATCTAGTAGGGAGGCGCTGGTCTTATTGGCCTTACGGCTGGTGACGAAATTGGTGAGAAAATTCTCCTCGAGCTGCTGGAAGGAGGAAATGGAGTTGGCAGCTAGCCGGGAAAACCATTCCCGAGCTGGACCGCGCAGTGTGGTCGGGAATGCATTGCAGATGAGTGCATCCAATGCATTGTGAATCAGCATGAGGGTTTGGAAATCCTTCATGTGATCAGCCGAATCTGACTCCCTGTTATAAGTCTCGAAGATGGGTGGCTTGAATGTCCTCGGGATTTGGGCCTCTAGTATATGAGAAGAGAAGGGGGGCTGAGCTAGTCGATACCGCCGGTTCGGCTGCCTGTCACATCCACCAATCTGAGCCAGGTAGTCTTCCATCTCTTGTAGTTGCTTGAGGACGATATCCTCCTGTCCCTCAGATCTGGTTGACCCGTGGGACTGTTGGTTCTCGTCCCGTCTGGTTCGGTGACTACCTTCACCATGACGGTGTTGGGTGTGCTAGCTTCTGGCTCTGACTCGGAGTGCCTGGAGGATCTCGTCTCGGAACTCCTGGAATTCGGCCCTGGTAACGTGGCCTTCTTCCGCTCGGCCATTCGAGGGTCGCCGACCCCCTGGAGATTAGCTACGTTCCCTTTCGTTCAGATGGGAGGAATGTCGACTTCAGCTCAAACCATGGTTTGAGGGTGCCTCATTCCTGGAGTGGCTGAGGCGGTTATGGAGGTCGTCCTCGTTCAGTTGGTGATCTTTGATGTTTCAAATGTAGGGGGTCTCTGAGGACTCGGGATTTCCAGCTACTGAGTGGGAGGCACTCAGGGTTACAGCGTGTGGGCGCTCGTTCAGTCGCTGCTGCGACCCCTGAGTGACCGCTTAACTACGTGAAGAACGAGATGGGGGAAGAGGTTCGGCATGGTGACCTGCTGTGGCGGTTCTCCTGGCTTTGGGAGCCATCGGAGAGAGATTAATGAGAATGAGATTTCGAGAAGGGGCTGGATCTACACTTTTTCCCACAGACGATGCCTATCTGATGCTGTTGTTTTTAGGGTGGGGAAGCAACAGATGATGATTTCGATTTTTTAAGGAGAAGGACAGATCTCAGCAGTAGATATGGGTCTGGTGAGATGTAGGAGGAGCTGATATGTTGGTGGCTACTCTCGACCGTGGGTCTTCGAACACCTGCACAAAGTCCAGAAACACCGGGAGTTTTCTCGTCAGCGGACCCTCCGGTAGTCAAGTCAGTGACTGAAAGAGAGAGAAAATGAAAACTAGGGTTTTAGAGGCTAAATGTTGATTACCTTGTCACAGACTCACAGTGGAGGGAGTCTACTATTTATAGGTAAAGAGAGGTCATCCCAGTGGGCCGAGTTGACCCTTTTCTGTGGGCTGGATGGGCACAGAGGGCTGGCTAACGGCCCATGGAGCGTGCAGACCTATTCTTATGGGTTTCAGGATCTTGAGAGGATCAGACGGTTTAGATCAGGCCGGGTTTTTACCCACATCACACACACACACACACACACACACACACACACATATATATAATAATAATAATAATAATAAAACACAAAGATAGCTATCAAGTGCCTCGCCTTCAATCTCCCCAAAATCAAAGGTCCAGATCTAACCTCATAAGACACAGTTTCCGTCCAACAACTTTTCCCCAAAACTCAAATTCGAATCCCCCCAACACAACTCATTTATTATTTAATTCACTCACTCTCTCTCTCTCTCTCTCTCTCTCTCTCTCTCTCTCTCTCTCTCTCTCTCTCTCTCTATATATATATATATATATATATATATATATATATATATATATATAAAGAGAGAGAGAGAGTCATGCTATTATGAGATGGTGAGATAGAATGTTTTTTTGTGAGATGGGCGATCTGAATAATCCAAATCTCGATCACACCTTTCACATCATTCTACATGTCATCTAGATGGTGTGTACAAAATTTTAAGCGATTTGGAGACATCTAGCCTTTGCATCAAAGCTCTCAACACATCATGAAGATGATGTGAAATACATATATATGCATTTATTTGAACGCTTTGATGCATAGACTAGAGGTCTCCAAATTGCTTAAAATTTTGTACACACCAACTAGATGATATGTAGAATGATGTGAACGGTGTGATCGAGATTTGGATCATTCAAATTGCTCATCTCACAAAATACATCTTCATCTCACCCATCTCACCATCGCATATTTAGCATTTTCTTTTATATATATATATATATATATATAAATATAAACATGGACTTTTATTTACAACTAATTATTGTCATACTATTTAAACTTGATCTACATAATTATTGATTTACTGTTTACAAAGCTTTTCATATGTTGTATTGTTCTGAATACGTGTCGTAGGCACGTGTCCACGGGCAAATCTAGTATATATATAAGATCACAGCACATATTCATTTACATATATTTAGCACACAGTTTCATCACGCTATCTCATTTCTACAAAGTAAGTTAATTGTTGTTGAGATGTTATACATACATATACACGTACCCCAAAATGTTGAGTTCACAGCTCAAACCTTACAGACATCTACTTCCAAAATATGCAATCATATCAGACTCACTTGCATCTCTTCCACTGCACACCTCACCTTAAGTACAATCAAACATAAAAGCTGAAAGGTTAGCTCCAAACGCCTTATGTATTCACCAAAATTAGTCTGCAACTATAACATTCCTCTTAGCTTTCTCCTGAAAGGTAAAATATAGGTTGAGCACAAATTGCTCAGTATAGAAATAATACCACCAACACATTCAGAGGAAGGTAATTTGTGTGCATAGATTAAAAGTTCAAAGGTGCCAAGCAACAAAACTAGATAATAGTAGCAGGTAAAGGAGTAATGTTTATAGATGCTTTTGCAACCTTTATACTTACAAGCAACTCCAAAAATTTACAGAGAGAGACTCGAGTATCATTCATTTGATACTCACTTAAGGTTTACTTTACTGTTCACGACTAGAAGATTATATCATCCAAGAATCAACAAGTTTACTGAGTGACTAAATGGCCAAGAAGTCAACAACCGTCATTTGCATATTACAATATGCTATATATGGGCCTATTTCCACCCATATGAGTATACTAGATTTGTCCGTGGGCACGTGTCTACGGCACGTCTTCGGAACGATACAAAACACGAAAAGCCATGTAAACGGTAAAACAATAATTTTGTTGCTCAAGTTTGAATAGTATGACAATAATTAGTTATAAATAAAAGTCTATGTTTTCATTAGTATATGTTGAAAAATAATTATAAATGGAAATATAAAATCTAACTTCTTAGAACTTTAAGTGTAGAAAATAATGAAATTTAATTGTTGAAGATATATCTGCTATTAACAATTTTGAAAATTTACAAAACCGTAATCTTAAAATTTAATTTCTAAGACCATCTCCAACCACGCTAGCTATCTCTCAATTTTAGCCAAAATAGCTAGTTTAGAGATAAAAATCTGCTCCAACGGGACTCGCCAAAGCACTCGCCAAATTAGAAATATCATATTCACTCGCCAGATCTGGCGAGTTTGTATTGCTCGCTAAAGCACTCGCCAAACTAAAAAAAAAAATCGCGATTTCTATATTTCCATATTTGTATATAGAAATCCAATCAGTCAGATTTCTATATAGAAATATTTCTATATAGAAATCCAGTCACTCAGATTTCTATATTTCCATATTTATTTATGGAAATCCAATCACTCAGATTTCTATATTTCCATATTTCTATATGGAAATCCAATCACTCAGATTTCTATATTTCCATATTTATTTCGTGGATTTCCATAAAAAAAAATCGCAATTGAAAAAATCGCAATTGGATTTCAATATTTAATCTGGGTTTGAATTTTTTTTTAAGGGTTCAGTTTAATTTGCTTGAGTTTTTTTTTGGGTTTGATATTTTTAGGCTTTAAAATATCTATAATTATCTAAAATAGCTAGTATGGATGGAGTGAAATTTTTTTTGGCTAGCCAAATTATCCAATTGCTCTCCATTCTGGCTATTCTAGCCGGTTAAAATAGCTAGCATGGTTGGAGATGCTCTAAGAGAAAGAATTGGATAGAGAGATATAGAGAGAAAGAGAAAGAGAGAATTATGAAAAAGTAAAGAGAGAAGAGATAGATAGTAATAAAATAATGAGTTTTTTAGGGGTAGAAATTTGATTTTTGGGTTTGAAATTTTGGAGGAAAAATATGTTTTGTGAGGTTTGATATAGACCTTTGATTTTGGGGGATTGATTGTGAGCCACTTGATAGCTTTCTTTGTAATTTATTATATAGATTATATTGATTGTGAGCCCATCGCCACTGCATGCTTGCCACTGTCATGAGAGAACCCTCTTATTATGTGAGGTTGTTCAACTCAGTTCTCATCAATTTTCACCAATTTACAAAGGATAATTCGAATGAAGAATTTCACAGGATACGAGCAATTCAAAAGCTCAAAGTGTATGTGTTTGCATGTCCATGACTGGAATGATTGGAAGAATTCAGCAAGTATATATTTAACAAGGGTCAAAGTTGCAAATATACATTTAGCAAGGTCAGAATTGTCATAATTTCAACAAATATCCTCGAAGAGCTAACAGATCATTAGGAATTTAGGTTTGAGATGAAATAATATTATGGCTAAAATTTTTTTTTAAAAAAAAAAACCCCTAAAATATATGACCTTTATGCAGAAAATTCCCATAACCTTTTTTTATGCAGAAAATTCTCCTGAAGTATGGTTGTTTTAAAAAACCCTCATGAAGTATTTTAAAAACGACATCTAACTTTTCTACTTGTATTAGATAATTTCATTCATCTTTGCAAGTTGTTTCAAAAAACATCATCTATCTTTCGCATTATTGTCAAAGATTTTCCTCACCTTTAGCACAAGTCTCACGTTGGCGGGATGGATTTTTTGCAACAATAGTTCAAGGAGGTTTCTGCATAAAAAAAGGTCAGGGGTGTTTTCTGCATAAAGACCATAATTCAAGGGTTTTTTTTCAAATTTAGCCTAATATTATTCCATACCCTACTCTAATAACTACACAATGTTGAAATCCCTTTTGTTTAGCTTCTATTTTTGTGGGTTTTGAGAAGTTTGAAGAGAAGAGCAAGAGCCGTCAGTTTAAGGATGACAATTGGCCCAAACCCGACCCGGGCCCGCCTAGGTCCGATCCGATAATTAGTGGGATTGGGCTAAATTTTCTCATTTCTGGTCAGGCTCGGGCTCAAATTTTTAGGCCCAAGGAAAATTCGGGCCGGGCTCGGACCCAAGTGCTTAGGCCCGATGAGCCCGGATCAAATTTTTATATGTGCATGTGTATGTTTATGTATACATCATGTATATTTATGTATAAATTTTTTTAAAGAGAATATTCATGTAAGTAAGTTGAAATGAGTGTTAAAATTTCAAATTTATAAATAGAGCAATTATGTATTGTATATAAAATTAAATGAAAAACAGACTAATCTAATGTGTATTACTAAAAAATTTGTAGTATTAATATTATTGATATTTTTTATCGTACATTATTCTTGATATAATTTTATTTTATGGGAAAATTATATATTAGAACATGCATAAGTAGTTTGGGTCTAGGCCCAAAGCTATTTTCGGGCCTAATTCGGGACCGGGTTCGGGCCAAAACTTTTAAGCCCGAAGAAAATTCGGGTCGGCTTCGGGCCTAGGTTTTAAACTTTAGGTTCGGGCCCAGGCCTATATGGGTCCGGCCCAAACCCGATCCATTGCCAGTCTTTCTTCAATTTCTTCTACTTTCCTCTTCTTCTTCTTCTATTATTATTATTATTATTATTATTATTATTATTATTATTATTATTATTATTTGTTAGATATTATATTAAATTATTAGTTCCATATCGGAATATGTATTAGATTAGTCTTTGTTTCTCTACTATATATAGGAGATATTGTACTCAGTTATAATTAATCAAATAAAACATTTCCCAATATCTCAGTTAACTTTAACATGATATCAAAGCATTAACCCTAATATCTCTTCCCTAACCCTAATTACATCATAATCCCTAATCTATACTCTCTATCAACAACCAAGATCGACAACATCAATAGCAAAGGCGGCAACACCCGATTTCCTCCTTACCCCAACTGCAACATCAGCAGCAAAGGCTGCATATCCGAACTTCGACTGCAACTTCCTAACCTTCCTCCTATTTCAACTGCAATAACCTGATTTCCTCCCTCAACCTCCAGACCTCCCTCCTCCTTCGACTGCTGAATCCCAACATCCCCGATTCCCAAACCCTGACCACCTGCTGCACCTCCCATCTCCGAAAACCATTATCCTCTCCAATGTCTTCAACCCAAAACCCTGAAAACCCTATCCCTGAAACCAACTCCTGATGCAACCTACCCGAACCCAACTCCTGACTCCTTCCCGTCTCTTCGCCGCCGCCTACCCTGTCTCCTCGTTACCTAGTCTCCCGTACCCCTACCAAACCTGAAACCCATAACTCCAACAAAACTCTAGCCGCCCACTTTTCCAAGTCTCTTCAAATCTCTTTTCCAAAAACCCTACTCGACCCGTTTTTGTTATATATATATATATATATATATATATATATATATATATATATATATATATATATATATATGAGGTGATCACGGTTTCACAACACTCTCCCTTGGATGCCCACTCTTAAAATTTTACCTCATTAAAATTTTACTAAAGAAAAACCCACATTTGGAAAAATCCTTAGTGAAAGAAAAGCGTACAACTAATTCTTCAGGAATATGACTCTTAAGGAATCTAAGTGGGTACGACTTGCATTGCCTCAAGACCTCCCTCCTCCTTCGACTGCTGAATCCCAACATCCTCGAATCCCAAATTCTAACCACCTGCTGCACCTCCCATCTCTGAAAACCATTATCCTCTCCAATGTCTTCATCCCAAAACCCTGAACACCCTATCCCTGAAACCAACTCCTGATGCAACCTACCCGAACCCAACTCCCGACTCCTTCCCGTCTCTTCGCCGCTGCCTACCCTGTCTCCTCGTTACCTAGTCTCCCGTACCCCTACCAAACCTGAAACCCATAACTCCAAAAAAACTCTAGCCACCCACTTTTCCAAGTCTCTTCAAATCTCTCTTCCAAAAACCCTACTCGACCCATTTTTGTTATATATATATATATATATATATATATATATATATATATATATATATATGAGGTGATCACGGTTTCACAACACTCTCCCTTGGATGCCCACTCTTAAAATTTTACCTCATTAAAATTTTACTAAAGAAAAACCCACATTTGGAAAAATCCTTAGTGAAAGAAAAGCATACAACTAATTCTTCAGGAATATGACTCTTCAGGAATCTAAGTGGGTGCGACTTGCATTGCCTCAATAAAAACCTTTCGAAGGAAAAATCCAGTGGAAAAAAATCTCATCGAAGAAAAATAGTACAATACGCAAAGAAATTCTTCAGTATGTCTCGATCAGCTTCTTTAGGATGCTCCGCCTCAAAACACTAAAAACTATTACATTTAGTTCTTACATCAACTTGAATAAAAAATCACCCCCCAAAAATACAGTTGGTCAGTACATCCCAGACCAAAAATTTATCAGCATATACATTTATATGCATATCTGCTAATATCTTGTTATGCCAATCTATTGTACTGACTTTTGAAATCTGGACTTTGGGAGAGATTTTGTGAATAGATATGCAAGGTTCTCTGAAGACTTGATCTACTTTACATCAATCATCTTTTGTGACCTGAAGCTGGTGGGTGAAGAAAAACTTTTGTGAGATGTGCTTCGTCCTGTCTCCTTTGATGAAGTTATCCTGAATTTGTTTTATACAGGATGCATTATCCTCATAATTGATTGTAGGTTTGTTTGTGACTTCTGAGAGCTCGCAACTCCCCCTGATATGCTGAATTAGAGACCTTGACCATACACATTTTCTACTTGTATCAGGAAGTGCCAGTATCTTAGGATGATTGGTTGATATTGTTCCAATTGTCTATTTGACTGGTCTCCATGAAATAACTGCACCACTGTTAAAAAAAGCATATTCTATTTGTGATCTCCCCTTATGGGGATCAGATAAATAACCTGCGGCTGTATATCCATCAAGATCAGCACATTCATATGAAAAAAATATAAACCAAGATCTAGTACATTGTGCTAAATATAAGAGTGTGCTTATTGCACTAAAATATGGTACTTCATAACCCAGAACATATTCATTTTCTTTTTCTGGCCGTTATGGATCATAGTCAACTTCTAGTGACCTTAGGAGTACTGAGTAGATGACAATCACTCATATTGAATCACTTCAAGAGATTTTAGCATATTTGACTTGATGTAGTAAAAATTCAGTTTTGTTGTACTCGATCTGCAAGCCGAAATAAAATTTTGTTTCACACGAGTCTTTAATCTCAAGTTCTTCCTTAGGATAGCTAGTAACCTTTTCAATCTCTTTAGGAGATCCGAACAAATTTATATCCTTCCCTAGACAAATATTCACTGAGCCTATTATACCACATTCTTCTGGATTGTTTTAGTCCATACAGGCGTATCTCTAGACTTGGTTTAAACCCATCGGAGATTTTCTTATATATCTTACTGTCTAAGTTACCATATAGGTATGTTGTCATCACATCCATGGGTATCATATCGAGTTTTTCATAAGCATCGAAACTTATCTAAATGTGACGATGTCCATGACCGGAGAATATGTTTCTTCATAATCTATTTTCTGGTCTTTGTGAGAATCCTTGAGCAACTAATCGTGCTTTATACCTTTGGAACTCCTTCTTTTCATTTCTTACAAACACCCATTTAAAACCTACAGGGCTTATTCCTTTTGGGGTTTGTACTATAGGATTAAACACTTCATGTTTTACGAGGGAACCTAATCCGCTTGAATTGCATCCTTCCATTTTGTCCAGTCTTGTCTCTTTCGACATTCAAGGATTGTTCGTGGTTCACTATTATCCTCATTTTCATCACATTTTTAAATCTCATTTACTACTACATATGAGAAATGTCATCCATGACAAATTCTTTATTCTAAGTTTTCCCTAAGTATGTGTAAAACACAGATTTTCATTATTGTTGGGTATCGGTACCTCTTTCTCAGTCTCTTCTAGGACCTGAGCCATATCCTCGACCAAATCGATATGCTTTGTTTTGGAGAAATTGAACCTTTAGTTCAAGATATCGTCCAGAATGTCATGAACTCTCTCTACAGGAGATGCTTCTTCAGGAGCTACTTCTTTAGGAGCATCATGAACTCTCTCTACAGGAGATGCTACTTTAGGAGCATTAGAAGTGTTATGTTATTACTCTCCTCTTTGGAGGATGAAACTTTAGAATCTTTAGGTCTTCCATGTTTTTTTATGTGGAGCTGTTACATTTGTTTCTTTATTTGTTTTTTTTTGGTATTTCGATAATTCACGACATTCTTCTAGAACGAGGCATTTATCTTTCTTTTTTATCTCACCCTAATGGTAGGAATATTGTCTCATCGAAATATGATGTTCAACCTTTATTACTAAGGATATACAAAAATCATTGAAGGTCTATGACATTAATTCAGTTGCATTGTCCAGTCTTATTGATTTGATAGCTTGTTCAGCGAAAATTGATGATTTGGGTCGATAGACTAGAAAAATGAGTTCTAAATGAAGCATCAAGTAATATCATAAAGTATTTAAAAATGCAACATTTAATCAGTAGGGGCAAATTAAAAAATTATGCATCAATAAATTCAAAAGAAATATTATTTCCAAATCATAAGTGCAAAAACATAGTTCCAAAAATACTAACATAAGCCATAAAGTCTCAATGTCAAATAGTGCAATGCTAAATAAAACTATGCTACTGATAATCCAAAAAAAACTGCAGATGTCAATTTTGTGATTTCTTGTTCAAGATCCTTATCAAGGAGATCATCATTGACTATATCAAGGGTGGTATTTGTTTCAATCCTCTGGAATTTATGATATTTGACCACCGCTTCCTTTGATGCACGACAGGTGCGGGACCAATGACCTTCACGCTCACACTTGAAGCATGTATCATTTGGTCTTCTATCTCTTGAAGGGGGCTATTATTGTCCTTGATTTTCAAGATGCTTAATTTGCTTCTTCTGCTGCTCATTCTGTCTACCACTACTGGGGTTACTACGCTTCTCTCTTCATTTGTAACCATCTCTGCTGGAGTGACTACCTCGACCACCTCCCCTCCCTCCGCCAGAACGTTCTCTGGCTCTGTCTTTACATCCATAATATCCATCACTGGCATTCACTTCAGGGATTGCTAGTGTTCCGATAGGCCTAGTGTTATGGTTTATCATGAAGACTTTATTATTTTCCTCGACAACTAGCAGCACAGAAATGAGTTCAAAAATCTTAGAGAAATTTCGTTCCTTATACTATTGTTGCAGCAGTACGTTGGTGTTATGAAATGTGGAGAGGGTTTTTCGATCATTATTAGAAGGAAAAATTTGGGTTTGGTCCAGAAATGTCTCCTTTAATCCTATAAAGAAAATGGAGGTAATTCAAAATCAATCTTCAGGATTGAAGGTCTTGTAATGAGTTTTCCCTGGGAACATGGGACACAAAGATGACCATTATGAGTGATGAGGAGTGAGCTACTAGCTCAAAGTGGTATGTTACTCGACTACCCCAATGTGACTAAAGTCGATCCCTAATGATAAGCTGCAGATTTTTTCACATACACAAATGTATTCAATATTTTTCGCTCAAGGTTTCAATATGATACCCATTTTCCCTTATGTCCTTAAAACTTAGTAAACTTTTGGAATTTCGAGAGTATTAGGCATTCTGAATAAATAGATGAGTTCCATTAGGTAAAATTAAATGTGCTCTGCCGGAGCCTTCAACAATGTGAGTATGACCAGCTATCATGGATACTACATTCAAACTAGAATTAATGTTGGAGAAAAAGATTATATTCCAAAGGATGGTGTGGGTAGTAGCACTGTCAACTAGACAAGCTGTTAGAGGAAAATTTATTTTGATCATGACAATTTGTGGATAAGAATTAAATTATGCATTTGAATGTAAGAATCATAATAGTTTCTCAACATGCTAACCCAAAAATAATTCCCAAATGAAACAGGAAACATTAAACAAAAGGCATTATATCATGCAAATTCATATGCGTTTGAAGATATAATTATACTTCATAGCATTCCTATTCATTCCCAGTTATTTTCTCAACTTTACGTCGTCTTTCCAAATTCATTCCATCAAAATTCAGAATTGAACCATATATTAAAAAAATCATTATAAATCAATATTGTTCCTGAGATAAATATCACACCACAACATCACCATTTCAAATAGTGAAGCCCCCCACAAATTTGAAAAGGAAGTTAACCAATCTCAAATAGTAGGTGCTCGTGAGTACTCTTCCACTACTTTGAGATCGATCCTTCAGTCTCACGACACACTTTTTCAGCAGTCATGCCCTCACACACATGAGCAGAATGCTGTAGCTGAACTCAAGCATCGTCACATTCTTGAGACGGCTTACACTCTTTTACTCCCATCTTCTGTTCCTCATCCTTTCTGGGTTGAGGCTGTCATAAATTTTGTCGGACTCATTAACATCACTCCCTCATCTTTCCTATCTAGTACGATCCCATATGAGACTCTTTATCACTCACCACCGGACTATAGTATGCTTCGTACTTTTGGGTGCACCTGTTATGTCATTCTCCCTCCCACTGAATGCACGAAGCTGATCGCCAGTGCTGCTAAGTGCCTACACCTAGGTATCAGTTCCGAGCACAAAGACAATTGTTGTTTTGATCCCTTATCACATCATGTCCGTATTTTCTGAAATGTCTTCTTTGTAGAAGACTCTCCTTACAACCTATCCTCTCCTAATGATACAAGCTTTCTCGATTTCCCGATTCCCTCGACTGACTCCCCGGACACATCTTCACGCATTCTGACAGAGGCCCCTCCCATACTACCTGCATAATCGCAACCATATGCACCCACACCACCTGCATCCCCACAGCTGAATGCACCCACACCACCCGCATCCCCATCGACCTTAACTCCACATTCTGCACATCCACCTCAGGTTCGTCAGTCTACATGTACCACTTTGGGCATCCCACCAGCACGTTATATACTTGATGCCATTGGTCCCTCTGACCAGTTTGGTTTTGCAACCCTTGCCTCTTACTCACCAAAGTTTCATGCATATCTCACCACGATATACTCCACACATGAGCCCAAAACCTATCAGGAAGCGATTCAATATCTCGAGTGGTGGAAAGCTATTGCAGATGAGTTCCGTGCATTTGATCATATTAGCACTTGGGATATTATTCCACTACCAGCAGACGTCAAGTTTGTTAGCAGCAAGTCGATCTTCAAGGTCAAATATCAACCTGATAGCTCTATTGAGTGGCACAAGATTGACCTAGTTGCCCGAGAATACTCAGGAGCGTGACATTGATTATGATGAGACTTTTGCTCCAGTTGCATAGATAACTATAGTTCGTACTCTCCTTTCCATTACTGCCATCCGTCAGTGGATGTTATACCAGATGGACATGATGAATGTCTTTTTTCATGGTATCCTATCTGATGTTGTTTACATGCAACCTCCTCTTGGCCTTACCACACTTCCTTGTCATGTTTGTCGTCTACGTCATGCTATATATGTTCTGAAATAGGCTCCTCGAGCCTGGTTTGAGTGACTTTTTCGTGTCATCACACATGCCCATTTCAGTCAGAGTTCAGAGGACCACTCCATGTTTATGCATTCAACACTGCAGGGGAGGATACTTCTACTACTATATGTTGATGATATGAATATTTCTAGGGATGATTTCGCAGGCATTGCATCTACTCAGAGATACCTTCACCGACAGTTTCATGTGAAGGATCTTGGCCGACTATGCTATTTTTTGGGTCTAGAGATAGCCCACGAATTTCGGGGAATACTCATTTTTCAGCAGAAATACACATCAGACATTAACTCCGCTGCATGTCTCTCTAACAGTTGATCAGTTAATACTCCCTTAGAGCTTCATGTGAAGCGTCGTCCCACAGATGGTGAGCTCCTTTCCGATCCCACTAGATATAGGTAGATTATTGGCAAACTTGTCTACTTATGCATGACCAGACCTGATATTGCTCATGCAGTCAGTATTGTCAGTTATTTTGTTTCAGCTCCTTGATCAGTGCAGTATAGTGCTCTTCTTCGGATCCACAGATATCTTCTGAGCACTATCACTCACTCATTATTCATTCTTTCTATATATAAACTGGAGCTTAGTGCATATTCTGATTCAGGTTGGACAGGTGATTCTACTACCAGACGGTGTACCATAGGTTTCAGTCTATTTCTTGGTGATTTGCTGATCTCTTGGCAAAGTAAGAAACATGCAGTTGTTGCATGTTTCTCCACACAAGCTGAGTACAAAGCGATGATACCTACCACTAGAGAGATTATTCATGTTCGATAGCGGTTATCAAATATGGGTGTCACTCTTATAGGAGCCACTCATCTTTATTGTGATAACCGAAGTGCCTTGCATATCACAAACAAACCGGTCTTTCATGAGCAGACGAAGTACATAAAGATTGATTACCACTATGTTCGTGAGTATTTTGAGGCAGAGACCATTTCACTTCATTCTCTGGCCTCTTCACAGCAGACATCAGACTTCTTCACCAAATCTCATACTATCCAGAGATTTCGATACTTGGTGGGCAAACTCACATTGTTCAACCCACTGTGAGTTTGAGAGAGGGTGTTAGATATTATATTAGATTATTAGTCCTATATCGGAATATGTATTAGATTAGTCTTTGCTTCTCTCATATATATAGGAGATATTGTACTCAATTATAATTAATCCAATAAAATATTTTTCCAATACCTCTGTCAACTTTAACATTATTATGTGATATTCCTTTCATCTACAACCCTTAACAAAAAAAAACCTTGCCCCTTTACATGAGTGTCAACAGAGAATGAGTTAAGTAGGTGAATAAACAAAAAGAGAAATTGAACTCCCCACCTCACCCTCTCAGAGTAGTGTATATCACTACAAAAATGTATGCCATATATGACCCCAAAATATGATGGCCTAAATAACTCATCATATTTTATATATATAAGAAATATGACAGGTCATCAATAGCTTCAGCAAATAGGTCGGTCATACAAAGCTGTCTTATTTGCCTACATTTATATGTCGGTTTTTTAAGACGTCATATTCCTTGTATCAAATAGGACAGAGAAGCCGTCATATTCCCTAAAAGAACCCCCAAAACTAATTCAGATCTCTTCCTCTCTTTCCACCACCACCACCACCACCACCACCACCACCACCCCACCCCACAGGAAAATAATAATAATAATAATAATAATAATAATAATAATAATAATAATAAATAAATAAATAAATAAATAAATAAAAATGGATACTCGTTGTTTTCCTCCCTCTCTCAAACCCTAGTTCTGATCACATCGCCCGTGGTGCGTTCCAGTCAGAATCGCCGCCATTGCTATCGATTTTGGAGCTTTCTTCGCCAATAAAGATTCAGGAAACTAAGATAGAGATAGGAAGGAGATCAGGGCTTAGATGAGAACCCAAACCTCTAACAGAATCAAGAAAAGGGAGACAGGTTTCACAATTCAATCATTGATCACCTATGGGTTTAATCAGGTGTATTTATATATCTAAATTACGGGCACAACACGTAATTTCCAAGGTACAATTGGTTAGTTGGGAGGTTACAAAGAGGGTCCCACTCACTTAAATCTGACGGTTGCCCTCATCGCATCCTACGGTCTATGTTACAACTTAAAACCCTGGACCACCTCCGAACTAACCCAAACTTATTACACAAACCCCCCTACAATTTATCTAGAAGACTGATACGCAGTTACAAAGTTCAGATACGCAACAATATTTACAATTCACACCTTCTCACAAATTGTATTCAACTCTAATCTTTAGCTCAGCTCTCTTTGATGTGTAACAACTCCTCCCCCCATTCTCTGAGACCTTGCCTCAAGGTTGAACAAGGGAAACTTCTTCACTAACTCCCAATAAGATTCTTAAGTTGCTTCTTCAATTGGTTGATTCTTCCACTTAATAAGCACTTCCGAAACCAACTTCATGCATTTGATTACAGACCTTCTATCCACTATCGTATCAGGTTCAAGCAAGGTTGTAAAAATGTTTGTAGGAATTGATCTTTGTACATTAATTGCAGGTCCAATATGATTGCACAGCTGCAAAATATGGAAAACATGATGGATTTTGGCAGTTGCTGGCAATGACAGTCTGTAAGCTAATTTTCCCACCCTCTCAAGCACCTGATAAGGCCCATAATCCAATGGGGAGAGCTTCTACACAGCTCTAACAGCTACAGTCACTTGCTTGTACAGCTGAAGTCTCAAATACACCAAGTCCCCTACTAAAAACTCCCTCTCAACTCTATGGCCATAAGCTTGCTTCATCATTCTACTTTGAGCCGGCTTCAAGTTGTCCTTTAAGAGTTGTAAATGAACATCTCTAGCCAATAAAGACTCTTCAACCTGAGGACTCTTCGCAGTGTGAGGAATGTATGAGAGCAATGTTGGAGGGGGTTTGCCATAAAGTATCTGATATGGAGTGGATCGTGTTACATTATGCCATGATGTATTATACCAATACTCAGCCCACATCAGCCACCTGCTCCACTCCTTAGGCTTATGGTGACAAAAGTACCTCAAATAAGTTTCCAAATACTTGTTGACCACCTCGGTTTGGGCATAGGTTTGGGGATGATATGATGTTGAAAACTTAAGCTTTGTACCCTATATTTTCAATGTCTCTTTCATCATTGGACTTGTGAATGCTGATCCCCTATCACATACTATGGATACAGGTAGCCCATAGCGCTTGAATACTCCCTCAGTCAAGATTTGAATAATGTCAACAGCTGAGAAAGGGTGTTGAATTGGGAAAAATAAGCATACTTACTTCACCTATCAACCACAACCAGGATTACTGAATACATGCAACTTAGAGGAAAAGCCTTCAATAAAGTCTATACTAGCATGTTCCCACACATTGTCAAGTACTGGTAGAGGTTGTAGCAAGGATGAAGGTGCTTCACACACATACTTAGATGTTTGGCAAATTGTGCATTCTCTCACATACTGCAGCACATCACCTTTCATCCCTTTCCACCAAAAGGAACCTCTCAGCCTCTGTAGAGTTTTATCATACCTAGAATGCCCTCCAATAGCTCTGTTATGGTGCTCATAGATTAAGATTTGCTTAAGGGAGAAGTAAGCTAATGATTATCTTGCCCGCCTTGTACCAAACATCCCTTACTTGATTGAACTTAGTATTAGGTTTCCTCATGAGTTTATCAGATTGCTCCTTGAAGTAGTTGTCATTCTTATTCATATCTAATACCTTTGCCACCAATTATGAATCACTGTAATCACTGAATTAGAAAGCAGTCCTCATCTCTTTTGGAAAGTTTATCAACATGCACATTATCTCTTCCCTTCTTATACTCAACGACAAAATTAAACCCATATAACTTAATCAACCAAGTATGTTGAGAATCTGTTGATAATCTTTGGTCTAGAAGATATTTGAGGGGCTGGTGATCTGTTCTTATGAAGAATCTTCTACCAAAAGGTACTGCTTCCACTTCTTAACAGCTAATAATATTTGCTAGAATTTATTTTTCATAAGCTATTTAGTGGAGGCACTTTCCTTTGATAGCTTGACTGATATAAGCTATCAGATGATTCTTTTGCAAAAGTACAACTCCAACCCCTTCCTTACATGCATTACACTCAACTATAAAAGGTTCTTCAAAGTTTGGTAGCTGCAACCCTGGTGCCATTGAAATAGCAGTTTTAGCTCTCTCATTCCATTTGAATCCCTCCTTCGTTGTGAGATCATGAGTGGAGCAGCTATAGAACCATAATTCTTGATGAACTTCTATTACCTAGAAAACCCCTCACTGCTTTCATATTCTTAGGCAATGGTCATTGTTGTATTGCAACTACTTTGCTAGCATATATTGTAATACCTTTATCAGATACAACATGACCCAAGTACTCCACTTGTCCTCATCCAATTTCACACTTAGATCTCTTGATAAATAGATGGTTATCATGAAGGATTTGTAGCACCACCCTTAGCTGCTCCATGTGCTGCTGAATATCAGTATATCATAAATAATTAAAAAACAAGAACAAATTTCCTCAAATAAGGCCTGAAAATATCATTCATAAGGCTCTGGAATGTGGTGGGTGCATTACTCGAACCAAAGGGCATAACTAAAAATTCATAGTGACCACTATGAGTTCAAATGCTATCTTGGGAATGTCTTCTTGTTCATCCGTATTTGATGATAACCAAACCTTAAGTCTAGTTTTGTAAAGAAACTTAATGTAAAGAAATTTGAACCATGTAACTCATCCTTTAAGTCATTTTTTATAAAAATATGATACTTATCTTGTTGGTGTATGCCCTAGAGGTCAATTGTGTATTGACCTTACTAGTTTAAATTGCATCATGACATTTATTTTATATATAAGGCATTTTATTTATTGTGTCGTTTATTGTGATTAAATGAACATAATAAAGCCCTTAGAATAGTAAGTTCAATACCAAGGGACATCAAGTGCATGACTTGATTGTGAGATCCTATTGGTTGAAATCAGAACGTTATTCTTAAATGTCCCTAGTCAAGTATATTGTGAATTAGAACAGCAATAATAAATAGAGACTAGAATGTGCGTAGACTGATGACCATATCTCGTGGGTCATGGATATGAGATATCAAGTCTTTACATGGGTACATATTATAGTAATAATGTACTGGACTGACCTACCATGAGAACACTGCATGGATCATGTCATAAGCAGTTCTCACAGTGACCATGGTGTATGTGGTCCTTTGACTTGAAGTCACTGCGGTTTTCTCTATGAGAAGTTATATGTTTTAATGCTGTCAAACATCGCCTGTAATAAGGTGATTATAAAGCCGACTATTGGACATACTACAAATCATGCGGAGGGATATGAGTGACTTAGATAGGATTTGTCTCTCTTACATAACAATATCAATATCTACGAGCCCCTTGATTGAGTGAGACTGCATAAATGCATGACCGTGCTTAATTGAGTCAATATGAGATATTGATCTAGTTTGTTTTAGTAAGTCTACTCGGACATCAAGAAACCATAGATTGAACTATACAAGGGTAACAAGCTCTATGCCTTGTGGTCAATTAAGATATTTGTACAAAAGTACTAGACTACATGGTGGCATTGGTCACGGATAGGTTATGTCAAATCATTGGCATTCCCGTTATTTGAGTACAGTGATATATTGCTAGATACCGCTCATTGTTTGTAACACTAAAATATGTTTTAGTATTACTGATAACGTAATGGAAACTTATAAGGTCACACACTTAGAATAAATCAAAATTGGAATTTAAATTCATTAGATAAATTTAATTCGGATTCCATGTAAGACTTGGGCTCTTAAAATTGGTTGGACAATTAATTAGATTAAATTGGCCAACCCAAATCAAAAGGCCTGCACATCTCACTACTCACTTAGGGTTTGCTGCACACACATTGACACACACACACACACACACACACACACACACACATATGAGATATGTATCTGTGTGTAGAACTGTGAAGAGGAAACCTTAGCCGTCACAGAAAGAGAGAGAGAGAGAGAGAGAGAGAGAGAGAGATTGTAAGGAACATCCCCTTCCCGCAGCTAGCACCGCGGCGTGAGGGAGAGCCTAATTTGATCCATTCGTGTGGATACCGTAAAGGTATTAGTGCTCGTTATTGACATACTATGGAGATGGCAGATTTATCGTTGAGGTAAAACTCTTAACATATTTTATGGTTTTCGCATGGATCCATGACTGGGTTTCGAAATTTTTTATTTACTCTGTGATTGACCTTGAAACCACACAAAGCTTTGATGGTTTGCTAATTCAATGAGATGAATATGAACTTGTGCTTGGCCGAATAACACATTCTGGAAGCATTTCAACAATTATCTCTTCTATGGCATTTTTTGTTCAAAAGAGAGCATATAAGGCCTTATGCATATAGGTTTTGAACCCTTTACTAAAGGAATCTGATGATCACAAGATCTATTGGGAGGTAGACCTTTGGGTTCAGCAAATGTTTCATGGAACTCTTACAGCAATGATTCCATGTTAGAAGGCAGAGACTCTTTCGCACCATGATCAACTGCAACATTAATGACGTATAGTACAAACCATCTATGAGTTTGTAGGGTGATTTTATTCACCTCCTTCTTAATCAGCAGTTGAGTATGACTAGGTTTCAACCCCTTCAAGAGCCAATCTTTCCCTTGGTGACTTCAAGCTTTTCTCAATCAGATTAATAGTAACTTCTATGACTTGTTTCATCCATTTAGTCCCCAATGCAACATCATAACCACCAATAGGAAAAACTAGAAAGTCATGTAGTATTTGATACCCTTGACAATGAATACTGACACCAGAACACAACCCATTGCCTTTACTTCCTTCCCTCCTTCAATCCTTACATTGAAAGTCTGCTAAATAGAAAGTTGAAGGCATGTTTTTTCAATAATTAATGGATCTATGTAATTATGAGTATCTCCATTGTCCAATAACATGTATACATCATGATTGTTTATCTAGCCCTTAAGGATTAGGCACTCAGTGTTTACCCCAGTACTAAGGGTAGGAATAGCTAACTGGCTATCTTCAACATCCCTTGTAATTATGGACACTGCATCTTAGTGAGTATCTGATTCAATTCATCTTCGTCTTGTATGCTACTCATGTCCCACTCACCTTCCATGCACATAAAGGCTTCATTTGTGCACAAGCGACCAGGTAAAACTTCTCATCACAGTGAAAGCACAACCCTTTCTTCCTTCACTCCCACAACTCATTTGGAGTCAACTTTTAAAGAACTAGATTAGTGAACTTGCTTATTTAAGTGACTGAGAAGTTGACTGTACATGTGAATAAGATCCCTGAGTTGCGTATGTGATCTTGACTGTGGTTTGTATTGTGGTTTGTGTAAGTGTCTCAAAGCATTACATTTCTTATCCTACCTCGAAGCTAGCTTAAATGCTTCCTCAAGAGATTGAGGCTCTGCTAGAAACACATCATGTTGCAATTTATTTTTAAGCCCACTAATAAACTGCTGAATTAGGTAAGATTCATCTATTCCTTCGACTAAACAAAGTAGTTTTTCAAACCTTCCTTGATATTCTAGTTCAGATGCAATTTGTTCAAGTATGCATAAGGTCCTAGCTGCATTCTCATATGCCCCAAGACTAAATCTGTTGCAAATTCCCTCTCTAATCTGTTCCCAAGTCACTGTACCACCATTGGCTTTGAGAAGCCATCTACACCATTACACTGCATCATCTTTTAAAATAAATTATGCCACCCTAACCTTCTCCATTCTCAGAATTTGATACATGTCAAAATAATGCACAATTTGAAACAACCAATTGAAGACATCACCCTTGCTCAAAAATGGACTCACATCCAACTTAGGAGGTTCAAGGAAAGAAATGATTGGACTCATATGATTAATGCCCTTACCAGCACCTAAACTTTTCCTACACCTCTATAAAGAACCTAAATTTCTCCATGGAAAACCTATCAAGATTAGGATTAGTTTTACCTGATGTTGTATACAGTGGAATTACTCCCATTGAATCTTGATTTGACCTACCTGTAGCAACTAAACCCCCACCAACTTGATGTGCCAAGTGCTGAAGCTGAACAAGAATTACAGCATTTTGCGTCGCCATGTCTTCCCCCGTCCAATTCGATCAACCAAGAACTGATGTTGGAGTTGACTATCAATCTCACGACCTGCACCTAGCACACCTTCAGGATTCGCCCCACCATTTCTTGGTGAAATTCCTCATCATTGACAAAATTGGCTAGAGAATCGATCGGCTTTGATACATTTGGTGCATTCCAATTGGAATCGCCGCCATTGTTGCTGATTCGGAGCTTTCTTCGCCATTAAAGATCAGGAAACTAAGATAGCGATAGGAAGGAGATCATGGCTTAGAACAAAACCAAAATCTCTAACAGAATCAAGAAAAGAGAGTCAGATTTCACAATTCAATCGTTGATCACCTATGGGTTTGGTCTACTGTATTTATAGATCTGATTACATACACAGTACATAATTTCCATGGTATAGTTGGTTATTTGGGCTGTTACAAAGAGGGCCCCTCTCACTTAAATCCGACGGTTGCCCTCATTGCATCCTACGCCCTATATTACAACTTAAAACCCTGGCCCACCTATCTAACTCACCCAACCTTTTTACACAAACCCCCCTACAATTTATGTACAGGACTGATACGCAATTACAAAATTTCATTGACACAACATTATTTACAGTTCACACCTCCTCACAGCCCATATTCAACTCTAATTTTCAGCTCAGCTTCTTTGATGTAGGGATGGCATCAGGACCGGCCCGGCCCGCCCCCTACTCGGGCTTAACTGCGACCCGGCCCCCATTGGACCTGGTCTGGTCCGGTTCAAAAATTTCGGCATTCGGCCCGCTCGAGGCCCGGGACCGGCTGAACGGGCCCGTCCGGGCTCGGGCCCGTCCGGGTCGACCGTTGGGCATTTAATTTAATTTTATTTTATTTTTTCCAGAAAATAAAAAAATTTAAAAATTACAAAAAAGCCCCCCAACGGATTTATACTGACTAGTTTGGGGGGGGGGGGTACTTTAGGAAATCAAAAAAATGGCATTTTCTATAAATATCATACCATTTCCTTCATTTCTCTTCACTAATTCACTCAAATATCTCATTCTCTCTACTATTTCTCCAATCAACAACAACAATTTGGTGATCAACACTGTCTCAAGTGATCAAGATCAAATTTCTCTACATTTTGAAGGAAGGAAAATCAACAACAATCAAGTGATCGACTCATCAACATTCAACAACAACAATCAATACTACTTCTACTCCTAGCTCTCAAGTCTCAACTTTCTTACGGTATTTTAGTATAATTTTAATTTGTAGAATTAACATAGTTGATTATTCATTATTCTCATATAATTTGTGTTTTCTTGATTTTTTTCCTCTCATTTTTTTAGATTTTATTTTTAATTTTGGTAAAGTGGTAAAAGAAACATACACTAGTCACTCACTAGTTCTTGATATTGTTGTTAATTTTTGATTGAGATAGATTGTTGTTTGTTTTTAATTATTAGTTGTCATACATTTAGTTGTTGTTTTCTATCTAATTTTTACGTACACTAGTTTTTTATAGTTAAATGGCCTTTAATCGATCACGTGGTGGTGGTAGACATAGTAGTCAAAAATCTACTAGTCATCACATTCCTTCCATTCCTAACCAATATATAAATAGTGAAGAAATATTTATGAATTATGATAGTTTTTCCGTTTTGAATGAAACACACTCAAATCCTATAGAAATAGAAGATCATGTAGAACCACAACCATCGGAACAAGGTCCTTCTCTAAACTCAATGAAAACAAGAGGGACTACTTCCGAAGTACACAATTTTTTCAATTTTGTCCCTTCACAAAATGATAAGAGTGTACAACTTAAAATATGTAAGAAGTGTCAAACCCCATATAAGTTTAAAATAGGATCGGGCACGGGTACACTTCAACATCACTTAAACAAATGTCAACCACAATTTTCGAAAGATAATCTCACACAACAAAAAATACATCCTAAAATCGGTCAAGTAGATAGTCATACATATGATCACGATCTCGTTCGTAGGGGAATAGCTAAATTAGTAATTAAGGGTGAATTGCCATATTTGTTTGGTGAACAAAAATATGTAGAGGATTTTGTACAAACCACATTCAACCCTCATTATAAAAAAATTGCTAGGAATGTTTTTAAGAGTGATTGTAAATTAGTTTACAATGAGACTAAGAATTTTTTGATAGCAACACTAAAATCACTAAACACTAGAGTTTCATTGACATCGGATGGGTGGGTAGGAGTAAACGGGGTTCCAATGATGTGTGTAACATGTCATTGGATATATTCGGATTGGTTACTTCAAAAGAGAATAATTTTTTTTGGATATGTTAGGTACCCACATAAGGGTGAAATTATAGCCACACACATTATGAAAGCATGTAATAATTTTTGTATTTATGATAAAGTGTTTGCTATTGGTTTTGATAATGCATCCAATAATACTAAGGCAATTGAGAGTTTAAAAATTACTTTAGATCCTGTAGAACCCGAAATTTTTCATATTAGGTGTGCTTATCACATTTTAAATCTTTGTGTGCAAAATGCACTAAAATATGGAAATGATAAACTAGAAGCAATGAGAGATTGTGTTCATTACATTACATTGAGTGGTCCAATTTATCAAGCTTTTCATGATTGGTGTAAACTTAGAGGCATCGTATGTAGACGTTTTTCTAAAGATGTACGACATCGTTGAAATTCTACCTTTGAATTATTAGGTGTTGTTCTTCATTATTGTTTTAATC
This sequence comes from Hemerocallis citrina, assembly GCA_017893485.1. NCBI lineage: Eukaryota > Viridiplantae > Streptophyta > Magnoliopsida > Asparagales > Asphodelaceae > Hemerocallis > Hemerocallis citrina. Next base: position 328,802,235 of record CM030359.1, on the reverse strand, counting down.
TTAGAGGTTTTTGTGTCGCAATGGGTATGCAAAATTGTATGTTAGATGATGATTTTTGATTTTTTGCCGATAGTTTGTATAAATTTTTACAACCTTTTAACGATGCAACTTTGCAATTTTCCAAAACATATACATCTATAACTAGTGGTATTTTACTTGAAATTGTGACTATGATAACAACAATTAAAGATTTGCAAAATGACCATTTTTTTGGAGATATGGTTAATGCTGCATATGTTAAATTTTTGAAATATTTTCATCCAATTCCTATGTTATATTGTGTAGCTAGTGTAATGAACTCTATGATTAAATTAGATGGTACAAAAAAATTAATTGAAATTTTTTACACTTATGCCCCACACGATGCAATACTAGATTTTGATCATGTTGCTTTTACTCGTAAATTTGAGAATATTTTGACTAAGTTATATGATTCTTATGATAGGATTTATTCATCTAACGCTATTCAAACATAAACACAAATACAAAATGTTGATTCTTCTTCTTCTTCTTCCTCCATATTAGCAAAAGGAAAGAGTCAAGCTAGTATTGGTGTTTTAAATCTTATTAAATCAAAAAAGCCAAGAACCAATTCACCAAATGAGTTGAATTGGTATAATGCACAAAGTGCAGTTGAAGATGTAGAAGATGTGTTACAATTTTGGAAGAGTAATGAAGCAATTTTTAATATTCTTTCTCGTATGGCTAAAGATCTGCTAACAACACCGGTATCAACTGTTGCATCGGAAAGTGCTTTTTTTCTTGGTGGCAGGATAATGAGCCCGAGCAGGAACCAATTGACAGCCAAAAGTTTGGAGATGCTAGTATGCGCCGAAGATTGGATGAAAGCGGAAGAGATGACCCGACTTACTTGAAGCACAAGCTGGAGCTGGATCAACAAGTAGCGATGAATGAACGATTACATTTAGTTAATTTACATTAAAATGTTGTTCAATAAATTGTATTTTATTGGAAAATTTAGGGTGATGAGATTCTATATTTAGGTTAAGTTGAAGTGCACGACAATAGTCCAATGCATTCTTTTCAATCTAAGTAGAGACCATCTCGATCTTTAAATTCAAGTAATTCTCTTGATTTGTAATTTGATCTAAATAGACAAATTTGTATGAATTTTATTCATGTACTTCATTTTATTCAAGAAGTTCAAATTTATTAAATCATGTACTTCAATTATTTATGAAATTTTATTTTTTGCAATTGTTATGAAATTACAAATCCATATACTTGATCTTTAATAATATTTTACTAAAAAAAAAAAAAAATCCCTAAACAACGGCCCGGCCCCCAGACACACTTGGGTCTGGGGGCCAGTCCGGGCCAAGGTTTCCAACCTTGAGCCCGGCCCGGCCCGGCCCGACCCACGTAGTGGGGGAGCCCGGCCCGGCCTGACCCGAGTGGCCCAAATGCCATCCCTTGTAACACACCATCTTCCTCGCTCCTCTTCTTCCTTGATCGACATCTCAAAGCCCTCATTTTTCGTTGTCGTCGACATCTTCGAAGGCGTCAAAGTAGCTAATTGCCTTAATTTGAAAAAATTAGCAACGAGTTTGTCGTACCACTGAAGAATCTCGCGGAGTTCGCCGTATTATCAACGTATCTAGGTCAACCGCACTCTCAAACCAAGTTTAGTCAGCTTTACAAGTACAGCCGATCTAGGTTCATTTCACTAAATTAGGGAATCTACGGTTTTTTTTTATGTTAATTAGGGAATCTAGGTTTTGAAATTTTTTGTTGTTAGATCTGAATGATTTGATTGGAACAATTAGTTAATAGTTTTTGTTGGGAGTTAATTATCAAGCTTGAGATTTCAAGTTTTAGATTTGACGGTAGTTTGATAAATTTGAATGCTCCTATTTAGAGCATCTGTAGTCGTTTGTCAAATATTGATAAAATGGATATTTGGCAAACGAACGTGCTGCACTCGTTTGCCAAATATCCTTTTTATCGATAATTCGCTACAGTCGATTGCTATAAATGAGAATCGATATAGCTTTTATCGATAAGTGAGGAACGGCATTCGAAGTGCCGTCCCACGAAAAAAAATAATTTTTTATTCGTCGGGCGGCACTTCAAGTGCCTTCCGTTTGAAAAATTAATTAATTTATCGCATTAATTATCGCCAAAAAGGTGGTCGCTCCCGAAATCCTCGGACGGCACTTGAAGTGCCATTTTTTTTTTGCAATTTTTGAAAATATTTTTGCAATTTTTTAATTTTTTTTGCAATTTCTGAAATGTTTTCGTAATTTTTTGAAATTTTTTTGTAATTAATGAATTGTTTTTTTAATTTCCAAAAAATGGAAGATGACAAAAGTTTCCCACCTGGGCTCTTGGACGGTACTTCATGTGCCGTCCGTCCCACCAGCTTTGAATTTTTTTTTTCCTTCTCCGACGGCACTTCATGTGCCGTCCGTCTTTAAAATATATTATTTTTTTCTTCATGTGCGCTCCGACGGCACTTCGAGTGCCGTCCGTCAAAAATTTATTATTTTTTTTATTTTTTTACCTCTCCGACTGCACTTCATGTGCCGTCTTAGCTAAAAAATAGCTTTGCACGAGTGCAGCAAAAGTTGGATTCCTATTTCCATTTATCCATATATGGACATTTTTACATTCAACGACTACAGATGCTTTTAGTATTGCAATTAAATGTTAGTCGAAATGAATTCATGTTTTGCTTTAAAAAGGAGTGCTTTCCCCCTTCCTTCAGCTCGCAGATCCTCTTACTTGATCCATCCGATCCTCTTCCTTCCTTCATTAATTTTGATCCCTTCTCCCTTCTCCACATACCCTTTTCGTGGATTAAGTTTTTCTCATTCGCGCCCGTTGCTCCCTCTTCAAAGTTGGACAGGTCGATCATCGGGTAGAAGTGCCTCACATGACTAAGGGCCTTCGCATAACACTCGTCCTGGGCCTTGATCACCATCATCTGACCCGCATTCGTCAACTCCTCCTTCTCCTTGACGAACTTCTTCTTCAAGGAGGCCACCTTCTTCCCCCACTCCACATCCTTGGTTTCGAGCTCGAGCTTCATCTTCTGCTCCCTCTGGTGCGAGCCCTCGAGCTCGATCCGCATCTCCTTCATCTCCCGCTCGCTCTTATCTGCCCGAGCTCGCTCTTGTGCCAGGGATGCCTCGTAGAGGTTCTTTATGTTAGCCCCCTGCACGCAAGCCTGCGACCGACAAGCGCAGATAAGAAAAAGACTTCCGCAGAAAAATTAACAAGGGGGATAGGGTCGACGAGCTTACCAGCACGGTGGCCTGTGCCAGGCGCGTAAATGCCACCTCCACGGGCTCGCTCTCCATCGCCTTGCGGTCGCGAGGAGTTGCCAACTTCTCCACCACCTCAACGGCCTGGTCCTCCTCGGTCAGACAGTCCCCCATCCGAACCGACCAGTCTGGTGCCCACCGTTGCCGCAACATCTCCACCACCGGGTCATCTTCCTCAACCTCGACCAAGGGACCTTTCCCCTTGTCGAGATCGGATGCCCTCGCTTGGCCCTGGCCCCTCGAAGCAGCCACCCCCTTGCTCGTCTCCGAGCGAATCCTCTTGGTCCTCGGCTCAAGCTGGGCCTCCGAGATGGCTAGGGACGACTCCCTCGGCCTCTTCGTCGCCTCCCCCTTCTTCTTGGCCTTCTCCTTCTTCAGGGCAAGCCTCTTTGCCTTGATCGATGCTTCATCCATATCTGCAGAAAAATCCATTAAGAGCAATGAGCAAGAAAGTACGAAAAGATCGAGAGAAAAGAAACAACTACATACACAGAACGGCTGGGCTCAGTCCAACGCTCGCCAAGTGGGCCTCCGTCACCTTTGTCCAATCGATACTAGGTGACAAACGGAGGCGCTCGACAAACCCCCACTCCTCGGCCGTCAAATCCCTTGGCCTCGGCGGTTGATAGCTCGGCTTGGAGTGGTTCCATCGAGTGGGAATGTCCCATGGCTCTTCACTCCGGATCACCAGATATTTTTTCTTCCAATCCTTGATGGAGTCCGGGTGGCTGTGAACGACCTTCCCCTTACTCCGGGGCGAGATGTAGTAAACACCCTCAGCCGCCGAGCTGATCATCAACATCGCTCGGAACACATTCAGCTGCAGGGGTACCTTCTGTTCCTCGCACATCAGCACAAAGCAGATAATCTACTTCCAAGAGTTCGGCCCGTACTGCATCGGCGCCAAGGAGGCCCAGTTCAGCACATCCCGAACAAACGGGTGGACTGGCAGCCTCAGTCCGGAGATGAAGGCATCCACTGGGAAGACGCAATACCAAGCAGAAAGGGGATCGGTTGGGCGCAGAGTAGAGCTCGGCAACATCAATTCGTAGCCGGGCCCTATGTGGTACGCAAGCTGCAAAACCTCTAAGTCCCCGCCCTCCAAGACGGTTGGAATCGCGTCCATCATCACCCTCTTCCGACTCGGCGAAGAGGGCTGCACGCCAAAGAGCTCCTTGTCAGAGAGGTCGTCGGGATACTGACGGAAAGGCTTCGGCTGTACGGGCGAACCTGTCCTCAAATTGCGGTAAACAGGTGCCTGGCTCGAACCACCAGTCCTCGACCCTACCTTCCTCGGAGCCCTCTTCCTCTTCTTGGTTCGCTCCGGTGAGGGAGTAGATAATGGCCCCAGACCAGTTGGCATGGAACTCGAACCCGCACCCTGAACTGTGGATCTCCTTACTGTGTCGCCCTCGCCTCCCTCCTCCTCAGAAGTCAACTCCAGAACACGGACACCGTCCGAACCATCACTTGCTTCCTCTGACTCGCTACTCTCCACCACGTAGGGATTTCGGGAGCGTAACGGCCTCACATTGTGTACCACCTCCTCCTCACCTACTGGTTCCTCCTACGAAACCGAATCAGAAGGCACCACAGTGTGTACTGACTCCTCCTCAAGCATGGGCTCCTCCCACGACGTCGATTTGGAGGCAGGTTTCACCTCTCCCCTAGACGTCGACGCTGACGAGCCAGACTGAGCCCTATCCATGTGTGCCTAAACTAAACAGACTTACCAACTAACCTGGGGTCGCTTCGGAAGGACGAGCCTAGTACAGAAAACTGCAGGGACGAGCGCTGAAGTGTTGGAAGATTTTTTGAAAAGGAAAGCAGCGAGAAAGAAGTCGGCGAAAGGGGGAGAGAAGGGAATATTTATAGAGGATGAAAACGACTCCTCGATTTCCGCAATTACTGTTCACCGATTGACGTGCAATTGCTGCCTGGAAAATCACGCCACGCCCTCGAAACGGGCGCTGCTGACGTCATCCAGTGCCAGGCTGGCAGCCAGACGCAGGGGTCGGTTCGGATGGAGTATTCGGCGGAGAAAACATTTTACTTAAGATTTAAGGCGCCGTCCTTCGACAGACGCCCCGGGCTCCAGGGCTCGGTCGGTTCCCCTCTCACCCGCAAGCAGCTCGGGGCTTACAGCCTCGGCAGCCGAAACCCCGAACTGTTCGAGGGTGGGACAGAAACCACCATCGCCTGGAGCCCTATCGGAAGACAGATTGGCCAACCTCCAATTGGAGACGACCCATCTATCCGAGGCTCTTCAGCCCCAAGTCCGGAATACGGTTGATGCCCCTCCCGTCTGGATCTCTCTCGGGCCAAACAACCGTGTCAGGGTCGTCTGACCCGAAAAAGGATCCAGACGGCAGAGCCATCACCAATCCGAGGCTCCTTATCTACCGGTCCGGATTTCGGTCGTTACCCCTCTCGCCCTGATCTCCCCTGGATCTGGCTACCGTATCAGAGCCATCAGATCCAAGAGAAGATCCGGGCGGCAGAGTAACCACCTCTCCGACACGACCGGGGGTAAAATTTTGCAAGAGACAGACGTCCGCCGGAGCAGACACCTCTGATGGCCAATGGACCACCCTTGCTGTGATCAAACCCGCTGTGGAGGGAGGGGTACTTATAGCCTCCCCCATAGGCCGGCCTTTATGACTTGGGGAAAGCCAAACGACGGAAGCCCATGCGCCATGCATTTATTAGGCGGCGCAATTAAGGCCCCTGGGAAATTGGAACATCACACAGATCCCAGAGCGCCTTCAATGCTCTGCAAAAATAGTGGGCTACCCCGCTCAAACATTCTAAGACACAACGGTTCGCCCTCACCCTTGCCGACCCGTAATCCCTCGCCAGCTCGAGGTCAGGTCTAGCACCAGGGTAGTCTTCTCAGGAAGGCTCAACGGCTCGCCATCGCCCTTGCCGACCCGTAATCCCTCACCAGCTCGAGGTCAGGTCTGGCACCAGGGTAGTCTTCTCAGGAAGGCTCAACGGCTCGCCATCACCCTGGTTGACCCGTAATCCCTCGCCAGCTCGAGGTCAGGTCTAGCACCATGGTAGTCTTCTCAGGAAGGCTCCACGGCTCGCCATCGCCCTTGCCGACCCGTAATCCCTCGCCAGCTCGAGGTCAGGTCTGGCACCAGGGTAGTCTTCTCAGGAAGGCTCAATGGCTCGCCATCACCCTTGTTGACCCGTAATCCCTCGCCAGCTTGAGGTCAGGTCTCGCACCAGGGTAGTCTTCTCAGGAAGGCTCCACGGCTCGCCACCGCCCTTGTTGACCCGTAATCCCTCGCCAGCTCGAGGTCAGGTCTAGCACCAGGGTAGTCTTCTCAGGAAGGCTCAACGGCTCGCCATCGCCCTTGCCGACCCGTAATTCCTCGCCAGCTTGAGGTCAGGTCTAGCACCAGGGTAGTCTTCTCAGGAAGGCTCCATGGCTCGCCATCACCCTTGCCAACCCGTAATCCCTCGCCAGCTCGAGGTCAGGTCTAGCACCAGGATAGTCTTCTCAGGAAGGCTCAACGGCTCGCCATCGCCCTTGCCAACCCGTAATCCCTTGCCAGCTCGAGGTCCAATCTAGCACCAGGGTAATCTTCTCAGAAAGTTTCAACAGCTCGCCATCACCCTTGCCGACCCATAGACCCTCGCCGGCTCGAGGATCGCTCTAACATCAGGACAACCCCCCTCATGAAGGCCCAGTGATTCGCCATCCCATTTCTACAACCATAAACACTCCTCCACGGCTAGCTCCCGCACCCTCGCAAGAGTGGGGAGCTTGTGTGGTAGGGTAAAAATGGCTTGGGGCCCAACCAGGGCCCAATACAACTCTCACTCAAAAATGGTAAAAACAGCAATCTAGTTCGGCTTCGAGCCACTACAGGATCGGCGCCGAGCCTCAAGTTCACCCCCACAGAACTGGTCTCCTCGTATCCGACGAGCCTCAATGGTCCTCGGCCTCCGATCCATGACAGCCCCACCGGCCGTCCCCCCATCCTGGCGAGGCATGAGGATGACCTGGCACAGCCTCGGCCCTCCGATTCTCCCAAAGGCACAGGAGACCCATGATCAGCCATGTCAGCTCCAAATACCACTTAGGGCGTTGCCACATCAGCCCTATACCACTCTGGGCACTGCCACGTCTGCCCTAAACCTCTTGGGCCTCCTGCCACGTCAGGCCCATGAGCTTTCGGGTCCAGACCTGGCCCCCAAGTGGATCCATACCCGGCTGGGATTCCCTATAAATACAAGACCCTCACCCACCTTTTCAGGTAACCAATCTTTTGCCACCTAAATTCACCTAGTTATTGCTACTCTCTCACAGAGACTGACTAGATCGTCGGAAGGTCCGCCACCGGGATAAACCTCGGTGTTTCAGGACCATCTGCAGGTACACAAGACCTCAGATCCGAACCCTCTGATCCGAGCCCAGACATCCACCTCATTCCGAGCCCGTCGCAGGTACCGCCCGGTCAGCCGAGGATCGTCTGACAAGCAGCTTTCTCCTTCAATACAAATCGAGTCCGAACTCACACCTGGTGCATCCACACGTCTCCCAGAAACAAACTGCATCAGTGGGTATACCCTATAGGTAATCCTTTATCATATGGAATCCTAAATATACCCACACACTTCTCATTTGATTTTTAATATGGGACTTTCCCCAAGAACCCCACATCACCCAATGCATGCATCCATACTTCTCATGCACAATTAATAGCCATAGCCCCATATACCAATCCTATAGGCCACCCTTCATCAATCCATTTCAATCAAGCCTATAGGATCCTTCTATAGGCCAACAACCAACATACTACTCATCTCATCTCTTCTCTAATTATTATTATTTTATATTGTCATGCCCCGCTTCCCAGAATACGGGAACACAGGCACGTAACCGAGGCCCAGCGAATGATGCAGATACATCATTCATAAGCTGTAAATTTAACTCAACAACAAGATAACAATTTCAACCACGATAACATATAAAATCACAACAGGATAATAAAGTACATGAATATTACATGAACCAACAACTGGAAAGAAACATAGTTACTGGTCAAACGTGCCCGGTTACAACAAGATTACATATATAAACATGAATTAAAATAACATGAAACTAAACAAGACTAGAATCTCTGCTCGGCAACACCTTAGGATAGTTCTCCATCGGGGCCTGCAAGTATATTATTACAAGGAAGAAACAAGTGGTACCCGTTAATGCAAGTCACGGGCCGCAAGTGGTACAAGCTACGGGACAAAAATAGAATGAAACAAAAGCAGGAAAAACGAGCAAGGAATCAAGAATCATATAATAGAGCAAATACAACATGTGACAAAATCAAGAACAAGGCCTCATGGAACAAATAGAATGCATGTAAACAGGTAAATAATCCATAGGAACATGTAACATGTAAACGAGTAAGCAAGTAAACGTGTCAACATGAACGCGCAACATGTAAACAAGTAAACCAGTCATCATAACATGTAACATGTAAACGGATCATGCAAGTATACGTGTCATGTCATGTCTTTTATTAACTTAACTAGGTAGCACTTCATGCGTCCCATACCACATGGTTGCTATCCACAAACAAGTGAACGTTTAGACCGTGGTGGATTCTATAGGTCACGTACTCGGGAAACATATCAAGTCATGTCATGTCAAGTCGAGTCAAGTCAAGTATATCTTGTATCAAGATACGTGCAATGTGGAACATGTAGTTAGTGTGTCTTGTAACGTGAACATGTAAACCTGTAATTTAGCAAACTTGTAACTTGTAACTTATAAATTTGCAGTGAGGAACCACGAGCCCCCGACCGAGTACGCTCTTCTATATTGCCCACTACTAAATCTTTTCCCTTTATATCCCGGCTTGTTATTTCTTTTATTTTAATTAAACATGAACAATGACTACATGCAACAACAGGGACGGGTAACATGACAAGGGTAACATGACAAGATCAAGTATCAAGACTTATACGAGGCAAAAAAACATATTATAGAACACGTGATGCGACTAATGACATGTATAATACTTAATCAAGAAAAAGATATTATAACAACATGCAACCTAGGAACAAACAATTCATGCACAATATCATGTATATTTCTAAGAGTATTTATATGTGTATCGTGTTCATACAAGGGACATGGCAACAAAGTATTCGTGATCTTGTACGAATACGGGATACGGATTATGTATGGAAACGGTTATCAATTCGACTTATGAATGCGAATTGGAGTTAAATAATAATATACTTGCGGTATTTTTACAAAGGCTTGTACTAGACCAATAAAATTGTACAAGAGACACTTGCCTGGTATTTGACGACGATAAATTTAAAAATAGAATAACGGGATCAGTATCCCGGGCAGTAGATCACGTACGAGATGATTTGTGGCAGCCACGCCAAATCAGCAACTCCAAATAGCAAACAGCAACAACTCCTAAAAGCAACTCCAAAAGCAAACTCCAAAATATGAGTCAACTCCTTCACAATTTTCAAGACAGTAGATACCTCCAACAACTTCAAACACCAACACCAACTTTACTTCACAGATACACCCTGGATCAACCCAATCACCAATATAACAGATCCCAACACGACTCCCAACAGCAACTTCATTGCCAATATAACAAAATCAACCCAACTACCCACATAACAGCAACAATCCCAATACACCTGTTCTCCTTCTTCTTCTTCTCAAAAGAGAGAGAGAGAGAGAGAGAATGGCGGGAGAGATTTGAGTTGCGATCGGCGACGGGAGGAGGCGGCAGCGATCGAAGTCGGAGTTCGAGCGAGAGAGTGGAAGCAGCAACGGGCGAAGCTGGTTGAGCGGAGGAGGCTGTGGGAGGGAAGCAGCGATGGCGGGAGGAGCACAGGCGCGATTGAGGCGATGACAGTGGTCTGTGATGGCGAAGGCGGGGGAATCGAACGGGGAAGCGACGACGCAGAGAGCTCGCGACTTGGGGAGGCTTCGAGTGGTGGTCGTCGCAGGGGGAGGAAGTTGATGCACGGTGGAGCGGCTCGACGTGGGAGGTGAGCTTCGGCAATGGCGTCGACGAGAGGTTCGAGTGCGGAAGACGGCTGTCGACGAGCTCAAGGTGAAGCTCGATGGGTTTGGCAATGGCGGAAGACTCGTGGTCATGGCAACAGCGAGAGGTGGAACTGACGACGAGGGGGCTTCGGTTGTGGTCGGCGGTCGAGTCGTCGAGGTCGGAGTGTCGAAGGCGAGGTGGCACGCTCAGGGAGGTGAGCGACGCTCGGGGTGGTGAGTTGTCGATGAACGGGGACGGGGGCAAGGTCGAGGTGCGGCGACGGGCGGAGCTTCGACTGAGGAGGAGGTCGAGCGTCTGAGAAGGTGGGTCGAGCGGGAGGATGGCGGGGAGATGCGATAGAGAAGGAGGAAGATGGAGAGTTGGAATCGGGTTTGTGGGTTTTGTTTGGTTTGCTCTGTTTTTGTAGAGAAACAGAGAGAGGGAGAGGATGAATGGGAGAGAGAGAGATAACGGGAGAGGAGATTTTTATAATGGAATAAAATAATGGAGTAGTGGAATTTTTTCCCAAAATGACCCTTTTTGCAAAAGTATTGCCACAAACGACCTGTTTTTTTTTAATTTCCACAAACGCCCTACTCGCTTTTTGAAAAAACGAGTGTGGTACAAACCCTCGCGTTTTTTCAAAAAGCGAGTCTTAGGTTTCAGAAAATTGAAAACCTAAGACTCGCTTTTCGAAAAAGCGGGATGGTTTATACCACACTCGCTTTTTCCAAAAGCGAGTCTTGGGCTTCTTTGCCCAGCAACACTCGCTTTTTGAAAAAGCGGGGGTAATTATACCACACTCGCTTTTTCAAAAAGCGAGTGTCGTTTGGGACTTAAACCCCCCGCCCCCAAAATAGATCTCACTTCTTCTTCTTTTTCCTCAAGACTCGCTTTCGAAACCCTAACCCAATCCTCGTATTCTTCGATTTCTAGCCTATTTCATCAAATTAGCCGTCGATTAGCTCCTAAAATCTTCGCTTTCTCATCCCACTCTAGTTGCCCACGTTGTGTTTGAGTTTTCTTTTCGAATTTTTGGGTGATTGCGGTGGATTGAAGAACAAGGGGGTGGAGCTCGGTGATAAAGCAATTTGGTGGTGGTTCTTTTTTGTTTGTGGTGATTGCGGTGGTTCAATTCTTGCGTGAAGATTGAGGTATATTTCTAGAACTCAATATTTTCTAATGTTGTATATATATTGTGTGTAATATGTGGTGTTGTGTGTAGAATTTGTGAACGATTTGCTGAATATATAACTGTATATCTCTGATTTGAACGATTTGTTTGTAATGTGTGTAGAATTTGGGATTTGTGAGTAAAAGTATAATTGTGCATATGTGAGTTGTATTTGTGCATATGTGCATATGTGAGTAAAAGTACAATTGTGCATATGTGATTTTGTAAAAGTATAATTTGGGATTTGAACGATTCTAGAACTCAATTTTTGATTTTACTTAAATCAAGAATTGTAGATTTGTGCATATGTGAGTTGTATTTGTGATTTGTATTTGTGAGTTGTGAGTTTGGGATTTGTGATCAGGAGAAATTTACTGCAATTCTAAGTATATAGTTGGGATTTGTAATCAGGAGAAATTTACTGCAATTCTAAGTATATATTTACTGCAATTCACAGACCAACTATTTGAATTTAGGATATGTGAGTTGTATTTGTGAGTTGTAGATTTTGTGAGTAAAATTAGGATATGACTATTAGTAATATCTCCACCTATAATTTGTGACTTTTTTTGAGTTGTATTTGCATTTCAATTCTCTTTTGCTTCCGTGATTATTTAAATTGCTAAAATGATTTTGGTATTGTTAATAATGATTGCTCGTTCATCATTGTAGGATACTCTTTTTTTTTGAAAAAATGCCACGGAATAAGGGACGTGTGGAGGCTGGCACTAGTAGTAGAGCCAATCGTGGCGATGGACCACGTACATCTTTTGGCCCACCTCCACGCAGTGGACGTGGTGGTGGTCGTCGTGGTGGCAACGAACGAAGTAATGTAAGTTATATTTTTTTTGCATTCGATTTGTTTCATTGTCATATAATTGATTGATATATTTATTTGCTGATGTAAATGCTGTTTTGCAGGTCCCAAGTAACCAAAATGTGGCTGGTACTTCGTCGCCTGCCCCTTCTTCATCTACGGTTTCCCTTGTTGGTCCAGGTCCACTCGACCCCACTCTTCTAACGCTTCAGTCGCACCATTGCTCCAAAGATGTGTGGGAGGGGGATTCGAAAGAGTGTACCTTCCGTGGGGGTCATCCACTCCCTATGCACCCACGGATTCACCAAATATTACGGGATTGCGGTCTATATGGTATTGCACTGATGAGCGGCATCAAGTGCGATCGGCCTCTACAACAGCACTCCTCGAGAGATGGCGTCCTGAGACCCACAGCTTCCACTTGTCAGTTGGGGAGATGACTGTTACGTTGCAGGACGTTTCAGTCATCACAGGCCTTCCGGTAGATGGGCAGGCGGTGACCGGCTCTATGGACTTCGACGCCCCATACTTAGTAGAACAATACCTAGGTGTCGAAGTGGAGACTGGTGCAGTAGTTGGGAAACAAATTCGTCTGAAGTGGTTGAAGGAAAAATTTAAAGACCGACTGACAGATGATTCGACCGAAGAGGAGGTCCAGATGTACTGCAGGGCGTACATCCTTACTCTTTTTGGAGGGGTACTATTCTCTAACTCAAGTGGCCATTCCGTCCCCCTCATGTACCTCCCGCTTATTGCAGACCTTGGTCGAGTCGGCCAGTATAGTTGGGGTAGTGCTGCCCTAGCATCCCTCTACAGGAGTTTGTGCCTGTGTGCCCTCGGGTCCGTGCAGATGAATGGCCCGATGATTTTGCTTCAAGTGTGGAGTTGGGAGCGTATCCATGTTGGGCATTCTGTAGTTAGAAAACAATCACCCAGCTGGATCCATCTCCCTGAAGACCCGTACATGCTTCCTCCTCTAGGTGTGTACTGGTCGGGTAACCTAACCTGGACTGCCAACCCGAACAGATGCCTGACCTACTACCGTGATGAGTTGGACAGGTTGGCAGATAACTGCATTGTATGGATGCCCTACACGGAGGAGCGTCTAGCTCGATTACCGCCCAATGCCCTGTATAGGCGAGATCTTTGGCTGACAAAAGCATCGCTCATCAACTTCAGCACTGTCGAGTTCTATTTTGTTAGCAGAGTACTACGACAGTTTGGTCTCTAGCAGTTGATTCCAGTAGCCGAGCCTTTCAATGCAGATATCCATAAAATTACCGGAATGGGTCGTATGCCAGGTCACAATTGGGCGGAAAGCTTCTCCACATATGTCGAGAGATGGAACTTACAAAGGTTTGATGAAATCATCCGCAACATACCTCCATTCGAATTAGCAAACCACGAGAACTATATGAATTGGTATCGAAGGATGACAAGGCAGTACATCTCTCCGACAGGGCAGACTCCAGCCGGTGTGGTGATGCCTATACGTCGACCGGCAGCAGAACCGGTAGATTTACACTCCATGCATTTGCCGATGTTTCAACCAAAGGCATCGGCTGTTCGCACGATTGTAAGTTTTTTAGAAATTTTTAAGTCTTTTATTTTTTTTGAACTCTAACTACAAAAAACAACTTATTATATTTTGTAGATGGCCCAGACTTGAAGTATGGGCAAGAAATGTGCAGCGGTATTGAGTAGTAACGTAGCCGATGCGGTGAAGGACTTCGCACGCGAAATGCTGACGTCCTGTCGAGCACAGGCAGATGCTGTGGGGGAGGGGGCGACCTTGGATGCAATCTTAAACACTCCCGCACATCGGACTAATACACGCAATAGACGAGTAAAGAAAGTCGCCAGTAAACCACCGCGTCGTAACATAATTGAAGAAGCGGATGAGGAACAAGTAGAGGAGGAGGAGCAAGAAGAGGAGGGCGAGCCATTAGAGGGTATTACACAGAAAACTCCATCTCCCCGAGCGAAGAGGCAATGGAAACGAACCCATATTTTTACACCGGACCCGTGATCAGCGGTGTTGTGTAGTTGAATGTTGTTAGATATTGTTTAGTCGAATATTGTAATTAACTTTTGAATAGTGCATTGAATGAAATTCGAATTTTAGAATGGGGTGTGTGCGTGGTGTGATCTTGATTGTTTAAGTTTTCCTCTTTTTTTTGTTTTGTTGCTAGATTTTATTTTGTTTTTGTGCGTGTGGTGATCTTGAGAATGTAGATGGATTGAATGTGATTTTGGTTGGGATTGTGGTGATATTGAATGACTTCAATGTTAATGGTATGAATATGGAGATGGTGGAGATGTAAGTCGTGTAATTGTCCCACCAAGAGTTGATGCTTAGGTTGTTACTGCATACAGAGCAAGACTCGCTTTCTGAGAAAGCGTGTCTAGCTAAAATGACCCCGCTTTCTCAGAAAGCGAGTCTATCACTTGGGAATTCCAGAGCTGTCGAAGCCTCTGGGAATCAAGCAGCATAAACAGTCGCTTTCTCAAAACGCACAATGTTTATTACTAAACTCGCTTTTTGAGAAAGCGAGTCTTCGTTCTGTATCTTTTTTATCTAGCAGATCCAAGACTCGCTTTCTGAGAAAGCGACTCTAGTAATTTCATCCACGGGATCTGAAAAAGCGACTGTTAAACCAGTGAATTTTGATTCTCTGGTTTTCTACAGATCGAAGACACGCTTTCCCAAACACCGCAGTTATTTACACCAGACTCGCTTTCTCAGAAAGCGAGTCTTTGGCTTGTTGAAAAACAACTACAGGTGTAAGACTCGCTTTCTGAGAAAGCGGGATAGTTTGTATAAGACTCGGTTTCTGAGAAAGCGAGTCTTACCTATGTTAATGAAATTTATTTTTTAGATAACAATACTCATAACGCAACAAACACACAAGGACATCAAAAACAAAAAAAACGAAATTTCCAAAATAAAACTTCATCGTTTTTATCGACATAATTTAGTACAATAACAAAGTCCAAATTAATAATTACAAGCATACAATATTTAAGTATGCTGAGTTCCACTATTAGTGCATCGTCGCTTATTGTGTCCTTGTAAACCACATTTTGAACATCTCATCCCCGTACCACGACTTGACCTATCTCTCACATCCATGTCATTGCGGAATCTGGTAGTTCTAGGCCTGCCCTTCCTTTTACGTCGCAAAGTGGCATCGGGTACTAGTTTTGGTCCATCAATAATAGGCCAATATGCTGGATCTAGTATAGGCTGAAACACTGGACCGTATGTTTGTGCTAATGAAGCAACGGTGTAAAATTTATCAACGAGATGCTTGTGATCGATTGCACGATATGCACAAGCTGCCAGTACATGAGAACATGGGATATGGTATAGATGAAATTTCATACATGTGCACGTCTTCGTTCCCAAATTCACAGTGTGCAAGTTCCCACCCTTCCTTTCTCCACCCACCATGCGTATACCCGTTCTCACGGAAAAAACTCCCGGTTGATGATGGAACATTGTCACCCCATGTCCGTTAGCTCTCTCATGGCAACTATCAAGCAGTTCATGTACTTTTCGAGAAAAAATCCTCCCTTCGGATAAAAGTTGAGTTGCTTCTTTTCGACGAGTAGTAAAATAAGAGTTCAGACGTTCGAAGATCGTCTCAACAATCGCTGTCACTGGCAAACTACGGACTCCTTTCAAGACTTGAAACCTTCAATTGAAGGACCAAATGCCCAGAATACACCCTTGAATGTTTCCTCGCCAGGGCCAGACTCATACTTATCTCAGTGAACAACGGTTCCTGTATTTGCAGCTTGAATTGCTGTGAGTAGAGCAGGCAACTTTGTGTATGCTTCTTCGAAGGTACCATACAACCTCTCGATCGCTTTTTGTTTTGCTCGCCAAGCTTTCTTATAGGAAATCTGATAATTATATTGTATTTTAACAATCTCAATAATTGACCTCGGTGATAAAACGGTATCTTTTTTCACCACATCAACAATCAGATTACAAACAATATTGTAATCAATTTTAAGGTGATCTTGATTCAGCGTTGGATTCGTACAAGTGTGTGGCCCAACTATCTTCTTCACCACAAAATTCGTCCTGCCTTTTGGAACCATTGCTCGTAATCTCCAAGGGCAGCCACCATCACTTACTCCGGAGGGCCCTTGCACGATCTCCTCAATGGTACGTTTTCTAGGTGCCATTTACATTTAACAGTGTACAGTGACGGTGTAGATTTCAAAGTTACGAATTCATGATTTTTTTGATAGAATACAACTTCACTGCCTGTTGAATCGACTGCTTACTTATAAACTCCTGTCCAACGTACAATTCGTCTACATTGGACGAACCAGACGACTCTTGTGGAACTAGGTGTACTCTAGCACCTTCAGCCATCTCCTCAGTAACATGCCCGTCAACATTGCCGTAGCTATAAGTACCTCTGGCTTCATTAGAACTGTTGTTCGTGGGATTTACATTTGCACCACTGTCAACATCTTCATCATCGTCTACGTCATCAGTGTCACCACTGTCAACATCTTCATCGTCTGTTTCTTCATCTTCTTCATCATCTTCTAATAAGCTGTTGTTACAGACTGCATTTTGAAAGAGTTCAAACATGCTGTTATTTGGAACAGAGTCAGGAACCGGGCTAGGTTGGCGTGGCAGCTCAATATTTACAGAATCCGGAATTGTTGTATTTGTGAAGGTGTTCTCTTGTGAGGATACCGGATTTGGTTGTGAAGATTGATCGGGGTTAGGCCTCGACTGCTGTGTAGGTACTACCCGTATGAAGCTTGCACTGGGGATATCATGTGGCTGAGCATTCACAACTCGGATTTGCTGAATATATAACTCTACTACAGACCAAGCACAATTGGGATCAAATGTCCTAGCAATCAATGACTTCAGCGCATTATCAGTAGGTACGGGCACTGTCATAAAATACTGACCATCTCCTCTTCCTGCTGCGTATCGAGCTAAAATTTTCAAATTCCATTCATTCCTATCCCAATTAGTAACTTCATAGATTTTCTCAACTAATTCTTCAAATGTGATGGTACGGGGTACCCAAACTATTTCCGGATCCAAATGACTATAACAACAACCAATCTTTGGATCACGAATTATTTCACCACCAAAATATAACCAAATAGGAATCTCCAAATCCATACCTACGTTAATTTATACCAATAATCGAGTTATTATCTACCCATAAAGAAAACCTATTTAAATTAACAAAATAATGGGGGAATAAACATCATACCTTCACAATAAAGTTGCTTTCCTTTTGAAGTATACCCAAATTCCAACAAATTAAACCTCTAACGGAAGATGGGTTTAAGTTGTCCAAAGCAATTTTGTGGGTTATTCAACAAATTACGAGGGTATTTTGACGAATTTGAGATGAGAGATGGGTTAGGGTTTCGCGAGCGAAGAGGAAGAGAAAGAATAGCGAGAGAAGTGAGATCTGTTTTGGGGGCGGGGGGTTTAAGTCCCAAACGACACTCGCTTTTTGAAAAAGCGAGTGTGGTATAATTACCCCCGCTTTTTCAAAAAGCGAGTGTTGCTGGGCAAAGAAGCCCAAGACTCGCTTTTGGAAAAAGCGAGTGTGGTATAAACCATCCCGCTTTTTCGAAAAGCGAGTCTTAGGTTTTCAATTTTCTGAAACCTAAGACTCACTTTTTGAAAAAGCGCGAGGGTTTGTACCACACTCGCTTTTTCAAAAAGCGAGTAGGGCGTTTGTGGAAATAAAAAAAACAGGTCGTTTGTGGCAATACTTTTGCAAAAAGGGTCATTTTGGGAAAAAATTCGGAGTAGTGGGGGTGAAAGAGAGTGGGGGCAGTTACAATAGGAGCGTGGAAAAATGTGCAAGCTAAGTGGGGAGGAGTTGGAGTACAGGACAGAAAAGTGGGGATGTGGAGAATTGTATAGGGATAGGTATAGGAATAAATCTGTACAAATATAGATACTGGGTTTGGGCTTCAATAAATGGGCTCAAGATGTTTAAATAAAATAATTAGGATTTTGGGCTGATCTTTTGGGCTCAATTTAAATAAAATAAAACAGAATATGGGACTGGGCTTAAAATAACAAGTAAATAGTTGGGCTTCGAATTAATACATAATACAATCAAAATAGAATTTGAGCTCACATTAATTAGATAATAATATCAAAATGTAAACTTGGGCTCATATTAACAATTAATAAAACAAAAATACAACTTGGGTTTACAATAAAGAATTGGGCTCCAAAAATAGTTTAAACAATAAAATCAATTATGGGGAAATAGTTATAAAATACTGAGAATTTAAATACGGAAAAATACTTTTAAAAAAAAATACGTATTAATGAAAACAGGGGTTACATATATATATATATATATACCTGCTTAAGAACGAAGTGTTCACACACCCCTCCTTAAGTACTCAGCATCCTCGCTTGGCCCGGGACTTGCAACATGATTCAGGATCCCTTTCTAGCTGATGTGGAGTAGATTACCCTGATTCAACTAGCGTACTACTCCCAGTCGCTACCAGTATATCTCAAGCGCTCATCTACTCTGACCCACAATCAGTGTCGAAAGTTGGCTCTGATACCATTTGTAACACTCCGAATTCCCGTTACCGGACATCCGTGACACAACTAGAATCTTTTCTTTCAAATGCATCTCAACACAGTAAATAACACGGAATATTTAAAAAAAAACTTTATTGCCATCAGAGTTATTACACCATTAGTTACAACTGTTGTACTGCTCTTGAACAAGGAATACAAATTACATTAACTTGTTACAGATACTACAATGTAATGATTACCGTCTACCACCCTGAACGGTAACCAACAACTCTCTACTGGAAGCTCCACCGAGCTGTCATGCTGCTTCCTTGAGATGCACCCTATAGCTCGGACCTCCCACTGCACTACTCTGATTTTCCAGTATTTGCTAGAATGGTAGGTGATGCTGTTTATTTCTGGGAGACGTGTGGATGCACCAGGTGTGAATTCGGACTCGATTTGTATTGAAGGAGAAAGCTGCTTGTCACACGACCCTCGGCTGACCGGGCGGTTCCTGCGACGGACTCGGAATGGGGTGGAAGCCTCGGCTCGGATCAGAAGGTTCGGATCCGAGGTCTTGTGTACCTGCAGACGGTCCTGAAACACCGGGGTTTATCCCGGTGGCGGACCCTCCGACGATCTAGTCAGTCTCTGTGAGAGAGTAGCAATAACTAGGTGAATTTAAGTGGCAAAAGATTGGTTACCTGAAAAGGTGGGTGAGGGTCTAGTATTTATAGAAAATTCCAACCGAGTTTGGATCCGCTTGGGGGCCGGGTCTGAACCCGAAAGCCCATGGGCCTGACGTGGCAGAAGGCCCAGGGGGTTTAGGGCTGACGTGGCAGTACCAGGAGTGGTATAGGGCTGATGCGGCAAAGCCCTTTGTGGTATTTGGAGCTGACATGGCAGATCCTGGGGCTTCTGTGCTTCTTGGGAGAATCTGGTGGCGTAGGGTGTGCCAAGTCATCTTCATTATACCCCAGGATGGGCGGACGGCCTGGAGCGCTATCGTGGATCGGAGGCCGAGGGCCATCGCTGCTCATCAGATACAAGGAGACCAGATCTGTGGGGGTGAATTGGAGGTTCAGCGCCGACCCTGCAGTGGCTCGAAGCCGAACTAGACTGTTGTTTTTACCATTTTTGAGTGAGAGCTGTATTGGGCCCTGGTTGGGCCCCAAGCCATTTTTACCCTACCACACAAGCCCCCCACTCCTACGGGGGTGCGGGAGCTAGCCGTGGAGGAGTGTTTACGGTTGTAGAAATGGGATGGCGAATCGCTGGTCCTTCATGAGGGGGTTGCCCCGATGTTAGAGCGAGCCTTGAGCTGGCGAGGGTTTGTTGGCCGGCAAGGGTGATGGCGAGCCGGTGTTTCTTCCTGAGAAGAGTGCCCTGGTGCTCGACCGAACCTCGAGATGATGAGGGATTATGTGTCGGCAAGGGTGATGGCGAGCCATTGTTTCTTCCTGAGAAGAGTACCCTGGTGCTCGACCGAACCTCGAGATGACGAGGGATTATGTGTCAGCAAGGGTGATGGCGGGCCGGTGTTTCCTCATGAGAAGAAGGCCCTGGTGCTCGACCGAATCTCGAGATGACGAGGGATTACGTGTCGGCAAGGGTGATGGCGAGCCGTTGTTTCTTCCTGAGAAGAGTACCCTGGTGCTCGACCGAACCTCGAGAAGACGAGGGATTATGTGTCGGCAAGGGTGATGGCGAGCCGGTGTTTCTTCCTGAGAAGAAGGCCCTGGTGCTCGACCGAACCTCGAGATGAAGAGGGATTACGTGTCGGCAAGGATGATGGCGAGCCATTGTTTCTTCCTGAGAAGAGTACCCTGGTGCTCGACCGAACCTCGAGAAGACGAGGGATTATGTGTCGGCAAGGGTGATGGCGAGCCGGTGTTTCTTCCTGAGAAGAAGGCCCTGGTGCTCGACCGAACCTCGAGATGACGAGGGATTACGTGTCGGCAAGGGTGATGGCAAGCCGGTGTTTCTTCCTGGGAAGAGTACCCTGGTGCTCGACCGAACCTCGAGATGATGAGGGATTATGTGTCGGCAAGGGTGATGGCAAGCCGGTGTTTCTTCCTGAGAAGGTTTGAGCAGCGTGGTCCGTCGCCTTTGCGGAGTATTGAAGGCGCTTCCAGTATCCGTGCGATGTTCCAATTTTCTAGGGGCATTAAATGGCGCCACCTAATGAATGCAGGTGGCGCATGGGCTTCCGTCGATTGGCTTTCCCAATGTCATAATGGCTAGTCCATGGGGGAGGCTATAAATACCTTTCCTCCCCCAGCGGGTTTGATCGCAGCAAGGGTGGTCCAATGGCCACTAGAGGTGTCTGCTTCGGCGGATGTCTCTTTTTTTGAAAAATTTTGTAGCGCCAAGGGGCCTCGAATCGGTGGTGACTCTGCCGTCCGGATCCTTTTTCGGGTCAGACGACCCTCACACGGTTGTTTGGCCCGAGAGAGATTAGGATGGGAGGGGTACAAACCGTATTCTGGATCTGAGGCTGAAGAGCCTCGGATATGCGGGTCGATCTGCTTTCTGTTAGGGTTCTAGGCGATGGTGGCTTTCCTCCCACCCTCGAACAATTCGGGGTTTCAGCCGACGAGGCCGTAAACCCCGAGCTGTTCGCGGGTGAGAGAGGAGCCGACCGAGACCTGGAGCCCGGGGGGAAGGCGATGGTGGCTTTCCTGCCACCCGGGAACAATTTGGGGTTTTCGGCTGCCGAGGCTGTAAGCCCCAAGTTGTTCGCGGGTGAGAGGGGAGCCGACCGAGCCCTGTAGCCTTAAATCTTTAAAAAGAAAATTTTTCCGCCGAGCACTTCATCCGACCCGACCCCTGTGTCTGGCTGCCAGCCTGGCACTGGATGACGTCAGCAGCCCACATTTCGAGGACGTGGCGCGGTTTTCCAGGCGGCCGCTACACGTCAATCGGTGAACAGTAATTGCGGAAATCGAGGAGTCATTTTTTTCCTCCATAAATGTTCCCCCCTCTCCCCCTATCGTCCACTTCTTACTCGCTTCTTTCTCTTTCAAAAAATCTCCCAACACTTCAGCCTTCGTCCCTTCCGTTTGCTGTACCAGGCTCGTTCTTCCGAAGCAACCCCAGGTTTGTTGGTAAGTTTGTTTAGTTTAGGCACAGATGGATAGGGCTCAGTCTGGCTCGTCAGCGTCGACTTCTGGGGGGGGCGTAAAACCCGCCTCCAAATCGACTTCGTGGGAGGAGTCTGATCTCGAGGGGGAGTCTGTAGGCGAGGATCAGCCAGTGTATGATGTGAAGCCGCTACGGTCTCGGAGGCTTTTTGTTGTGGAGAGTAGCGATTCTGAGGAGGGGGGCAGTAGTTCCGCCGAAGTCCAGATTCTAGGGCTGGTTTCTGAAGAGGAGGAAGGCCCCAAAGGGGGTGAAGCCGAAGGGGCTCAGATAGGAGGTCAGGGCGTGGGCTCGAGTTCCATGCCGACAGGTCTGGGGCGATTATCTACCCCCTCACCGGAACGAACCAAGAAGAAGAAGAGGGCTCCGAAGAAGAAGGGGTCGAGGATTGGGGGCTCGAGCCTGGCACCTGTTTATCGTAACTTGATGACAGGGTCGCCTGTACAGCCTAAGCCGTTCCGTCGGTACCCTGACGATCTTTCTGATAAGGAGGTGTTTGGGGTCCAACCGTCGTCGCCGAGCCGGAAGAGGGTGATAATGGACACACTTCCGACCGTTCTGGAGGCAGGTAACTTGGAGGCTTTGCGGCTGGCGTACCATATAGGGTCCAGCTACGAGCTCATGTTGCCGAGCTCCACTCTTCGACCGATCGACCCCCTACCGGATTGGTATTGCGTCTTCCCCGTGGATGCCTTTATCTCCGGCCTGAGGCTGCCAGTTCACTCGTTTGTTCGCGAGGTGCTGAACTGGGCGTCCTTGGCGCCGATGCAGTACGGGCCCAACTCTTGGAAGCAGATCATCTGTTTCGTGTTGATGTGCGAGGAGCAGAGGGTACCTCTACGGCTGAATGTCTTTCGAGCGATGTTGATGATCAGCTCGGCGGCTGAGGGTATCTACTACATTTCACCCCGGGGCAAGGGGAAGGTTGTCCATGGTCATCCGGACTCCATCAAGGATTGGAAGAAGAAATATCTGGTGATCCGGAGTGAGGAACCTTGGGACATTCCCACTCGGTGGAACCACTCCAAGTCGAGCTATAAAATGCCGAGGCCGAGGGACCTGACGGCCGAGGAGTGGAGGTTTGTTGAGCGCCTCCGTCTGTCGTATAGTATCAACTGGGCGAAGGTGACCGAGGGTCACTTGGCGAGCGTCGGACTGAGCCCGGCCGATCTATGTATGTAGTTGTTTCTTTCTTTTGGCTTTGTTGTTCCTCTGTGCTCATTGTCCTTACTGGATCTTTTTGCAAATATGGATCTTGAGTCGATCAAGGTGAAAAGGCTCGCCATGAAGAAGGAGGAGGTCGAAAAGAAGATGGGGGTGATGAAGACGAGGGGGTCGTCCCAGGTGGTTTCCGAGGCCCCTGTTCAGCCGAGGGCCAAAAGGACTCGCTCGGGGATGGTCAAGGAAGCGGCGGTTCAGGGCGATCCGGACCAGGGCAAGGTCACCGATCTCGATAAGGGGAAGGGCCCTCTGACGGATCCGGAGGTAGAGGAGAGGCTTCGGCGACCGTGGGTGCCGAGTTGGTCAATCCACGAGGGAGACTGTTTGACCCGAGGGCGGCAAGCCGTCGAGGTGGCAAGTAAGTTGGCGACCCCCCGGGATCGTTCGGAGATGAAGACCGAGACTGGATGAGGCGTATACTCGCCTCGCACAGGCCAATGTGCTGGTAAGTCTGTCAACCTCTCTTGTCCCATAATTACGTTGTAGAGGAGGCTTCCTTAGTTTTGCTCGGTGACTACAGGCGACCGTGCAGGGGGCCCACGTGAGGGGCCTTTACGAGGCTGCTTTGAAGCGGGAGCGCAACCAGGCGGACAAGGCCGAGCAGGAGACGAAGGAGATGAAGATAGAGCTCGAAGGCTCTCAGAAGAGGGAGCAAGAGATGAAGACGGCCTTCGACAAGGAGAAGGAGGAATGGGCGAAGAAGATGGCAGCTCAGGAGAAGGAGTTTGCCAAGGAGCGGGAAGAGCTAACAGAGACGGGTCAGCTCCTGGTGATCAAGGCTCAAGACGAGTGTTATGCGAAGGCACTCAGCCACGTGAGGCACTTCTACCCGACCCTTGACCTGTCCAATTTCGAATATGACATGGAGGTCGAGGGGACACCGAAGACCCCTGGCAAAGAAGGGCCTGCTCTTGACCCGTCTGCCGACCCCCCTGTGGACCCGCCTGCCGATGCTGAGGTGGGAAAATAAGTTGTATAATTTTTGTCTTTCTATTTCCTTCTCTCGATTGTATTTGCCTTCCGCAGACTGGCCACCGCATTTTTGTAAGAAGCGACTCAATTTATAAAAAAAGGATTTTTGACCGGCCAAGTGTTTTGACTTCGGGTGTTTTCGACCCTCCTTATGCATTTTGAGTTGGCTGGTTTTCTTGTAGGTTGCGTCTCCTCTTTCCGAGGTGGACCCCCATCGTTCCGACGTGGCGTGGCTCCGGAGCAAGGTTGAGAACCTGGAGGCCACGTTGGTTCGCTACCGAAAGGGGGCTCATGACACTGATGCGGCCTTTAACTATTATCGGAATAAGTCTGAGGCCTTAAGTGAGGAGGCGAGCCGGCTGAGGAGGGCGATGGTGGACCGGGACCTCGGAGGTGTCGGACTTGGACATACCATGTCGAACGCCTCGGTACAGAGGCCCTCTTCTGAGAGGTTACTTTGCGATGTCATAGTGGAGAAGGAGATGGAGATACACCGCTACAAGACGATACTGGGTGTCTCGACATCTTCCTCCGTGGGTCGGCGAGCAGAGGGGGTTCCCTCTGCGCTGCTGCTGCTGGAGCGCATGCGACCGGTGGATGCCCAGAGCTCCGTGGCTGGTGTGTCGACCATGGCTGAGCCCAAGGACTGTCATGATGAGGAGAGGGCTCCTAGCCGTTCGGTCGGAATCGTCCCGCCCTTCGTTGGACCCGAGGGGCCCTAAGATGGTGGCTTCCTTCAGTTTGAGATGAGTGGAGTGGTCCTGTAACGGTCTTTGTTTGTTTTCTCATAACCAAATAAAGGAGTATGAATAAAGAATTCTTTTCCTCCTTTGCTCTGTTTTGAAGTGTGGTGAATGACGGCGGAGGCGTGGTTTGGCTCCGTCGATCCGTGAGGGATCAACGCGGGGCCTTAGGAAGAGTCCCTAACCTGAAGCTGGATTGGACCTACCGAGACGTTGGGGATGATACCGGAGTGAGGACTCGGGTACCGATCCCATTGTTCGGTGTTAAGTCGGATCTGCCGAGGCATTTGGAGTTTGACAAAAAAGAGATTTCTTTCATACTAGATAGGGAGGGTCGTCGAAGCCGCCCTTTACACATGAAAGCTTACAAAGGATTTTATATACATTAGCCAAGTTAGAACCTATGTTCGCTCTTCCAGGAATTTCATTAGGTGCTCGGCGTTCCAGGGTCGGCTGATGAGCCGGCCGTCCATATCCGCCAGTCGGTACGTACCAGGGCATACAGCCTCGACTATACGGTATGGGCCTTCCCAGTTGGGGGCCAATTTTCTCTTCTTGGTTGGATCAGAGACGGACAGTTTTCGTAGCACGAGGTCTCCCGCCTTGATGTTAGTGGGGTGGACTTTCTTGTTGTAAAACTTCTCGATCCGTTGTTGGTAGATGCTTCTCCGGATTGAGGATTTCTCTCTGACTTCGGCGACGAGGTCCAGGTTGGCCCTTAAGCCTGATGAATTGTCAGCTTCGTCGAAGGCCATGATACGGGGAGAAGGCAGGCCGACCTCGACGGGGATGACTGCCTCCGTCCCGTAGGTCAAGGCGAACAGCGTCTCTCCCGTGGGGATCCTCTTGGTGGTTCGATACGCCCATAGCACACTAGGCAGTTCTTCGACCCAAAGCCCTTTGGGGGAACTGTCGAGGCGCTTCTTGAGGCCGTCGAGGATTTGCCTGTTCGCGTTCTCCGCTTGGCTGTTGGACTGAGGGTGGCAAATAGCGGAGAAGCGTTGCTGGATACCGATGTCCGCGCAGAAAGTTCGGAAGTTTTGACCCTGGAATTGGGTTCCGTTGTCCGTAACGAGGATCCGGGGGATGCCGAACCGGCAAATGATGTTCTTCCAAAAAAATTGTTGTACTTGGCGCTCGGTGATGCTGGACAGAGGCTCGGCTTCGAGCCATTTGGTGAAGTAGTCGATGGCGACTAACAGGAGTTTCTTTTGTCCTACTGCTGGGGGGAAGGGCCCTACAAGGTCCATCCCCCACATGGCGAACGGCGCAGGGCTCGCCAGGGATCGGAGATTAGCTTGAGGAAGCCTTTTGATAGGGGATAACCTTTGGCAGGGGCCGCACCTTTTGACTAAGTCTTGCGAGTCCTGGAGCATGGTCGGCCAATAGTACCCCTGATTCAGGGCCTTCCGAGCAAGTGTCCTGCTCCCCATGTGGCATCCGCCGATCCCCTCGTGTAGGTCTTTGAGGGCGTAGCTGGCCTCGCCGCTGGTGAGACAGCGGAGGTATGGTTTGCCGTCGGCCAAGGTATATGAGCGTTTGAAGAGGATGTCATCAATCATGACAAATCTTTCAGCTCGGACTCTGACTCGTCTGGCCTCGGCCCTGTCTTCAGGGAGCTCGGCATTGATTAAGAATCTTCAGATGGGAGTGGTCCAGTCGTCTGGGCTGGTATCATCTTGCACACACATCGCCTCCAGCTCTAGGTCATTGATACTTGGCTTTAAGATGATTTCTATGAGCACTGTCTGATCGAGACCCTCGAAGGAGGAAGAGGCGAGTTTGGATAACGCGTCTGCTTGAGCGTTCTGTTCCCTGGGGACTCTGATAACTGTGGCGCAGCTGAAGGACGCCAGGAGTCGTCGGACTGCCGCCAAATATCTCATCATGCGATCATCGCGGGCTTCGTATTCTCCGGTGATCTGATTGACCACGAGCTGAGAATCGCTGAAGGCCCGGATTTGCTTGGCTCCGGCTCGGTAGGCGAGGGTCAATCCGGCGATCATGGCCTCGTACTCTGCCTCGTTGTTGGAGGCCAGAAAGTTGAGGTGAAGGGAGTATTGAAGTAGGAATTGGTCGGGGCCATGAAGGATGATGCCTGCTCCGCTCCCCGTTTCGCATGATGAGCCGTCGACAAAGATCTCCTTGGTCGGATCCGAACCCTCGATGCTGGGCTGCTCGGAGACGGTGCACACAGTTATAAATTCAGGGAGGGCCTGTCCTTTAATGGCTACCCTTAGCTGATAGCTGATGTCAAACTGACTCAGCTCAATTGACCACTTGACTAAGCGGCCGGAATTTTCGGGCTTGTGAAGGACAGTCTTTAGTGGCTGGTCGGTCAGTACTTGGACGGAGGGGGCCTGGAAGTAAGGACGAAGCTTCTGGGCTGCCATGACTAAGGCATAGGCCACCTTCTCTATCTTTGCGTACCTCGTCTCGGCTGGGAGTAGTACTTTGCTCACATAATACAATGGCCTTTGGACTCCTTCCTCTTCTCGGACGAGGACAGCGCTGAGGGCGCTATCCGAGGCTGACAGGTAGAGCCAAAGCGGCTCGCCTGGCTCGGGCTTGCTGAGGAGAGGTGGGTTGGCGAGGTATTGCTTCAGTTGTTCGAAGGCTTCTTGTTGATGGGTACCCCACTCGAAGCCCCCTTTTCCGCGTAAGGCTTTGAAGAAGGGGAGAGACTTCTCCCCTGACTTGGAGAGGAAACGGCCGATTGCCGCCAGCCGGCCCGTGAGCCTCTGAACCTCCTTGACATTCCGAGGGGGAGACATGTCCATAATGGCTTGGATTTTCTCGGGGTTTACCTCAATGCCGCGTTGGCTGACGATGAACCCCAGGAATTTTCCAGTGGAGACGCCGAAGGCATATTTAGCTGCGTTGAGTCTCATATTGTGATGTCGGAGGACACCGAAGGCTTCTTCGAGGTCGGCGACGTGGTCCGGTCCGGCCCGGCTTTTGACGAGCATGTCGTCGACGTAGACTTCCACGTTGCGGCCGATCAGGTCTTTGAAGATTCTGTTGACGAGCCATTGGTACGTGGCTCCGGCGTTTTTCAGCCCGAAGGGCATAACGCGGTAACAATAAAGACCCTGGTCGGTGACGAACGAGGTTTTGGAGATGTCTGGTGGAAACATCCGGATCCGATTGTACCCCGAGAATGCGTCCATGAAGGACAGTAGCTCATGCCCCGAGGTTGCGTCGATTAAAGCGTCGATGCGGGGGAGGGGGAAAGGATCTTTCGGACATGCTTTGTTAAGATCCGTGAAGTCGATGCAGATCCGCCAACCCCCTGTTACCTTCTTTACCATAACAACATTGGCCAACCACTCGGGGTAGCTGACTTCCTGAATGAATCGAGCGGACAAGAGTTTGTCCACTTCTGTCTTCACAATTTGTTGCCTCTCCGGGGCGACTTTGCGCCTCTTTTGGACGACCGGCTTAGAGTCAGGGATGACGCTCAGCCGATGCATAATCAAGTCTTCGGAGATCCCGGGCATGTCGGAGGGCTTCCAAGCAAAGAGATCAACATTGCGACGGACGCAGGCGATGATGCCTGTTTTCAAGTCCTGGGTGAGCGAGCGGCTTACCCGGAACCACTTTGATTCATCCTCGGCGTCGAACAGGACCTCTTCTAGTTCGTCAACAGGCCCGGGAGCTGGGCCATCCCTATCGGGTTCGAGTTCAGCAGCGTCGAGGGGGAATACACCCCCTCCGACGGTGGTTATATAGCACGACCGCGCGGCTTCGTGGCTACCTCGGACGATGCCGACCCCTTGGGGGGTGGGAAATTTGAGTTTCAGATGGTAGGCTGAAGGTACCGCTTGGAGGGAGCTCAGTCCGGGTCGACCGAGAATGGCGTTGTAAGCTGCCTTGATGTTGACAATCATGAAATCCATGCATTCGGTCCTCTTGACAAGAGCCGATCCTGCGGTGACGTCGAGGGTAACAATCCCTTCTATTACGACAGGGGCGCCGAAGAATTCATGTAACGTGTATCCGGTGGGCTTGAGCTTCCCACCGGGTAACTTGAGGCTCTCGAAGGCTGTGAGGAAAAGAATATTAACTGAGCTACCGTTGTCAACGAGGATTCTGCGAACCTCACAGTTAGCCATGTGGAGGCTGATGACGAGGGCATCGCAGTGGGGTAGGTGAACGCCTTCGAGGTCCTCTCCTGAGAAGGAGACTGGCCTTGGTTGTAGCTTGGACGAGGGGTTGTTTTGGACAGCATTCGCCTTTTGGATGAAGGCTTTTCGGGATGTATTTGACTCTCCTCCCATCGGCCCCCGTGGACACAGTGCAAGATAAATGGCGTATCTGCGGTTCCCTCGGACACGAGATCCTGACCCCGGAGGCGGATCGAAGTAGGGTTCGGAGGCGAAAGTCTCTGGTTCCTATCATCTCGCCGATCCCGTCGGCCTTCTCGGTGAACTCTCGGAGGAACCCTCGTGAGATGAGTTCCTCAATTTCGTCTTTCAGGGCTCGGCATTGGTCGGTTTCGTGCCCACGATCTCTGTGGAAGCGGCAGTAGAAGCGCTGATCTTGATTCTTGTTGTTATTAGGTCGGGGAGGTAGTCGGACCAGGCCTTTGTCTTTGATTTCTAAGAGGATGGCGGATACGCTATGTGTCAAGGGAGTGTACCTCTCGAAGCGGGGGACCGGCGGGACCTTCTTCATGGCCCCCGCGTCCCTCGGAGCCTTCTT
This sequence comes from Hemerocallis citrina, assembly GCA_017893485.1. NCBI lineage: Eukaryota > Viridiplantae > Streptophyta > Magnoliopsida > Asparagales > Asphodelaceae > Hemerocallis > Hemerocallis citrina. The sequence goes on along the minus strand of CM030359.1, from coordinate 328,772,583 downwards.
TGATGGTTCGACCTCTTCGGCCTTCCGTTTTCCCTTCCCGGTGGCCTCCCTAGCATCTTCGGGGCTAAGGGCCTCTTCTGCCCTAATGTATTTCTCGACCCTGTTGAGGAGGTCGGAAAAGTCGACGGGGGGTCTCTTTGCCAGAGAAGCTTTTAGCTGTCTATGATGGACGTTTTGCCGAAATGCCGCAGAGGCGACGCCTAGATCAAGAGAGGAGACCGATCTTGCCTCCGCGGTAAACCTCCGGACGAACACTCTGAGTGACTCTCCCTCTATCTGTCTGAGCCCAAGTAAAGAGGCATTGGTCCTTTCCGCCTTCCGGCTGGTGACGAAGTGGGCAAGAAAATTGCCCTCTAGCTGGTCGAAGGAGTAAATGGAGCCGGGGGTGAGTTTCGAGAACCATTCACGAGCCGGACCCCGAAGTGTGGCGGGAAAGGCTCGGCATAGCAGGGGATCCGAGGCGCTGTGAATCATCATGAGGGTTTTGAAACCCTCTATGTGATCAGCGGGATCTCCCTCGCCGTTGTAGGTCTCGAATTGAGGTGGTCGGAAATTCCTGGGTATTTCCGCTTGGAGGATGGGAGCGGAAAAGGGAGGACGGACAGGTCTGTACCCCTGAGCCACTCGTTGGTCGCCGTCTCCTATATGATCGAGGCGATCCTCCATTTCTTGGAGGCGCCTTAGGAGTATGCCATCGTCTTCTGGCTGGATTGTTGACGGGCGCGACATGCTGGCCTCGGCATCCGACCCGGTTTGGGAGTGGAGGGCTTCCTCCCTGGGGGCCCGTCGGAGGGCCCCGAGAATTTCTCTCCGGAAGTCTTGGAACTCCTTGTGAGTGACGGGGGCTCCCTCGACCCTGTTTGGTCAGTCTGAAGGTTGCCTTCCGATGTGGCTGAGTGCTGGCCTCCGTCCCTCGGGCTGCGGTCTTGGATGGTTCGGGGCCGGGTTGGAAGCGGCCCTTCCCCTGCTGCGGCTAATCTGTCGGTTGACGATTACCCCCCATAGGTCGGGCTGGACTTGACGGGTGACGCTCCTTTGGGACCCCTGATGGGGAGCCCTGTGTTTTGAAGTGTGGACCGGCGTTAGCAGTTGGTGGGGGTGAGTCCCGTCGGTTGACGGAGGAAGCAGCCCCCTTGCCCTTGGAGGCCATGAGAGTTCGGCTGTCGAGGTGCCTTGATGGTCGTGCTCGGGTCGGCTTCTGAAGCAGTCTTCCCACAGACGGCGCCAACCTGATGCTGTTTATTTCTGGGAGACGTGTGGATGCACCAGGTGTGAGTTCGGACTCGATTTGTATTGAAGGAGAAAGCTGCTTGTCAGATGACCCTCGGCTGACCGGGCGGTTCCTGTGACGGACTCGGAATGGGGTGGAAGCCTCAGAAGGTTCGGATCCAAGGTCTTGTGTACCTGCAGACGGTCCTGAAACACCGGGGTTTATCCCGGTGGCGGACCCTCCGACGATCTAGTCAGTCTCTGTGAGAGAGTAGCAATAACTAGGTGAATTTAAGTGGCAAAAGATTGGTTACCTGAAAAGGTGGGTGAGGGTCTAGTATTTATAGAGAATTCCAACCGGGTTTGGATCCGCTTGGGGGCCGGGTCTGAACCCGAAAACCCATGGGCCTGACGTGGCAGAAGGCCCAGGGGGTTTAGGGCTGACGTGGCAGTACCAGGAGTGGTATAGGGCTGACGCGGCAAAGCCCTTGGTGGTATTTGGAGCTGACATGGCAGATCATGGGGCTTCTGTGCTTCTTGGGAGAATCTGGTGGAGTAGGGTGTGCCAAGTCATCTTCATTCTACCCCAGGATGGGCGGACGGCCCGGAGGGCTGTCGTGGATCGGAGGCCGAGGGCCATCGCTGCTCATCGGATACGAGGAGACCAGATCTGTGGGGGTGAACTGGAGGTTCGGCGTCGACCCTGCAGTGGCTCGAAGCCGAACTAGACTGTTGTTTTTACCATTTTTGAGTGAGAGCTGTATTGGGCCCTGGTTGGGCCCCAAGCCATTTTTACCCTACCACAGTAGGCATGTATACTGCCACTCCACGTTCTAATTAATTTTTTTATATAGTTAATAATAGGAAGTAATCTGGCCTCGAACCTAAGACCTCCCTTTATTCATCACATACTCTTTACATATTACCCATAGTGGCACAAACTTTTATTTTATATGAGTGACACTTTTGTAAATAATTATGTCGCAAATAAATTTGAACTTTGAGGGTAGTATGGTAGCTAACAATAGTTGAGTAAATGAATGGTACTTGGATTCCCCACAGGTTTTGGGTTCTCCTGCACTTGTGACCCGATATCCAGTACATAATTGAGTGGGCACGTCAGTAATTCTACTGATGCAATGCTGATAAGAGTAGCGATCTTCAATTTATACAATCAAGGTGGAAAGCAAATAGAAAAAGTGACTAAAATGAAGGGAAAGTGGAGTCAATTCAAGGGTGTTCGTGTACGATAAGCCCTAGTAATCTAATGCACAGGTCAGGATGTACTTAAACTAAATGCAAGCGAGACTTTGGAAATGTATGTATCCCATACTACATACTTTCCAAATCAAGTCGTTGTCTCCAAGTTCAGGGTTTTGAACCTTGCAATGCATCCTCCTCTTGTATTCGTCCTGTTCCTGATAGATAGATCGTGGTTGATGAGGTTGCAGATTAATCGGTCAGATCCGTTTCTGCAGTCACTTAGCGGTATCTCGGTTTGCCACTAGTGCCCGACTCTTGGACCCCACTCAAAAGCCATGACGAAGTTAAAAATACACCGCAACATACCTATGGTGCCGAAGATTCACAGGACCGCAGCCCATATGACCCGTTTGTGTCCACCAGTATAGAACTTGACGGCCTCGAAGGTCTAATTTTCCCTATCGCCTGGAAATCCCATACCGTTCTTACCACGGTACTTCAGGAATCAACATTGCAAGATACGTACCGTAGTACGTATCATTAATGACAGGAGAGTACAATACCCAACTACTAGTTGCTAGAAACTAATGCAGTTTATAGGTAACGGCAAAATCTAACTGACATTAAGTCTACATAGACATGTTACAAGGGCATGGTCACCAACTGATTCCTAGTCTAAGTTATGACTAGTCTCAAGCGGTTTTCCTATTAGAAACCCTCGTTCCTATATATCAACATAAGGCTTTGGCGACGCGATCACTTGCTCGCCACTTCCTCCATTTAGTCTCGTCCTCAAACTCGATCCGTGATCATCTCCCATGATTTTGTCGGCACTCGAGTTAGTCACTTTCAATCGTTAAGGCAGAAGTCCCCACGTTGGCCTAGTGGTTGATAAGTGTAGGCAACTACCCGTATCTTAACAACCTAAGACACCAAAATAATAAGTACTAGGGTATAGAAATACCCCCTAACTCTCAATTCAACACTTGAGAGCTGAGGACAAGTCATACACATGCAAAGGGACCACTTCTAAAGGTGGTTGGATCAGTCCAGCACTTCAAAAATCATACACGGTGTTGATCAAACAATGTTGAGCCTGACTGGTCTGTCAAAATAATAATAATCACAGGAATCACACTCAGTAATTTCCAATACCTTCACAGGTCAACGACCATAACCTCGGCCCGTGACTCTCAGCGAGTAGTCCAATGACGCCCAAAAGATACATAAAAATTGTGAATGAAGGTAACATACACAAACACCAATTCTCTGACCATTGACAGAATCTGGCATCAAGACACCAGATCACAAGATCGACCATATAACCATACTCTCAACTCACTCATGTCCACCATGAGGGCTAAGCATAGGAAACTTATCTAAGTTCCATGAAGTTCTTAAAATATCTTAAATTCAATAGCTTAAGGTCACCCTACTGCGTCATGCAGAAAAATTCCTTATCAATCTTCTAATCATAAGCCGTTTTGGAGACCCAAGCTGAACTCATCGAAATCCAACAAAATTTGGTCTCTAATAGGGTAGGAGACTCTACTGCAATTCCCTAGCAGACAATATCCTCAAATTCCCCACGGAACTCAAGTCCCCCGAGTTAACAATGCTTGAAGTCGATCAAGCAACAGGTTGCCAAACTTGCAACACCCATATCTTCCAATATATAATTCTGAATTGCTTGATACCACCCACTCTAGAAAGCTAAGACCCTAAGCTATAACTTTCCAGTTAATCATTCCCTCAAATTCAATCGTCTCGATACAATAAAACCTCATATACTCTCAGCTGTTCATTCCTTCATGCACTTGTTGCACTTCTCCAATAGCATAAAAGTTTGCCCACTCATCGGAATCACTCGATTCCGAATTCTATGGAAAGGTGGGAATGTATACTACAACTTCCTAGTAGAACACATCTTTATATTCCATCACTAAAGTCCTCAAAAACACAAAATTCCATTAGGTGCAAAAATAGAGAAGAATTTGTTTATTTAGCCAACACTGTCTCAACTAAGACTGGATCTGCACAAGTCTTCGGAAAATCATAACTTTCACCCTACAAACTGGAATTACATAATTACAGATGTTTTGGAAATCTATAACTCCCTATTAAAAATCTCTAGTTGATCAATCTTTCAATTCTTAACCTATAATTCCATAATTACTCATCTTCACAGACTAGTCAATTTGAACTAAGCTGAACCTAGTTTACTTTAAAATTCAACAACAGATCAACCTTAAGTCCAAAACTCATGAAATTTTAGACTCTTAAACCATACATATACCATTCCATTGTGTCCAAAATTTGCATCCAGATTCATAATACAAAAAGAGTTATGACCCATCAAATATAGCATAAAATTTCAGCTGCTCTTCAAACAGGGTCTTTACTTCTCCATACTATTTATTTTTTAAAACTTGATCAAAAGCTATCTAAAAATTCTAAAATTTGAGAATCAATATTTAGACACATACCCCAAGCTACTGCAAAAAAATTTATATCAATATCATACACACAAGTAGTTATGACTATTGGAACTCCAGTCTTCTAACAGACAGAATTCAGCTTCTGTCTGTAGATCAGTTGCAATCTAAAAATTCTTTGAGGCATCAAATGACCTCAGAAAATTATGAAATTCAATACTATGGTTTTATACACATACAAGAGTATCCACAAAAATTTTCAGCTCAAAATACCCAACCAATATTGAGTTATGATTTCGGAAAGTCATAACAAATCTCACACACTGTCTGAAATTGGACTACTACTAATTAGCTTCCAAATATTATGAAAAAATTCATTGGAGCTCTAGATACATGGAATAGCAAGTTCCCAAAATTTGAGTCCCAAATTCCACACCGTTTGAGAGCTAGAAATTCCCAAACTCACCTATTCATACATGTTTCTTTAACAAAATTTCATGAAAAGAGATATTCTACCATACAAATTATTTTTCTTAGCATGTAAATAATCACACACGGTAACCAAAATTTTCTTAACTCCTACTACATGCTAAAATCATATACACAAAAAGAAACTAAATTTTTGGAGTTTAAGAGAATCACCCCTTCTTTAAATTGCAAGAACACTCCTTGTAGCTTTGCTTGCTTTCCTTTCCTTGCTCCTTGCTCTTGAAGAACTTGGCTTCCTCAAATCTCCTACTACTCTTCCTTACTACAACTTTCTTCCAAAAGACTTCACCTTTCTTCTCCTTTTTTTTTTTTTGAACCAAAATAAAACAAGAAGAAGAAGGATGAGAAGAGAATGGAGTGGGGTGTTTTATAGAAGATGGAGAGCTAGGGTTTGGGGTAATGGCTAGATTTGGTGAAAGGTAGGGTGAGGATGGGGTAAAGTGGAGTTGAGTGGGGGTGGATGGATGAGATGAAGACAACACAACAAGTTCTAGAAACTTCAAGACTCATCTTGGAGTCTTCATGAAGACTTCTCATGGCACAAAGTCCACCTTTGAATCTCATCAAGATTTGTGCTAGGGTTTCTATCATGATGAGGGTTAGATTAATCCTAGGTTACCATACCCTAGGTTAAGAAGAAACGATCCTAACCCTAGAGCACAAATAAGCATAGTTAATTACAATTCAATTTCATTTTTGAATTTATAAAAAAATATAAGTCTGATAATTTTTTTTCCCAAAAATTTTCTTATTAAAACAATCGGGACAAATCCACAGTTTAATTGAAAAGATATCCCGATTTTATCTCATCGGGTTCAGAATAGCTCATATATCTGAAATTTCTCAGTTAAACTGATAATTATTAGAAATATATATATAATCGTGTGCAATACTTAGACGTACACGGACTACAATGCAAGATAGTTGTATGCTATTTTGCAGGGTACTACATTACTCTCTCTTTAGAATCGTTTTGTCCTCAGAACGATGCTTAGTAGAGAGGAAAACAGGAATACAAACATCAAGGGTTCATGAGACATTTTCCTAAACCATCTCCAGTTCCTCGAATGGTATTCTCGACAATCTAGTATTCTATCAAGTTGAATTGTTGCTCCTCAACCTTCCGGACAGATCCATTCTTCTACTTCTGCTCTGGAGTAGACAATAGCTACATTACTTTGCCTTATTCTTGGCTACCAGTTATGTTGATTCACTCCTCGATTACGTCTTCTGCTGGTCGGTGACCACTCCCTCCTTAGAAAGGTCGGAGTCACACATTTCTTCTATAATCTTCTAGCGGCTCCCTTGATGATTTTGCCGACAGTGTGGCTTGTTCGTCCTCTGTTTGGGTGAGGTTTCCTCCTTGGCGTGCTCCTGCGGCTGCTTTGATCATAAGCTGACCTTCGAGAATCCCGCTGTTTCTGGAAAATGATTGAGTGGGTCGTTGACGGATCCTTCCTTGGGCCTAGGTATGATTATTTCTCGGGATGGCGTCTAGTTTCTGTTGATTTCTACCAGTGCCTCCCTTGGTACATTGTGAATTCTGGTCTCAGTATTGAGCTTGTTTATGCGGCCTCATCGTTCTTCCTCAACTTTAGTGCTACAACTCGCCCTTACTTTCGTTCAACCGCAGACTTGTTACCTGCACATCAGGTTACGAATTGGCTTTTTCGACATCCGATTGCAAATTTTCCTTCTAGACATTCGGTGGCAGACTTGCCTTCCGATATTCAGTTGCAGGTTTGCCTTCTGGACATTCGATTGTCGACCTGCCCTCCGATATCCAGTTGCAGGTTTGCCTCCATTAATGTCTGGTTACATACTAGCCGCCATTGAACACGACTACATCAAGCTTGTTAGTAAAGAATGAAATACATTGGGACTGGTTCAGATATAGGGAGGATCATAATCATAATTTGGAAAGCACTACCATATGATTTACGTACATCATATCTGCCATACTAAACTCAATTTATCTGGCTACAGGCTATCTGCTAGATACTTGGTTGCAAACTTGCCCTTCTAATGTCCAGTTGTATCACAATTATAGGAAAAATTCATTCATCCAGAAAGTAGCGCATCAAAAACTTTTTCCAAAATACAATACCATTCTGTAAAACATAAACGAGTTTAGTTCTGGTTAGAGAGGAATCGCAGATATATATCGATTACTCTCATTATCTGAACGTAACCCTGCCTCTAACTGGCATTTTAAGTTTTAATTTCCTACTGTGTTAGACTGCAATTTGAAGTTAGCTCTGATATTATATATATACCCTGTAACACCCCGCAAAATTTAAATGACAATTTTGCCCTCGGGTGTTACGCACGTGCATTTTGTACTGTTATTGATCATATCCATAATGCATTTTGATATGTACTTTGAATTCCAATTATTTATGCAATCCCGTATTCTTAAAATCACATTTGAGACAACTCGAATGAAAAATTTCAATCTTTGAGTTTTACGTGCTTTTCACGTATTATCGATGCACGTCTCGATTTTGGGTATTCCACCGTTACGTGCAAAGTTTTCAATGGATTTCAATCACTTATTTTTATAAACATGTTTGAATTGGTTTTGTAAACGAAAATTCAATTTTTGACTATCTTTATTAAAATAAATTTTATACGTGCAATACACGTATTTTCTGTACGTTTGAGTATATTATCAAATTTGTATATTAAATATACTTTCTATTGCATTCCAATTGATTATAAATATTCTTCGGTTCATAAAGTCAATTTTTGTATTTTTGAGATTTTACGGGCGACGCACGTGTTTTGGTGCACGTGTTGTAAGCACGTTCTTCCTTCAAAATAAATTTTCATGAAATATTTCTCTCCATTTTACTGTACATGAAAAGTATAATTTTTAAAGTTAATTTTATATATTTATTACATATATAGATAATTATTTTAAAAGGATTAAATAAATAAATTGTTTTTGTACACAAAGCACGTGCACGTGCACACGTGCGATGTGCACACAATTTGGGGACCGGGCTGCTCATGAGGAGAGGGAAAATCTGAACATTTGATTTTAAAATGGGAGGGAAAACAAGTTACAAATTTTAATCATGGGGTGAGTGGTGTTCATGTGGGGCGGTTGCCATAACTACCTATTAGTTAAATCTATAAATGCACCCTTAGTCTCTCATTCTCTCATCTCTTTTTCCTCCTTCTCTCCTGCCCATGCCGAGAAGAAAACCAACCAAAAACCAGCAAGCCTTGTCCATTTCCCCACCTAATCACCTATTTCCACTTGCCTATATACATATACTAATGTATATATATGTGCATACATAGTATGTGTATATGAAAGAAGATGAAAGTTTGTCCTTGATGTTGCCGATATGGAGTGGGGATGGAGATGCTCTTGATGATGGATGCTTGCCGAATGTGGAGCTTGGAGGCTTGCCTTGGTGCGCGGATTTTGAGGAGTTGCAATTGGAAGCTTTCTTTAGGAGCTCCTAATTCTAGGAGTCCATTTGAGTACAAATCTTCATTTTAGGTGGGTGTTTCTTAAATGCTTTCTAATTTAGAAGTAGATATTACATGATAGTTGATATATGATTCATTTGGTTGAATTTGAATTGATATTATGAGATTACATGCAAATTAATGTAGGAATGAATCATTAAATCTTGATTGATTATGGTAAATGCAAATTGTTATGCTTGTTATGATTGCTAGTTGAATTGCTAGAATTAAAGTGATTGTATGACATTGACGTATGATAAGACATTGGTTAAAATAATGCAAATGTGTATAAAAGAAGTGTTTATTGTTAACATGGCAAAGAAGTGTGGTTCCAACTTCAAAATATCTATTTTTGAGTATAGAGATTCTATAAGTGAATTTTGATAAAAGAAAACAGTTCGATTGAATATGTGTTTTGATGAATTTTAAGGATTTCATTTGAGAAATGAGAAACTTGAGAACTTGATAACATATACGATATTGTTTTTAAAAGGAATATATTCTGGAAATGATCTATGTTTTTATATGGAAGTACAAATCAATTAAAAGGTCGAAAAATGTATGGAAAGATGCAATTGGTGAATTTGACAGTCGACTGATTACTTTCCACAGTCGACTGGTAAGTGTAAAGAGTTGGTTTTCGTCAGCAGGACAGTCGACTGAATGCTTTCACAGTCGACTGATGCTGTCATAAATTTGATGTTTGAGTTTCAAGATACTTGCGGGATAGTCGACTGATACTGTCACCAGTCGACTGAACCGACTGTGTTATTACAGAAGTTTCAAGTCTCGTAGAGCAGTCGATTGTCTGCTTTCACAGTCGACTGGATTGAGCTGACTGTTGTTTTTGATGTTCAAAGTACTCACGGAACAGTCGACTGATACTACCACCAATCGACTGAACCGAACTATTTTATGGTTCTTGAGTTTGGATTTGATCCTTGACAAATGAAAGTTAAATAAGTTGAATATGAGATTTTATGATTATTAATATGTGATTGAGTTTTATTGTGAAATGCACACATGGTTGTGAAAGATGGAATTGATAAAGAAATCAGATTTAATTGTTCTCATGTTATGGGATTATAAAAGAAATGTTTTGAGAAAGAGTTTGTGAACAAAAGAAATGGAATTATTATTGGAGATTGATTATGAAATATTGTTGATCTCTAGAATGAGATAGTTGTTGGAATCTAAAGGCTGGGCGAGACCCTAGTGACCGGCAGTATTATTTATGATTTGAGAGCTAACCGTTGAGGGTTGAGCGTCTCTTGAGAAGTAGCCAGGTAGGCTGACTGTCTCTGTTGTTGATTTAAGCCCGGTAGGGTAAGCTAGCTCTAGGTTATGATGATTTTCTTTAAAACAAACTTTGTAAGGCTGTGATGGAAGTAAGAGAAAAACATAAGTATGGGAGCCTCGAGTCTACGATGCGGATGTGATCCATAGAATGCATGCTTGATGAGTCAAGACATGGCGTGGGCAATACCCCTGAATGATCGGGATCTTGGCGACGCTTGTGGGATATTTGGTGACTGCAAGAGGATCGTGTTCAGGGAGGAGGCTGAATTATCGCAGAACGCATGCTTGATGAGTCAAGACATGGCGCGAGGTTCCCCTCCAGGGTCTTGGACACGTGTTTGTAATCATGGAACGTCTATGACACTTGCTGAAATTACAGATAGATACATAGTGGAGATGTAATGAAAGTGAGAGAAAACACGGGTATGAGAACTAGAGTTTACGGTGCGGGTGTGTGAGCCGCAGAATGCATGCTTGATGAGTCAAGACATGGCGCGGGCATAACTCAGAATGATCGGACTTTAGTCACGCTGGTGGGATGTTTTAGTGACTGCAAGAGGATCGTGTTCAGGAAGGAGGTTGAATTACCGCAGAATGCATGCTTGATGAGTCAAGACATGGCGTGGGGTTCCCCTCCAGGGTCCAGGACACGTGCTTGTACTCATAGACCATCTAGGATACTCACCGTAGTTACAGGAGTAGATTAAGTCATGGCGAGGGATTGAACCCTACAACAATCAAGAACGATTAAGAGGCTTGCCCTCGGACCTATGTAGTATGGGATGCATAGAATCCGAACAAGTGTGCATTAGTGTCATATAATATAATAACTGCATTAAGGACTAAGTGCACCGCACAACACGACATCAATAGGATAGTCCCTTTTATAGCTTTGTTTGTGACCAAGTTTGTGTTTGCTAAAGTATTTAAGAATCATTATACTGTTTCCGGCATAGAGAGGATGGCCGTGTATAATATTTTGTCAGTTGTAACCAACTGACGTGCCCACAGTTTTATATGCAGGAAATGGAGTTACATGAAGAAATAAAGATGATTGATGATGCTGTTGATTATTTAAATGTTAAAGTTGTAACAATTGTACATTCATTGTTGTTGTATTTTATTGATTCCGCTGCTTATTGGTGTAAAAGACTCTGATGTAATTATTGTTGAAATAAAAGTTTTAAATTCCTTGTAAAATTGTACGAAAGAAGTGAAAAGATCCTGTAGAACTCTCGAATTCAGTTGTATTTGGAATTCGGGGCGTTACAAGTGGTATCAGAGCCACGCTTCTAAGTAGTACAAATTTATAAGGAACGACACCCTAGAAGTGGACATTAGAGTGTGAGTTCAGTTTATAGAAATTTAAATGTAAGTGATTTACATTTGTGTTGCTCTATAGGCTGATGTTTTCTCTTCCCTTTTCCTATTGGATGGCTGGAGTCATGAATGGAAGTTGTTATTGAATTTACATTCATTCATGATGCTCTCCTCGTATACATTGATCTGAGATTGTATGCGAGCTCATTTTTCCTGGGTATCAGAGTGGCACAGTGGAAGCGTGGTTGGCTTGAACCGTCGTTCATGATACCTTACACATAGACACACTTTCCCTTCAAATTATTTTCTGTGGATTTTCATCATAGTACTTTTCGACATTTAATACTATTAAATCACATTGATGCCTATTATTCTGTCTATTTTCCTTAGTCTTGATTTTGTTGAACTTATTTTTGTCTCTCAATCTTAAAGTTTTGTCCTTCGTGTTTTATGTCACTTTATGTTCATCCGTCTATTTCTGCTATTACTTTATATATTCTGTTAAATTTATACTACCACTATTATTTTCAATTATTATTACATTCTGAATTTCCCTTGTGAATTTTGCTTATGTGTATTCATTTTGCATGATTTGATTTTCTGACACGATATTCTTTCGTTATCTCGTATTGTTCTGTATACTTAAGTATATTTTAACGAGATTGAAATATTTTTATAAATACAACATACTAATTTGATTTATTGTCTGCATTCAATATTATTGTTAGTGCATATTATCTACTACTTTATTTGTTATATTCCTTAATTTTGTAATTTCGTTTCTTTAATATAATGCATATACTCACTATTTGTACTTTACTCTATCATCTAATTTTAAATTGTCTTTAGATTCTTGATTACTACATATGTTTTCCATTGATTTTTATATGCGTCATGTATTTCAAAATATTTTCTATACATATGATTTCAAGATCCTCCAATTATTACATTACTATTTTTATGCATAATTGTTTGTGCCAAATGTCCTAAATTACTACACTACATCATTATTGTTTTCTATTTTATTTCCGACCTGTGCATATATTTTTCATTATTTTAGTGTTATAAATAATTTTTTCATTACTACTGATTAGTACCGTCTATGTTTGATAGATCCTATACACCTATTTTGATATTTCGTTGGGTAAAATCTTTTTTGTATCATTGATTTTTAAAACATAAACACCATACCTTATTAAACATCCCATATCTAATCTAAGTATATATGGAAGATTACATCTTTCCATCTTCCATTTTGGTACAACTTAATGTCGAGAGGGCAAATATGCAACTAGACATCATTGGAGGCAAACTGCAACTGGAAGTCGGGGAGGCAAAGTTTGCAACTGAATGTCCAGAAAGCAAACTGCAACTGGATGTCGGTGAGGCAAAGTTTGCAACCGAATGTCCAAAAGGCAAATTGCAACCGGATATCGTAGAAGCAATTATGCAACTTGAGATCAAGATAGGCAAGTCTGCTGTTGGATACCAGCAAGACGAACCTAAACCAAATGGAAATATTATACTTAGATGATTCCTACCTTGTTTTCCTGTGGTATTTATTTACAACTATTTCATTTTGTACTTGCTCGAACTATTTTATAATATTTTGTAACCTAGCATTATACCGTTTATACTGATTGCTATATTTATCAAACTTGTATATTTGTCGCTTAATCTCAACTATCTTGCCGTCTTCTTTGTAGTACTTTGTATTTTATGTGAGTTAGTATTTCATACAACTTTGTTGTATTTTGCTATTTTAAATTTGGAGGCTACTCACCTAACGGTTTTATTTATTATACTTCTGTTATAATTCATGATTCCCTTCTATATAATTAGTTTTGCATTGTTACAACCATAATGTATCATTTTTCTCCTACACATCATTTATAAATTTTGGATCATGATGTTGTTGTTTCGCCCTATAATTTCCGTCCATGTATATATATAATTTTGTCTGCTGATTTTCTTGGTCTACTTGACAAATCGAAATTATATGGATTTTTGCCTTTCACTTTTATCACACATGTATGATTATTTACTTTACAAATCATCAATTTATATACAAAATCATTTTTTTATTGTCTATACTTTTCTTTGATTTATAATTTATTTTTATATAACTAGTTTTCGCACTACTTTCAATAGTACGTTTTACTACTACGATGTCTTGTTTTATTGCTACAAATTATTTATAATTTTTATATCATGCTATTATTTCACCCCTATAAGTTTTTCGCCTATGCGAGTATATGATTTTTGTAAGTTGGTTTTCTCACTCTACCGAATAATTCGAAAGTATTTCGACGTATGCCTAATTTTCAAAATGTGTATATATAATTATCTTACAAATTATTTTACGATATTAATTGGTATACAGGATCATTTTATGTCTTCTATACTTTTACTATATTTCCTTCTCATATATTTCTCAAACTATTAAATTGCTAATTTTTGTCATATAATATCAATTTGGTTTGCGACTTTTTACCATTTATTACATTGATGAATTTTTAGTATCGAATCTATTTATAAGGTACCCATTAACTATGTTTTCTTTATTGCATTGTTTTCTGAAATTATTTCACAATTAATGACTAAGTTTATTTATCATTTTAGCTAATGGTTTACTTGATGGTATTTTGTATGAAAACTCCTTTCAAAATACACTATTCTCTATTGTCGTATTTGTTTTCTTATGCTACTTTCCTAGTTTTCTTGTTTAGTTCATGTAAAATTTTGATACTCATAAATTTCTTAAATAGATTTTTGTCTATTTCATCCACATTGCTTACTTTTATGCTATGTATATTTTCTTAATATTTGCAGTTTTTCTATATATTATAAGAATATTTTCTTTGGTGCGTACAAAATACAGCCTTTACCATAGTGAGTTCCGGGGACGGAACTGTTCTAAGGGGGGGAGAGTGTAACACCCCGCAAAATTTAAATGACAATTTTGCCCTCGGGTGTTACGCACGTGCATTTTGTACTGTTATTGATCATATCCATAACGCATTTTGATATGTACTTTGAATTCCAATTATTTATGCAATCCCGTATTCTTAAAATCACATTTGAGACAACTCGAATGCAAAATTTCAATCTTTGAGTTTTACGTGCTTTTCACGTATTATCGATGCACGTCTCGATTTCGGGTATTCCACCGTTACGTGCAAAGTTTTCAATGGATTTCAATCACTTATTTTTATAAACATGTTTGAATTGGTTTTGTAAACGAAAATTCAATTTTTGACTATCTTTATTAAAATAAATTTTCTACGTGCAATACACGTGTTTTCTGTACGTTTGAGTATATTATCAAATATGTATATTAAATATACTTTCTATTGCATTCCAATTGATTATAATATTCTTCGGTTCATAAAGTCAATTTTTGTATTTTTGAGATTTTACGGGCGACGCACGTGTTTTGGTGCACGTGTTGTAAGCGCGATCTTCCTTCAAAATAAATTTTCATGAAATGTTTCTCTCCATTTTACTGTGCATGAAAAGTATAATTTTTAAAGTTAATTTTATATATTTATTACATATATAGATAATTATTTTAAAAGGATTAAATAAATAAATTGTTTTTGTACACAAAGCACGTGCACGTGCACACGTGCGATGTGCACACAATTTGGGGACCGGGCTGCTCATGAGGAGAGGGAAAATCTAAAAATTTGATTTTGAAATGGGAGGAAAAACAAGTTACAAATTTTAATCATGGGGTGAGTGGTGTTCATGTGGGGTAGTTGCCATAACTACCTATTAGTTAAATCTATAAATGCATCCTTAGTCTCTCATTCTCTCATCTCTTTTTCCTCCTTCTCTCCTTCCCATGCCGAGAAGAAAACCAACCAAAAACCAGCAAGCCTTGTCCATTTCCCCACCTAATCACCTATTTCCACTTGCCTATATACATATACTAATGTATATATATGTGCATACATAGTATGTGTATATGAAAGAAGATGGAAGTTTGTCCTTGATGTTGCCGATATGGAGTGGGGATGGAGATGCTCTTAATGATGGATGCTTGCCGAATGTGGAGCTTGGAGGCTTGCCTTGGTGTGCGGATTTCGAGGAGTTGCAATTGGAAGCTTTCTTTAGGAGCTCCTAATTCTAGGAGTCCATTTGAGTACAAATCTTCATTTTAGGTGGGTGTTTCTTAAATGCTTTCTAATTTAGGAGTAGATATTGCATGATAGTTGATATATGATTTATTTGGTTGAATTTGAATTGATATTATGAGATTACATGCAAATTAATGTAGGAATGAATCGTTAAATCTTGATTGATTATGGTAAATGCAAATTGCTATGCTTGTTATGATTGCTAGTTGAATTGCTAGAATTAAAGTGATTGTATGACATTGACGTATGATGAGACATTGGTTAAAATAATGCAAATGTGTATAAAAGAAGTGTTTATTGTTAACATGGCAAAGAAGTGTGGTTCCAACTTCAAAATATCTATTTTTGAGTATAGAGATTCTATAAGTGAATTTTGATAAAAGAAAACAGTTCGATTGAATATGTGTTTTGATGAATTTTAAGGATTTCATTTGAGAAATGAGAAACTTGAGAACTTGATAACATATACGATATTGTTTTTAAAAGGAATATATTCTGGAAATGATCTATGTTTTTATATGGAAGTACAAATCAATTAAAAGGTCGAAAAATGTATGCAAAGATGCAATTGGTGAATTTGACAATCGACTGATTACTTTCCACAGTCGACTGGTAAGTGTAAAGAGTTGGTTTTCGTCAGCAGGACAGTCGACTGAATGCTTTCACAGTCGACTGATGCTGTCATAAATTTGATGTTTGAGTTTCAAGATACTTGCGGGATAGTCGACTGATACTGTCACCAGTCGACTGAACCGACTGTGTTATTACAGAAGTTTCAAGTCTCATAGAGCAGTCGACTGTCTGCTTTCACAGTCGACTGGATTGAGCTGACTGTTGTTTTTGATGTTCAAAGTACTCACGGAACAGTCGACTGATACTACCACCAGTCGACTGAACCGAACTATTTTATGGTTCTTGAGTTTGGATTTGATCCTTGACAAATGAAAGTTAAATAATTTGAATATGAGATTTTATGATTATTAATATGTGATTGAGTTTTATTGTGAAATGCACACATGGTTGTGAAAGATGGAATTGATAAAGAAATCAGATTTAATTGTTCTCATGTTATGGGATTATAAAAGAAATGTTTTGAGAAAGAGTTTGTGAACAAAAGAAATAGAATTATTATTGGAGATTGATTATGAAATATTGTTGATCTCTAGAATGAGATAGTTGTTGGAATCTAGAGGCTGGGCGAGACCCTAGTGACCGGCAGTATTATTTATGATTTGAGAGCTAACCGTTGAGGGTTGAGCGTCTCTTGAGAAGTAGCCAGGTAGGCTGACTATCTCTGTTGTTGATTTAAGCCCGGTAGGGTAAGCTAGCTCTAGGTTATGATGATTTTCTTTAAAACAAACTTTGTAAGGCTGTGATGGAAGTAAGAGAAAAACATAAGTATGGGAGCCTCGAGTCTACGATGCGGATGTGATCCACAGAATGCATGCTTGATGAGTCAAGACATGGCGTGGGCAATACTCCTGAATGATCGGGATCTTGGCGATGCTTGTGGGATGTTTGGTGACTGCAAGAGGATCGTGTTCAGGGAGGAGGCTGAATTATCGCAGAACGCATGCTTGATGAGTCAAGACATGGCGCGAGGTTCCCCTCCAGGGTCTTGGACACGTGTTTGTAATCATGGAACGTCTATGACACTTGCTGAAATTTCAGATAGATACATAGTGGAGATGTAATGAAAGTGAGAGAAAACACGGGTATGAGAACTAGAGTTTACGGTGCGGGTGTGTGAGCCGCAGAATGCATGCTTGATGAGTCAAGACATGGCGCGGGCATAACTCAGAATGATCGGACTTTAGTCACGCTGGTGGGATGTTTTAGTGACTGCAAGAGGATCGTGTTCAGGAAGGAGGTTGAATTACCGCAGAATGCATGCTTGATGAGTCAAGACATGGCGTGGGGTTCCCCTCCAGGGTCCAGGACACGTGCTTGTACTCATAGACCATCTAGGATACTCACCGTAGTTACAGGAGTAAATTAAGTCATGGCGAGGGATTGAACCCTACAACAATGAAGAACGATTAAGAGGCTTGCCCTCGGATCTATATAGTATGGGATGCATAGAATCCGAACAAGTGTGCATTAGTGTCATGTAATATAATAACTGCATTAAGGACTAAGTGCACCGCACAACACGACATCAATAGGATAGTCCCTTTTGTAGCTTTGTTTGTGACCAAGTTTGTGTTTGCTAAAGTATTTAAGAATCATTATACTGTTTCCGGCATAGAGAGGATGACCGTGTATAATATTTCGTCAGTTGTAAGCAACTGACGCGCCCACAGTTTTATATGCAGGAAATGGAGTTACATGAAGATATAAAGATGATTGATGATGCTGTTGATTATTTAAATGTTAAAGTTGTAACAATTGTACATTCATTGTTGTTGTATTTTATTGATTCCGCTGCTTATTGGTGTAAAAGACTCTGATGTAATTATTGTTGAAATAAAAGTTTTAAATTCCTTGTAAAATTGTACAAAAGAAGTGAAAAGATCCTGTAGAACTCTTGAATTCAGTTGTATTTGGAATTCGGGGCGTTACATACCCACTTAAGTACGGGGTGTTACAGTTTGTTATTGTCTATCTTTGTACTTTTCTTTTTATTTATCTGTAGCACTTTTGGATTGTCCCACCCTCCAGGCGATGTTGGAGGTTTATGTTTTTTTTCTGCATTGTAGTTTCTTGTACTTTCCTCCAGTACCCGGGAATGTTTTATTAACTCTTATTAATGAAACAGGTTAGCGTTATTCCACATTTTCCCTAAAAAAAAGATATCTATCAATTCTTTTTCATCTAGAACTAGAAGGGTATCCTTAATTAAAGAAGTCTATGGACGCATATGGATGTCTGTTCGTTCTCAAGCACTCGCAAACATTCTCTTAAAACAAAAGGTTGAGTCCCAATATTGGTGGTGCATTGCTCTATTACCGCATTCATTTCAGAGGGTGTATACCGAAATGGTCGGCAGTTATCTGGAAAGCAAAAAACTCGCTTAAAGTGAAAGTCTTTCTATGTCTAGTTCTAAACGACGTGATTTTGACTATAGATAATCTGGTCAAATGTCAATCGAATATTGATACATCTTGTGGGTTCTGCAATGCATCCACCAAAACCAGAGATCAGTCATTTTTGAATTGTCACAGGAGCAAAGCATCCTCGTAGATGTCCTTAGGGCTTTTGGAACTACCGATTACCCCATTAAGTACGGGGACTTGTGGATCAACACGAAATTTGCTACTAAGACACGTATTATAACAGAAGTCTGGTATACTACAATCGCCACTACGACCTGGGTTCTTTGGCTATTTAGGAATAATTATTACTTTCGTGGGACTAGTACGCATTAGTATTTTTAGTAATTTAACTCACATTTATGCATCTTATTTCATTTTGGGCTACTACTGCAGCTACAAGTTCAAGAGAGATGATTGCCAATGCCTTCCAGGTTGAGGAGTACGATGAAGACGAGTTCAAGATTGTTCCTACGCTAGATTGAGTGATGTGTCTTTTGATGTAGTTGTACTTTTGATCAATCCCCACCCTTCAGAGTCTGTTGGTGAAATCTCATAGTATTGTTGTACTTTTTATGATACTTTCTTTGTATGTTCATATGATTGTCCAACCCTCCCATGTTCGGGGGAGCTTCTATGTTTTATGTTTGTGCTGCAGAACTCTGTATTTTGCTCAGTACTCTGAGTTTATTTTATTAATCCTTTATTAATGAAACATGATGGTTATATTCCACCTTCTCCTTAAAAAAAACAATAGTGGTGCACTACATGGACGTAAAAAAGTGTTGAAAACTAGAAGCTAAACTAAAGGTTCAAGTTCATAACAATGATACTATTCATAAATATAAGCACATGGACTACTGCAAATTTTATTTTTCCTTCCTCGTAAAATAGTATCATTGTCTTCAATTTTTCCGGTGCACAATAATCGTCTTGAGATCTCTGGTAAACAATATATTTGGACATTCTTCGGCCTAGTAACGGGGAAGCAAAATGTTCAAATGCAACTACCCATTAGAGCCTCCACTATAGTTTGTTCTAAAATATACATCTTTAGCATCTGAAAAATAGAAATGAAGGAGAAGCGCTGCTATTGTTGATGCCAAATTTGCACAATTAAAAAGAATTATATATATATATATATAACAGATGTGCGACGGAAGATCATCTTCCGTTTGATTTCTTTTTTGAAAAAACCAAAAATATGAGCGGACGGAAGATCTTCATCCGTCCGATGCCAAATTATATATATATATATATATATATATGAAATGTTCCATTGAAAACATGTCTGTTTTCACAGACCCGTGAGATCCGCTTTGGTTGTATGAACCTAGGCCGTTGTATGGAACAATGACCTTTTATAACCTAGGTCGTTGTTCCCAACAACGGCCTAGGCTATAAAATTTTATAGCCTAGTTTGTTTGAAACAACGAAATTTAATAGCCTACGCCGTTGTTTGGCCTAGGTTATAAAAGGCCGTTGTTCCAAACAATAGCCTAGATTCGTTCAATTTTTTATAACCTAGGTCGTTACTTCAAACAACGGCTTAGGTTCATTCAATTTTTTAGAGCGAATGAGGCGAAGAGTTATTTGAGACGAAATTCCCAAATTACCCCTCTGCCACTTAAGTGAGATGGGTGATGAGCGGGCTCGATCTGATCCGTTGATCAAGATCAAGAGCGATCCAACGGCCAGAATCGCTGTTTTCACGGGTCTGTGAAAACAGACCCGTTTTCAATGGAGTATTTCTCTCTCTCTCTCTCTCTCTCTCTCTCTCTCTCTCTCTCTCTCTCTCTATATATATATATATATATATATATATATATATATAGGAAAATGCTCCATTGAAAACGTACTGTAGCGTGAAAAACGTGAAAACAATCCTAGGCCGTTGTTGCGAACAACGGCCCAGGTTATAGGCCGTTGTTGGGAACAACGACCTATAACCTGGGCCGTTGTTCCCAACAACGGCCTAGGTTGTTTTCACGGGTTTTCACAACATTTGCATTTTCAATAGAGCATTTCCCATATATATATATATATATATATATATATATATATAATGTGTCGTGACGAATTTTAAAAAAATAGAATGGACGGAAGGTATATATATATATATAATGTGTCGTGACGAATTTTAAAAAAATAGAATGGACGGACGGACCTTCATCCTCTGTCTGAGCATTTAATTTATTTTTTTTAAAGGATAAGGAGATTATAGTGGATTTGTTATTTTGTATTATTGTTGGTATAGCTGGTATCGGGTCCTATCGGATCGGGTTCTCCACTATTCGGACCCGGTACCT
This sequence comes from Hemerocallis citrina, assembly GCA_017893485.1. Taxonomy (NCBI): domain Eukaryota; kingdom Viridiplantae; phylum Streptophyta; class Magnoliopsida; order Asparagales; family Asphodelaceae; genus Hemerocallis; species Hemerocallis citrina. The sequence continues at coordinate 328,751,662 of CM030359.1, read as the reverse complement.
CATAGGTCCAAAAATTGGACCCGCACCCGAACCCGGACTTGCAAGAACCGGGTCCTGGTCCGGGTCCTGGTCCGGGTCCTGGTCTTAGTTAAAAAAATTACCCGTCGGATCCGGTAGTAGAGAATAAATATTTACAGTTAAGTATTTTTGCACCTGATATCATACGATTCTAACAATTTTTGCACTTAAGTACATGAATTAATATTGTATTTACATATCTATCTTCAATAATTACTTTTATATGTATAATTTTATAACCCTATTATTCAAATTATATTTGTTTGAGGGTATTTTTTAACGAGTCCTGGTCTGGGTCAGTTCTATTTTGAGCGGACCCGGTCCTTGACCCGAAAGTGCATCGGGTCTTATTTAGGACCTGGACCCGTATAGATCGGGTCGGTTCCGGTCCAATTCCGGATTCGGGTCGGGTCCGGATCGGGTCCGGATATTGGGTAAATGTGACAGTGCTAATTGTGGGGTACTTCTTAAGGAATCACATCGTAGATGGGGTAATTAAGTAATTTGTTATTCTTTTTTTTTAATTAACAAAGAAGAGTATGAAGATGTTCTTTCGTCTCTCATCTTTTCTTTTCTAAATTAATTAAAACATTTTTTTGTTGTGAAAAAATTGGTGGACGGATAAAGATTCACCATCCGTCCTATTAAAAATTAAAAATATTAATAGATGGAACATCATCTTCTGTCTTCTATATTTAGCAATTGCTAAACCTCACTGCTAGATTTAGAAGTCCACTGTTTATTTCTATTGCTATATATGCATTTATAGCAAACGATAGTGAATTTTTTACTGCTAAAAAGTGCATATTTTAAATATTTAGCAAATGATAGTGGATGCTCTCACTGTTAGAGTATGTCTAGCATAATTTTTATTATCTTACACATACTTTCTTACTTTATTATTTCATTGTGTATTCGTATTAATTATGCTGCATTTCTGAACAGATGTAAAACATATGGTAATCTTTCGAAATTTTACTTATCTTCTACCATATCATAATAGAACGTTTAAATGAGAGTTGACGTTGAAACTGTGTGTTTTATGAACAACAATTGTTGATCAATCTCAACTAAATTTTATACTCCCTCCGTTTCAAAATATAAGTTATTCTAAATTTTTTTTTCTCCATAATATAAGCCACTTTAGATTTTGGATAAAATGTCTTGTTATTTTAGATGTCCATAAATTAAATTTCAATAAGATTTTCAATTTTACCTTTGTCCTTTTTTGTAAGAGAAGAATAAAAAATTAGAGAAGGGCAAATAGGACATTTGTAAATCACCCTAGAGAGGTGAATAGGGTGATCGTGCGGAATTAAAAACAATAAAATAAAGTAAAATAAATGTAAGAGTGATAAGAAAAATAAACACAGATGACGCAGCGATATAACGTGGTTCGACCCCTAGGTCTACGTCCACACCACCTACTTGTAGCAATTCTCCGCCACAAACATTCCACTATACTCAAAACCCTTGTACAGTGATTCTCGAATTCAGGCCGAGAGACCTATTACACCCACAGGACTTCTAATCCAAGTTCCGTCAATCTCACCGATGTGGAAAAGAAATGAAAAGAAAACTCAATACCGTTAATGATCTTGACTGAAGAATACAACCAAATAAACGCTCACACTCAGATTGATTAAATGAAAGATTAGTTCAGAAATTTTCTTAGAAGTGATTAGGTGAAAAAGACACAGTGGATTCGTTCAATTAAATAGAAGAGGAAGTGTATCGATCAAAAATAGAAACGATACATTCCAAAATAGTTTATAGCTCAGGTTACGGTCGACCGTCAAAAACGTGTGGTCGACCATTCAGCTCTCTGATGTAAGTAGAGAGATGAAAGGTCGACTGCTATCGTGAGCAACTCAGGTTGCGGTCGACTGTGATGCGGTCGACCGACATTATGTACGGTCGACCGGTCTTGGCTATATAATTTGAATCCACTTTGTTTTCTTGCCATAAACTAATTAATCTTTAATCAATCATAAACATCTCACGAAAATATTATTAAAAATTCTGTCTTGATATATTGCTTGGAGGCCAATTAATTGAGAACGCTTTTTGAATATCTTCCTCTTTTGCTTGTATATGCAATCTTCCTTTATTACTTTCCGTGTTTGTATATTTGTGAATCTCTCTTGGATCTCTTTTTAATATTATTTGATTTTGAAAATCTAACACACTAAATTCAAACTTATTAGTATGAGTGAGCACATTTTGTGCACACCAAACTAAGAGTCAACAATCTCCCGCTTTTGGTGTGAACAAAACATGCATGAATGTTTGAAAATTTAAAACAAAACATATGAATACTCCCCCTGAATTTAGCACATCCTGTAAAACAAATTTTCATATAGATAAAGCTTTTAAGGGAGTGAATACTCCCCTTTAATATAATGTCACCTATAATACAGAACGTAAAGAACAAATATAAGAGAGGAGTGAGAGTAATATACATAGTTGTTCATGAAATAAGGAGAAAATATTTTGAAAACATTCTAAAAACAATTCTCCCCCTTTTTGGAACACACCAAGATGGGATAAATGGAGGAGACATAAGTGAAGTAAGCCTTGAAAAGTTCGTAGAACAGATCATCAATGAAAACACCATAGATTCGAGATTCTCCCAAATACACATGAAAGCAAAAAAAATCAAGATTTTGAGAAAGGAAGGAGAGTGTATAAAAAGCTTGTAAACGCAAATTTTGAGAAAGGAAGGAGAGTGTATAAAAAGTTTGTAAACGTAAATTTGCAAACTCAAACAAGAAATTAATAAATAATTTATAAGTATAAGGAGAGTTTAAAAGTGAATAAATATACACAAGCAATTTATAAAGAACTTAGAAATGTAAGAAATTGTAGATCTTCAAAGAAGCTGTAAGAGAGGACAAGAAGATGAACCAGTCGACCGGTCGGTCGACCGTAACAGCAGTAGTTAAGAAGATGTCCAGAGGGCAGACCGTTCGACCGCTCGGTCGACAGCAAAACTGATATATTGATAAAACAGATATGCATGATCAACTAGAGTGAATTTAATTTTGTAACGGGTCCAGAGAACATATCGGTCGACTGCCAGGTCGACTGCAATACTGACACCAACAGATATGCATAAGCAACAATCATTAACTCAATTTGAATAATCAGCATGCATGAAGATAAGAGCTAAATTGAGCATACATAAAGATATTACATTAGTAAGTTACAATTTATGCATCATCTTCATCTTCTTCTTCTTCTTCTCCTCCTTCCTCATCCTCTCCCGTTACATTAGGGGATGGAAGCATTTTCCAATCCTCTTTGCCTTGCAAGTATTCAACAGTGTTTGTATAGTAGTCATAGACTTGCATTTGATGAGCAACAAAGTGCTCATAGGTCACAAATGAGGATGAGGAGGAGGAAGCATTTCTGTCACGTGAGGGAGGGGCTTGTGGCGCTTGTTGCTCTTGTTCCTCTTGCCTCGCCTGTTGTTGGGCTTGTCGGCGTCGAGCCCGCTGATTGAAGGGGACATCAATATCCATTTGTTGAGGAAGAATGGTCATAGGACTTTTGCTAATCAAGTAATTCCCAACTTCAATGCGGGAATCAATATCAAGATTGTAGATAAGAGAGCTAAAGGGAAGGCCACAATTTGTAGAGGTAGCAAAATTCATTGTACGAATGATGAAAGTGGCAAGATCGAATTTATACTCTCCAAGAATAAGGAAGATAATGAAGGATTGGTTGACCCTAATTTCGGTTTTATCATTTTTCTTGGGCCAGATGTCAGCATTAACAATTTTATTAAGCACGCGAGCGAAATCGGTAAATTTTGTGGAGCGGGATGAGGAAGACAAACAAATTCGGGTTGCACAATCATGGTTTTAACAGTATTTTGATCGTGACCCAACTTGTACTCAAGGGTTTTTAAGTCGAGATGATAGGCATCGAATTTCCCTTCGGGAAACTCGTATCGTGCACGGAGATACTCGGGGGTGAATTTTACTCTTCTCCCAGGTATGAGAGAAGAGAGAGTAAGGTCACCATCTTGAAGGCCGTCAAGGTTGGCGTAGAATTGTCGAGTCAATGATTCAGAATGGATTCTAGAAGTGCTAAGATAATTTTCCCACCCAAATGCCCTAAGAATCCTAACCATGACAGAGAATTAACCCCCCAGAGATGACAAGTTAATTGCCCTATTAGCTACAACAGGAGCACCAGCAAGAGAAGAAAAATAGTGACAAAATTTGATACCACCTTCTTGCCCTTTGCTCTTTGAGAGGAGGAAGCCATTGTAGCAAAGGAGAAGTGGAAGAGTGTAAGAGATTTGTGGGAAATTTTTTAGAGATGAGAGAATTTGCTGATGGGTTTGTGAGAGGAGGCTAGGGTTTTTCGGTGAAATAAGGAGTTGGGGATGAAGATTTATTTATAGTAGAGAGAAAGAAAAAAAACATACTCAGCCGACTGTGTCGGTCGACCGGTTTAGTACACGGTCGACTGCACCCTACTGTAAGTGAAATTTTAACTAAGTAAGCAAGGTCAGAGGGGTGGAAGGTAGACCGCACGGTCGACCAGTCCGATCTCGACATAAAAAAATTTTTAGGAGGTACGATCGACCGGTTATTCAGCTTTTGTAAGTACAATTCATTAATCCATGTTTATTGTAAATTTAAGCAAGTATAGATTTTATCCAGTGTTGTGCTTATTTGAATAACAATGTTCTTCACTTATTTCCTTGATAGATATGCAGGTTACTACTATGCCTGTTGAGTTTTGTGCGTCTTCTATCAAGGTTTCTGCACTTTTTCTACGTTGAAAGCTTCGTACTGCCCACTTATACGTTTGTAGGAGTCCATGTGAGCTTTGAGCCTGCATCAACAATCTTTCTTACCCAGACAAGATTAGTGTTCCTTTTCAATGAACAATTGTATGAAATATGTCCTAATCTGCAGCAGTAATAACATGTGATACGACTATGCCTTGGGTCATGCACACTTGTATGATTTAGATTTGTTTTGTGATTGTGTTGATCTTTATACAAGTGTGTATGACATGATGATTTAGAGTTTTGATGATGTAGAGTTTTGATGATGTATTGGCTCTTCGTAACCAAGCCCTCGATTATCATGATAGGATCTTGAATTTTTTGTAATAAAGTAACTGGGCTCTTCATATTTTTCCAAAAAATTTTCAAGCTCAATGTGGTAGGGTAAAAATGGCCTGGGGGCCCAACCAGGGCCCAATACAACTCTCACTCAAGAAAGGTAAAAATAGCAATCTAGTTCGGCTTCGAACCATTGCAGGGTCGGCGTCGAACCTCAAGTTCACCCCCACAGAACTGGCCTCCTCGTATCCGACGAGCCTCAGTGGTCCTCGGCCTCCGATCCGTGACAGCCTCACGGGCCGTCCCCCTTTTCTGACGAAGCATGGGGATGACCTGGCACAGCCTAGGCCCTCCGATTCTCCCAGAAGCACAAGAGATCCACGATCAGCCATGTCAGCTCCAAATACCACCAAGGGTTTTGCCACGTCAGCCCTATACCGCTCCTGGTATTGCCACGTCTGCCCTAAACCCCCTGGGCCTTCTACCACGTCAGGCCCATGGGCTTTCGGATCCAGACCCGGCCCCCAAGCGGAACCAAACCCGGTTGGGATTCTCTATAAATACTAGACCCTCACCCACCTTTTGAGGTAATCAATCTTTTACCACTTAAATTCACCTAGTTATTGCTACTCTCTCACAGAGACTGACTAGATCGTCGGAGGGTCCGCCACCGGGATAAACCCCGGTGTTTCAGGACCGTCTGCAGGTACACAAGACCTCGGATCCGAACCCTCTGATCCGAGCCCAGATCTCCGCCTCATTCCGAGCCCGCCGCAGGTTCCGCCCGGTCAGCCGAGGGTCGTCAGACGAGCAGCTTTCTCCTTCAAATACAAATTGAGTCTGAACTCACACCTGGTGCATCCACACGTCTCCCAGAAATAAACCGCATCAGGTTGGCGCCGTCTGTGGGAACACTGCTTCAGAAGCTGACCCGAGCCCGACCATCGAGCGACCTCGACAGCTGAACTCCCATGGCCTCCAGAGGCAAGGGGGCCGCGTCCTCCGTCAACCGACGGGACACACCCCCACCAAATGCTAATGCCGGGCCACACACTTCGAAACACAGGGCTCCCCGTCAGGAGTCCCAGAGGAGCGTCACCCAGTAAGTCCAACCCGACCTACGAGGAATAATCGTCAACCGTCAGATCACCCGCAGTAGGGGAAGGGCCGCTTCTAACCCGGCCCCGAACCATCCAAGACCGCCGCCCGAGGGACGGAGGCCAGCGCTCAGCCGCGTCGGAAGGCAACCTTCAGACCGACCGAACAAGGTCGAGGGAGCCCCCGTCACTCACAAGGAATTCCAGGACTTTCAAAGGAAAATTCTTGAAGCTCTCCGACGGACCCCCAGGGAGGAAGGCCCACGGGATCGGCAAGGTGCTAGGAACCGGAGACTTTCACCTCCGAACCCTACTCCGAACCGCATCCAGGGTCGGGATCTCGAGTCCGAGGGAGCCGTGGGTACGCCATTCACCCTGCACTATATCCACGGGGGGGCCAATGGGAGGAGAATCTGATACTTCCCGAAAAGCCTTCATCCAAGAGGTGAATGCTATCCAATACAGCCCCTCGCCCAAGCTACAACCTCTGCCAATCTCCTTCTCAGGAGAGGACCTCGAAGGAGTTCACCTACCCTACTGCGATGCCCTCGTCATTAGCCTCCACATAGCTAATTATGAGGTTCGCCGAATCCTCATCGACAACGGCAGCTCGGTAAATATTCTTTTTCTCAAAGCCTTCGAAAGTCTCAAATTATCCAAAGGGAAGCTCAAACCAGCCGGATACACGTTGCTTGAATTCTCCGGCGTCCCGGTCGTAATAGAGGGGATTATTACCCTCGACGTCACCGCGGGATCGGCTCCTGTCAAGAGGACCGAATCCATGGATTTCATGATCATCAACATCAAGGCGGCTTACAACGCCATTCTTGGCCGACCCGGACTAAACTCCCTCCAAGCGATACCTTCGGCCTACCATCTGAAACTTAAATTTCCCACCCCCAAGGGGTCGGCATCGTCCGAGGTAGCCACGAAGCAGCACGATCGTGCTACATAACCGCTGTCGGAGGGGGTGTATTCCCCCTCGACGCCGTTGAACTCGAATCCGAGAGGGACGGCCCAGCTCCCGAGCCAGTTGACGAATTAGAAGAGGTCCTGTTCGATGCCGAGGATGAATCGAAATGGTTCCGGGTGAGCGGCTCGCTCTCCAAGGACCTGAAGTCAGGCATCATCGCCTGCATCCGTCGCAACGTTGATCTCTTCGCTTGGAAGCCCTCCGACATGCCCGGGATCTCCGAAGACTTGATTATGCATCGACTGAGCATCATCCCTGACTCTAAGCCGATCGTCCAAAAGAGGCGCAAAGTCGCCACGGAGAGGCAACAAATTGTAAAGACAGAAGTGGACAAACTCTTGTCCGCTCGATTCATCCAGGAAGTCAGCTACCCCGAGTGGTTGGCTAATGTCGTCATGGTGAAGAAGGCAACAGGGGCTTGGCGGATCTGCATCGACTTCACGGACCTTAACAAAGCATGTCCGAAAGATCCTTTCCCCCTCCCCCGCATCGACGCTTTAATCGACGCAACCTCGGGGCATGAGCTACTGTCCTTCATGGACGCATTCTCGGGGTACAATCAGATCTGGATGTTTCTACCAGACATCTCCAAGACCTCGTTCGTCACCGACCAGGGTCTTTATTGTTACCGCGTTATGCCCTTCGGGCTGAAAAATGCTGGAGCCACGTACCAGCGACTCGTCAACAGAGTCTTCAAAGACCTGATCGGCCGCAACGTGGAAGTTTACGTCGACGACATGCTTGTCAAAAGCCGGGCCGGGCCAAACCACGTCGCCGACCTCGAGGAAGCCTTCGGTGTCCTCCGACGCCACAACATGAGACTCAACCCGGCTAAATGCGCCTTCGGCGTCTCCACGGGGAAGTTCTTGGGGTTCATCGTCAGCCAACGCGGCATTGAAGCAAACCCCGAGAAAATCCAAGCCATTATTGACATGTCCCCGCCCCGGAATGTCAAGGAGGTTCAGAGGCTCACAGGTCGGTTGGCGGCAATCGGCCGTTTCCTCTCCAAGTCAGGGGAGAAGTCTCTCCCCTTCTTCAAGGCCTTACGCGGAAAAGGGGGCTTCGAGTGGGGTACCCATCAACAAGAAGCCTTCGAATAGCTGAAGCAATACCTCGCCAACCTGCCTCTCCTCAGCAAGCCCGAGCCGGGCGAGCCGCTTTGGCTCTACCTGTCCGCCTCGGACAACGCTCTCAGCGCCGTCCTCGTCCGAGAGGAGGAAGGGGTTCAAAAGCCACTGTATTATGTGAGCAAAGTGCTCCTCCCAGCCGAGACGAGATACGCAAAGATAGAGAAGGTGGCCTATGCCCTGGTCATGGCAGCCCGGAAGCTTCGCCCTTACTTCCAGGCCCACTCCGTCCAAGTACTGACCGACCAACCACTGAAGACTGTCCTTCACAAGCCCGAAAACTCCGGCCGCTTAGTCAAGTGGTCAATCGAGCTGAGCCAGTTCGACATCAGCTATCAGCCAAGGGCGGCCATTAAAGGATAGGCCTTCGCCGAGTTCATAACTGAGTGCACCGTCTCCGAGCAGCCTAGCCTCGAAGGGTCGGATCCGACCTGGGAGGTCTTCGTCGACGGCTCGTCATGCGAAACAGGGAGTGGGGTTGGCATCATCCTTCGTGGCCCCAACCAATTCCTACTTCAATACTCCCTCCGCCTCAACTTTCCGGCCTCCAACAACGAGGCAGAATACGAGGCCATGATCGCCGGATTGACCTTCGCCAACCGAGCCGGAGCCAAGCAAATCTGGGCCTTTAGCGATTCTCAGCTCGTGGTCAATCAGATCACCGGAGAATACGAAGCCCGCGATGAACGCATGATGAGGTATTTGGCGGCAGTCAAGCGACTCCTGGCGTCCTTCAGCTGCGCCACGGTTATCAGAGTCCCCAGGGAACAGAACGCTCAAGCAGACGCGTTATCCAAACTTGCCTCTTCCTCCTTCGAGGGCCTCGATCAGACGGTGCTCATAGAAGTCCTCCTGAAACCGAGTATCAGTGACCCAGAGCCGGAAGCGATGTGTGTGCAAGATGGGACCAGCCCGAACGACTGGACCACTCCCATCCGAAGATTCTTAATCAGTGCCGAGCTTCCTGAAGACAGAGCCGAGGCCAGACGAGTCAGAGTTCGAGCTGAAAGGTTTGTCATGATCGATGACATCCTCTTCAAGCGCTCGTACACCTTGGCCGACGGCAAACCATACCTCCGCTGCCTCACCAGCAACGAGGCCAGCTACGCCCTCAGAGACCTGCACGAGGGGATCGGCGGATGCCACATGGGGAGCAGGACGCTTGCTCGGAAGGCCCTGAATCAGGGGTACTATTGGCCAACCATGCTCCAAGACTCACAAGACTTAGTCAAGAGGTGCGGCCCCTGCCAAAGATTCTCCCCTATCAAAAGGCTTCCTCAAGCCAATCTCCGGTCCCTGGCAAGCCCTACGCCATCCGCCATGTGGGGTATGGACCTTGTGGGGCCCTTCCCCCCAGCGGTGGGACAAAAGAAATTCCTGATCGTCGCCATCGACTACTTCACCAAGTGGATCGAAGCCGAACCACTGTCCAGCATCACCGAGCGCCAAGTGCAACAGTTCTTTTGGAAGAACATCATTTGCCGGTTCGGAATCCCTCGAGTACTCGTCACAGACAACGGAACCCAGTTCCAAGGTCAAAACTTCCAAACCTTCTGCGCGGACATCGGCATCCAGCAGTGTTTCTCCGCCATTTGCCACCCTCAGTCCAACGGCCAAGCGGAGAACGCGAACAGGCAAATCCTCGACGGCCTCAAAAAGCGCCTCGACAGTTCCCCCAAAGGGCTGTGGGTCGAGGAACTGCCTAGCGTACTATGGGCGCACCGAACCACCCGGAGGATCCCCACGGGGGAGACACCATTTAGTCTGACCTATGGGACAGAGGCAGTCATCCCCGTCGAGGTCGGATTACCTTCTCCCCGGATCATAGCCTTCGATGAAGCTGACAATGCATCCGGCCTGAGGGCCAACCTGGACCTCGTCACCGAGGTACGAGAGAAGTCTTCAATCCGGAGAAGCATCTACCAGCCCGAAAGGTTTTACAACAAGAAGGTCCGCCCCACAAACATCAAGGCAGGGGACCTGGTATTACGAAAGCTATCTGTCTCTGATCCAACCAAGAAGAGAAAATTGGCTCCCAACTGGGAAGGCCCATACCGTGTAGTCGAGGCTGTACGCCCTGGTACATACCGACTGGCGGATATGGACGACCGACCCATCAGCCGACCCTGGAACGCCGAGCACCTAATGAAGTTCCTGGAAGAGCGAACCTAGGTTCTAGCCTGACTAAAGTAAATTAAAACTGTTGTAAGCTTTCATGTGTAAAGGGCCACTTCAACGACCCTCCCTATTTGGTATAAAAGAAGTCTCTTTTTGTCAAAATCCAAATACCTCGGCAACTCCGACCTGGTACCGGACAATGGGATCGGCACCCAGCTTCTCGCTCCGGTATCGTCCCCAAGCCTCTCGGTAGGGTCGACCCAGCTCCGAACCAGGGAATCTTCCTATTGCCCCGCGTCGATCCCTCACGAATCTACGGAGCCAAACCTCGCCTTCACCGCCCTTCACTACACTGCTAACCAGAGCAAAGAAGGAAAAGATTTCTTTATTCATACTCTTTTATTTTGTTCGGGGAAAACAAACAAAGACCGTTACAGGACCACTCCACTCATCTCAAACTAAAGGAAATCACCGCCCTAGGGCTCCTCGGATCCAGCGAAGGGCGGGATCACTCCGACCGAACGACTTGGAGCTCTCTCTTCGTCATGACGGTCCTTCGGTTCTGCCACAGTCGACGCACCAGCCACGGAGCTCTGGACATCAACGGATCGCATACGCTCCATCAGAAGCATCGTAGAGGGAACCCCCTCCGCTCGCCGACCCCCCGAGGAAGATATCGAGACGCCCAGCATCGTCCTATAACGGTGTATCTCCATCTCCTTCTCCACTATCACATCACGAAGTAGCTTTTCAGAGGAGGGCCTCTGCACCGAGGAACTAGACATAGTATATCCAAGACCGACGCCCCCGACCTCCCGATCCGCCATCGCCCTCCTCAGCCGGCTTGCCTCCTCACTAAGGGCTTCGGACTTGTTCCTGTAGTAATTGAAGGCCGCATCAGTATCACGGGCCCCCTTTCGATACCGAACCAAAGTGGCCTCCAGGGCCTCAACCTTGCTCCGAAACCACGCCACGTCGGAACGACGGGGGTCCGCCTCAGGAGGGGGAGCCATAACCTACAAGAGAACCAGCCCACTCAAAACATATAAGCAATGAGGTTCAGAAGTATTCGAGGTCAAAACACTTGGCCAGCCAAAAACCCTCTTTTTATAAATTTAGTTTCTCCATACAAAAAATGCGGTGGCCAGTCCGCGGAAGGCAAATACAATAGAGAGAAGGAAAAAGAAGGACAAAAATTATACAGCTAGTTTTCCCACCTCAGTGTCGGCCGGGTTCACAGGGGGGTCGGCAGCCTGGTCATCATAGGGCCCTTGTTCGCCAGGGGTCTTCGGTGTCCCCTCAATCTCCATATCAAACTCGAAGTTGGACAGGTCAATAGTAGGATAGAAGTGCCTCACATGACTGAGGGCCTTTGCATAACAGTTATCCTGGGCTTTGATCACCAGGAGCTGACACGACTCCGTCAACTCATCCTTCTCCTTTGCCGACATCTTCTCCTGAGCCGCCATCGTCTTCGCCCATTCCTCCTTCTCCTTGTCGAAGGCTGCCTTCATTTCCGTCTCCCTCCTATGAGAACCTTCGAGCTCTACCTTCAACTCCTTCACCTCCTGCTCGACCTTGTCAGCCCGGTCTCGCTCTCGCTACAAAGCCGCCTCATAAAGGCCTCTCACGTGGGCCCTCTACACGGTCGCCTGCAGTAGCCAGACAATACTAAGAAACCTTTCTTAGCAACATAATCTGAAAGCAAGTGGGTTCGGTTGACTTACCAGCACATTGGCCTGCGCAAGACGCACGTACGCCTCGTCCAGGTCTGGGCCTTCATATCCGAATGGTCCCGAGGGGTCGCCAGCTTATCTGCAACCTCCACGGCTTGGCTCCCTCGGACCAGGCAATCACCCTCGCGGATCGACCAATTCGGCACCCACGGTCGCCGAAGTCTCTCCTCTATCCCGGGATCCACCAGGGGACCCTTCCCCTTATCAAGGTCAGCAGCCCTGCCCTGATCCAAGCCCCCCTGAACCACCGCGTCCCCGCCTGTCTCCGAGCGAGTCCTTTTGGCCCTCGGCTGAATTGGGGCCTCGGAGACCACCTGGGACAACTCGGTCGTCTTCACCGCGTCCCCCTTCTTCTCGGCCTTCTTCTTCTTCATAACGAGCCTCAGCGCCTTAATCGATTCTTCATCCATATCTGTAAAAAAATCCATTAAGAACAATGAGCAAGAAAGTACAAGAAGATCGAGAGAAAAGAAACAACCACATACTAAGCACGGCCGGGCTCAGTCCAACGCTCGCCAGGTGGGCCTCTGTCACCTTCGCCCAATTGATGCTGTACGACAGACGAAGGCGCTCAACAAACCTCCACTCCTCAGCCGTCAGGTCCCTCGGCCTCGGCGTTTCGTAGCTCGGCTTAGAGTGGTTCCACCGAGTGGGAATATCCCGAGGATCCTCACTCCGGATCTCCAGATATTTTTTCTTCCAAAACTTGATAGAATCCGGGTGACCGTGGACTACCTTCCCCTTACCACGAGGCGAGATATAGTATACTCCCTCTGCCGATGAGCCGATCATCAACATCGCTCGGAACACATTCAGCCACAGGGGTACCTTCTGCTCTTCGCACATCAGCATGAAGCAGACGATCTGCTTCCAGGAGTTCGGCCCAAATTGCATCGACGCCAAGGACGCCCAATTCAGCACCTCCCGAATGAATGGGTGGATTGGCAGCCTCAGTCCGGAGATAAAGGCGTCCACAGGGAAGATGCAATACCTATCCGGCAGGGGGTCGGTCGGCCGAAGAGTAGAGTTCGGCAGCATGAGCTCATAGCTGGACCCTATGTAGTATGCCAACTGTAGAGCCCTTAAGTCGCCTGCCTCCAGAACTGTCGGGTGTGCGTCCACCTTCACCCTCTTTCGGCTCGGCGACGACGGCTGGACCCCAAAGAGCTCCTTATCGGAGAGATCGTCGGGAGAGCAACGGAAAGGCTTGGGTTGTACAGACGACCCTGTCGTCAAGTCACCGTAAACAGGCACCTGACTCGAGCCGCCGGTCCACGACCCCTTCTTCTTCTTCGGAGCCCTCTTCTTCTTGGCTCGCTCCGGCGAGGGTGTAGACAATCGAGCCAGACCGGTCGGATTCCGAGGCCCTTCGGCGCCATCCCCTTCGGGACCACCCTCCTCTTCGGAAACCAACCCTGGAGTCCGGACGTCGTCTGAACTACCGCCCCCCTCCTCAGAGTCGCTACTATCCACCACGAAATGCCTCCGAGATCGCAACGGCTTCACATTATGTACCACCTCCTCCTCGCCTACTGTCTCCTCCCACGAAGTCGATTTGAAGACAGGCTTCACTCCCCCCCCAGACATCGACGCCGACGAGCCGGACTGAGCCCTGTCCATCTGTGCCTAAGCTAAACAGACTTACCAACTAACCTGAGATCACTTCGAAAGAACGAGCCTGCTGCAGGAAACTGAAGGGACAAACACTGAAGAGTTGGAAGATTTTTTGAAAAGTGAGGAGCGAGAAAGAAGTGGGCGATGGGAGGAGAGGGGAGAACATTTATAGAGGATAGAAACGACTCCTCGATTTCCGCAGTTACTATTCACCGATTGACGTGCAACTGCCACCTGGAAAATCGCGCCACGATCTCGAAACGTGCGCTGCTGACGTCACCCAGTGCCAGGCTGGCAGCCCTGCACAGGGGTCGGTTCGGGTGGAGTGCTCGGCGGAGACAATGTTTTACTTAAGATTTAAGGCTCCAGGGTTCGGTTGGCTCACCTCTCAACCGCGAACAACTCGGGGCTTACGACCTCGGCAGCCGAAACCCCGAATTGTTCCCGGGTGGGAGAATAGCCACCATCGCCTGCGCCCCGAGCTCCAAGACTCGGTCGACTCCCCTCTCACCCGCGAACAGCTGGGGGCTTACAGCCTCGGCAGCCGAAATCCCAAACTGTTCAAGGGTGGGAGAAAAGCCACCATCGCCTGGGACCCTATCGGAAAGCAGATCGCCCCTCATATCCGAGGCTCTTCAGCCTCAGGCCCAGAATACGGTGAGCACCACTCCCGTCCGGATCTCTCTCGGGCCAGACAACCGTGTGAGGGCCGTCTGAACCGAAAAGGGATCCAGACGGCAGAGTCACCACCAATCAGGATCGGGGGATAAAATTTTTCAAGAAAGAGACGTCCGCCGAAGCAGACACCTCTGGCGGCCAATGGACCACCCTTGCTGTGATCGAATCCTCAGAGGGGAATTAGGTATTTATAACCTCCACCGTTGTCCTGCCACTATGGCGTTAGGAAAGCCAAACGACGGAAGCCCATGCGCCATACATTTATTAGGCGGCGGCATTAATTTCCCTAGGAAATTGGAACACCTGCACAGATCTCGGAGCGCCTTCCAAGCTCCGCAAAGACAGCAGACCACCCCGCTTAATCCTTCTAAAACACCACGACTCGTCATCACCCTTACCGACCCATAATCCCTCGCCAGCTCGAGGTCCGGTCTAGCACCAGGGTACTCTTCTTCGGAAGATCCACCGGCTCGCCATCACCCTTACCGACCCATAATCCCTCCTCATCTCGAGGTTCGGTCCGGCACCAGGGTACTCTTCTCAGGGAGAAACAACGGCTCGCCATCACCCTTACCAACCCATAATCCCTCGCCAGCTCGAGGTCCGGTCTGGCACCAGGGTACTCTTCTTCAGAAGATCCACCGGCTCGCCATCACCCTTACCGACCCATAATCCCTCCTCATCTCGAGGTTCGGTCTGGCACTAGGGTACTCTTCTCAGGAAGAAACAACGGCTCGCCATCACCCTTACCGACCCATAATCCCTCGCCAGCTCGAGGTCCGGTCTGGCACCAGGGTACTCTTCTTCGGAAGATCCACCTGCTCGCCATCACCCTTACCGACCCATAATCCCTCCTCATCTCGAGGTTCGGTCTGGCACCAGGGTACTCTTCTCAGGAAGAAACAACAGCTCGCCATCACCCTTACCGACCCATAATCCCTCGCCAGCTCGAGGTCCGGTCTGGCACCAGGGTACTCTTCTTCGGAAGATACACAGGCTCGCCATCACCCTTACCGACCCATAATCCCTCCTCATCTCGAGGTTCGGTCTGGCACCAGGGTACTCTTCTCAGGAAGAAATAACGGCTCGCCATCACCCTTACCGACCCATAATCCCTCCTCATCTCGAGGTTCGGTCTGGCACCAGGGTACTCTTCTCAGGAAGAAATAACGGCTCGCCATCACCCTTGTCGACACATAATCCCTCGTCATCTCGAGGTTGGGTCGAGCACCAGGGTACTCTTCTCTGGAAGATTCAACGGTTCACCATCGCCTTCACCTACCCATAAAACCCTCGCCAGCTCGAGGTTCGGTCAAGCCTCAGGGCAAACCCCTCATGAAGGCCCAGCGATTCGCCATCCCATTTTCACGACCATGAACACTCCTCCCCGGCTAGCTCACACACCCCCGTAGGAGTGGGGGGCTTGTGTGGTAGGGTAAAAATGGCCTGGGGGCCCAACCAGGGCCCAATACAACTCTCACTCAAGAAAGGTAAAAATAGCAATCTAGTTCGGCTTCAAACCATTGCAGGGTCGGCGCCGAACCTCAAGTTCACCCCCACAGAACTGGCCTCCTCGTATCCGACGAGCCTCAGTGGTCCTCGGCCTCCGATCCGTGACAGCCTCACGGGCCGTCCCCCCTTTCTGGCGAAGCATGGGGATGACCTGGCACAGCCTAGGCCCTCCGATTCTCCCAGAAGCACAAGAGACCCAAGATCAGCCATGTCAGCTCCAAATACCACCAAGGGTTTTGCCACGTCAGCCCTATACCGCTCCTGGTATTGCCACGTCTGATCTAAACCCCCTGGGCCTTCTGCCACGTCAGGCCCATGGGCTTTCGGATCTAGACCCGGCCCCCAAGCGGAACCAAACCCAGTTGGGATTCTCTATAAATACTAGACCCTCACCCACCTTTTGAGGTAATCAATCTTTTACCACTTAAATTCACCTAGTTATTGCTACTCTCTCACAGAGACTGACTAGATCGTCGGAGGGTCCGCCACCGGAATAAACCCCGGTGTTTCAGGACCGTCTGCAGGTACACAAGACCTCGGATCCGAACCCTCTGATCCGAGCCCAGATCTTTGCCTCATTCCGAGCCCGCCGCAGGTTCCGCCCGGTCAGCCGAGGGTCGTCAGACGAGCAGCTTTCTCCTTCAAATACAAATTGTGTCCGAACTCACACCTGGTGCATCCACACGTCTCCCAGAAATAAACCGCATCACTCAATTACTCTTTTACAAAGTCTTTTTCTAGTTATCTCATCATCTTTTGTATTCCAACAAAGAGTGTCTAGTGTGGCATCAAGAATTCTATTTTGATTGAGGACATCGTTACATCCTTCCACTACTTCATCAAATTTTCTTTTATATTCTCTTAATTCTTCTGTGAGTTTAGCAATATAAACAGATTTCTCATGAATCTCTTTTAAGAAACTATCATGCGTTGCTAAAGAATCTTGAATTTGTTGTTTTAAAAGACCGTTTTCTTCTAGCAATACGTCATAGTCTTTTCTACATGACTCAATTTTTTCAATAATCAAGGCATTTTTCTTCTTCAGTTTTTGATTTTTTTCAATACATAAGTCATGTGGTTCATTTGAATTCTGTTTATATTGCCTAAGTTCTCGACTTAGTTTTTTTCCATAGTCTCTCAAACCATTACACATATCTACAAGTTCATCATAAGTTGGTTCTTCGATTACCTCTTCTTGAGAAGGCGATTGCACATCACCACTCCCAAGAGCCATGAAGCCAACGTCGTCGTGGCCTTGCTCTTCCTCACTTGAATCCGAGTCTAGCCAAGTTGCTTTTAGCGCCTTCTTTTTCTGACTTGGATTTGAGCGATAGTATTCCCTGTTCCTGTCTTGTTGAATAGGGCAGTTTGCACGGATGTATCCCAGCTTCTTGCACTTATAGCACACATCCTCCTTCTTCTTTTCCATTTCTTCGTGATACCTGCCATATTTTTTGTGCTTGAGGTACTTACGAAATTGTCTTGTTAATAGAGCAATGTTCTCGTCTGACTCCTCATGATCTGAATCAGTTTTTGATGGTCGGGCCTTTTCTGCCTTTAGTGCAATGGTCTTATTCTTTGGTTCAATCCGGATATTTTGCCTATATCTTTTCATCTCCAACATTTCCATCTCATACATCTTCAGCTTTCCTTGAAATGTATAGTAGTCGAATCCCTTCTCTTCAAGAGTCTCTCTCATTGCCGCAGCCTTAACGTCCCACTCTAGCGTGAGACAGCTTATGAGCTTTCCGACCTTTCGGTCATTATCAAGCCCCTTACCCAAGCTCTCAAGTTCGTGGGCAATGATATCGAAGCGGGCGAGCATTTGATCTACATTTTCTCCTGGCAACATGCGAAACACATCAAACTTATAGAAACACAAATTCACTTTAGATTTTACCTCGGAAGCGGTTCCTTCATGCTGCTTCAGCATATTGTTCCAGATCTCGTTAGCTGTTTTGCAGTTACGCCCGCATCGCATTAGCTCTTCATTGTTCAACCCTGCATAAAGAGCCATCATGGCTTTGGAATTTACTATTTTGAGGGATAACTCTGCCTGTGTGAATGCCTTCTTTCAATCGCTAACTGGGATTTCTATTTTGTTGATACATACATTCCATACCTCTTCTCCGAGCATCTGTAAAAAATGAGACATACGAACTTTCCAGACGTCATAGCATTTTTCATCAAAAAATGGTGATCGTGTAAGACTTGTCTCATTGGAGACGAAGGGCTCCGATGAGTACAAGTTTTGGGGAGGAGGGATTTCGGCCATTGGACCTTTTGCTTAAGCTTTTAAGCTTTTTATAAGCACCTCGCTCTGATACCACTGTAAATCACCCTAGGGGGGTGAATAGGGTGATCGTGCGGAATTAAAAACAATAAAATAAAGTAAAGTAAATGTAAGAGTGATAAAGAAAGCAAACACAGATGACACAGCGATATAACGTGGTTCGACCTTCAGGTCTACGTCCACACCATCTACTTGTAGCAATTCTCCACCACAAGCGTTCCACTATACTCAAAACCCTTGTACAGTGATTCTCGGATTCAGGCCGAGAGACCTATTACACCCACAGAACTTCTAATCCAAGTCCCGTCAATCTTACCAAAGTGGAAAAGAAATGAAAAGAAAACTCAAGATCGTTAATGATCTTGACTGAAGAATACAACCAAATAAACGCTCACACTCGGATTGATTAAATGAAAGATTAGTTCAGAAATTTTCTCTGAAGTGATTAGGTGAAAAAGACATGGTGGATTCGTTCAATTAAATAGAAGAGGAAGTGTATCGATCAAAAATAGAAACGATACATTCCAAAATAGTATACAGCTCAGGTTACGGTTGACCGTCAAAAACGTGCGGTCGACCGTTCAGCTCTCTGACATAAGTAAAGAGATGAAAGGTCGACCTCTATCTTAAGCAACTCAGGTTGCGGTCGAATGTGACGCGGTCGACCGACATTATGTACGATCGACCGGTTTTGGCTGTATAATTTAAATCCACTTTGTTTTCTTACCATAAACTAATCAATCTTTAATCAATCATAAATATCTCACAAAAATATTACTAAAAATACAGTCTTGATAGATTGCTTGGAGGCCAATTAATTGAGAACTCTTTTTGAATATTGTTACCGCTGAATCTGGTGTGGGGGTAAACAGATAGTATTTGTGGATTCTTAGAAAACTTGAATAGCAAACCTGTTACCTATTCCGCCGGAGTTTGACCGCTGACTTCTGTCGTTCACCTGCAAGAAGTGCGAGACACCGGGGTTGATCCCGGCAACGCACCCTCTGACGCTCAAGTCAGTAATCAGGGATGATTATGAAAGAGCGTAAAACTGGCAAAAGATTGATTACCTCTTAATGGAGATGGATGGGGGGTATTTATAGGCGTCGTTGGGGGTCAGATTAGGCATGTAATCCCTATGGTTAGATAAGGAATGTAATCCCTAATTCCCTAGTGAAAGGATAGATGTGAATCAAAGCCGTTGATTAGTATTAATCAGAAACCCTAATTCTATCCTGCTGGACCGGGTTTGTTGCGGGTTGAAACCCGCACCCGGTTGAGGTGGATCCGTTCGCGGGTTAGCGGGTCGTCGAGAAGGAGAACCAACACCCGCTTCAGACCTATTGGTAGGTGAAGTTACCGTTTTACCCCTAAGCTTTAAGATTCGTTCCTGATTTGGACGGTTTTGATTTAACCCTATTTTTAGCCATATCACGAGCCCCCCACTCCTGAAGACTGAGCTTGATCAGCCTTTGGGGAGTAGTTTTACCGTTTTGATGGCTAGAGGAGTTGTATCAGAGTCCAAATGCAAGGTTCTGAATCTTTGCAGGGGGTAGTACGGTGATTTTTTAAGTTGGTTGCGCTCTGAGTTGTTCTTGAGCTCTTCTGGTCATCCGGTAATATTTATCTATTTTTTTGGGATATTTACTTAATTTTGTGAAGTGTCGATTCGTCGTTCGGGGGTGTTAATAAATGGTCCTAGGCAATAATTACTTAGTCGGGAGTTCCAAAATATTTCCCCGACTTTATAATTATTTTTCAGGATTTTTAATTAATTTCCCCGAATTTTTAACCATTTTTTTGCAATTTTTTAAATAATAAAACGATTTTAATAAATAAAATACCGAATTATGGCGTGGCGCGATTTGGACCGTTGATCCTGAGTGAGCATGAATTTCTGAAAGATCGGATGGATCGAGTTGCTCGGCCGTAATTTCCTTGCTTTTGTGGGTCGGATGGGCACTTGCTTGGAATCCGAGCGAAGTGGCTCGGTTCTTCCCTTGCGCAAGTGGCTCGGATCGCTAGTCGCTCGGCTCAGAATTCTGAGCGACGTGGAGCAATCTGAGCCGTTAGATCTTGACGCAAATCTTGAGGCAGGCACGGTTCCTAAGAAAACACTATCTTGTAGCTTAGTGGACGTGGCGCAAACTGGGCCGTCCATCATCTGAGGCGCGAATTCAGTAACGATCCAATGGTCGGAGACGCTCGGCAGCAATTTTCTTCACTTTCGAGTGTCGGATTGGCACTTGCTCGGGATCTGAGCGAAATGGCTCGGCTTTTCCTTTGTGCGAGTAGCTCGGATTGCTAGTTGCTCGGCTCGGAATTTCGAGCGACGTGGTGCGAGCTGGACCGTTAGATTGCGACGCGAATCTCGATGCTGGCTTAGTTTTCAAGAAAACACTATCTTGTCGTTTAGTGGCGCTGGCAAGATCTGAGCCGTCTGATCGAAATCTTACGCGAATCTTGAGGAGAAAGTTGTTTTTCTCTATTTTGTAGCTCGGATTGACACTTGCTCGGAATCCGAGCAAAATGGCTCGGATCACCTGTTGCTCGGGTGTTGGATCCGAGCGACGTGGGGTGATCTTAGCCGTTGGATGATGGCGCAGATCTCGATGCTGGCTCAGTTTCCAAGAAAACACTATCTTGTCGTTTAGTGATGCTGGCAAGATTTGAGCCGTCTGATCGAAATCTTACGCGAATCTTGAGGAGAAAGTTGTTTTTCTCCATTTCGTAACTCGGATTGGCACTTGCTCGGAATCCGAGCGAAATGGCTCGGATCACCTGTCCCTCAGATGTTGGATCCGAGCGACGTGGGGTGATCTTGGCCGTTGGATGATGGCACAGATCTCGATGTTGGCTCAGTTTTCAAGAAAACACTATCTTGTCGTTTAGTGGTGCTGGCAAGATCTGAGCCGTCTGATCGAAATCTTACGCGAATCTTGAGGAGAAAGTTGTCGTAGCTCGGATTGGCACTTTCTCGGAATCCGAGCGAAATGGCTCGGATCACCTGTCGCTCGGGTGTTGGATCCGAGCGACGTGGGGTGATCTTAGCCATTGGAAGATGGCACAGATCTCGATGCTGGCTCAGTTCCCAAGAAAATACTATCTTGTTGTTTAGTGACGCTGGCAAGATCTAAGTCGTCTGATCGAAATCTTACGCGATTCTTGAGGAGAAATTTGTTTTTCTCCATTTCGTAGCTCGGATTGGCACTTGCTCGGAATCCGAGCGAAATGGCTCGGATCACCTGTCCCACAGATGTTGGATCCGAGCGACGTGGGGTGATCTTAGCCGTTGGATGATGGCGCAGATCTCGATGCTGGCTCAGTTCCCAAGAAAACACTATCTTGTCGTTTAGTGGTGCTGGCAAGATCTGAGCCGTCTGATCTAAATCTTACGCGAATCTTGAAGAGAAAGTTATTTTTCTCCATTTCGTAGCTCAGATTGGCACTTGCTCGGGATCCAAGCGAAATGGCTCGGTTTTTCCCTTGTGCGAGTAGCTCGGATTGCTAGTCGCTCGGCTCGGAATTCCGAGCGACGTGGCGCGATCTGGACCGTTGGATTGCGGTGCGAATCTCGATGCTGGCTTAGTTTTCCAGAAAATACTATCTTGTCGTTTAGTGGCGCTGGCAAGATCTGAGCCGTCTGATCGAAATCTTACGCGAATCTTGAGGAGAAAGTTGTTTTTCTCTATTTCGTAGCTCGGATTGGCACTTGCTCGGAATCCGAACGAAATGGCTCTGATCACCTGTCGCTTGGGTATTGGATCCGAGCGACGTGGGGTGATCTTAGCCGTTGGATGATGGCGCAGATCTCGATGCTGGCTCAGTTCCCAAGAAAATACTATCTTGTCGTTTAGTGACGCTGGCAAGATCTGAGCCGTCTGATCGAAATCTTACGCGAATCTTGAGGAGAAAGTTGTTTTTCTCTATTTCGTAGCTCGGATTGGCACTTGCTCGGAATCTGAGCGAAATGGCTCGGATCACCTGTCCCTCGGATGTTGGATCCGAGCGACGTGGGGTGATCTTAGACGTTGGATGATGGCACAGATCTCGATGCTGGCTCAGTTCCCAAGAAAATACTATCTTGTCGTTTAGTGGCGCTGGCAAGATCTGAGCCATCTGATCGAAATCTTACGCAAATCTTGAGGAGAAAGTTGTTTTTCTCCATTTCGTAGCTCGGATTGGCACTTGCTCGGGATCCGAGCGAAATGGCTCGGTTTTTTCCTTATGCGAGTAGCTCGGATTGCTAGTCGCTCAGCTCGGAATTCTGAGCGACGTGGCGCGATCTGGACCGTTGGATTGCGGTGCGAATCTCGATGCTGGCTCAGTTTCCCAGAAAACACTATCTTGTCGTTTAGTGGCGCTGGCAAGATCTGAGCCGTCTGATCGAAATCTTACACGAATCTTGAGGAGAAAGTTGTTTTTCTCCATTTCGTAGCTCAGATTGGCACTTGCTCGGAATCCGAGCGAAATGGCTCGGATCACCTGTCGCTCGGGTGTTGGATCCGAGCGACGTGGGGTGATCTTAGCCGTCGGATCTGAAGTGCTGAGCTGCTTTACTTGGGTTGAAACGTCGTTCCCTTTGCCAACAGTTGCGGTTCTTCATCACTTAGTCGTTTTGGGCCTTTGTAACGCTTCAAGGGGGGCCCAAGAGTCACGTCCTTATGTTACGAAGCCCAAGAGGCATCTTTTTCACTATAAGTTTTCACCGCCTCAACTCTTTACCTCATTTCTCACTTTCACTTTCTCACTCTTGTTTTTTTTTTACTTCTAAGCGAAGTTTTTAGCTCTCGAGCGGCGCTGCTAGCTGTCGCGGCCAGACGCTTTAAACTCCGGCGAACTTTTCCAGCCGTTTAAGTCGCTTCAAGGTCAGTCCCTCTCCCTATTTTTATAAAAATGGTTAAGTTTTCTTCCACGGACGAAACCCCCTCCTCGGGCCTAGGCGTCAGCCGAGAGGTCAGGCCGAGCAAAGATAAAGGGAAGAAGGTCATGGAGCCGACCGAAGGGGCCTTAGTCAGGCCGAGTATAGACGGGGAGATTGCCGAGCCTCTTCAGGAGGTAGAGGTCCGATCTAACAAGGGCAAGGGTGTGGAGACGATAATCGAGCACCCGAAAGCTCCAGGGGAACTAGGTCGGCAGCCGATCATTCTTGTCGAGCGTCGGCGGTGTGCGGAGCTACTCCGGAGAACTGTTGGAGAAGGTGACGCAGGGCACCGCCAAGTCGATCGAGGAGAACGAGCCGAGGGAAACATCCGAGGTGGATCACATCTCTTCGGTCCTGACCGAGGCTGATTTGCATCGGATTTGGAGCGGGTTCCAAATCCTTGCGGAGTACGGGCTCCTTCTCCCTGGTCCTGGCTTCTGAGCGTGCACCACGTCCTCGACTGATGTTTGTGTTTTTCCCGCCGACTCACTGAATGTTGGACTTCGCCTGCCGCTGCACCCTTTTGTGGTTGAGTATGGAACTTAGTTAGCCCATCTCATGTATTTATACTCATTTCTATCTCCTCACTTCCCTTACATGCGGGACTAAAAGTATCTCCCATCTAGGGTTGGCAAACGGGTCGACCAGACCGGGTCGGGTTGAACCCGTCCGGGTTGGAACCCAACTAGGACGGGTTCTGTAATACCCTGATTTTTCAATTAATGAAAAATTATTTATTTTGCACGTGTTGTGCACGTGCAATATTTTGTTTGATTTATTTTATCATAATGTGTATAATTATTTAATATATTTTTCTCAAATTATTTTAGTATAAAAGCCTTTCTTTAAAAGCCTTCTTTGATTTAATTAAAAAGCCTTTTCTTAAAAAGCCCAAAAGCATTTTTATTTTAATTATTTTTATAAAATTATTTTGGCCCAAAAAGAAAGCCCATGAATTAGGTTATTTTAATTAAACTTGTCATGTAGAAGATTTTTTTTTAACAAATGTATTTTTATACAATTTTAGAATGTACAAATTTGGCCTAGTTGCATGCACGTGCACTACACGTACACGTGCATTGCACACTTCTTTTGTGAGGCCGGTAGCATTCTTTTTGGAGGGAAATTGAATTTTTGGTGTGGAGAACATGGGGGTAGTTTCAAGGAGGTGGGTAGTTTTCCTAACTCCTACTTTGATCTAAGCCTTTCATTTTGCAACCACCAAGATGATCTTAGCCCTCCATTCCCCTCATTTTTTAGTATAAATACCCCCCTTCTCATGGCTAATTTTTCATATGCAAAGTATAATTTCTAAAGCTATAGTAATATAATTGTGAGAGTTATAAAAGATAAGAGAGTGTGTGGTTCTTTTGGTTGCTTGGAGCATTCGGTCAAGGGCTTGGGGAAGCATTCGGCTTGGGGAAGCATTCGGCTAGGCTTGGAAGCTTGGAGTGGTGCACTCTTTTGGTTAGGAGGAGGTGTTCTCATCTACTAGGACTCGTTGCTTTTGTGTTTCTCTCCATTAAGGTGGGTAAAATATTTCATATTTCTAATATAGGATTCATGCTAGTTATATTGTCAACACCATACATGGAAAATACTAATAAGAGTCCATTCTAATTAAAAAGTTAGTATGTGAATGGTTTGGAATGATGTGATTAATTGTGTATGTGAAATTCTAGCATGTAATTAAACTATATGAAGCACTTTCTATGATTGTTAGTTTAATTGAATAATGATGCAATATGGTTAGTATGATGTGTGAAAATCTTCATTAATTGCTTGTAAATTGTATGGTTGAAACATGACAATTGATTAAGATATTGACACTATGAAATTTGAATAGAAAAGTATATTGAAAGCTTGAGTTATGAGTATGTTAAATTCATGTGTAGAAGTGGCATAAAAGAACCAATGAATTGCTTGTTGTCATCAAAATAGCAATACCCAAAAATTAGTAATTGTGGAGTTTCACCTATTCATGTGTTACCTGAATTCTTGTGCTAATATGAGTATGGGAAAATCCAAAGTTGTATGTGGTGTGAATATAGATTAATAAACAGTAAATTATCATGGAAAATTTTGGGAATAAAAGAGAGATTAGAAGATCAATTGATTTCTTTTTCCAATGTCGAAAATAAAAGATATGATAGTTTTAATAAACAAATTATTAATTTGGGTGGAGAAAATTATGTTTTTAGTACAAAAATTTATTTTTATACTTGCTGTATGAAGATTAAATAAAGATGATTAAATCTGGAAATTTTCTGTAGTTTGTATAAAGGCAATTTGAACCTAATTGATTTGAACATCGAGTTGTTTTCTAAAACAGTGCGAATATGAAACTAATGGACTTAAACCCAGTATTGTGACAACCTGAGCCAGTGGCTCAGGCGGTCTGTGACTGCGCTCGGTTTTCCTGAGCGGTGCGGTTCGAAACCCGGCCTCACCATCTTTTTCTTAACTGTGTATATAAGTATATATGAATGCGAACCGAAAGCACATATACCTATTTCACCCTCTTCTAAGCGCTAGCACACGGTTGGCCTGTTGGCGGGTGCTCTGGCCTTCTTCTCTACCGTGTTGGGTTCGAATCCTGCCCTTAGCACTTTATAAAAAAATATTTTTTTGTGAGTTTGGGATGTCAAAAAAATGTGAGAAAAATATGGTAATTTTCATAAAAATACAAGGAATTTTATGGGATTGAGTTGGGTATTATTTGAAGAAAATATAATGTAGTTTGTGAACAAATGGTATAATTAAAGCTATGGTTCTAAGACACATGCTTATGGAAATCTTCAGTTTATAAAGATATAATGAAATGGGTTTATTAAGAAGTAATTGACACAAAGAATTTAGTGGTGTGACACGATATTATTAATTTCTCACTTGAGGTTATGGTGTAAAATGTGAAGTATGAGTGTTTAATTATAAAGTGCATGAGTCCATTGTATGATTATGGAATTTAGAAATCATGTTGATGAAATTGTTGGCCATGAATATGAATTTTTATGAGTTATAAGTATTCACTATGGACTTGTGAACAAAGAGTAATCATGAATAAGAAAGAATATGAAATTGTGACATGGGAGTGGTTATGACTTAAAGATTTTGAAATGAAATTTGAAATAGAGTAGCTAAGTCTCCCCGGCATTGAGAAACAAGAATTGAATTGAAATTAGACCGAGGTTGGTCATATTGAAATGAATGAATAAGTCCGGATGATGGAGAGGCTAACTCTAGTGATTATTTTGTTCATGATTTTTAAATAAAACTAAGGACTAGTACATAGTGGAGATGTGATGAAAGTAGAAGAAAAACATGAGTATGAGGGCCAACGGATAGCGGTGTGAGAGCGATTCACAGGTTGCCTGCTTGATGCGTCAAGACAGTGCGTGGGCGCTACTCCGGAATTATCGTCCCGGTGGCGACGCTCGTGGGATGTTCGAGTGGCTATGGGTGGTGCCATTGTTCCATGGCGGAGGCTGAATTGTCCATAGGTTGCCTGCTCGATGCGTCGTGACAGTGCGTGGGATTCCCCTCCAGGCTGCCTGGACATTGGCTCATAGATCATAGGACATCTAAGACACTACCGTAGTTACAGTAGTAGTTTAAGACATAACGGGGGATTGAACCCTATAAAGATGAAGAACGAATAAGGGCTTGCCCTCGGACCTATGTAGTATGGGATGCATAGAATCCGAACAAGTGTGCATTAGTGTCATGTAACATAATTAACTGCATTAAGGACTAAGTGCACAATCACAACACGACATCAATAGGGTAGTCCCTTTAGTTTGAATGTGACAAGTTTGTGGTTGCTAAATATGAAATGTTAAGTTATACTATTTCCGGCAAAGCGAGGACGGCCGTGTATAATGTTCGTCGGTTGAATAAACTGACGTACCCACAGTCTTATATGCAGGTAAATATCATGTTAAAGATTAAAGAGGATTTGGATGCTTAAAGATTATATCAAGCTGTTGTACTTGTATTTAATTGTTGTATTTTACTTCCGCTATGCAAAAGAAAAGATGTAATTATGATGTAATCTCTGATGTATAATGAAAAGTTTTTATTTCCCTGTAAAAGTGTACTAAGAAAGTGAAA
Organism: Hemerocallis citrina; assembly: GCA_017893485.1. Taxonomy (NCBI): domain Eukaryota; kingdom Viridiplantae; phylum Streptophyta; class Magnoliopsida; order Asparagales; family Asphodelaceae; genus Hemerocallis; species Hemerocallis citrina. The sequence continues at coordinate 328,724,376 of CM030359.1, read as the reverse complement.
AGATCCTGTAGAACATCTCGAATTTAGTGTATTTGGGATTCGGGGCGTTACAGAGTGGTATCAGAGCCACGCTTTCTACACTTTCACACTTGTACAAATTTATAGGGAACGACACCCTAGAAGTGGACATTAGAGTGTGTGTTTGAATCTAGAGATTTAAATGTAAGTGACTTACATTTGTGTTGCTCTAAGATTTATGCTTTCTCCTCTCTATTTCTAAGATGGCTGATCACTTCGACCCTGCTGGAGGCGACGACTGGCACGTCATTGAGGAAGAGTACCATCCTGGACAGGCAGATTCTGAGGTCGAGTACTACCCTGGACAAGCTGATTCTGATGATGAGGAGTACCCTGAATCCCGAGAGATCACCCCACCTCCGGATTCATCTGATGATTCTTCTTCCGACGAAGAGGAAGTACCAGTTCCCAGTGGTCTTGTGACTTCTCTTCAGAGGCAAGTGGAAACCCTGAAGGAGAGAGTTGGATTGTTGGAGGCTCAGCTGGAGAAGCGGAAGGCTGACTATTCTGTTCTTAGCCATCGGATTTGGGAACTTGAGAAGAAAAAGAACCTAACTGATGTGCTGAAGGATGAGGTTGATGAACTGCGGGAAGAACTTCGAGCAGCGAAGAGGACCCGTAGGAGTTAGAGTGTTGTAGCTTCTGTTTTCTTTCCGTTCTGATGTCAAAAAATGTTTTTAAATTCGAATGTATAAACTTTTGGAATTCAATGAAATGGAAGTTGGTTTAAATTCTTGTTATATACTTCGAATTTGACGGATCTTTTGCATCAGAATATGTCGAGAAGAGGAGCAAGGAATGGGGAAGGTTTGGATCTGGAGACTGAACTTGCTAGGGTCTACCAGACGCTGAATGCAGTGGCTCAGAACCAAACTAGGGGGCCGGCAAATTCAGTGCCCGAGGCGATAAAGCTGGTGGAATCGTTCAAGAGAATGAAACCACCCGTATTCGAGGGAAAGTCAGACCCAGATACGGCTGACAACTGGATACGGCAAGTGGAGACAATCTTCGAGGTGTTGGAGACCCCGGAGGGTAGCAAGGTCAAGTTGGCAACCTTGCAGCTGGAGAAGGATGCAGCGGTTTGGTGGCAATCCGTGAAGAGGACCATGGGAGGTCTGTTGTTTGGTTGGGAGGAATTTCTGAAGGAGTTCCGCAGCCATTATTTCCCCTCCGACGTCCAGGAGAAGAAGGCGATGGAGTTCCTGTCGCTTCAGCAAGGCAGCATGTCGGTGAGAGCATATGAGACCAAGTTCACTCAGCTCTCCAGGTATGCTCCAGAACTGGTGGCGGATGAGGCCAAGAAAGCTCGCAAATTCGAGCATGGTCTGAGGCCTAGTTTGAGATCTCGTATGATACCCCTTGGTATCAGGAGATTCGATAAGCTGGTCAAGAGGGCGGCAGCGACGGAGGCGGATATGGAGCAGTTCCATGTTGTTCAGAACAGGAGGAACAACTGGCAGTCTGGTAAGAGGCCTGCACATTCGGGGAGTTTCAGGGGGGCAACCATCTGCACAGAGGTTCAAACCGACAGGGGCGAACGCTGTGAGTGTGGCTGGGAGGCCTGGAAACAGTGTGGCGAGACCTTCTGCGGTGACTTGCTTTAACTGTGGGGAAGCGGGACACTACCGATCTCATTGTCCCAAACTTCAGCGCAGTAATAGCGGCGCACCAACGCAGCAGGCTGAGAAGAGGCCGTACCAATCAGGGCGAGTATTTGCCTTGACAGAAGCTGATGCTGAGGAGGCGGATCAGGTCATCTCTGGTACGAGGGCTGGTGTTTAGAGTCTTTGTCATTTCTTTTCCCTTTGTTTAGTGAGGCTGTTATGTAATGATGCATATTATGTAACAGGCGAACTCTATCTTAATGGAATGAAAGCTGTCGTATTGTTTGATACTGGATCCTCTCATACTTTTGTGTCTCCAAAGTTTGCTAAAGTGTTGGGAGTTGAACCGAAGATTTTCCCAGGCAAGATCTTATCAGTAGCTACTCCGTCAGGGGAAACTTTAACCACTGATCGATATTATGCTGATTGCGAGATTGTGATTGGGGATAGAATCTTTGGCATTGATCTGATCGAACTGACTATCTTGGGAGTCGATGTTATCATTGGCATTGATTGGATGTCGGTGTACAGTGCAAGCATCGAGTGTAAGGCCAAGACGGCGACAGTGAAGGCTCCAGGTGGACCTGAAGTCGTGTTCCAAGGGAAGCGGAAATGTTCTAAGCTGGTGGCTACTATCCGCAAGGAAGAGACTCCTGTGGAAGTGCAAGGGATTCCTGTGGTTCGGGACTATCCGACAGTGTTCTTGGAAGATTTTCCTGGGTTACCTCCGCATCGTGATGTAGAGTTCAGCATCACTGTTCAACCGGGAAGTGCACCCATTTCTAAGGCACCTTATAGGATGGCTCTAGTGGAACAGGATGAGGTGAAACGGCAAATTGAGGAACTGTTGGGAAAAGGCTTTATTCAACCTAGTGCGTCACCTTGGGGAGCACCAGTGCTTTTGGTAAAGAGGAAGGATGGATCGATGAGGATGTGCATCGATTACCGGGAGCTGAATAAGGTCACTGTTCAGAATAAGTATCCGATTCCTCGAATTGATGACTTGTTCGATCGTCTACAAGGAGCAGCTGTATTCTCCAAAATAGATCTTCGATCAGGTTACCACCAAGTTCGAGTGAAAGCTGAAGATGTGCATAAGACTGCATTTAGAACTCGGCATGGGCATTACGAATTCTTAGTTATGCCATTCGGAGTGACGAATGCACCCGCAATCTTCATGGACTTGATGAACAGAGTTCTGAGGCCGTTTATTGATTCTTTCGTCGTGGTGTTTATCGACGATATTCTCGTGTACTCCAAGTCTGAGGAGGAGCACACTGAGCATCTGGCAGCAGTGTTGCAGAAGTTGGAAGAGCAGCAGTTGTACGCCAAGTTATCCAAGTGTGATTTCTGGAAATCTGAAGTGGCATTCCTAGGTCACACCCTTTCTAAGGAGGGAGTGGCAACTAATCCTCAGAAGATAGAGGCAGTGAGAGATTGGGCGAGGCCTACTACAGTGAAGGAAGTCAGAAGTTTCCTTGGGATGACTGGGTATTATCGGAGATTCATTCAAGGTTATGCTCAGATAGCTGTACCGCTTACAGGGCTGACCAAGAAGAATGTGAGCTTTAAGTGGACCGAGCAATGTGAGGCGAGTTTTCAGGAGTTGAAAGATAGGCTGACTACTGCACCTATCTTGGCTTTGCCTAGAGCTGGTGTTGAGTATGACGTTTATAGCGATGCTTCACATCGGGGGCTTGGTTGTGTCTTAATGCAAGAGGGAAGAGTAATCGCTTATGGGTCTAGGCAACTACGACCACATGAGAAGAATTACCCGACTCATGATCTGGAGTTGGCTGCGATTATCTTTGCTTTGAAGCAATGGAGGCACTACGTGTACGGTGAGAAGTTGAATATGTACACGGATCATAAGAGCTTGAAGTATATATATCAGCAGAGGGATCTCAATCTGAGGCAGCGGAGATGGTTGGAAGTGCTCGAGGACATGCGACCTGAGATCAAGTATCATCCCGGAAAGGCTAATGTTGTTGCTGATGCACTTAGCCGCAAGAGCAGTTTGGCCTGTTTGATTACAACTCAGAGGCATCTGATGGAGGAGCTGACCGAGCTGGTATTGAGGTTGTCTTGCAAGGATTGGGAGCATCTTTGGCATAGTTGAGGCTTCAGCCTACTCTGAATACAAGGATCATTGCAAGTCAGGAGGTTGATGCTGATATCTTGGAGCTGAAGGAGCAGGTTGGTGCTGGCAGGTTGCCCGGATTTCAAATCAGGGATGGAGTGCTGTGGTTCGGAGACAGGCTGTGCGTTCCAAATCAGGCAGACCTGAAAGAGAGTATTCTTCAGGAGGCGCATGCTACTCTTTTGTCCGTACATCCTGGGAGTACTAAGATGTACAAAGACATCAAGCAGCATTTCTGGTGGTCAGGTTTGAAGCGGGATGTGGCTGAATTTGTCGCGAAGTGTGAGGTTTGTCAGCAAGTCAAAGCCGAAAATCAGAGGCCCGGAGGTCTATTACAGCCGTTACCTATTCCGGAATGGAAGTGGGATAACATCAGTATGGATTTCATTACGGGATTGCCTAAGAGTCCTAAAGGCAATGATGCAATTTGGGTTATAGTCGATCGACTTACCAAGTCCGCTCACTTTTTGGCGATGAAACTCACTGCTTCGATGGACAAGTTGGCGGAGATGTATGTTGGTGAGATTGTCCGACTTCATGGCGTTCCTTCGACTATTGTGTCTGATCGAGATGCGCGGTTTACTTCGCATTTCTGGAGGAGTCTTCAGACAGCTTTGGGTACCAAGACGGATTTCAGCACTGCTTTTCATCCGCAAACCGATGGGCAGACCGAGAGAGTCAATCGTATTCTTGAGGATATGCTGCGGTGTTGTATACTAGACTTTGGAGGCAGTTGGGAAAGGCATTTACCTTTGGTGGAGTTTGCCTACAACAACAGTTTTCAGGCCAGTATTGGGATGGCGCCGTACGAAGCTCTGTATGGCAGGAAGTGCAGGACTCCTGTTTGTTGGTATGAAGTGGGAGAGCGTCAGTTGTTTGGTCCTGAGCTTGTACAGCTGACTTCTGAGAAGATTGATCTGATCAGGAAAAGGTTGGTGGAAGCTCAGAGCAGGCAGAAAAGCTATGCAGACAACCGGAGAAGGGACCTTGAGTTTGAGGTTGGTGACTTCGTCTTCCTGAAGGTATCACCCAGCAAAGGTGTGGTTCGTTTTGGCAAAGGCGGGAAGTTAGCCCCGAGGTTTATAGGCCCGTATAAGATATTGAAAAGGATCGGGAAAACTGCTTACCGGCTTGAGTTACCGGAAGAGTTGTCTCAGGTGCACAATGTCTTTCATGTGTCTATGCTGAGAGGTTATATTCCGGACCCGAGTCATCATTTGCCTGAAGTGCCGGAAGGTTTGCAGTTAGACCTGAATTACATCGAGTCTCCTGTTGAGATTGTTGACCGTAGGGAGAAAGTCTTGAGGAATAAGACGATACCGATGGTCAAGGTAGTCTGGAGAAACCACTTGGTTGAAGAGGCTACTTGGGAATCTGAGGAGAGGATGTTGAAGGACTATCCTGAGATTTTTGCTTGATTGTATTTTTTGTATCTTTGTTTCTTGTTGAGTGTGTTGTATTTTGTTTGTTCTCTCGCTCTTGATTGTAGTTCCGGGGACGGAACTATTCTAAGGAGGGAGTGTTGTAATACCCTGATTTTTCAATTAATGAAAAATTATTTATTTTGCACGTGTTGTGCACGTGCAATATTTTGTTTGAGTTATTTTATCATAATGTGTATAATTATTTAATATATTTTTCTCAAATTATTTTAGTACAAAAGCCTTTCTTTAAAAGCCTTCTTTGATTTAATTAAAAAGCCTTTTTCTTAAAAAGCCCAAAAGCATTTTTATTTTAATTATTTTTATAAAATTATTTTGGCCCAAAAAGAAAGCCCATGAATTAGGTTATTTTAATTAAACTTGTCATGTAGAAGATTTTTTTTTAACAAATGTATTTTTATACAATTTTAGAATGTACAAATTTGGCCTAGTTGCATGCACGTGCACTACACGTACACGTGCATTGCACACTTCTTTTGTGAGGCCGGTGGCATTCTTTTTGGAGGGAAATTGAATTTTTGGTGTGGAGAACATGGGGGTAGTTTCAAGGAGGTGGGTAGTTTTCCTAACTCCTACTTTGATCTAAGTCTTTCATTTTGCAACCACCAAGATGATCTTAGCCATCCATTCCCCTCATTTTTTAGTATAAATACCCCCCTTCTCATGGCTAATTTTTCATATGCAAAGTATAATTTCTAAAGCTATAGTAATATAATTGTGAGAGTTATAAAAGATAAGAGAGTGTGTGGTTCTTTTGGTTGCTTGGAGCATTCGGTCAAGGGCTTGGGGAAGCATTCGGCTTGGGGAAGCATTCGGCTAGGCTTGGAAGCTTGGAGTGGTGCACTCTTTTGGTTAGGAGGAGGTATTCTCATCTACTAGGACTCGTTGCTTTTGTGTTTCTCTCCATTAAGGTGGGTAAAATATTTCATATTTCTAATATAGGATTCATGCTAGTTATATTGTCAACACCATACATGGAAAATACTAATAAGAGTCCATTCTAATTAAAAAGTTAGTATGTGAATGGTTTGGAATGATGTGATTAATTGTGTATGTGAAATTCTAGCATGTAATTAAACTATATGAAGCACTTTCTATGATTGTTAGTTTAATTGAATAATGATGCAATATGGTTAGTATGATGTGTGAAAATCTTCATTAATTGCTTGTAAATTGTATGGTTGAAACATGACAATTGATTAAGATATTGACACTATGAAATTTGAATAGAAAAGTATATTGAAAGCTTGAGTTATGAGTATGTTAAATTCATGTGTAGAAGTGGCATAAAAGAACCAATGAATTGCTTGTTGTCATCAAAATAGCAATACCCAAAAATTAGTAATTGTGGAGTTTCACCTATTCATGTGTTACCTGAATTCTTGTGCTAATATGAGTATGGGAAAATCCAAAGTTGTATGTGGTGTGAATATAGATTAATAAACAGTAAATTATCATGGAAAATTTTGGGAATAAAAGAGAGATTAGAAGATCAATTGATTTCTTTTTCCAATGTCGAAAATAAAAGATATGATAGTTTTAATAAACAAATTATTAATTTGGGTGGAGAAAATTATGTTTTTAGTACAAAAATTTATTTTTATACTTGCTGTA